>CM041780.1:213861645-214523034 GCA_023374045.1 Limonium bicolor | reverse complement strand
TCTGATTCTTCTTCACCACCACCTTCATCCACACCGGCTGTAGTTCTCTAGTTTTTTTCTCACTCTTTTCTCTTGTTACTCTACTTTCACTTTTTATTTCTTAATGTATGCTTGATGGATAATTAATTTCTTCTCTCCTTGTATTCTGGAAGGTTGTTACTTTTGTGAGTTCTTGATTTCAGTTGACCTTATTGTCGTTGAATTCTGCTGTGAACAACTCTAATCCTTGGCTCATGACAAGTGTAGGGAATTCTACCCTGGTTCTTCCATTATACGGGGAGTATTTTATTCTTGTTAAATGCATTGTTCTTTCAATTTTCTTTCAAATCTTGATCAAATTATTTCTTTTTCTTTAAACACTGGGGTCAGTGTTCCTGTCAAGTGTAGGGCAGGGGCCCCCTTTAAAATAATTTTATTTTAAATATATGTATATATAACAAGTATATGTATATAAATAATATGTTATAAGTGTAGTTAATATGGTAAGTTGAAATCTTATCAATGTTTTACTAAGCTTTTTGCATGTCTTATATAAAGTGAGATGAGGGAAGGATAAATGATTGTTCTCTCAAGAGGTAAGCTTTTTAATGACTTTTAGATTTCTATTTTAACTTCATGACTCTCTTTATTATTTAGCACATAAGTATATGACCTTACTCCTATTTTTATCTCTGATTTACTTCTGGGTAATATTTCTTTTCTCTTTTCAAAATGGTGACAATTCTTTTGGGCGAAAAATCTTAAATAGGGATTATATAAAAAAAAGAAGAAAAAACAGAGAAAGAGAAAAAAGAAAGAGTTGTTAAAAAAATATCATTATTATGAAGCATTATTCTATGAGGTTGCAAAAATTGCCTTAGAATAAAGAAACACTCTAAGGTTTTTCCTTTTGTTTTATTTCTAAATTCCCCATTCTAAATAAATTCATGATCAGGTTCTGAAACCCTTGAAAAATAGGGTTAAATCATCAATAAGAGTCTTGGCCATATTCAGAAACCCTTAAAAAATAGGGCTGAATTATGGAAACCGGAAAAATGAGAGTTTACAAATCCCTTGTATAAAATAGCCCAAGAGTTTTTGATCGGTTTTTGAAATTGAATATTTTATTTTATACCCATCAGTATGTTTTTGATGGAATAAGAAAGATTAAATGATGCTTGTGAATTAGAGTTAAGTAGTTAGAAAAGACTTATCTAGTTGTCATTTTTAAGGTTATTTGTTTTGTGCATAAGCAGTTATTTTTTCTGATTAAGTTTTACTCGAGGACTAGCAAAAGGTAAGTGTAGGGCGTTGATAAGCTTCAAACTTATCATATTTTAGTAGTTAGAATTATAGATATATTAGTCAAAACAAGTATACAATAGCTGGTATTTATAAAGTTCATTTTATAAGTTCAGACTTATGTTTGTTATATTTTTATGCAAGGAATAAAATTCTAATCAAAGGATCGAAGTAATGCCGGACGTGATGCCGGAAGATCAACTCACAGCAAGAGAATGGAGCGGAACAGAGGTATTGCCGGACACAATGCCGGGTATTCCCTAGCCGGCACCAAGTGAGAAGTTGCTACGCTTTGTCAAAAGATGGCAGCCAATTACCGTTACCCAACTGACTAATGCCGGATATGGTGTCGGATGTCCCCTGTCTGGCACAAGCATCGTTTCACAGGATTTGGCGGTTTAATTGACCATTATAAAACATGTGGTGCCAGATACAACTGATCCGGCATGACTCCCGGCACATGAAGAATTTGAGAGTTATAAATAGGCCAAGAGTCTACACTTCAAAGCATCACATTCATTCCATATTTACACATCCATAATCCACGAATTCGGTTCCATTGCTTCCAAGGAAGTTCTGCAAGTCATCCACCAAGAAGAAGGAGAAATCACCATCGGGTTAAGGCTAAGACCAATTCCCTTCTCCTCTTGTATTTCTTCTTGCATTTGTGTAGATGATGCAGTAGGGCTCCTTGTATCCTTGGTTAGGAATGATGGTCTTCGTAAAACAATATTGATCACTTAATAAAGTTATAAGCACTAGTGGAACGGAACCCTTTAATGACGGCTGATTAATCACAGCTTTAACGTAAACCGAGATTAATAGGAAGGCCGGAATTAATTAATGATGTTTATTGAATTAACTGTAGCAATAATCGATCAGAGGTAGGCGCGCCTTTTTTAGAACGGACTTTAGATGATGGTTATTAGTAAAACCGTAATGTAAAGTCCCGTGTTGACGCGCGCTTTACGGTCAACGGACTTTAGATTACGGTTTTTTGTAACACCCCGTCCTAAGCCAATTGTGGTTACCGTAAGCTTAACAACTTAATCGTAGATATCGCAGTGGAAAATTCTAACACCGGGACCTTGCCACGGTCTGATCAAAAGAATATACCGGAGCTGAAGTATTACAACGCTTATCCAAAAGACTGCACAACCATCCAAAACATTCACCAACCAAGTTCATAGTATCTCTGTTAACAACATAACTACTATCAGTTTAATATCAACAGACGGGTGCACAAGTGCAACCCGTATTTAAAATAAAAGTCCCTCCTAAGTCTACCCACTCCTACTCTCGTGGTGACTCTTCATGGGCCGCTTACCTGCAAAAGTAAAAACAGCCCCCAAAGGGGGTCAGCAAGAATGCTGGTACGACCCTCTCATGGCCCCCAAGCTAAGGGACTACGACGACTAATTGTCGATAGCATGAAAGTTGATTAGAATCATAATCATAATACGAAGTGCAGTAAAACAACAATCCACAAATGAACATACATAGTTCACACGCAAACGAACGACTTAAAGTGTTCTCTTAATAAGTGAGTTAGTATGCAAACTCCTTAGGTTCCGAACCCACTCATCCTTAGTCCATCTTAACTTACCTCAGTCTTAACCTTATCTTAACATTAGAATACAAACCGTTCTTTAAATAGAAATGATCGTATCATATCTCAATGTTTATTTTTGTCGGGTCAAAAGCAACCCTAGCCAATGAGCTATTAACTCCATTGGTTGAATAAACAACTTATTTTATAATTTAGGATTTAGGTGATCCTACCGCACCGTCTTAATGCCACCTACCTTGGACTGGAAGTCCAATGTAGCTGAGCCGACAATCGACCCTAGGCAACAAGTCCGAAGACAAGTCCTTAAGCGGAAGTCGATCTGATTCAGATATCGAACCCCTTTTCCTTAGCATGCATGACCGGAGCAAGTCCCGGGTTCCTTACTCCCCCCTTAAGTTCCAGTTAGTGAAAATCTTACAAACCAAGTGTTGGTTAAACCTTAACGGGTATTAACCAACTGTCATCAATCTATAATTCCTCTCCTTAATTCAATAGGTACTAAACTTAGTCGGTAGCTATCCTCAAGTCTCGTGGGTTAGTGTAAAGAAAACACACACACAACGAGAGCAATAAAAACTGGTTGCATGCTTTATCTTGTCTTAGTTATAGCAGATAAGCAGATAGCACACAAGCCGAGGGACACCTCGTTAGCAAGCAGGTCACAAGAAAGACTGTACCGTTCACCATCGACTGTCGTTTGTTTAATCTTCGTCGGGGTCCCAATTCACAAACCTAAAACATTCATTCATTTTTAGGCCATTAGTTATTTGCACCTTACTTAACTCACTTAGTCCCTAAAGATTCCCATTCAATACCCTCTTAAGTTCATACAACCTTAATCTTAAATACTTAACTTATTTCCTTAACTTAACTCCTTACGTCCTCATATGCTTACCCTCTTAATCATCATTGTCCTCTTAGTGGCATACACTATTACCATTTATCATCCTTAGGTTTTAAAGTTATTTTTTCAAGTGTTAAGGGTCGACCGACCCACCGACCGACCCAACCCCTAGGTCGGTCCGTTCCAGTAATTTTCTGGTTCGAACAATTCCCTCAGACCGACCCACGACCGACCCAAGCTTTATGGGTCGGTCCATTACAGAAATTTTTCTCGTCTTTTAAAATTCACCCGACCGACCCAAAGCTAGCCCGACCGACCCAAAGCCCTCTGGGTCGGTCCATTACCGAAACTTGTTTTACCCGTTGAATTCTTACCTGACCGACCCGACCGCCCCAAAACCCTGTGGGTCGGTCCATTCCAGAGAGACTCTGGCCGGTTAGAAACAGCCCGACCGACCCAGAACTGGGTCGGCCCACTACAGATTTTTCTCTTAAATTGCTCTTTCAATTCCAAACTCTTCCGTAAGTGTCCTAATAGGTCTAACTCCATTTTGGCACATTAAACCCACCTTATAACATCCTCCAAACTCATTAAAACAACCTCCAAAGATTTCCTTAAACATTTACTCAATTCTTATAAAAGCTCCCAACACTTAGCACTTATTTTTCCTACATTTCCAACATGCAACTCACCTAGGACTTCAACCAACCAAGTACTCCCTCCTTAAGAATTTAACCACACCATAAGCATCATTTTCACCCCTCATCTCATTTACCAACACTTCTTCAACAACATACACTTTAGTTCATTCCCAAAACATTTCAAGACCTTGCACCTTATTTCCTTCAAATCTTGCACAAGTTTCCTAGCTTCTTTTATCATTGTCTTGGTGTCTAAAATTCACCATCGTAACCCTTGGTTCCTCCTAGACATACCTAGGTCACCTTAGTTCTCAAGAACAACCTACACTCACTCTTTTTCATTAAAACAACTCCTCAAGTTTCCTAGTACTTCCTTAGTCATAAAGTCTCCTTAGAACATCTCAAACATCTTGTTCCTTTACTAAATTTTGACATGGATTCCCTAGTATATTACTACATCCAAGCACTTAGGTTTTCACCTTTAAGCAATCTTTATCACTCAAATTCTTTCCACACATTCTTAACACTCAATTTACACCAAAACTACACCACATAATCATATAGTGCAATAACTTAAAATGCTTGGCACTTAGGCCCTTAAATGACAATAAGCTTAACCACTGAATTTCCACATACATTATCCTTTGACCTGCAAATACACACAACAAGGCTCCCATTGAAATTTAATGCTCTTGTAATTCACCTCAACATTTTTTAACTATCTCATTTCCCATTTGCTCCTTAGTTACAAGTTCTCAATATAATAATGTTCTTTCTCCTTTGTTTTAATAACCCTTTCCCATTATAAACTCTAAGCTAAACTTACCATCTATTCAAACCCCATCCCTTAATGCATTAAAACACCTTAAGGTAAGACATTTACCTTGCTCTTTTACAAGCTTTACAAACTTTCCTCCTTAGCCTTTTTCCTTGACAATCTCGGTCACTCTTGGATCGGGTGGCTGACTCAAACCAACTCAAGGTGTGAGTCTGTGAGATGGTTTGACTCAATCGAACTTACACTTGAGACGTAGAAACACTTAGTCGAACTAAGTGCGGGAAGCAGTTGCTCAAGGTAGTAAAGTAAGAGAGATTTAGAGGAGCTAAATGGATTAACACCCGAAAGGTACAAGGACTCTGTCGAACTCAGCAGGATACACAATATAAGTTATTTTATTTCCTGGTCAAAACAAAACAACTTATAATGCCCACTCAGTAGATGAGATCTACTTCGTGGTTTTCACTCACTCACCCAATACAATCTCTGATCAGCTCAATGATAAGTGTAGTGAAAACTAGGTCCTACCTAGAAAGACTCTGTCGATATGCACAAACGAATCTAGTACTTCTCTCTCTCCTTTTCTTTCTCTCTCTCTCTAAAATAGGCAAAGCTTTCTCTAAACAAATGCTCTGTATGATTCTCTCTAGAAAGCTGCAATGAGAAACGAAATGACACCTCTCTTATATAGTAGAGCCGCTGAGGGAGTCTGCTTTCGAAATTTCTGCCATCTGAACGTTGTAGTTGCTTAAAATCTGGTCCTAACTTCTTTGTGAACGTTGCTAAGCCTTGGCCCTTAATTTTCGGACAATTACCAATCCATTGGATGACTTGACAACGTTCAATTATGACTCTCACGTTTGATGTAGCAGACTGACTCTGTCAATTCCGAAATTTCAGGAACCTATGACTCTTTCCTTGAATTTCAAGCTGGAGCCATATTTCGGAAGCTGGAGCCAAGTCTTCTGATTAGTGCCATGCTGAGAGAATTTTGGTCCAAGTCTGAGCGTTGATGACCGTTGTAAGTCAATGTAGTTGTTGTACTTGCTCCTAAATTTTCGCAACTGACCGACAGACTCTCTCGAATTATCAGAAAGTCAAGGCTTTGGATTTTGCTCACATTTTGCATGAATTTCGGCCCAAGGACGATAGTTGATGACTGTTATGGTTTAGTGGACGTTGCTCCTTGAATTTCATTACTGATTGATGAATTCACATGGATGGACTCTCTCGCTCTTTCGGTAATGACAGAGACTCATTCGATCTTTCAAGGTTGACGGACTCTGTCTTGTTTTGAGAAGTGTGATTGACTCCTTTGATCTGGTTGACTATCTCAGCAACACCTTCATACTCCAACAGTTTCCCCCTTGTTGCTGATGATAGCAAAACTCTTGTTGTGAATCCCGAATGAGTCAATCTGCAAAACAAGACAAGGGAAAAAAGAATTTGGGGAACTGACCCTGTCCAAGTTCCCCCTTAATCACAGCATAGATTGAGTAACTCTTGTTAGAGTTCCCCCTGAATCGATGAACACAATTTGGCAAACCACAACCTACTAAGAGAGATTGGAAAAGGGAATATATGACTAAGTTAAGAAAACTGCAACCAACATGATCTAGTACCAACAGAGTAAAAACGAAACAGAATATCCAAACTTCACCTAAGACCTAGTCGCACAGAGACAAAGTCAATCCAGAACATAACCAGAGTGACCCGTTTGTAGAGAGACGGGATTCACTACTTCCCCCTTTTTGCTGTCATCAGTAAGAGAAGTTTGCAACAGAGTCTAAGTCAATCCGTACATTAAAAAATAAATAGAGTGTATCCATAACGCAAACATACTCATGGACGACAAGGGGCAAGAAGTATTGTCATATTCCACAATACCTTTCATTGCCACATACTCATAACTTGTAATGATCGTTGTTGCATTGCATTGTATTTTTGAAGACTTTATAGCTCTATATTTGCAATGCATAGATATTTTATAAGTTAAGCACACAGGGACTGTCTCCATCCCCCAAACTTTTCTCTCCACCCATGTAACAGCTTTGGGCCAACTTTCCCAGGTTTCGCATCCTTAGGAAGTTAGGTGATAAAGCACCCTTAAAGGCTTAATAACCGAGTGGACGAGGTCCGTTTTGGTTCAGGAGAAACAAGTTAGCGGAGTACCTTGCCTTTGTCCTCTCCCTTCTTCTTCTTTTTTTTTAAATGAAAATCGCTAAGGGATACAAAGAACAGACACAGTCTATCGATATGAGAACACGGATTGACTCAAACAGTATGCAAACAGCACCTACTAATTATTACAACCAAGGGAGAAGAGAGATTACCGTCTTCCGTTGATTGAGGCATTCCGAGTGCTGAACGGAGTGCCTCGAATCTGGTGGTAGGAAGAGGCTTGGCAAAGATATCTGCTAGCTGATCCTCTATTGGAACAAAGTCAAGTTGAATTACCTTTTTCTCAACATAGTTCTTCGAGAAATGGAAACGTATTTCAATGTGTTTGGTTCTTCAATGTGTTTCTAGAGATTTTAAATGCACAATTATTATCACAGAAAATACCAATTTGATCTCAGCAAAATTTTGCTTTGTAGAGGACCAAGAGTCTAAGCATAGACAAAGGAATTTTGCATTGCTAGATGTACTCTTTCGATCATGGAGGGAATCTATCCAGTCAAAATCACTAAAATCAGATAAAGTAATATAGGGGAACGAAGGTACCATAGATGAAGTTGACTGGTTCCTTTTAAGTATCAAAAGATTCGCTTGACCACCTTGAGATAAGACTGATTGGGTGCTGCTTGAAAGCGAGCACATAGACAGACTTGGTCGTCCGAATTGATGGCATTTAGACATTTCTTGTACATATTACCTTCTTTATGTCCTGTGGCTCTAGAGATCCTGTACGTTCATCAAAAACTTTGCAAACGACATATGAGAGAAGTACTAAATTGAATCTTTCACAAATTTGAAAAATGCTTAACAGACAAGGTTGAAGTCCAGTGACCAGATGGACTCCATCTACCTTAAACTTGGAGGGGTTACCTATGGTGCCAACTCCCACGATTTCACCTTGGTTGTTGTTTCCAAAGGTGACCTTACCTCCTTTGTAGGATGAAAGCGAGCTGAATTTGTTGGGATTTCCAGTTGTGGAGCACCCTCTGTCCAAGTACACATAGTCCATCTCCACGCTCGCTTCCACCTGCAAAAAAATCACTTGGTACTTTTGGGAACCCAAATATACTTGGGTCCCCTTTTTGAACCAGATTTTTTCATCTTTTCTCGTGCCTCAAGGATAAGATTGAGTCGCTTGATATTAAATGACACATCCTTGTGAAGCTTTTCACAGGCACTATCTCTATGTCCAAGACTCCCGCAATAACCACAAATCTTAGTGGGAGGAATATTGAAGTATTTTTGCTGTCCTTTCCACCAAGAATCAAAATTTTCTTTTTGTTGTTGGCGCTTGGGTTTGTTGTTGGATTCGGACATATGTTTAGGGATATCGAATTTACCTTTATGCCATTTGGGCTTCGATTGAGTGGATCCAACTCCAGATCGTATATTGACTATCTCTTGGGAGAGTTTTTCAACTTCCTTTTGAAGATTATCACGATCTTGACTAACTTCCTTGATCTTGGAGTTGGCCCACTCGGGCAATTCTGATGGAGTGACCTGTTTGATGAAATTGACTGGTTTGAGAGAGAGTGCATGTTCCTTTTCTTTCAATTTTCGAGAGAGTTGCTCAACAGAAGAGGTTAGAGAGATAACTTGAGATTCTGAACTATTTAGCTCATTCTGCAAAGAACAACACTTGTCAGCGAAAACAGTGAGGTCATGTTTGAGAGAGTCAATCTGAGTGAGTGACTCTTCCTGTTCCCTTTGGTTGGATTCAGTAAGACTCTTGGTTTTGTCGAGCTCCTTTTTAAGGGAGTCAACACGACGCCGAGAGTCTCGCAAATCCAATCTAAGTGAGCAGGAAATAGTCTTATGTTCCTCAGCTTCATCTCTCAAAGCATACATAAGACTTTTTGAGATCTCAAGTTCCTCACTTAACTCGGAGATTTTTCTGTTAAGATCAGCTTTAAGAGTTAGTTTCAGAAGCCATTTTAGCAATTAAAGTCATAAAACCCATAGGAGTTATACGATAAAGGTCTGTTTCAAGATGGGAATGAGTTACCTCATTGTCGGGGATCATGGACTCCGTCGTATCATGTGCCATGAGACATACCAAGCCGCTGGACTCTGTGTCTGGATCGTCGGAGTCTGAATCACCCCAACCGACAACTGCCATTGCACGTTGATTGACTGTCAGCCTAAGCAAGGCTCTGATACCACATCTAGGATCGGGTGGCTGACTCAAACCAACTCAAGGTGTGAGTCTGTGAGATGGTTTGACTCAATCGAACTTACACTTGAGACGTAAAAACACTTAGTCGAACTAAGTGCGCGGAAGCAGTTGCTCAAGGTAGTAAAGTAAGAGAGATTTAGAGGAGCTAAATGGATTAACACCCGAAAGGTACAAGGACTCTGTCGAACTCAGCAGGATACACAATATAAGTTATTTTATTTCCTGGTCAAAACAAAACAACTTATAATGCCCACTCAGTAGATGAGATCTACTTCGTGGTTTTCACTCACTCACCCAATACAATCTCTGATCAGCTCAATGATAAGTGTAGTGAAAACTAGGTCCTACCTAGAAAGACTCTGTCGATATGCACAAACGAATCTAGTACTTCTCTCTCTCCTTTTCTTTCTCTCTCTCTCTAAAATAGGCAAAGCTTTCTCTAAACAAATGCTCTGTATGATTCTCTCTAGAAAGCTGCAATGAGAAACGAAATGACACCTCTCTTATATAGTAGAGCCGGTGAGGGAGTCTGCTTCCGAAATTTCTGCCATCTGAGTTGTAGTTGCTTAAAATCCGGTCCTAACTTCTTTGTGAACGTTGCTAAGCCTTGGCCCTTAATTTTCAGACAATTACCAATCCATTGGACGACTTGGCAACGTTCAATTATGACTCTCACGTTTGATGTAGCAGACTGACTCTGTCAATTCCGAAATTTCAGGAAC
The DNA here is from genome assembly GCA_023374045.1 of Limonium bicolor. Classification (NCBI taxonomy): domain Eukaryota; kingdom Viridiplantae; phylum Streptophyta; class Magnoliopsida; order Caryophyllales; family Plumbaginaceae; genus Limonium; species Limonium bicolor. Next base: position 214,512,844 of record CM041780.1, on the reverse strand, counting down.
CTAGGACTCTTTCCTTGAATTTCGGAAGCTGGAGCCATATTTCGGAAGCTGGAGCCAAGTCTTCTGATTAGTGCCATGCTGAGAGAATTTTGGTCCAAGTCTGAGCGTTGATGACCGTTGTAAGTCAATGTAGTTGCTGTACTTGCTCCTTAATTTTCGCAACTGACCGACAGACTCTCTCGAATTATCAGAAAGTCAAGGCTTTGGATTTTGCTCACATTTTGCATGAATTTCGGCCCAAGGACGATAGTTGATGACTGTTATGGTTTAGTGGACATTGCTCCTTGAATTTCGTTACTGATTGATGAATGCACATGGATGGACTCTCTCGCTCTTTCGGTAACGACAGAGACTCATTCGATCTTTCAAGGTTGATGGACTCTGTCTTGTTTTGAGAAGTGTGATTGACTCCTTTGATCTGGTTGACTATCTCAGCAACACCTTCATACTCCAACAGTTTCCCCCTTGTTGCTGATGATAGCAAAACTCTTGTTGTGAATCCCGAATGAGTCAATCTGCAAAACAAGACAAGGGAAAAAAGAATTTGGGGAACCGACCCTGTCCAAGTTCCCCATTAATCACAGCATAGATTGAGTAACTCTTGTTAGAGTTCCCCCTGAATCGATGAACACAATTTGGCAAACCACAACCTACTAAGAGAGATTGGAAAAGGGAATATATGACTAAATTAAGAAAACTGCAACCAACATGATCTAGTACCAACAGAGTAAAAACGAAACAGAATATCCAAACTTCACCTAAGACCTAGTCGCACAGAGACAGAGTCAATCTAGAACATAACCAGAGTGACCCGTTTGTAGAGAGACAGGATTCACTACTTCCCCCTTTTTGCTGTCATCAGTTAGAGAAGTTTGCAACAGAGTCTAAGTCAATCCGTACATTAAAAAATAAATAGAGTGTATCCATAACGCAAACATACTCATGGACGACAAGGGGCAAGAAGTATTGTCATATTCCACAATACCTTTCATTGCCACATACTCATAACTTGTAATGATCGCTGTTGCATTGCATTGTATTTTTGAAGACTTTATAGCTCTATATTTGCAATGCATAGATATTTAATAAGTTAAGCACACAGGGACTGTCTCCATCCCCCAAACTTTTCTCTCCACCCATGTAACAACTTTGGGCCAACTTTCCCAGGTTTCGCATCCTTCGGAAGTTAGGTGATAAAGCACCCTTAAAGGCTTAATAACCGAGTGGACGAGGTCCGTTTTGGTTCAGGAGAAACAAGTTAGCGGAGTACCTTGCCTTTGTCCTCTCCCTTCTTCTTCTTTTTTTTAAATGAAAATCACTAAGAGATACAAAGAACAGACACAGTCTATCGATATGAGAACACGGATTGACTCAAACAGTATGCAAACCCCATCCCTTAATGCATTAAAACACCTTAAGGTAAGACATTTACCTTGCTCTTTTACAAGCTTTACAAACTTTCCTCCTTAGCCTTTTTCCTTGACAATCTCGGTCACCAACCAAACTCTCCTTGCCAATGTTCAAATCAATATCCAATGACTCCAATGAGTGCTAAACAATACACTAACCTTAAGGAATAAACCCTAGGTCAAAATGTGTTTTAAGGTATTAAAATGAATGTGTTACCTTGAAGTCTTAAGGTAGGCTTGGATATGAATCAACAAGGACCTCCTCTATCCCTTGGAGAATAGAAAACAAGCTAGAACAAGGCATAAAAATGGATCCCCATAAGTAGAAATTTTCAGACATGGGAAGAAATGGTGGAAACTTGATTTTTCTTACATATTCTTTACCTTAAGAGAATGGAGAAGCTAATGGAGTCTCCAAGCTTATGTTTCCTCCTCTAATGGCAGTTTGTCTTGGCACCAAATTGAAGCTCTTGAAGTTTTGAAAAGATAGAAAGGAGGAGCTTGAGCTAACTAAGAAGAATATGTATTTTGTTTTGGTTTTGGAGCTAAGAAGAGTGAGCTATGGTCAAAGCAAGGTGGAGCTAGCATGGAGGCCACTCTTACGTGAATGGAGAAGGGAAGAAGATGGTGAAACCCGTGGGAAAAGAAGAGAATGAAGAGATAAGGAGAGAGGTAAGTAAAGGTAAGATATTTGTTTCCTTAAAGCAAATAGTAACTAGTCTTCTTTTCCATCTTCTTTTACAATATTGCTATCCCATGTGGTGACTCATCACCTTAGAAAACCAGCCCCCTTTATTAATTAGGCTAGTCATGGTCTTTTTTGACCAATTAATTGAACTTAATTGACTAAAGACTAAACTAGGCACTATTTGGTTACTATTCACCAACTAATGCACATATTTGTGAAATTTTTGATTTCCCATTGATTTAGACTTTATAATGTGATACTAAGTAGTACACAAGTTAATTAAGGAGTATTAATGGGCATTTAGCCACTTAAAACCCCTTTCTAAGACAATTTTTCAAAAATGTGCTTTAAGAGTCCTTAAAGCACAATTTGTGTTTTAACTTGTTTTTGAGCTTGGTTTTCTTTGTTAATTGACTTAACATGACCATTAGGATATTACTAAGGTCTAAGAATGATATTTGGGTGTTAACCCAAGTTACTCCAAGCTTAAAGCACGTTTTTACCTAAATTGCTCTTATGGTGTTTCCTTATATTTTCTTTGGTTTAAATTGTTTCCTAATGTTTCTAAAGCATTATTTAGCCTTCTTACATCTTATTTTATCACCTAAACACCATATCTAGGTTTGGGGTATTTCAATCTACCCCCTTAAAAGAACTTTGTCCCCAAAGTTCACATATGTACTTAATCATCCACGGTACTCAATTTCTTAATCTTAACACCACATCTTATATTCTCATTCACACAGTGTAGCAACTTACACAAAATCACATCTTAAACAAACCATCAACCAAACAAACGACAAACATGTTCGTTTACTAACTCAAAAGCGAGGAAGCTCTACCCCCTTTAAAAAGGGGTACGCCCCGTACCCTATACAGACGATCTAGTCGGTAAACAAAGAAGGGTACTTCGACTTCATCTTATCCTCTAATTCCCACGTGGCCTCTTCGACATCTTGGTTAGACCAGAGAACCTTCACCAGTCGCACTGACTTATGGCGAGTGTCCCTAGTCTTACTAACCAAGATCCTCTGAGGAACCTCCACTGATCTCATATTTGGTTCTAACGTCAACCTCTCAGGTTCTAACACATGGGAGGGGTGGTGCATGTATTTCTTTAGTTGTGACACATGAAAAACATCATGCACTTTACCCAGCTCAGCAGGTAAATTCAACCTATATGCAACTGGGCCCACCCGCTCCGTAATCTCATAAGGACCAACAAACTTTGGGCTCAGCTTGCCCTTCTGCCCAAATCTAAATACACCTTTCATCGGTGATACCCGCAGGAATACCCGGTCGCCCACTGCGAACTCTAGGTCTCGTCGTCGAACATCAGCATACGACTTCTGCCTATCTTGAGAAGCTTTCATATTCTCCCTGATTTGCTGAACTTCAGCCTTAACTTACTCTAAGTATTCTGGTCCTATAATGACCGTCTCACTTGACTCATCCCAGCAGAGCGGTGTAAGACATGGTCTACCGTACAACACTTGAAAAGGTGCCATCTTGATCGAAGCGTGATAGCTGTTGTTGTATGAAAACTCGATCAGATGCAACTTGTCAATCCAACTGCCCTGGAAGTCTAAGGCACATGCCCTCAGCATGTCCTCGAGTGTCTGAATGGTGCGCTCAGTCTGACCATCTGTCTGAGGATGGAACGCGGTACTCAACTTCAGTTCTGTACCCAACGCTTCTCTGGTAGCTCTCCAGTACCTCGAAAGGAATCTGGTATCTCTATCTGACACTATGGTCTTCGGTATCCTGTGATGCCTCATAATTTCCTTCTCGAATAACTCAGCTAATTTGGTCACTTTCCAAGTATCCTTCATCGGTATGAATCGGGCTACTTTGGTAAGGCGATCCACTACCACCCAAATCATGTTCAAACCTCCCCTAGCAGGTGGGAGTCCGACTACAAAGTCCATGGAGATATCATGGAACTTCCACTCCGGAACTGGCATCGATTGTACCATTCCGCCCGGTCGTCGGTGCTCGAATTTCACCTTCTGGCATGTGAGACACCTCAAGACGAACTCGGTAACATCTGTCTTCATCCCTGACCACCAGAAGTATCTCTTCATGTCTTTATACATCTTAGAGGCTCCCGGATGGATGGAAACTGAAGAACAGTGTGATTCTCTAAGTATGCGGTCTTTCAAATCTGTGCTGCCTCGTGGTATGCATAGCCGGCCCTTAAGTCTGATCATTTCATCATCATGAAGTCGGAAGTCGTTTCTGACTCTCAAAGGTACCCTCTGTCAACTTCTGCCTGACCTCTCTCATGTACTCATCTGTCCTCTGAGCCTCTCGCACCTCATCAACCAAGCTGGAGAAAGAAACTAGCGAATGGAGTGAGTGTGCTCGACGACTCAGGGCGTCCGCTACAATATTGGCCTTTCCTTCTTTGTATTGGAGGTCAATATCATAGTCCTTCAAGAATTCTAACCATCTCCTCTATCGAAGATTCAACTCTTTCTGAGTGAATATGTATCTCAAGCTCTTATGATCGGTGTAGATCGTCACACTAACCCCGTATAAGTAGTGGTGCCATATCTTCAAAGCGAAGACTACATCTCCCAGCTCTAAATCATGCGTGGGGTAGTTCTCCTCATGTTTCTTCAACTGGCGTGAGGCATATGCCACCACCTTGCCATGTTGCATGAGCACGCAGCCCAGCCCTCTGCTGGATGCGTCACAATTACCCTCAAAGCCCTTCGTACCATCTGGAATAGTCAGAACCGGTGCAGTGGTCAATGAGTCCTTCATACTCTGAAACGATAACTCACAATCATCCGTCCAAACGAACGGTGCATCTTTCTTCATCAGACTGGTCATTGGCTTTGCGATCTTGCTGAAATCCTTAGCGAACCTCCGGTAGTAACCTGCCAAGCCAAGAAAGCTCCGAATGTCGGTAACTGTCTTCGGTCTCGGCCAGGTGCGTACAACATCAATCTTTACTGGATCCACCATGATCCCAGCATCCGAAATGACATGACCTAGGAAGGAGACATGGTCAAGCCAAAACTCACACTTGGAGAACTTAGCATATAGCTGGTTCTCCCTCAGTATCTCTAACACCCTCCTCAAATGTTCCTCATGTTCAGCTCTCGATTTTGAATATATCAGAATGTCGTCGATGAATACCACAACCGACTTGTCCAGCTGCTCCCGGAACAAGCGGTTCATCAGATCCATAAATTTCGCTGGTGCGTTCGACAAACCGAACGGCATCACTATAAACTCATAGTGGCCGTATCGTGTCCGGAATGTCGTCTTCTCAATATCCCCCTCCTTAATGGCTATCTGATGATACCCTGATCTGAGATCAATCTTAGAAAACACGGATGCCCCCTTCAACTGATCGAACAAATCATCAATGCGGGGTAGTGGGTACTTATTCTTCACAGTCACTACATTCAACTCTCTATAGTCGATGCAGAGGCGGAGACTACCATCCTTCTTCTTCACGAAGAGAACTGACGCTCCCCATGGTGATACACTCGGTCTAATGAATCCCTTGTCTAACAAGTCTTTCAACTGATCTTTCAACTCTTTCATTTCTACCGGAGTCATGCGATATGGTGCTTTGGTTATCGGTCCGGTTCCAGGTAGCAGCTCGATGGTGAACTCTACCTCCCAAGTGGGTGGCATGCCGAGCAGTTCCCGTGGAAAGAGATCGGGGAACTCCGACACTACCGGTAAGTCGGGGTCGAACTCGGGGTCCCTCTCTATGTCTTGGACATAGCAGAGATACACTTCTTTTTTCCTCCTCAACTCCTTATACATTGCCATAGCGGTGATGATCTTAGTCGAAGGCTCTCTGGGCCTCTGGCGGTACGATATTGTTACCCCAGACGGACTCCTGAGCAGCAGTCTATGCTCGGCGCAGAGGATACGTCCCTTGTGCCGCTCCAACCAGTTCATCCCGAAGATAACATCAAATCCTAACTCCTTGAACTCAATGAAACTGACTGGAAAATCTTCCCCCTTAATTCTGACGATGGCTCCTCGGTAGTAGCGAGTGCAACGAACCTTCTCCTTAGACGGGAGCGTAACCGTGAAGTTGGGTAGCTCATCAGCGTCTAGCCCCAACCTTCTCGCGAAAGATGTCGAGATAAAGGTATGAGAGGCCCCTTAGTCGAAGAGAACTGATGCCTCAATCCCATTAATCGGAAAGGTGCCAGTGAGGATAGTACCGCTTACGTCGGCCTGTGCCTCTGTAAGTATGCTTAGCGCACCTTCCGTACCGAGTCCATAACCCAATTGTATTCACAAGCTCCATGAGTATTGATGGTATAACAAGAGTCGTAACAATTAATATGAACAACACTGTTATTTTATTCATAACCATCCTGTTTACAACATGTGCTTCTTTCTTACATCTCAATCCTTACTTCATACTTAATACATTACATGGCTAATATTGTCTAAAGGCTAGGTTTAACCGCCCTGGTCTCATATGCGTCATATTGATTACTGCTGACGGTGCTGTATTCTGCTTGATTCTCTTAATCTCATGGTATAACATCCTTGATTCTCCTCCTAGAACTAATACATCCCCTGACTTAAGTATTAACTTATTAGCACGGTCCACACGCTTCTGCTCGCCGTACAAGAACTATGCGTCGTCTCCAATGGACCAAGACACTACGGGTATCCCCCTTTCGAGAGATTCTGCTGTCTCATCCTTATCCTGGTGTAGTCCAAGTCGCCCATCTTTCTCGTAGAAGTTTACAATGCAGATGTCTGCTCGTATGTCTGGAATCGGGTCAGCTTCCAACTGCTGAGCGATCTCCACGACTTGTGTAATAACCAGATGGAACTCTTCGGGTATTCCCGGTGGTGAGACTCCATCTTGTATTCTTGTGGTCTGGTAGGTCTTGGCATACGGATTCCAATCCTTGCCTAAGCTCATCATCTTTAATTTCATCCTTGCTCCCCCTGGGTACTCCGGTGTATAGAAACCTCCCGGTCCCGCTCCTAGTTGACTGCATCTCCTGATGATGGCTATTTGTGCTTCTGGTGTTAGGTATCCCCTTAATAAAACCATACATGGGCGGATAACCTGACATTGTTCGGTTGAAAAGTCTCGGGTTCTAATGTCGGTGCCTTCCGGGTTAGGTGTTGAAGGTATTGAATAGCATATGTTGAAGTTTCCTAAGGTGGTAATAGGTCATATCTTACTTAAGGTCTAATTTTATCTTATTTCATCTAACTCATTTATTTACCAAACATGCATGATAATGTGGTAAGCAGGCAATTTTATCACTTAAGGGTTTATAGCGGTACCTGGCCTCGATGAGGGTTCAGGCTCATCGTCCCGGTCCACCATGTGTAGTGTGGGTCCCGACTTCTGGACTACCCGTGGGTTCTTATCTGCAGCTTGCTGCACTCTTCTCTGACCGTCAGATCCAGCTCCCTGATTGGTCTTGCCCTTGCCCTTCATCTCGGGCCTAAAGGCACTGCTAGCGGGGTTCCAGAAGCACTCGTATGCTCGGTGCCCGTATACCCCACAATAGTTGCACTCAACCTTGTTCCCCTTACAATCGAGCCCGGGGTGGTCCTTGTGACACCACTGACAGATGTAGCGTCACTGGTAGCCACCACCGGCTCCCTTATCAGTCTCAGATCCTGATCATTTACAATATTAGTACTCATATCCTTAATGGTTTGCTAAATGTTTCTTAACTCAATCAATATTAATTCCTTTACCCTTTGGCGCCCTTGAGCACAGGGGCTTAGCAGCATATGCATACGTCAACTTCAGTGGCTCTTCTGTAGCCTTCTCCTTTTCCTCCTTCCCTTTCTGGTTCTGGCTTTTCTGGGCTTGAGGCTGGTACTTCTGTTTCTTGTACCCATCTTGCCCTTGGAGCTCGGTGCTCTTCCCGGCATTCTTTCTCTTAGCATTGTCCTCGTCCCTCAGCTGGACGGTTATCTCAACCTTAGCAGCGGCATGATAGCACTCCTGCTTTCCAAGGTATTAGTTTCTCTTATTTCTCACAATCTACATCTTACTCATTTATTAATATCTCAATTTTCTCATTACCTGCAAGGTTGTATAACTCGTCGGCCCCATGTCGTAGCGGAGTCGATGGCTAAGCCCGCCATAGAAGCGGTCCACCAGTATCTGGTCTGAATATCCAAGACCCGGCAGAAGACGAAGCAAGGCGGTAAACTCTGAGTAATACTTGTCTACCGTCATCTTCTCCGTCTGCTTAAGCGCATCAAGCTGTAAGTGCTTCTTCGTCTGGACATGGGCGGGGTAGTACTTTGCTCGTAGTAGTGCGGTGTACTGCTCCCCGCCGAATTCTGGATTGGCCACATGCCCGGCCCTCACCAGCTTCCACCAATCGCCTGCTGCCCCTTTCAGGTAGAATGCAGCCAAACACACCTTGATCCCAGCAGGGACATCAAGGGTCTCGAAGGCGGTCTCCAGCTCGGAGATGTACGCCTCAAGCTTGGTGGGATCAGTCTCCCCCTTGAAATGTGCGGGTCGTAGGTCAGCTAGACTCTTCACCCAATTCGGTTCCCGGGGCTGCGGCGGTGGAGGTGGTGCACCCACACCTGGCTGATAGCCCATGTGCCCTAAGGCAGCAGCTACGATCTCTGCGATCGTCTGCCCTCCCGGTATCTCAGTCTCGTCGCCTTGGCCATGGCCTCGGCCTCCTCTTGGACGTCCTGCCATCTGAACAAGCACAACTCACATTAGATTCGTATCCTCAACGGTTTCGGTTCAAGGATTTATAACGTCCGTAGACGGTAAAGACGATCCACACTTAATAGTGGTCATCTGACTCTACTCACTCTAACTTCTCTCACTCTTAGCCCATTACTTATATCTGAACTCATATCCTAACTCGGTGGTTACCTATGTCCGGTATTTCTTGATCAGAGCGTAACTACGCTCTGATACCACTTTTTGTAACACCCCGTCCTAAGCCAATCGTGGTTACCGTAAGCTTAACAACTTAATCGTAGACATCGCAGCGGAAAAATCTAACATCAGGACCTTGCCACGGTCTGATCAAAAGAATATACCGAAGCTGAAGTATTACAATGCTTATCCAAAAGACTGCACAACCATCCAAAACATTCACCAACCGAGTTCATAGTATCTCTGTTAACAACATAACTACTATCAGTTTAATATCAACAGACGGGTGCACAAGCGCAACCCGTATTCAAACTAAAAGTCCCTCCTAAGTGTACCCACTCCTACTCTCGTGGTGACTCTTCATGGGCCGCTTACCTGCAAAAGTAAAAACAGCCCCCAAAGGGGGTCAGCAAGAATGCTGGTACGTCCCTCTCATGGCCCCCAAGCTAACGGGGCTACGACGACTAATTGTCGATAGCATGAAAGTTGATTAGAATCACAATCATAATACGAAGTGCAGTAAAACAACAATCCACAAATGAACATACATAGTTCACACGCAAACGAACGACTTAAAACGTTCTCTTAATAAGTGAGTTAGTAAGCAAACTCCTTAGGTTCCGAACCCACTCATCCTTAGTCCATCTTAACTTACCTCAGTCTTAACCTTATCTTAACCTTAGAATACAAACCGTTCTTTAAATAGAAATGGTCGTATCATATCTCAATGTTTATTTTTGTCGGGTTAAAAGCAACCCTAGCCAATGAGCTATTAACTCCATTGGTTGAATAAACAACTTATTTTATAATTTAGGATTTAGGTGATCCTACCGCACCGTCTTAATGCCACCTACCTTGGACTGGAAGTCCAATGTAGCTGAGCCGACAATCGACCCTAGGCAACAAGTCCGAAGACAAGTCCTTAAGCGGAAGTCGGATCTGATTCAGATACCGAACCCCTTTTCCTTAGCATGCATGACCGGAGTAAGTCCCGGATTCCTCACTCCCCCCTTAAGTTCCAGTTAGTGAAAATCTTACAAACCAAGTGTTGGTTAAACCTTAACGGGTATTAACCAACTGTCACCAATCTATAATTCCTCTCCTTAATTCAATAGGTACTAAACTTAGTCGGTAGCTATCCTCAAGTCTCGTGGGTTAGTGTAAAGAAAACACACACACACATAACTAGAGCAATAAAAACCGGTTGCATCCTTTATCTTGTCTTAGTTATAGCAGATAAGCAGATAGCACACAAGCCGAGGGACACCTCATTAGCAAGTAGGTCACAAGAAAGACTGTACCGTTCACCGTCGACTGTCGTTTGTTTAATCTCCGTCGGGGTCCCAATTCATAAACCTAAAAAATTCATTCATTTTTAGGCCATTAGTTATTTGCACCTTACTTAACTCACTTAGTCCCTAAAGATTCCCATTCAATACCCTCTTAAGTTCATACAACCTTAACCTTAAATACTTAACTTATTTCCTTAACTTAACTCCTTACTTCCTCATATGCTTACCCTCTTAATCATCATTGTCTTCTTAGTGGCATACACTATTACCATTTATCATCCTTAGGGTTTAAAGTTTTTTTTTTCAAGTATTAAGGGTCGACCGACCCACCGACCGACCCAACCTCTGGGTCGGTCCGTTCTAGTAATGATCTGGTTCAAACAATTCCCTCAGACCGACCCACGACCGACCCAAGCCTTATGGGTCGGTCCATTATAGAAAATTTTCCCATCTTTTAAAATTCACCCGACCGACCCAAAGCCCTCTAGGTCGGTCCATTACCGAAACTTGTTTTACCCGTTGAGTTCTTACCCGACCGACCCAACCGCCCCAAAACCCTGTGGGTCGGTCCATTCTAGAGAGACTCTGGCCGGTTAGAAACAGCCCGACCGACCCTGAACTGGGTCGGCCCACTACAGATTTTTCTCTTAAATTGCTCTTTCAATTCCAAACTCTTCCATAAGTGTCCTAATAGGTCTAACTCCATTTTGGCACATTAAACCCACCTTATAACATCCTCTAAACTCATTAAAACAGCCTCCAAAGATTTCCTTAAACATTTACTCAATTCTTATAAAAGCTCCCAACACTTAGCACTTATTTTTCCTACATTTCCAACATGCAACTCACCTAGGACTTCAACCAACCAAGTACTCCCTCCTTAAGAATTTAACCACACCATAAGCATCATTTTTCACCCCTCATCTCATTTACCAACACTTCTTCAACAACATACACTTTAGTTCATTCCCAAAACATTTCAAGACCTTGCACCTTATTTCCTTCAAATCTTGCACAAGTTTTCTAGCTTCTTTTATCATGGTCTTGGTGTCTAAAATTCACCATCGTAACCCTTGGTTCCTCCTAGACATACCTAGGTCACCTTAGTTCTCAAGAACAACCTACACTCACTCTTTTTCATTAAAACAACTCCTCAAGTTTCCTAGTACTTCCTTAGTCATAAAGTCTCCTTAGAACATCTCAAACATCTTGTTCCTTTACTAAATTTTGACATGGATTCCCTAGTATATTACTACATCCAAGCACTTAGGTTTTCACCTTTAAGCAATCTTTATCACTCAAATTCTTTCCACACATTCTTAACACTCAATTTACACCAAAACTACACCACATCATCATATAGTGCAATAACTTAAAATGCTTGGCACTTAGGCCCTTAAATGACAATAAGCTTAACCACTGAATTTCCACATACATTAGCCTTTGACCTGCAAATAAACACAACAAGGCTCCCATTGAAATTTAATGCTCTTGTAATTCACCTCAACATTGTTTAACTATCTCATTTCCCATTTGCTCCTTAGTCACAAGTTCTCAATATAATAATGTTCTTTCTCCTTTGTTTTAATAACCCTTTCCCATTATAAACTCTAAGCTAAACTTACCATCTATTCAAACCCCATCCCTTAATGCATTAAAACACCTTAAGTAAGACATTTACCTTGCTCTTTTACAAGCTTTACAAACTTTCCTCCTTAGCCTTTTTCCTTGACAATCTCGGTCACCAACAAAACTCTCCTTGCCAATGTTCAAATCAATATCCAATGACTCCAATGAGTGCTAAACATACACTAACCTTAAGGAATAAACCCTAGGTCAAAATGTGTTTTAAGGTATTAAAATGAATGTTTTACCTTGAAGTCTTAAGGTAGGCTTGGATATGAATCAACAAGGACCTCCTATATCCCTTGGAGAATAGAAAACAAGCTAGAACAAGGCATAAAAATGGAGCCCCATAAGTAGAAATTTTCGGACATGGGAAGAAATGGTGGAAACTTGATTTTTCTTACATATTCTTTACCTTAAGAGAATGGAGAAGCTAATGGAGTCTCCAAGCTTATGTTTCCTCCTCTAATGGCGGTTTGGATTGACACCAAATTGAAGCTCTTGAAGTTTTGAAAAGATAGAAAGGAGGAGCTTGAGCTAACTAAGAAGAATATGTATTTTGTTTTGGTTTTGGAGCTAAGATGAGTGAGCTATGGTCTAAGCAAGGTGGAGCTAGCATGGAGGCTGCTCTTACGTGAATGGAGAAGGGAAGAAGATGGTGAAACCGGTGGGAAAAGAAGAGAATGAAGAGATGAGGAGAGAGGTAAGTAAAGGTAAGATATTTGTTTCCTTAAAGCAAATAGTAACTAGTCTTCTTTTCCCTCTTCTTTTACAATATTGCTATCCCATGTGGTGACTCATCACCTTATAAAACCGGCCCCTTTTATTAATTAGGCTAGTCATGGTCTTGTTTGACCAATTAATTGAACTTAATTGACTAAAGACTAAACTAGGCACTATTTGGTTACTATTCACCAACTAATGCACATATTTGTGAAATTTTTTATTTCCCATTGATTTAGACTTTCTAATGTCATACTAAGTAGTACACAAGTTAATTAAGGAGTATTAATGGGCATTTAGCCACTTAAAATCCCTTTCTAAGACAATTTTTCAAAAATGTGCTTTAAGAGTCCTTAAAGCACAATTTGTGTTTTAACTTGTTTTTGAGCTTGGTTTTCTTTGGTAATTGACTTAACATGACCATTAGGATATTACTAAGGTCTAAGAATGATATTTGGGTGTTAACCCAAGTTACTCAAAGCTTAAAGCATGTTTTTACCTAAATTGCTCTTATGGTGTTTCCTTATATTTTCTTTGGTTTAAATTGTTTCCTAATGTTTCTAAAGCATTATTTAGCCTTCTTACATCTTATTTTATCACCTAAACACCATATCTAGGTTTGGGGTATTTCAGTTTTACTAATAACCGTCATCTAAAGTCCCCGCCCACTGACGGTCAACGACGTCGTCTTGACCTGACGCCAAATATTTCCCGCATTATTTGATTTTTTCGACGCCGCGTGTAATCTAAATTACAGTGAACGGCGTCGTCTTACCAGCTTATTCTAGATTAAAAAGAATTTATATTAATGTGTTACATATGTTTGATCGAATAAGACTCATGGTATAATGGCCGTGGGTACATGAGTCAACACCATTGATCTTGAGTTCGAAACCCAGCATAAGCCAAAAAAATTTCACGCTTTTTTTAATTTTGTTAGACTTTAGATTACGGTTCTTTAGGAACCGTCATTTAAAGTGTGACTTTAGATTACGGTTTACAAGAAAACTGTAATCTAAAGTCCTTTTAACTAGAACATTTGCCCGTTTACTGTGCACATTTATAGTAACTCTTCTTCTCTCTCGCGCTATCTTCCTTACTGAAATCGCCTCCTCTCTCCCGTCACCTTACTAACGGCCATCGCCGCCATCGCTCCCACCACCTTTGTCACTCCCATCGCCACCGGTCACCACCTATCTGCCACTGGTCTCACCGTGGACATCTTATCGCGTACTGGGTATGCGATCGATCGATTGTCATTTTTTTCTAACTTTGATCATATACATGCATTTTGATTGCAAGTTCTAACCTCGTTTCTATCGAATCCTGAGGGTGTAATGGCAAATGTTCTAACCTTGTTCATATATTTGTGCCCAGATTCACAGTTAATTGCAACCTAGTTCGTGGGCTGATTTCTGCACTACTTGCCCACTTCGGTGCTTAGTAACGGTAATTTTGCAAACCAAAATGTAAACTGCTGTATTTATTTATTTTAGCATTTATTATCACAATTAATACATAGTAGTGTAGTTTTAAAATATAAAATTAGTTGAGAGTCTTTGGCTGTTTGCTAGATATATGTCTTAGCAGATTCGAAGTTGAGATTCTTGATTGCTGCAGCTTGTTGCAGTTGATTGTGTATAAGTAATTTTGATGGTGCGTGTGAATTTGACTTTGATAAAACAGTTTTGGAGACGTTAGAAATATAGGGGAGATGCTGTTGAATTTTTTCCGCGGTTTAGCTAGCATTTAACCTTGATTTTTTGATGACTTCTAATGTTGTCGTTTTTCCTTTATGCATCAGGACTACGACTTTATTTTGGCTTCCGACCTCAACCGTCTTAGCATCGGCTAATTGTCTTATTTTGCAGGCATGGCTGATGAAGAGTTCGAGTTATTTTGCCGCGAGTTCGAAGATGAGCAGCAAGGGGTACCGGTTCCTTCTACCAGTGCCGCTACTGCTGCTGGCCCATCTACATCTGCCGCAGCTGCTGCTGGCCCTTCTATAGCTCTCACTACGCTGTTGTCCCTTCCATGAGTGCCCCTTCTACGAGTGCTACTCAGAGATCTAGAGGTAGAGGTCCGACCCGTGGGCTGAAGCTGCAGAAACCAGATGAGATCAGTCTTATCTGGGACAAGTATGAGAGGTATGGTGGGGGCTGCAGATCAGAGTTCGCTAGTATGCTAGGGACTTTGTCCAAATCACATTGCTGCATCAACCACAAATGGCCACAAGTCCCGAAAGAAGTTAAGGAGACCATCTGGAAGAAGGTGAAAGACCGATACAAGATCCCAGACGAAATGAAGAAGACCGTTCTTTCTGTAGTGAGCGGCAAAGCTAAATCATTCCGCCACTACTTGGTGGATAACTGGATCAACAAGGTGCCCCCACGCGAGCCTCCGTCGTATGTCATGTACAACGGCATGATCACTGAAGAGGAGAGGAAGAAGTTCGTTGAGCAGCACTCCACCCCCGAGTTCAGGGTATATTGTGTGTACTCTTTTCTGAATTAATGCTCATAATGATTTATCCTTGATTTTCTAATTAATTTTCTGTTGTACTGTCTTAACAGCAAAGACAAGAACAAGCACGGCAAAACCGTGAAGCTAATCTCCACCCCCATACCATGGGACTAAGGGGATATATGGGCAGCCTCGAGGGATGGAAAGAAGCTGGTTTGCTGACGCAGAGGAACGAGGATGGTAGTGAATGCCCGATCGAGGATGTCTCTGAGGCGAGGAGGGTGCAGATGTTCATACTGGGACGCCAGACAACGACCAGCGAAGGTCAGAGGATATTTCGTCATGCTGAGACGGAACAACTGGCTAACCAAATTGTAAGTGTTTGAAATTAAGTAGCTGTTAAATAATTTACTTATATAGTCAAGTGTTTGTTGATCTTAAATTTAGTGATAACTTCTTTGACAATTGGACAATATGAAGCGGCACAGAGAGGAGAAGTAGACATACACGCTCCTCCTTCTCAAGACGACGCTCTCAATCAAGCGCTTGGGAAGAGGGATCACCCGGGGCGTGTTAGAGGATTTGGGGGAGAAGTACGTCAGAAGCACGTATTCTCGCCATCTGCTAGGAAGGGTCAGATGAGTGCTGCTAAAGTCGAGGTGATGGTAGATCGTAAGTTCGCTGCTGAGCGCCAAGCTAATGAGGAGATGATGGCTGCTGAGCGCCGGGCTTTAGAGGAGAGGCTGCAGGAAGCGTTGAATTCGATTGCACATGCGACTACTCAGCAGCAGCATGATCCTCCTCGTCCAGTTGTGCTCCGGCCGCTGACCCGTACCCGTTTGCCAACATCCAGGTTAGCTTTGTTTAACTATTTTTCTCCTTAAATAAAGTCATTTAAATAGTATTAGATTTGACTCACTTATTTATTTCACGTATTATCTATGTTTATTAAAGGAGCAAAAAAAATGTCGTCTCCAAATACCATTAGAAGGGCACCCTGTAGATGTGGCCTACGGGACGGTGTTGCCATCAGGTCCACTCACGCTCATCAGTTTCGTATGTCTACCCCCATTCTACACGCGTGTGACCTTGGACCTGATAATTGATGGATTTGAGCATGCATACCTTCCAATGGCGTCTGACCACAAATGCACGCTGATTGAAGCGAAGGGAGACATATTGCCCTGGCCAGCATGTTATATTGTTGTCACCGATGAGGTAAGACTGTTTGACAACCATTTAGTATCTAATAAAATCCATTATTTAGCATTAAGTGTCTAATATAATCCATTATAGATCCCTGAGCTCTCTCGCCGCATATCCCGGCCCAGAGAAGAAGAGGTCAGCGCGCCGGCGGATCCTGTTAGAAGTACTAGGGTATGTTCTAGATAAATGTTTAATGTTACTATAATAATCAATTAGTAAATATCTTTACATTTATGCTTTATTGTTTGTGTGTGAAGGGTAAGAATCCATTATTTCGCATTAAGTGTCTAATATAATCCATTATAGATCCCTGAGCTTCCTCACCGCGTATCCCGGCCCAGAGAAGAAGAGGTCAGCGCGCCGGCGGATCCTGTTAGAAATACAAGGGTATGTTCTAGATAAATATTTAATGTTACTATAATAATCAATTAGTAATTATCTTTACATTTATGCTTTATTGGTTATGTGTGAAGGGTAAGAATCCAGTGACTCGGGGTGCGAAAATTAAGAATCCAGCGCCCGTCCGGGCTCGCACCAGGACTTCTGAGGCGCCTAGAAGTAAGTTCTCACTGCCAGAAAAACTTATTAAAGTCCTGGGGCCTCGTCAGATGAATCTCTACGACATGATCATTTCGAAGTCACCTCAAACTATCAACTTCATGATGACGCTTCCAAAGTCATTGTTTCACTACGATGAAGATATGACCACGACGATCAACTTTGGGGGCATCAGAGAGATGATGTGTGGAGATTACCTGAACATTAACATTATTCAAGCTTATCTAACGTAAGTGTTCTTTCCTCATATTGTAAATACATATAGAATAATTATCTATGAAGTTGCATTGGCTAACTTTTGATAGTACATGTGATATAATAGAGGTCTACTTGAGAGATGTCATGAGAAGAACATCACCTCCATTACTGCGGTGTGCCCGGAGCATTTATCGTTCGACTCAGTCACTAGGGACCCGGGGAGGTTTATGGAATACATGACTCATTGCTTCAATGTTGCGGATGAACAGAAAAAATTATTTATTCTAATGCTGTATCACCAAACGTGAGTTCTGATATAAAATTACCTACTAATTAGCTAACTTTTTTTACCTTCATTTCTCATTTAATTTTGTATTTCAAATTGTAGCCACCATTAGGCTTTGTTTATCTTCTGCACTGCCACCGCTACTCTGCTCATTCTAGATCCACTAAGACAGTGGACAAAATTCAACACTGAAGACTTAATCAAAACGTAAGATTTTATTACTATTTAATTGTTTGTAAGTTTTTTGAACCAAAATTAATGTACTCGTTCATTTTGCTTAACACTTTTGTTAATATATGTCACAGTTGTTACAGTAAAACCACTTAGGCAGAGTTTGCTGAAATTACCATCGATTACATCAAGGTTTGGTAATTTATGTATTTCATTCGTGCTGCTTATCTTTATACAATTGTTTTACATTTGTGAATTTTAGTGATTTAGTGCCCTACCCAAAAGGATTCTAGGAGTTGCGGGTACTACGTGATACAGTATATGTACGAGTTCTGGGGTACTTCCCAGCATTTCATAACTCTAGAGACAAGGTAATACGAACGCTATCTTGTATTTAATTCTTTTCGGTAGATTTTTTGTGTCTTTATCTTAATCTCATTGTGGGTTCCATTCCTTTTCTTGTTCCAGATTAAAGAGCATTTTGCCCTATCCTTGACTTACAGAGCAAAAGACTTGTATCATGTCCAGAGAGAGCATGACAGCCTTATTTATGCGAATGCAGTGGTAGACTAGCTAGCTTTTTCTATATATTGTAGTGGCATGAAACTGAAATGATCACAGTTAATGAATTGCTAGCTGCTGTAACAGATTCTACTGTATTGAATATTTTTGGTTGCTGTAACAGATTTTCGATCCGGTGTATATTAGATGTTATCTCTGTTGCAATTGTGCGCAGAGAATGAATTGTGTTGTTGCTATTTGATTCAGGTGTTTGAATTGTGCAGTTTCTGCACATCTGTTGTTCTGATGCCCTCTGTTGCATATTCTGGCTCTGTTGCAATTGTGTAGCTTTGTAATAAAAAAAATACACTTTACATTACGGTTTTACGAATAACCGTAATGTAAAGTCCATTGACACGCGGGACAGAAAAGGGACTTTAGATTACGGTTTTACGAATAACCATAATGTAAAGTCCATTGACACGCGGGACGGAAAAGGGCCTTTAAACCGTAATTAAATACGTCGCCGTCTTTAATGACGCCCGCATAAACTACGGTCCAGAACCGTAATTATACACGGTTTTGGACCGTAATTAAATGCTTCTGTTCCACTAGTGAAGTTTCAACTTAGATTTTTGATCTTGGAACAAAGTGAACTAAGTTTGCTACTTAGTCTCTTACTTCAAAACTCTTCTTTTGTCAATCAAAACAAAGGCAAAATAGGTTGAGAATTTCTAAGGAATCTTTGCCTTGTCTTCTATACATTAGGAGATGATAATTGAGATTTGGAATTAACCATTTTATTCTCCACTTTCTGGTTCGTTTATTGGTATTAAATTTGCTGGATTCGATAATATATAGATAGTGAGTGTGTGTTTCGGATTCAAAACTAGAAAACAATGTTGAACTTTCGGCCCTACCGGATTCATTGTCGGGTGTCTAGTGTCTGGCGCATTCAGAGTTCTTGAATGTGCTGTGCATCCTATGTCCGGCATTTTCAAAAATTGGTCAATTCGAGACTTGTCAATTTTACTTAGTGATCATACTTGTTCTTATTATGATTATTATCCCGAATCAAGGATAGTTCTTTGTAAATACCATTTAGCTAGATTATTATATAGTTGTTTTAATTTGAACTAATGGTCATTTTCACCTTGTTAAATTTAGGTAATTACTAGGATTATGACTAATTTTCTATTAAGTCCCTAGGGTTCGATACTCTTGGTCGTAATTTACTTACACTTTATTTTGACCAGGATTTTTGCTACCTGTATTAGGGTTGTAGGATTCTTTTATTATTTTATTCATTTTTGTACATTCTTTACCCTACAAATTTCTTGTTAGCAGTGGATGCGGGTGGATCTTCTAGAGGCAATGGATTCTGTGGGTCCCAATTCCTCAATGGTTGATTGGGTGTTATAGAAACTGAGGTTGTTTGGGTGTTATCAGAAATTGTAAGATTTTCTTGGTGTTGGCTGTTAGGTATTTGTCTGGTTTCTATGGACTGAATATCTGGGATGTCATTGTCTAAACAGCAATCAGATGGAGGAAGGAAAATATATGTATTGCTTAGGTTATCATAGAAAAGTTTTCTTCATTCATAATCTTTCAGTGGGTAAATATGCTCAAAAAAGGTAAGATCTCGACTGACTTTCACTTTGTTTTCTTCTAAAATGAGGACTTTACTCCCTTTGGTGTTTTTACAGTTTCTTAAGTATACACAGGGATAGGACCGTGGATCAAGCTTGCCTTTGCTAGGTTCTACATTAGTAGCATAGCAGAGGCACCCAAACCTCCTCATTTCTTCATAATTAGGCTTGGCATTATACATTCTTTCATAGGGAGTTAGGTTCTGTATAGGTTTGCTAGGTGTATTGTTAAGAATATATACAACTTGCTCCACACAATAACCCTAGTATTTATTTTCTAATCCTGACTGAAAAGTAGAGATCTTGATGTTTCCATGATATGACCTTGCTTTCTCTCAACAACCCCATTTTGTTGGGGTGTGTGAGAGCAAGTTGTTTGGTGAATTATCCCTGTTTGAGCAAAGAATGTGATTCCTTCAATAGATTTCCCCAATTCTTTTGCATTGTCGCTCCTATCAACTTTTACAAGTCTGTTCATCTGTCTATCAACAAGGTTAATAAAGTTTTTGATGTGATTTATGGCTTTTGATTTGTGCTTAAGGAGTGTAACCCTTGTACCCTTAGAAAAGTCATCTACTATTGTGAGGAAAAGTTTGTGACCCTCTATTGTTTCTGTTCGCATAGGGCCACAAATATCTATGTGTATCGTCTCTAGGGGTTTAAAGGATTTTATTTTAGAAGAAGGGAATTTTAATCTTTTTCCCTTTGCCCTAAAACAGGTAGTGCAGGGAAGAGGTGTAAAATTGGATTGATGTGGAATTTGAATTTGCAGAGTTTTATGCATCTTTGACAATGGCATGTGCCCTAGTCTATCATACCATATCACTAGTAGAAAAAATATCAAAAAAAATGGTCTATAAATGACGGTTCTGGTGAAAACCGTCTTTTAAGCCTGTTGGATACGCGCGTGCAACTTAAAGACATCTTAAACGATGGTTTAACATAAACCGTCATTTAAGATGTCTGATTTCAGTGCGCCAAAGTATCTTAAATGACGGTTCGCCTGAAATCGTCATTTAAAACAGGTAGGCGCGCGCGTGAAATGACCTTAAGTGACGGTTTGTCGGAAACCGTCTTTTAAAACAGGTAGACGCGCACGGAATGAACTTAATAAGCAACAGTTTGGTGGAAACCGTCTTTTAAAATATGTTAAAAGATACAGTTAATTAATAAACCGTCCTTTAAAATATGTTTAAACACATAAATTAACAAAGTCTAAAAAATAGTATAGAGTAATAAATATTTAAATTAGTTTACATGTTGGTTAAACTTCACAAAATAGGTAGTGAGATATTGCATGTATATATAATTTAATATAATTTATATTTTATAATTAGCATTAATTTTTTACTTTATTAAATTAGTCTTTTTATAATTACATTGTAACTATATGTACATATATGTAATCTTATAATATCTTTAGTATGTATATAATACGATGCTTTTTTACCTATTACGATGTCTTACTATGATAAGTCAGGAATTTACCTATTTCTACAGGGTCTTTTGATACCTAATTTGTTATCATTTACTGCTAAATTCCTGTCTTATGAGCATTTTTATGTTTCTTGTTGCAATTGTCTTCTTTTATGGTTTTTGTATGCTTTTTCAGGTTTTAATCTCAAAAGAAACACATTCCTATCATTGTTGGAGCACATGGCAAATCAAATAAGTTAAATGGAATCAAGAAATTCACCCTTGACCTAAATTCAAGCTTGGTCCGGGACTTGATGCTGGAGCTAAGCCCCGGACCACAATGTCGCTCAACTCTCGAATCAATTTCAGACATGGTCCGGGACTTCCTACATGGCCTAAGTCCCGGACCACACCATAGCAGAATTCTCGATTTGTTTTCAATAATGGTCCGGGACTTCAACCAGGGCCTAAGTCCCGGACCACAATTGCAGTATAAATCTCGCATCATTTTCAGGAACGGTCCGGGACTTGACACATGGCCTAAGTCCCGGACCACACAGACGGTGATATAGAACAATTTTTCAAAGCAAATGGTCCGGGACCTCTTCCACAGCCTAAGTCCCGGACCAAGTGGTTGAATCAACAGTCTGTAGAGCACTCGCATTATGTTTTCTTCATATTAAACAAACCACCCATACACTACCGACTTCCTTTCCAGCTTTGTCTTCCACACTCGTTTTGTCCCTTCCACTGCTACTTTCCATCCTCATCTCCACTAATCCAATTATCTCCCCAAATCCAGCAAAACACCCACGTTAAACACCCACCATTCCACTTACAAATTCCAGCATCATCTCCACCACCATGCTGCTTCTGCTACGTATTCAACAAACAAGTTCTATAAATAGAACTCTCTTCCTCTTATTCAACACACACTCGGCAGAGAGAAATCACCAAACTCCATCTCATTCACTCTCACCTATCACTCCATCCATTTCCATTTCATATATCACGTTCCATTCACCTCATTATACACCCACATACATCCACAGAGGTCTGGAGTGCAGAAAGCAGTTGAAGACTTCACCATCTTTTCTGGAGAAGGAGCAGAAGAAAGCACTGATCACACACCGAGACTCCATTAAAGAGTCTTAAATCAGAGTTTCTTCTTCTCTTCCTCTTTAATGTTATTTACATATTTTTACAGTATTTTCATTTCCATGGCTGAGTAGTTTTCATAAATTTCGGTTTGCTATGTAATCCAAATTCAAGGTTCCATTATCTTTGTGATTTACCATTTTAACAGATTAAAGTGTTGTTCCTTATTTATTTTTATAAATCTTGTGATTTGGCCAATTACTTGATTTTATCAGTTTATCTGCTTATAAGTGAGAACTGCGGTAGATAATAGACAACAGGAACAGTACCGGTTAATTTAGAGATGGTAATTCCTCTAGGATATTAACTGATCAATAAACTGGATTTTTCTTAAAGCTGTTAGCAATTAGTAAATTTGTAACGAGAGTTAAAATTTATTAACTGCTAATTAGATTTCACCGAGCGGGAGACCGAACGTGGAATATTTCTGATCTAGGATTTTAGTCTGGATTTTGGTAAATACACTGAGAAAGGAACCGAAGAATTTGGAGGATTAGTAAACCGGAATTTCCCCTTTTTATTAAATCAAAAATATCCTTATTTTGCTCACTGTCTTGCACTTATTACCCTTTGCTCTTAATTATATTCTTGTTTCATATTTTAGTAATTCAACAAACAAAACCCCCTGTTACTGAAGTAAACCGACTCATTAGTTTGTTCTTAAATATCAATTAAACTAAAATGCTGCCTCCCTTGGATTCGATAACCTGGAGGGACACTTATAGGAAAACTTGCTATAATCGACCGGTATACTTGTCGTTAGGTTTTTACCCAACAAGTTAATGGCGCCGTTGCCGGGGAGGCACGGTTGCTTAGTTTAATTTTTATTTATTTTATTAAATTTTGTGTTGTTTTTTTTCTTTTCAGTTTATCCTTGTTTTATTTTATTTTGTTCTTTTACAACTACATCACTGTCAGTTATCTGATTTTGGTTTATGGTTAAAACTCGTTCTGAAGGAAATCCTGAATTCGAAATTGAACCAGAGATAGACAGAGTAACAAGAAGGATTCGAAAAAGGTTAGTGCTGGATCCTCCAATTGAGCAGGAGGTGTTCCTAAAAGATTCACCAGCAGAGGAGACTGTTTCTGAGTTACTAGTTGAAGGAGAGATTCTAAACAGCACCTCAGGAACCAATATGGAGAATTTGAATTCGGAGAGGCACATGAGGGACTATACCCGCCCAAGCGTCGAAGGGCTTATTTCACCAATAGTAATTCCTGCGTTACCAGCAGGAGAACACTGGCAGTTCAAGACACACTATGTTACTATGGTCATGAATGCACCTCAGTTCAGCGGAACAATCACTGAAGATCCCAACGTCCATCTCACCACTTTCTTGAGATTGGTAGGAGCTTGTTCTACACCAGCTTCACAAGAGGTTGCCAGATTGACTCTCTTCCCATTCTCCCTGAGGGACAGAGCTGCAGAATGGTTAAACTCTTTGACACCCAACAGTATCGCTACCTGGACGGAGTTAGCAAATGCATTTTTGGCAAAATATTTCCCTCCTTCTCGAATGCTGATTATGAGAGGAGAGATTACCAATTTTAAGCAGTTCACCGGTGAGACATTATCTGAGGCTTGGGAGCGTTTCAAAGGGATTGTGCGCAGAGTACCACACCATGGCTTGGGAGAGGAGGTAATTTTGCAGTCCTTTTACAAAGATTTAGATCATTCAAGCCGTTTGTTGGTAGACACTTGTGCAGGAGGAAGCCTAATGGAGTTACCAATAGCTAGAATCAAGGAACTATTGGAGACCATTGCCAATGCATCCAATCAGTGGGGAGGTGCGAGAACCGGAGAAGTTGCACCAAAGAAAACTACTGGAGTCTATGAAGTAGATTCAAATACTTTTCTGGCTGCCAAGATAGAAGCAATGTCAAAGCAGTTTGAGCGTATGTGTGCAGTGATGAACCCACAGTCAAATGCAGCAGCATCTCCTGAGGTTTATCCACCTTGTGAATATTGTGGTAGAAGCTCAAACTTGTGTCAGTGTACATCTCCACCAAGTGAAGAGGTAAATTACCTGGGGAACAGACAAGGAAATTTCTATAACAACCAAAGCAATCAGGGATATCAGCAGCAAAGATTTCAGAACAACAACTACAATCAGAAGGCACCACAACAATATAATCAGTCCTATCAGAGACCCCCTCAGAACCAACAGATGCAAAGTCAAGGAGCTAGTAGTTCCTCAAATTTGGAAGCCATGATGAGCGAGTTCATTACATCAACAAAAGCCAGATTCAATGAGCAAGACGAAATCAACAACAACCAAAAAGCATTCATGCAAGAACAAAAGGCTTACAATAAGCGAATGGAAACTCAATTGGCTCAAATTAGTCAGAAGCTTTCAGAGAGACCTGCAGGGTCTTTACCTAGTCAACCAGAGATGAATCCAAGAGAATATGCTAAAGCAATAAACTTGAGAAATGGTAGACAGCTTGATCATCCAATCCCTGAAGCTGTGGATACTCCCAATCAATCCAATAAAGAAAATGATGCGGGACAAGAGGTTGAGATTGTTGAGCAACCAATGTTGGAAAATGCACCGGCTGGCGAACCTAAACAGCCAGAGCATGAGACATCAAACAAATCTACTCACAGCCCCAAACCATCACAGAGAGCAGCTGTTGAGTTGCCCATTCCATTCCTGAACAGACTAAAGAAGAAAGACCTTGATGAGCAATTCGGTAAGTTTTTGAGCATTTTTAAGAAACTAACCATAAATATTCCTTTTGCAGATGCGTTAAAGCAAATGCCTATCTATTCAAAATTCATGAAGGACATCCTCTCAAATAGAAGGTCATTGATAGAAAAGGAAACAGTCCAGTTGACAGAGAGAGTTTCTACTGTGCTCACTAAAAAGCTTCCCCCGAAGCTCGATGATCCAGGTCTCCCAATCATCCCATGTTCTATAGGTAATAACGACTGTGGTAAGGGACTATGTGATTTGGGTGCTAGCATCAATTTAATGCCCTTGTCTATGTACCTTAAACTTGGATTGGGTGAATGTGATCCCACCCGTATCACTCTTCAATTAGCAGATAGGTCCATTATTTTATCGAAAGGAGTAGTGCGAGATTTGGTTGTGTCAGTTGGTACTTTTTTTTCCCTGCTGATTTTGTGATCTTAGATATGGAGGAAGACAAAGAAGTACCACTAATCCTTGGGCGCCCATTTATGCGAACAGCCAGAACCTTGATGTTGAGGGTGGTAAGATAATATTGAGAATGCATGATGAACAGCTTGTTTTTGACATGTCAAAGGTTACAAAACACCCATCTGATGTACATGCTTGTTTTAGTTTGGAATATATTGGCTCTCTAATGCAGGATTATATATTTAGCCCTGCTGACATTGATGAGTTAGAGAAATGATTAGTGGAATC
This sequence comes from Limonium bicolor, assembly GCA_023374045.1. Taxonomy (NCBI): domain Eukaryota; kingdom Viridiplantae; phylum Streptophyta; class Magnoliopsida; order Caryophyllales; family Plumbaginaceae; genus Limonium; species Limonium bicolor. Next base: position 214,487,231 of record CM041780.1, on the reverse strand, counting down.
CATAGATGGAATTCATGATGATCCGGAGGTCTCTGCTGTGGCATTCCAATTGTCAGCAGGAGGACGATATCGAAAAGGCCCCACAATAGAACGTGAAAAGCTAGAAAGGGACCCTCAGGAGTTGATTCCCTCTATCAAAGAACCACCATCCTTGGAGCTGAAACCTCTCCCCAGCCATTTAAAATATGTTTTCTTAATTGAACCCTCTAGTTTGTCTGTCATTATCTCTGCAGAACTAACTGATAAACAGGAGGAACAACTAGTGCAGGTGCTTAGGAAGAACAAGAAGGTGATAGGTTGGTCAATCGCTGATATCCAGGGGATAGCTCCTCACTTTTGTACACACCGCATCTTTCTTGAAGAAAACTATAAACCACTAGTTCAACCCCAGAGAAGATTGAACCCAAACATGAAGGAGGTGGTAAAGAAGGAAGTCATTAAGCTTCTCTATGCAGGTATTATTTATGCAATTTCAGATAGTGAATGGGTGAGCCCTACACAAGTAGTGCCCAAGAAAGGGGGATTTACTGTAATTCCCAATGATAAAGGTGAGCTAGTTCCTCAGAGAACTATTACAGGGCATAGAGTGTGCATTGACTATTGAAAGTTGAATGCTGCAACCAGAAAAGATCATTTCCCTCTTCCTTTCATTGACCAAATGTTGGAGAGACTTGCAGGGCATAAATATTACTGTTTCTTGGATGGTTACTCTGGGTATTTTTCAGATACCTATTGCTGAAGAGGACCAAGAGAAAACAACTTTCACATGTCCATATGGCACGTATGCCTACCGACGCATGCCCTTCGGTTTATGTAACGCTCCAGCTACCTTCCAGCGTTGCATGATAGCCATATTTTCCGACTACATTGAAAAACTGAACTCGTACGTTCAGTCGTGTTTTCACTTCGCACAGTCGGAATTTTTAAAAACTTTACGATTTTGCCCCTGCTTTAATATCTTTCAGAAATTACTATATTTACCCACAATTTGTGACATATTACGAGGTGACCCCAAATTTCATTACGCACAGTCAGAATTCCAATACGCTCAGTCAAAAAATGACCAATTTATGGGCTAATGTAGGCAAAATTTATTAAAAGCGGTTCGAAAAAAGCAAAGAAGGATTCCGAAGTACTTATATAAGTAAAAAAATATCATAAAAATTATCAACAAAGTATACCATGACAAAGTAGACGAAAAGACGAACGCGTCGGCGCAAACGGATCGAAAAACGGAGCTATAACGAAGAAGATATGACAATTTTAAGACCGGAACCCGGCGCAGGCGCCGGTAAGGAAGGGCCGGCGCCGGCGCCGGTAAAGAGTGGCGCGCGCCCGCGCGCGGTCTTCTTTACCGGCGCCGGCGCCGACCCTTCCTTACCGGCGCCTGCGCCGGGTTCCGGTCTTAAAATTGCCATATCTTCTTCGTTATAGCTCCGTTTTTCGATCCGTTTGCGCCGACGCGTTCGTCTTTTCGTCTACTTTGTCATGGTATACTTTGCTGATAATTTTTATGATATATGTATTATTTCTTCTAAAGCACAACATTAACTATCATCGACGTCTTGTTCGAAATTGCCTATCAACCACTAATTACATGTCCGTTGAAGAAGAATCTATTTGAAATTCATAGAAATTTTCTATCATTTCCACCAACGATCTTCTACTAGACTGCAAGAGCGATGAGGAAAGACTAAAGAAGATCAAGACTTCAAAGTGTGCAGTAAATGATGACGACAAACATGAACTACTTCATATTGACGATCTTCTACTAGACTGCAAGAGCGATGAGGAAAGACTAAAGAAGATCAAGACTTCAAAGTGTGCAGTAAATGATGACAACAAACATGAACTACTTCATATTGACGATCTTCTACTAGACTGCAAGAGCGATGAGGAAAGACTAAAGAAGATCAAGACTTCAAAGTGTGCAGTAAATGATGACGACAAACATGAACTACTTCATATTGACGATCTTCTACTAGACTGCAAGAGCGATGAGGAAAGACTAAAGAAGATCAAGACTTCAAAGTGTGCAGTAAATGATGACGACAAACATGAACTACTTCATATTGATGATCTTCTACTAGACTGCAAGAGCGACGAGGAAAGACTAAAGAATATCAAGACTTCAAAGTGTGCAGTAAATGATGACGACAAACATGAACTACTTCATATTGACGATCTTCTACTAGACTGCAAGAGCGATGAGGAAAGACTAAAGAAGATCAAGACTTCAAAGTGTGAAGTAAATGATGACGACAAACATGAACTACTTCATATTGACGATCTTCTACTAGACTGCAAGAGCGATGAGGAAAAACTAAAGAAGATCAAGACTTCAAAGTGTGTAGTAAATGTCTATTTTTTAGTTTTAAACAGCAGGGATTTTCCATATACACTAACATTGTCTATCATTTCCACCGATTCCACTAATTAATTCATTTCGACAACTGATGCCCGAAATGCATTCCATAATCCTCAAATGACTAACATGAAAACCCTAATTGGAGGGTAAATGGTACAACTTATTCGACACACGCATCATTTTAAATCCCAGAACAATTAACAATTCAAATGACTAACACGAAAACCCTAATTGGGGGGTACATGGTAGAGGAAAAGAAGAAATCTGATACATTTTGACAGGAGAAGTGAGAGGATGAACAGTGGTGTTAGGAATTAGTCTAGGTTTTAGTGCTAATTGTGGGTGCGTTAGCCCTTTAGTGTATCATGATTCTCGTGGATTCTATTTAGTGAATTCTTTTAAGAACAACGAGATCGGTTTGTCGTCGGAGATTGCTCAAAAAATGTCTTTTTTAAAGACATTTAATTGTCATCTTTGAAACATATTTTCAGGACTTTAAAAGCGATTCTACTTCGGAATTACATACTTCGACAACTGATGCCCGAAATGCATTCCACAATCCTTAAATGACTAACATGAAAACCCTAATTGGAGGGTAAATGGTACAACTTATTCGACACACGCATCATTTTAAATCCCAGAACAATTAACAATTCAAATGACTAACACGAAAACCCTAATTGTGGGTGTGTTAGCCCTTTAGTGTATCATGATTCTCGTGGATTCTATTTAGTGAATTCTTTTAAGAACAACGAGATCGGTTTGTCGTCAGATTGCTCAAAAGATGTTTTTTTTTTGACAAATGAAATTGTATACATCTTTGAAACATATTTTCAATACTTCAAAAGCGAGATCGGTTTGTCGTCGGAGATTGCTCCTAAAATGTTTTTTTTTATAACAAGTGAAAATATATACATCTTTGTAACATATTTTCAGGACTTCAAAAGCGATTCTATTTCGGAGTTTCATTTTCAAACAACATTGTTCGCACGTCATTTCTCATAATGTTAAAACTTATTCGACACACGCATCATTTTAAATCCCAGAACAATTAACAATTCTGTTGACTACCAGTACATGAAATCCAAATGTGTTTGCACTAATCAAGTCTGTGTTTGCACTAATCAAGTCGGGGGACGTCGTCTCCTCGTACTAGCCCTGTAGCGTGCATTGTGTTCCCTACGGTCCGCCTCAGCCCTGCTTCGTTTTACTATCGAATAAGAAGTCAATGATAGTTAATGTCGATAATGATAGTTAATATTGATATGATAGGAAATTTTGATAATTTCAATAGATTCTTCGTCAATGGACGTGAATGGGTGGAAATGATAGAAAATTTCAATGAATTTCAAAGAGATTCTTCTTCAAACGACATATATTAGTGGTTGATAGGCAATTTCGAAATAGACTCGATGATAGTTAATATTGTGCTTAAGAAGAAATAATACATATATCATAAAAATTATCAGAAAAGTATACCATGACAAAGTAGACGAAAACGAACGTTCGGCGCAAACGGATCAAAAACGGAGCTATAACGAAGAATATGGCAATTTTTAAGACCGACTCGGCGCCGCGCCGGTAAAGCGTGACGCGCGCCCCCGCGCGGTCTTCTTTACCGCGCCGGCACCGTCCTTCCTTACCAGCGCTGAGCCGGTTCCGGTCTTAAATTGTCATATCTTCTTCGTTATAGCTCCGTTTTTCGATCCGTTTGCACCGACGCGTTCGTATTTTCGTCTACTTGTCATGGTATACTTTGCTGATAATTTTATGATATATTTTTTTTACTTTATATACTACTTCGAAATCCTTCTTTTCTTTTTTTGAACCCTTTTTAAATAAATTTTGCCTACATTAGTCCCTAAATTGGTCATTTTCTGACTGAGCGTATTGGAATTCTGACTGTGCGTAATGAAATTTGGGGGTCACCTCGTAATGTCATAAATTGTGGTAAATATAGTAATTTCTTAAAGATATTAAAGTAGGGGCAAAATGGTCATTTTCCGACTGTGCGAAGTGAAAACACGACTGAGCGTAGTGACCCTCTTGAAAAATGCATCGAGGTATTCATGGATGATTTTTCAGTTTTTGGACTAACTTTTGACTCTTGTTTAGAAAATTTGGATATATCTTAGCCAGGTGCAGAGAAACCAATTTAGTCCTAAACTGGGAAAAATGCCACTTCATGGTGCAAGAGGGCATTGTTCTGGGACACAAGATCTTTAGCAGAGGTATTGAGGTGGACAAGGCTAAGGTTGAAGTGATCGATAAGTTACCACCACCAGCAACAGTAAAAGATGTGAGGAGTTTCCTAGGTCATGCGGGCTTCTACAGACGGTTCATTAAAGATTTTTCGAAGATATCTAAGCCGTTGTGTGACTTGCTGGCCAAGGATGTGAAATTCGACTTCACTAAAGAATGTCTTGAGGCATTTACCATCATCAAGGAAAAGCTAATATCTGCACCGGTTGTTGTTGCGCCTGATTGGTCTCTACCATTCGAGATCATGTGTGACGCTAGCGATTTTGCTATGGGAGCAGTTCTGGGGCAAAGACATGACAAAATGCTGAAGGTAGTCTACTATGCAAGCAAGACACTTAATGATGCACAAAAAAATTATGCAACAGCAGAAAAGGAGCTGTTAGCCATCGTCTTTGCATGCGACAAATTCAGATCGTACATCATTGGGAGTAAAGTCATAGTCCATACAGATCATTCCGCCCTACGACATTTATTCAAGAAGGCAGAAGCAAAACCGAGGTTGATTCGATGGATCCTACTCCTTCAGGAGTTTGATATAGAGATAAAAGATAAACCCGGAGTACAGAATGGAGTGGCTGATCACTTATCTCGGATTAAATATGCTGATGATGGTATACCAATTAACGAGTTCTTCCCAGATGAGTACGTGTTCAAAGTTGGTTCCACTGGAGATCCTTGGTATGCGGATACTGCAAACTATCTTGCAAAACAGATAGTACCCCCAGCATTAACATATCAGCAGAGGAAGAAGTTCTTCTCCACTGTTAAGCACTACCGTTGGGACGATCCATTTCTTTTCAAGGTTTGTGCGGACGGGATGATTCGAAGATGTGTTCCGGATACTGAAATAAGAGATATCCTTGTTCATTGTCACTCAAGAGAAGCAGGAGGTCATTTCGGTCCTGCTAGGACAGCCGCAAAAGTTTTGGAAGCAGGTTTCTTTTGGAAGACCTTGAACAAAGATTGCTATCAGTTTGTATCCACATGTGACCAGTGCCAAAGGCAGGGGAACCTATCTAGACGCCATGAGATGCCCTTGAATTCTATATTGGAAGTTGAACCATTCGACCTTTGGGGCATTGATTTCATGGGACCGTTTCCATCATCTCAAGGTAACCTCTACATCTTGGTAGGAGTAGACTACGTTACAAAATGGGCTGAAGCAATAGCAGCACCAACTAATGATGCAAAAGTAGTGCTGAAATTTTTGAAGCGGAATATATTCACTCGTTTTGGTGTTCCGCGAGCAATCATTAGTGATGGAGGTACCCATTTCTGCAACAAACAGTTTGAAGCTCTCCTACAGATTTATGGCGTACGGCACAAGGTTTCCCTACCATATCATCCACAGACAAACGGGCAAGCCGAGATTACAAATAGAGAAATCAAGTGGATCCTTCAGAAATCTGTCACTTCCTCTAGACGCGATTGGTCACTCAAGCTAGATGACGCCTTATGGGCATATCGCACCGCCTTCAAAACACCCTTAGGTATGTCTCCATACAAATTGGTATATGGCAAGGCATGTCACTTGCCTGTAGAGTTGGAGCATAAGTCTTTTTGGGCCATCAAAGCATTAAATTTTGATTTACAAAAGGCTGGTGAGAAGCGCAAGATGCAGTTGTGCAATCTAGAAGAATTTAGAGAGGAAGCCTATGAAAATGCCAAGATCTATAAGGAAAAGACAAAAAGGTGGCATGACAAGCTTTTGGTCAAGCGTGAGTTTCACGTTGGAGATAAGGTGCTTCTATTCAACTCCCGCCTGAAATTATTCCCGGGAAAGTTGAAATCTCGTTGGTCTGGACTGTTCACAGTAACGAGTGTCTCGCCCTATGGAGCCATAGGTTTAATCAATACAGAAGGGGAGACATTCAAAGTCAACGGGTCTCAGTTGAAACACTATCTAAGTGGTGACATCGCCGAAGTCCATTCGGTGATCACGGTGCATGATCCTCCATACTGATCTTACAGTTGCACGGTCTAGCCAAAGACCAAAAAGACGGGCAGCTCATTGGGAGGCAACCCAATCTCCTTTCTTTTATCTTCTTATTTTTCGTTTTAATTCACGTTTTTACTTGTTCTAATTCTTTTGCTAACAATTTTTCTTTGGTTGGTTTTGTTAAAATGTAGGTTTGGTGAAGGAAGAAAAACAGAGTGCTAGGAAGTAAACTTACGGCTAGATTCAAGTGGGTGGTTCGGGACCTGTTACACACCTTAAGTCCCGGACCAGGGGAGCAGGCAAGTCTCGAACAGAAAAAAAGGGGTGGTCCGGGACATGTTGCATATCCTAAGTCCCGGACCGGAAGTGATGATAAATCTCGAACAAAAACCATGGGGTGGTCTGGGACTTTCTACACAACTTAAGTCCCGGACCCAGTGCCACTGCAATTCTCGGCCTATTTTGATATAGCGGTCCGGGACTTCATACAAAACCTAAGTCCCGGACCAACACTCATTCAGAAAATAAAAAAATAATGTCGGGCTCCACTATCGTCTTCCCCAATTCAACCTGTAATCCCTAACCCGACACACTTCCTCGCCATTCTCTTCGCAGCCCGCCACCCACGCAACCTCCCTCGCCCTCGAATTCGCCAGCCCACCAACGCACCACAACACCGACAACACCCGCTCCACACAGCCCGACATCGCCGCGACCACCAATCCCAACCCACCCCACTGTCGCCTCTCCACCCTCGCGCAACCACAAACGCCAACGCCACCACCACCCGTTTCGCCATCTCCTTCTCTGACCCGACATCGCACACACCAGCCACCGCCACCCATCCTGCTCCTTTGTGCGCCCCAACACCCGCGCCTCATCTTCGCTACACCACTCCAAACACCCCACTGCTCTGTCGCGCACCACACTCCACTGCTGCCCAATCCCGACTACCACCGCGCACCACACCCAATCCCAATCTCACTCCACTCCCCTCCTCTATCGAATTCACCTGCTCCAAAACCCAAAGCACCACCACCCGTCCTCGCCAACGTCCTCGCCCGCAAGCACACCACTCCCAAAATTCGAACCTCCACCTTACCCTCTATCCTGTCGCCTGCATAGAAACCAAACGCACCCTTTACCACATCCTTAATCCAATAATATCAAATGGCACCCAAAAGAGCTCGACGCACAACCACCGCCGGCGCTTCTTCATCCGCTGCTGCTCCACCATCCCCCGATGCAGCTCCAATCCGGATCCGGGAGACGGTTGAGTCGGACTTCATCAATGAAGCCGCTACGAATTGGTACCGGGAACGAGAAAGGAAAATCATTCCAGAAAGGTCAGTCTGCCCAACTTTGATAGCCGAGTTTGATCTGGAATCAATTTTTAGTGCACGTAGATGGTCATGTCTGCTGAATCGAGGTGGGAGATTCTATCCGAGATTGGTAAAATTGTTTTATGCTAATGCGACGGTAAATGATGATGGGGATACTATCAATTCTGTGGTTAAAGGGGTGAATATTTCTGTGACTGCTTTGAGCATTAGGCGTTGTTTGGAATTGCCCATAGCTGTTCGGGTTCCCACTGCGGAGAATAGGGCAAATATGCCATTGTTGACTCGACAGGCTAAGGAGTACTACATTAATTTGATTGTCAATGATCCCGACGTTCAAAACCGGCAGCGTCGGAATAACCGGGACAAGCAGGTTGTCACGGGGGATAAGCTACCGACCCCTAGAGAGCGTCTGATTTTAGGGGTGCTGATGTATAATGTTCGCCCCCGGGAGTGCGCTGATCTGAATATGAATGACTGCTGGCTTATGCGCTACATCCTGGACGACGACTATGCCGCTGCAGGGGTTCCACCTGCTCTGCATCAAGTTATCTTTAACTCCATGCTCCGGGTGGTTGAGACCGATCACTCCGCTTCTCTCCCATTCCCACACCTCCTACACTCGTTACTTGCTGCTAAGGGGGTGGATGTATCTGATGAGCTGCCTCAGTATCCTCGGTCTACTCTCGATATGACGATGATGAGATTCTTTCAGTGGGAGAAGATCGATGGGCAGTGGGTGAAGCGCCGACGCGCTGCACGCGCACCCCAAGTTGTTGAGGACGCTGCTGAGGTTGCTGATGAGGCTGCTGATGAGGCTGAGGCCATTGCTGATGAGGCTACTGCTGCTGGTGGTGAGGCCCCCGCCTTCCCAATACCTGCTGGTCCGGCCCCGGGCTATGATGAGTTGCTGCATGAGTTTAGAGCTTGGAGGGGGACTGCTACAGCTTACTTTGATGGTTTTACGAGTCGTCTGGATGCGTATGGTACGAGACTCTCCGCTTTAGAGACCCGTCAGATTGACTATGAGGCCAGGCGGGATGCCCAGTTTACTGAGTACGCGGCTCGACAGGAGACCCGTCAGACTGACTATGAGGCCAGGCGGGATGCCCAGTTTGCTGAGTACGCGGCTCGTCAGGAGGCCCGATTCCGTGATTATGATGAGCGCTTTACATAGTTGGAGTCCTGGCGCATGCCCCGTCGGTAGTACATGTTTGGGGTTTATGCTCTCTTCTTCATCAGTCTACCTATCTTTTATTGTTCTTTTGACTTTTCAGCTGACTTGGTACTTTGAGATGTTGTAATGACTTTTAGCTTGTTAGGTTGCATCTTCTGGTAATCTTCGTTTTTCTTTTGGATTGTTGTTGTTACTTTGGTACTCCTGCTACTTACTCTCCTTGGTTATATGCATTGCTTTCCTCGCAACATATTGTCTGCTGCTGCTTATTTCAAACAGGATTGCCATACTTGTGTGCGATATCGACAAATACAAAGGAGACTCTGCCGAATTTTTCTCAACACTCCTTAACTCGCCCATTCCTTTTCATGAGTGTGGGGACATCATTTTCACCTATTTTTCAGGGGAGTCCATTCTTTCTTTCGCATTATGCTCATATTAATGCCGCAATGAGGGCATTGCTATTTTCTAAGTGTGGGGAAGTTAGTAGTAAGGGGGTTGTGCGTTTATTGCTTATTTTCTGTGGTTCCTGACACTACTAATACAACCTTTGATGACCCTCCACAAAATTTTTATGGTTTTTAATACTTGGTTTTCAGTTGTGGTCAGATGCATCAGTCGGGAATAACGTACAAGTAGCCAATATTTCTGAGATTTAATCTGAAACTTCGGTCATAAGAACTTTGGTTATACTGCTTGTATTATCAGTTTTGGGTAAAATTTTTATCTATTTCCTTAAATAAAAGGTGAGACCATTTTGTGACTATTTTGTTTGAACTAACTTGGGGCTTTGGAAAGTTTTGGAATGAATGGAAGGAAAGGACAAAGGCAAGGTACTCCGCTAATCTATTCAGAACCGGAACAAACCTCTCCCATTCGGTAATTAAGCCCATGGAGTGCCTCATCACTTATCTACCTAAGATCATCTGATCTGGGATAGAAGGCCCAACACCGCTACAAGGATGGGGAGAAAAAGTCTGGGGGGATGAAATGAATAATGCTTGCTCAGAAAAATTGGAAGGAAAGGTCTTTCATGCTAAACAGTTTATTGCAAATTCTTCCTTGATTATGAGTATGTGGCAATGAAAGGTAATGTGGAACATGACATTACTTCTTGCCCCTTGTCGTCCAATGAAATGTGGAAAGCAAACGGAAAGTAAAGCCTGAGTAAAGTTTGGATTAAATAGTTATGATGATAGTCTCATGCATATGTCAAACACCCTAGCTTCACTGTTTAAGAAAACTTGCAGTACTAGTCGTTGTTTCTTATGACTGTTTTTCAGCATTAGATTTCCTTGTACACTTTCCTGACCTGATAAATCCCCGCTTTTGAAATTCTGGTACATTTTGATTGCAGTAATTGCTTGAGGACAAGCAAAGATTAAGTATGGGGAAGTTGATAAGTCAGGAATTTACCTATTTCTACAGGGTCTTTTGATACCTGATTTGTTATCATTTACTGCTAAATTCCTATCTTATGAGCATTTTTATGTTTCTTGTTGCAATTGTCTTCTTTTATGGTTTTTTGTATGCATTTTCAGGTTTTAATCTCAAAAGAAACACATTCCTATCATTGTTGGAACACATGGCAAATCAAATAAGCTAAATGGAATCAAGAAATTCACCCTCAACCTAAATTCAAGCTTGGTCCGGGACTTGATGCTGGAGCTAAGTCCCGGACCACAATGTCGCTCAACTCTCGAATCAATTTCAGACATGGTCCGGGACTTCCTACATAGCCTAAGTCCCGGACCACACCATAGCAGAATTCTCGATTTGTTTTCAATAATGGTCCGGGACTTCAACCAGGGCCTAAGTCCCGGACCACAATTGCAGTATAAATCTCGCATCATTTTCAGGAACGGTCCGGGACTTGACACATGGCCTAAGTCCCGGACCACACAGACGGTGATATAGAACAATTTTTCAAAGCAAATGGTCCGGGACCTCTTCCACAGCCTAAGTCCCGGACCAAGTGGTTGAATTAACAGTCTGTAGAGCGCTCGCATTATGTTTTCTTCATATTAAACAAACCGCCCATACACTACCGACTTCCTTTCCAGCTTTGTCTTCCACACTCGTTTTGTCCCTTCCACTGCTACTTTCCATCCTCATCTCCACTAATCCAATTATCTCCCCAAATCCAGCAAAACACCCACGTTAAACACCCACCATTCCACTTACAAATTCCAGCATCATCTCCACCACCATGCTGCTTCTGCTACGTATTCAACAAACAAGTTCTATAAATAGAACTCCCTTCCTCTTATTCAACACACACTCGGCAGAGAGAAATCACCACAACTCCATCTCATTCACTCTCACCTATCACTCCATCCATTTCCATTTCATATATCACGTTCCATTCACCTCATTATACACCCACATACATCCACAGAGGTCTGGAGTGCAGAAAGCAGTTGAAGACTTCACCATCTTTTCTGGAGAAGGAGCAGAAGAAAGCACTGATCACACACCGAGACTCCATTAAAGAGTCTTAAATCAGAGTTTCTTCTTCTCTTCCTCTTTAATGTTATTTACATATTTTTACAGTATTTTCATTTCCATGGCTGAGTAGTTTTCATAAATTTCGGTTTGCTATGTAATCCAAATTCAAGGTTCCATTATCTTTGTGATTTACCATTTTAACAGATTAAAGTGTTGTTCCTTATTTATTTTTATAAATCTTGTGATTTGGCCAATTACTTGATTTTATCAGTTTATCTGCTTATAAGTGAGAACTGCGGTAGATAATAGACAACAGGAACAATACCGGTTAATTTAGAGATGGTAATTCCTCTAGGATATTAACTGATCAATAAACTGGATTTTTCTTAAAGCTGTTAGCAATTAGTAAATTTGTAACGAGAGTTAAAATTTATTAACTGTTAATTAGATTTCACCGAGCGGGAGACCGAACGTGGAATATTTCTGATCTAGGATTTTAGTCTGGATTTTGGTAAACACACTGAGAAAGGAACCGAAGAATTTGGAGGATTAGTAAACCGGAATTTCCCCTTTTTATTAAATCAAAAATATCCTTATTTTTCTCACTGTCTTGCACTTATTACCCTTTGCTATTAATTATATTCTTGTTTCATACTTTAGTAATTCAACAAACAAAACCCCCTGTTACTGAAGTAAACCGACTCATTAGTTTGTTCTTAAATATCAATTAAACTAAAACGCTGCCTCCCTTGGATTCGATAACCTGGAGGGACACTTATAGGAAAACTTGCTATAATCGACCGGTATACTTGCCGTTAGGTTTTTACCCAACATACTACTTATTATAATTTGTATAGGAGTGAACATAAATTGGAAAATTAAAATTCCAATAATTAAAAGATTAAGTTATAATTGCTACATATGTGTTTTGTTCATAAAATGAACGAGTTTGATGTTGTAGTCTAGTGGTTGGGGGATACGTGTGTGGGTACCATCGGTCGTGAGTTTGAATCCAGATGACACCACTTCAGAATAGACTACAAAATAGAAATTAATCTAGTCGCATTAGACTAGATTCATTTTTTTTACGTTTCGGAGCTTTTAAAAGACGGTTCAACAAAACCGTCGCTTAAGATAGTTGACAAAAAATGACGGGGGTATAAAAGACGGTTCAAACCCGTCGTTTTTGAGCGGTTTCGACCGCGTTTTATGCCTCCGTCCGCACCAGTGTATAATGAGATCTTTGCAAGTATCTACTCTTGGTCTTTCATCACTAATGCTAGTACAGGTGATGCAGTCACCAAGTTTCTCAAAAATGAAGTTCCCTAGGATACTGATATCTACAAAATATAAACCAGAGAAAAAATTCCAACTCTTTGAAAAATGTTTCTGTTACAGTCCTGCAAGATACAAGAATCAGTAGTACAGACAACTTGCAATTTTAGAATTTCAATCAGTCTTGCTACAGATATCAGATTAAATGCAAATGAAGATACATGTATCACATTTTTCAGACAAATTAATCCATTTTGAACATCAGTAGTGCCATCAACCAGTTTTCTATGACCATCAGGTAGTGTTATCTCCCTATGGTCTCTCAGCAGTTTAAAATTATCTAACAGTTTCTTGTTTCCACTTACATGTTCTGAAGCCCATAGTCGAGTATCCAAGAATTTTGTAGTATTTTTGGCACATGGTTTCCATTCGAAGACAAGCAAAGCGAAAAACTTATAGGGATCTTGGAAATACCTGAAAAATCTCTAAAATTTTGATGCTTTGAGGCAGAAGATGTGTTAGTATTACCCTGTCACTGAAGATAGTTGACCAACTACTGGAGTTATTGTGAACTGAAACCCTTGACCAGTGTCTTTGAATCTTCATTTTATTGTGGCGAATTCACCTTTCCTTGTTTCTCAACGGCTGACGCTATGCATGTGTCCTTTCTCTTCTTGCTTTCTTCTTCTGGGAATCCCACAAGCCACCAACAATCATCTCTTGTATGTCCTACCTTTCCGTAGTTGCTACACTTTGGTAGTTCCATTTTGTTACTTGGGGAAAACTTGCTTGGGGCTTTTCTTCCTTCGATCCTTGAGTTGCTTCCATTTTGGGATCTTGGTTTGTTACTCGTCAACATGTTGCTTCCCTTTCTGATTAGGGCGACAGACTGTTCTTCCTAATTTGGGTCACCACCATCTCTTTGTTGTTCTTCGTGAATGATTAGGGAGTAGGCATCCTCGAAAGTCGGGATATCTTTCATTGCGAGGATCTGGCCCCAGAGATGTATGAAGGAGTTGTTCAAGCCCATCAAGAAGTGCATTAATTTGTCTTCCTCGCTTCTTCTGGAGGTCTTGAAATCAACAGGAGCTGCAACACTGACACACTTCAACCGGGTGACCTAGGTTATATTTTGACCAGACCTCCCTTAACTTCATGAAGTAATCCATCACACTGTCGTCTTCCTGCTTGAGAGCGGCGATTTGCTTCTTGATGTTGTGGATGTCGCCAGATTCTTTTTCTCGAATCAAAGACATAACCAATCCCAGATCTGCTTGGGGTCGTCTGTGTGCATGATACTTCTAGTGATGTTGGGCACGAGCGAAGAAGATATCCACAACACAATTAGACAGTTTGCACGTTCCCACGCCGCTGTTCGGAACTGGTCTTCTTTTCCTGGTCGAGTTAGGGTTCCGTCGATGAACCCTAACTTGTTTCGCCCTAAGCGCGGTGCGCATAGTCCATTTCCATCCTTGGAAACCAACGCCGGTGAACTTCGGCGCTAACGCCTATCCTGGCTGTTCGGTGGCGTGGACATACAACGGGTCGTTCTGATCGATAGTCATCGCCGTCGTGTTTGCTTCTCCGCCAGGAGGAACGCTTTCTCTTTTCTTTGTCGCTCATCTTTGTTGAACTGTAAGAGCAGCTTTGATACCATCTCAAAGTTCTTGCAATGGAAGAATCAAGAAAACTTTCTATTATTTCATCACGAGAAAAGAGATTACAGATTTTGGGAGAAGAAGAAGTAGTCCCGTGAGGAAGGGGAAGCTACCGTACAATACTATTTGTCTTGCTAGACTAAGCTATATATGTGCGTATGTCTCGGTAGTTTAGTAATAAGGTCTTATAATCTTATTACTAAACTATTTGTGTGGAAAATATAAAAAATACAATGTGTACCTAGAATAATATAAACTAGACATTACATAATGTGTGCCATTACATGATATGATGCCTAAGACTAAGTACATATGTAAGTCCAATATGTTGTGCAAAATCGATCGACATCAGGTTCACTATCTAATTAAATTAAGGTCGTCGTTGAAAAGAATGATGAGGTCTAAGATTATTGTTCATGCGTGTGTGATGATAAGCTTGGCAATTTATTATTTCTTCACTTTTATAAGTTATGATAAGGTGTTGGTATGATAAAAAGAGAAAAACAGAGAAAGACAAGGACAGGTCCTGAAGTCAAATAACCATCATCTTCCACGACATAAGAATGATCGTTTGAATTCCATGTTGACCATCATATCGATTGGTCTATATATCATCGACGAATTGAATGATGAATAAGACCTTTATACTTTTTAAAAAAATAATAAAATAATAATAAGAAGAAGAATGAATATAAATGTTGAAGAGGACCTAACGAGTAAGTAACCAAACCATGTGATGACACCATGTTTAATTATATTACAAGTCGATGAAATTGTTACATGCACACAAAATTAAATATCAAAACCACACAATTACAATTACAATTACAATTACAAAACTCGGCCAGTACTCTTCTTTAACTCATTTTTTACAAAAGTAATTAATTAACCACTCAATCAATGAGTATGATGATCACCCTCGTGTCCTTATAATGGTAATTGTTCCTTTTCCACCCGCCGTATGTATCCTTGTCAATCCCACCACCATTTTACCTGACAATCCTCTACTACCTTCCGCTGACACTACATTCGGTTTACAAGCATACTTCCCAACCGGATGCCGAACCGGTCGTGTTGGCGGCATAAGTAACTTCTTATTAATCTCTTCCAACGTTATTATGTGATCTTCATCACCTACTGGTCTCACAGTCGCAAATGGGTACGCTACTCTTCTCCGTATCATTAATTCCAACCCTACTTTCTTCTTCTTTTCATTATGGTTGATAACACTTCCTTGTAGAGCTGCCTGTGGCTTATGGTTGGGTTTTATGAATGGTTTTCCGCTGCAGGTATGTTCATTGTGTAAGGATGTTGATGAAGAATTGCTGCCAAAGAGGAGTTTAGATGAACAGTAGTTGCTGTTGTTGTGGGTATGGTTATGAGGATGATGATGATGGTCACGTGTTGTTGTCATTGACCAGAATTCATGATCGTCAGATGATGTTGTTGGTGATGATGATATTGATGGTAATGGTGGTGAGTTGATGCCGATTGTAGTGCCACTAATGTCGACTGTAGTAGCTGCTGATCTCTCCATTTGATGATGTTTCCGTGATTTTGTATCTGTGAAAATGTAGATTTATTGAAACAATTTTTTATTTCTTAGTAACAAAAAAGAAAAACTAACTTTTGAATTCCGTTGAATTTCTTGCTTTTTTCCGGTCTTCCTCATTTTTTCTTAATTACAACTAAGTTATAGCATTAAACTAAAGTAACTAATAAATTGCACATTAATTGCTAACAATGCTACGTATACAATTAATCCATATTATTTGGTATGAGTGATTAGAGTATAATAATTGATCAATTATAATGATTTACCTAAATAGTAATATTTTAGTTATAACAACAATAAATAAACATTGAATAAAAAAAAATTACACTCAAATTAATGGTAAGAGCGTCTGATCCCACAATAATTTTTTTAATTGGGTATATAAATTCTTTTTTAAATGACATATCACCAAATATTTTATTTTCTCCTTCCACTCTTCATATTCTTTATCATTTCAGTTAAAATTAAAAAAAATATAAGCATAATATATCTCTTAGTTAAAGAATAAATGAAAAAAATTATATGGTGAATATATTTTTAAAATCTGACTGAAACATTGGATTAAATTGTTCTAAGTAAACTTAATGGCAACATGATGGAAAAAAAATAATAGAATATATAGAAGTTTCTTCTTTTTTTTTCTTTCAATTTTATATTTGAACAGACAATCATATATGCATGACTAGTTTCAAACATATTGATAGTAGTAGTAGTAGATAGTAGATGGATATAGACAGATTGACTAATCTGAGTGTACCAAATTGGCCCTGACTAGCAGCATGCGTTACCTGTGAATGACGACGAAGGAGAAGAGTACTGATAAAAATCAGTTGTAGAGGTAGTACTACTACTACTCATCATCATCATTTGCCTACTGCAATAATTTTTCTCATTTTCCATGGATCCTATACTCCAGCCCCCACCACCACCACCACCGCCATAATCCTACAGCATTAATTAAACTACATTAGCTAGAGTAATTCATATAAATGATTTTCCATTCGGTGGGATGGGCGTAGGATAATTTTCCTTTTGTTATTTTCTGAGCTAATTACACTTACAAACTGATGATGATCATGATCAGTGCTTGGAAACACCAAACAATCAGACGTCGGTGATCCGCAAAGCAGGTGGTGATGATACTGTCGTTCTCCATGGGTGGTGGATGTGGTATGTGGATGAGTGAGACGCTGTCGTTTCATCATACTCGCACTGAATTGAAACAATGCATCTTCAAGGTATCCCGTTAAGTACTCATGATCATAGCAGCATTCCGGTGGTGTTGATACTAGTAACGGTGACGCTACTACTGTAGCTGTTGCTGTTGTAGGCTCCATCATCTCCATTTAACTAAGTCTCTCTCACTACCTACCTTTCTCTCTCATACACTCCTCACTCAACTGCTGCTGCCTTAGATGCATGCAAGCCGTATATGTTGGTATTGGGATCGCTTGAACCCGAAGAAAACTACTGAGAAAAGTAAAAGCCAAAGAGAGAAACAAACAAACAAAAGGAAAAAGCAAGGACAGGAGAATATATATGAGATCAGAGGAACCTAAAAAGAAAGACGATTCTAGCCCTGTCGTGGCGATAACTTCAAGGGGACTGACTGCAGGGAGCTAGGAAGTGTAAATGTAAAGCCATACTTAACCGGTAGGATCAAGTGGAAGCAGGTGAAGAAGAAGAAGAAAGAATTGCAGCTAGCTAGCTTTAAATACTAACCTCGACGACGATCACTTTATATTTTGAAAAAGTGGGGCTATTGTGGAAAAAAGTTAAAAATAGGGTGACCAATGATTGTAAAAAAGAAATGTAGTCAACCACTACAAAGAAAAAGACGGGAAAAAAAAAAGAAAATTAACATAATAATAATGATATATTGTATTGTTGTTTGATTTTTCTAGGGATACGTGGTTAGTGGGAATGGATTTCACATTATTAACCTTGGTTTTATCTTTTGATAATGACTACTACTAGCTTTGTCCATTACTTCATATTTTGTTTATATATATGCAATTAATACTAACCATAAAAAAATGAATCGTAATTAAATTGACCATCACATGTTCAGTAGATAGTTAGGTTAAAAGCTAAATTTCAAATCCATTATGTACGTGAATTATATAAAAATATAGGTTCCTACTTCATCATTCATGGTCAAAAAATATAATGAAATTCAACCTCTATTTGTGACTAATGAGAGATAAGATAATTGGTAAATTGAATAATTGGTGAAACAAAACTAATCTTAATTAAACTATGTAGTAGTTCGGTTTCTTTTTTGGTCTAGTTGTAGGCTTGTGTGACTTTATTTTCTCCTAGAGTTAAAAGTACAAAAGCTAAGGAAACATTGTCAAATTTTGAGCCAAAAGTGTAACGCAGCTTTTATATATACACGTTATCAGAAAACTGCAGCTTTCAACACATATATCTATTTATTTCTAGCATATATGCACAACCAACTAATTCTACTTGATAAGTAGTTTTTTTTTATATATAATTTGGGCATATAGCCATGTTATTGAAAAGAATAAATCTCCCTAAGTAAAACCAAGAGGGAAAAAGTATAGAGAGGAAAAAGAGTACCCACCACATCCAATTATAGACTAATCGGCCAAGCTAGCAAGTCCCACCGGGACTACCGAAAATAAGACAACTAAGAGTTCACGGACCTCTCAATAACAAACACCACCTCCACAAAAGGAAAGAATGAGAAAATCCACCAACAGACGACACCCCACAAGAAAAGTGCTAACCACCAAAGCAAGGAAAGATCCCAAACCTCTTATCTCCACACAAAGAATCAGCAAGCCTTCATCCCAACATCACCCAAAAACACCCCAGGCTAAAACTTGGTCAAAAATACCCTGCGAACAGCAAAAAACTACAAAGACAAGACTATCCCAAAGAATCCAATTAACATCTCTCTCTGGGCAACCAAAGCCTCTCTAAGAAACGATCAGGGCGAAATCTTCTGATAGGCCTCATGCGTCAACATCTAAGACTGGAGGTGATTAAGAATGTTGGCCTTTGTTAAACTTCAATTAAAAACTTTGCACCCCAGTTGCACTAGCAGGTCAATACATTCTTCTCCTTCTTTTTTGAGGTTAATGATTTTTCCTATTCCATTCCTTGCTGGAACTCCCTTACTAATTGATATCGAACTTGTTAGTTAGTTACACTTCCAAATGCATGCGTATAGGCGTGCATATACAAGATTGTGTGTACATATTAAGCCAAGAAGAAATTCTAGAGACGTCCAATTCTCTCTCTCTCTATATATATATATATACCTTCATTCAGCAGTTACGATCAATCAAGTGATTATACACGAATTGAGTATATATGAGACCTTTTTTTTTCTGTACTATGTACGCATATATTATTGGGAAAGATGAGGGTTGTAACAAGTTTAAATTAACAATGAAACAGTGTCGTTTCGTTTCCATCACATGCGTCCCATCAACTTTGAAGGTGAGGGGACAAAATTAATAAATCAATAAAGTGGCAATAATTTGCAATATTCATTATTGTCAGTTGGCCAATTAATTGGAGTGTGGAGGGCTGGCTGCTGATGACACATTGATTTTTTTAAAATAAAAACAAATAATTAATCTTTAAACACGGGCCAGGACAGTTAATTACAAAAAGTAGTAAAACATACTACTACAAGGAAATGCAAACAAAACACAACAATAAAAAAATAAAAAGAAAAAAAAACGAAAAAGAAATGAAACAGATAGTGCAGACAAAATTCAAAATCCAACTTTTACTTTTTACGTTCTTATAATTACACCAAATAAAATCAGACATATGGTCTTATTCATCCATAAACTTTATTCTTTTTTTCTCTTCTCTTTTCTGGACGCCAGCCACTAACCCAAAGCAAACAAGGAACAATCCCTCTTTTATTTTCACCTTCTCCTGCGCACAGTTCAGTGAGTCAGTGACATCATGAGTAATGTCATGCCACCCAACAACACCTTCCTAATCCATGGTTGTGTACTCCGGCAGCTGTGGGACCACCCCTCAACCTCCATTCTGGCGTGATTTACTTGTGGGACCAACATTCGATCAATCGTCCTTTGTAGGGTCCCACCCATACTTTCTTCCTTTATTTTGTCGTGGAATGTAGTAATTCAACATGGGTGAGGGGACCCCATGCGGATGTGGACGGACGGACGGTAAGATTCAAAAAATCTTTGCTTTACTCTCACCGGCCGCTAGTTGGATGGATGTGTGTGGTGGACTACTATCAACTATGCATGCAGCATAATACTAGTCTTAATCTTTTTAGAAAAATAATACTAGTGTTAATTAATAATAATAATCAATGGTTAAATTCAAACCATATTAGATTGTGAGATCTTGTTGCATGGTTGACAAACCAAGATGGGAGTAGGAAATAAAAGCATGCCTTAATTTATGTAGGTGAAGGGACCATAAAAAGATACACTATCATCTCTATTGATTTCACCTAATTTAATTTGGCTAAATTAGTTAAGCTACGATTTAATTCTCTCTCTATTGTCAATTGCATAACCAGAATTCAACTGACTTATAAGTATTGACACGGTAGCCTTTAGCAAAGTTCTTGATGTGAGAATTAAGTTCTTAAAGAGTAATTTTCTAATATATATTTAATATATTGATAATTATGTTAGATTTATTGATTAAGATCAATTAGTAGATCCATGTAGCACAAATATACGTATCTTAAGCTATGTGATAAGTGTATAAATGAGCATGTATCAGGGGTTTGTTTATGTGCTCTCAATGTGTATCATGCTCATTTCTCCACTTTAGCTAGTTTTCCTTTCGTTTTGTGTTTTATTGGTGTTCTTACACAATTGTTGTTTAAGCATGAGAATAACTTATCTAGGAGCAAATCATACAAAGAGAGGAGCATGTGGAAATAAACAAAACTGAAATCGGAGTTATAACAAAGAAGATAAAGCGAAAACAATGATGCGAAGACCAACCTCCTCACAGCACCGACCCAGTGGGTCGGTCGGGCTTTATCTTTGGCTGAAACTTCAGTTCAACTTTGTGCCAACCCAGTGGGTCGGTCTGACTAAATTCCGGTCAAAATTTCAGTTTGATATTGAACCGATCCATTGGTCGGTCTTAAGTTGTGCACGTGCTTGCTTCTCCCAAAGGCGACTGACCCATGGGACCACCCCAATGGTTCCGCCAAACGGAAAATCGGCCCAGAATTGTGTTTTAAAAGTCAAGTATTGATTACTCTTTCCCAGTTTTGTGGACCGAGAATAGAAAAGAAAAGAGGAAGGAAAAGATCTTTTGGAGCTACAAGAACAAGGAGAAAAAGTGGATAAACTTCCCCACCATTGAAGCCATCAAAGCTCTTCTTTAACCCCTCTCATGGTTATTTCTTTCATTCTTTATGTTATTTATGCTCTAATGGAGGAATAACCTCCTTGTAGCTAGTAATAGGGATTTTTCCCCAAAATCCCTAAAACTCTATTGTGGATTATTGAACTCTTTGCAGCTTTATTTTAGTTCTTGGTTGTTAATGGATGATAATATTGAGCTTTTGTGAGCTCTAAACTTTTCAATATATGAATTGAAGATTTTCTTCGGGTTTGGCTTAATTTGTTATGTGCGAGTTGGATTATGTTGGTTTTACTATGAATCTATTGGTATGAGCTTCTTATATAGATTATATGGTGCCAATTAGTCTAGTATTGATATGGGTTTCTATCAACATGAGATTCTGAGATAGAGACCTAGACTAAGGGAACTAATCAATGTAATTCATTATAGTGATTCTGAGATAGATTTCATTGCAACTTAGGGGGAACTTGTGGTTAATGGTATCAATTAAATCAGGTACTTGAATGATTTGTCAGGTTCTGACTCATTTGGTTAGAATTAGCATAACCAAATTTGGTGACTAGTTAATTGAGTGTTCATGTTGTTTAGTTGAGAGTTCATGAATTGATAGTTAGTGCTAAAGGGTGAAGGGGGCAAAGATCTATCGCGGGGTACATCTATCCTAATTAGTTAGTTTAGTTTTATTGTTTTTCTTTAATGTCATATATATCATAAAACACCAAAACCAAAATTTATTGCACCTTTCATTTTTGAATATATCTCTGTAAATTTACTAAACTCATAATAAGCCGAATAGACTCCACGTCCCGGTGGAACGACAACCCGCTCACCATTATACTTGCCCATACAAAATCATTTTCATTACCTGGAAGCTAGTTGATATATATTATTCTACCTTTACTGGACATCACGAGTCTTCAAGCCCCCGCTTGCACCAGAATACTATATTTGTGGAAGAGAATGAAGAGCACAAGAAGGGACAAGTGTGTTATGGGTTTAGGTTCTCCCCTATGCCTCTGTACATTTAAGCGTCCTAACAAGATGGAGTATTACATACATTATTTACAATCTACGCCACAACCCTTGGTAAACCCAATTATTCTACAACCCTTGATAAACCCAATAGATTCTTTACTGTTACCTTTCATAAAAGAGACATAAATACTAAGTGTATAATATTTACTCAGAATTTTCCTTAAAATGATTTTAATAGTCTTTATAGGAATACAAAACCTTTCATAATCCAAAACTATAAACTAAAGTGCATGATAAATTCCTGTTACTATATGTAACCCCAAGAATCAATATTGTAAACCCTCAGATTAATACATCTTTTGATGTGAGAATTTATCTTGTGGGCCACTTATCAATTACCCACTTCTTACAAATGATGCTTATGCGTTAAAATATTGTCATAATTATATATTAGCTCTATCTATTTATCATAATCATTGTGCACCAACTATTGAACCTAACTAGTAGTGCACTAGAATACCCAACAAGTGGTCTATTCACTTACTAAACAAAAGAACTGACCAACAAATAATAGATGGGCCATCAACTGAGCTAGCGCAAGACTCCTCAAATTACATGTTGATGGTCCTTTATTGTTTATAGAGTGAGCTCTTGTGAATTTCATAGGGACAACAAAATAGTTTGACCATCAGGGATCAAGCCTTTACAATTTCATACCAATATATGGATAGAAATCATGTACTATCATGATCTTGTTCTTACCACAACAGCCAAAATACTATGTTTGCCCTCAATTACCTCCACCTATTGATTGCAATCAAGATTCTATAGAGGCCAAAGATCCACAACCTAATGTATAGCTTTTGCAACAAATGTTAATATATATATATATATATATATATATATATATATATATATATATGTTTTTCCTCAATGTATAGGTTCTTATACTAAGTCATCAAAGAAACTTTGCCTCTTATTAGACCAAGAAGAAAGTAAGTGCAAAAAAGGGACCTTGTAATAAAAATTATTTCTATAGTGAAGGATTCATAAAAGAAGGTGAAGAGCCAATAGAATTGCTTGAACAACGAAAAAACTAAAGGACCAAAAAGTAATGATAGTATATCAAGGACTATGAGGATTATTGGCATACATGTAACTCTATATGAAGTGGAAGGTACATTATGAGATAATGATAGTGGCAGTGGGGACAATTTATGGAAGCAGACAGTAGTATGACTGTGAGGTTTACATATTTGAGGAAGAATTATACAATGAGTCCGCTAGAACTCTGGCTTTGAGGATAATTTAAAATTTTTGATGATATCCCTAGTGATTTTGATGAGAAAATGGGGAAAATAATTTCTGAAAATATGGAAATTTCAACCAACTAAAGAATTTGGTGAGTTTGAACTACAATGGTGGTAGATATATTGTACAAAGTGTGTGTCATTTTTCTCTTTAGGTATTATGAAATACCCGATTTAATAAGGTTTGTATCAGTGAGTTAAACTTACATTATTGTGCTTTAAAGAAAGTTTAAAGGATTATGTATAGAGCAAGAGCTCAAGAGTTTTATAAATTTACTTAAAGAGTGTTCTAGTTACCCCTTGTTCTAAACCAATTCAAGTTTCCCGAATAATCCTTCCAGCCTGGAGTCAAGATTCCCAGATAGTTATTCTAGACAGGATTCAACTTCCTAGATATTTCTTCTGAAATGGCACAGGCTTCTTCCGGAAGCCGTCTACCCATATTTTCACATTTTTGCCTTGAGATTTTTGGTAATTTGAGTGGTTTGAAATACTTCGATTTTAAAAGATGATTTCTTACCACTAATTAACAACCTTAAGCTATATATGATGATAAAGAGGTTTGAAATGAAAAGACAGTTTTGGTTAAGTGTGAAGATTTAAAGGCTTAAAACACGTTTTTGTCCGAAATGGTAAAAATGTGTCTTGTTCATTTATGGCAAATTCTGGGTTTTTAAAATAAGGTTTTAAAATGAGATTTTATAGAGTTGAGGGGTTTTATTTTAATTACTATAAGAGCTGATTAGAGACATGTGGTAGTCACATGCCTCTTTTCCCTTTAAGCCACTTCTCTCCCCCTTCTTCATTTCTCGCGCTTTATTCCACCCAACACTTCTCCTATGTCCGAAATTCAACAAACAAGGGTAAAAGCAAGGGGAAAACTTGTTCCTTCTTTCTCTCACTTCAAATATGCACCTCAAGTTGTGTATTAATGGTTGTTAGCAACTAGAGATAGTTTCCTCCTTCTTCAAGCATTATTTTGAGCTAGAGATATCCACCTTCTTCTTCGCCATTGTTACTATTCAAATTTAGTATTTTTAGACTTAAGTACTTTATTACAACTTCGTATTATGATAAAAAAAACCTTGAGTTTGAACCGTTTATTATTGGTTTTGGTGGAAATTGATTTGAAGTTATTCTCATGGCATGTTATAGCTGAAAATGGACTTAAAAATTGAGGTTTTTTTTCTGTTCATAAAGATTATTTGTAGTTTAAAGCTTGAATGACATAATATAAGTATAGAGAAAGGTTTAGAAGTGACTTGAAGGCCTAAGGTGACTTAGTGACGATTTTGAAGGAAAGTGGCGGGTATATTTTTGCATTATCTTGGAACATTGTTGAATGGTCATTGATTGTGTGCTTCTGTTTAAATGCTATGTGATTGCCAAGACAATGGGGACAACACTAGAGCTTGAGCTAGAAGAAAAGAGCTTGGACCCAAGCTAAGTCGAAAAAGGTAAACCTAAGTCTATCCATGTGTGTGCCCTAATGGGATGTGTGTTATGAATTTTCCACGAGTAATTATTGAAGCAAGTTATTGGAATACTCATGTGGTTAAGGGAATGTGGAAGTGTCTGTTGAACCTTTGAATGTTCAATGAAGAAAGGTAAAGGCATGGTAAGATCTTTGTGGTCATCTATATATATTTAAAGAAATGATTAATCGACATGATGAGTTTGATTGTTATATAGATGCCTTATGGAACACCTTTATTGTTATATGTTAACTCCAAACTATATGGTGTGATTATGGTAGAGATTATGTGTTTTGGAATAATTTAAGGTGATCTTATGGAATGTTAGGATAAGATGATGAGATGAGTATGGAAAAGTTGAAAGCATGACATTTATTTACGCTTGGGGATTGAGCCCCGACCGATGCACGCCTTGTGGATGATCAAATTTATTTATGCTTGGGATCGAGCCCCGACCGATGCATCCCTTGTGAAGGTGCAAGTTTATTTATGTTTGAGATCGTGCCCTGACCGATGCACCCCTTGTGAAGGTGCAAGTTTATTTATGCTTGGGATCGAGCCCTGATCGATGTACCCCTTGTGGAGGTGTAAGTTTATAATGCTTGGGATCGAGCCTCAACTGATGACAACCCTTGTGGAGGTGTAAGGAGTCTAGTTTCTACTCTATAGTTTAAAGGTACCATGGGGTGTGCACACTTAAGGGTCTAGTTTCAGGTAAAAATTCTTGGGAATGTGCCTCATGGACACCTTCCTTTGGAGGTGTAAGTTCTTGGCTTGTGAATGTGTGTGAATGAAAACAAATAAAGGATAATGGAAAGAAAAGAGAAAGAAAGGAATATATATATATATATATATAAAAAAAGGAAAGATGGACTAAATGAGGAATCAAAAGAAAGCTTGGAATTGTGAATTATTTTATTTATAAGACCGGTTTTGGGGACTTAGTGTTTACTCAGTTCATACTGATGGTTTTTGTTTGTGTGTCTATGTTTATGCATGTTTCTTCACAGGTATTAAAGATTTTTGACAATGTGTGTTCTGGGAAATTTTCTGACTTGTCACTAGTGCAGAAAATGTTTTTTACCACGGTTTTTTTGCCTATATACCACGGTTAGAAACCGTGGTTTATACTCGCGTGGTATATTGGAAATGACTATAAACCACGGTTCGAAACCGTCGTTTAAAAGTCATTATAAACCACGGTTCTTCTACAACCGTCGTTTAAAGCCCTTTGTGTCGCGGGTCAGACCGCTTTTATACGACGGTTTGGCTTAAAAACCGTGGTATATAATCTGTTTCCATTGCGTTTTATACGACGGTTCTGTTGATAACCGTGGTATATGACTACTTTATACGACGGTTTTATAATAAACCGTGGTTATACTCGTCGTTCCATTGAGTTTTAAACCACGGTTTTAAGTGAACCGTGGTTTTTTTTTTAGTTTTTTTTGTTTTTTTAGCATCTACCACATATGTTTTCCAACACAACCCAATTTACAATCGTATATACAACCTGTACAGGGCATCCAACTGGTATTGCCCTTTGATAACCAACCATACTATGACCATAAACCAAGTTGCCAGTTTGAATTGCAACATTGAAAACGAATTGCAAACAAACCCATTCAAACTTTCAAAAATAAGAGAGAGTTGAACTTTACAAACTTTGAGAGTTGCTTCAGCAAAAACAAAAGTCTAAGTCTACACCTCGGTATTGTTATGGCTTCATAATCATCTGTAAACCCTCTGCGAATCAGATGATCCTTAATCTTGTCCACACCTCGGTATTTGAAGTCGTTCTTGCAATCGACACAAGGACATCGAATATATCCCTTATCCCTTGGTTTAAGATTGTCAACAAGGATTTTGCAAAATTTATTGACCCCTTCTAGGTACTTGATGTCCAATCTGTCACTGTACATCACCGAGCGCTCCATCTCCTTTTTCAACACACACCAGATGTCGTGAACTCGTTCCATTGATCTCCTCCTTTTTTTATCTACAGATTTAACAACCTAAACCTATCCAATCACCTTCGATCTCACCTAGGAACAAGTTAATAATATACAGTAGTTCAGTGATAATTTCGGCAGCATTACTCTACAGTTCTCCTAGTGTAGATATATATATGAATCGTTTCAATTCACATATATATGTACACTAGAAGAACACTAGGGTAATGCTGCTGAAATTATCACTGAACTATTGTATATTATTAACTCATTCACAACCTAGATGGTGAGCTCAAAGGTCATTGGACAGTCCCAACAGGGACTATCTAAGACATACCTCTATCAGGTAAATCTCAGACAGGTAATTCTATGTTTGAATTGATTTTCCATTGTTTATAGAAAAACAAAAATAAATGAAACATTTTAATACCAACCTGATGAGTACTGGATGGTCAGCTAGCGCACTGCACAAGATAGAGAAGAACAAGGGACAGATGTTCTTGCACGTAGTATGACACCTATTCAATGAAATAATAATAAGGTTAAATTCTGGAAAAAATTTGGCATGACCTTTACGTATTTTTAGGTACTCCACACTTTTTTATATATGGAAATCCACACATAACAACTTCTCAGCAAAACGCACACAATAGACATCATCTGAATGGGAAGCATGCATATTATTTTATGTCAAGCACAGCAGTTTATATGGATCACTCAAATTAGTAAGCATGCCACTAAAATATAGAACTTCCAGAATCATAATTAAATTCGAGTATTATACCAGTTCGATTTGTTTGCTCCCCTCGCGTCTTCAGTCTGATTCTGGTCGAGACTGATCAACCTAGAAATCGCCAGTTCAAAAAATTAGCGCAATGAGGGGTAACAACTACAGAAAAATGTAGCTTTAGATATATTAAAATAATCAATGGAATGTTTGGTTTAGGTCAAAGATAATTGCTAGCGCTATGCCAGAATACTACCGTGGGTTCATCAGGCAAGCGGTGGGCAGAGGTTGACGTGCGTGGCAGCAGTTAGGGCGACAACCGCCTCCCTCGTCAGAAATTCAAGACTGTGACTTCAATCAAGAAATGATAAGTTCATCATAAAGTTATAAAAAAATTAAAAATGGTTGTGCAGAAAAACAAGAATAATTGAACAAACGAATAAATTTTGAATTGATTTTCCATTCTTTAATAGAAAAACAAGAATAAATTTGAAACATTTAAAATACCAACCTGATGAGTACTGATGGTCAGCTGGCGGGAGGTAGAGGAAGAAAAACGTGATGCAGTAACACCTAATGATATTATGATAAGGTTATAATTAAAAAAAACATGAATAATTGAACAAACGAATAAATTTTGAACAAACCATGTTTTTGAATCATTCTTAAAATACTAACCTAGTGAGTATGATGGTCAACTCGGAAATGGGATGGAAGAGGAATTTTTCAACGGTAGTAATACCTATCCAATAAAATAAGAATAAGGTTTAATTCTGGAAAAAATTGGGCATGACCTTTGCGTTATTGCAACAGACTCCACACTCTTCGTTGTTTAACAACTAATTAAAAATCTGTTTAACTACCAAATCAGGCAATCACCCTTATTTAAGATGGTGCAAAAAAAAAAAAACTCATCCAATGCTCAATAATGACTGTTAAAACGGAACGATTGTGTGTGACAACACTGATATCATCATGGTAATTGGTATTCGGTAATTTCGTTGTTTTGTTAAGCATCATTATTATGCGCCTATTACACTGTAAAAACTATGGTCCAAAGAGGACTCAAAACAGGTTTGTGATATAACTCAAACCAGTACACAAGTAAACTGCGCGCACAATATGTATAGACTACGCAAATAGAAGCGATAACAGCACACTTTTCCGAGGCTTTAAACTGCTGAAACTTATTCATTGTTATGCAGAAAAAATCTAGATGCTAAACTTGTCAAGCTCCATAGCAACTCACGATCGAAGAAAAAAAAAAACTAGCAAAACAGGTTCGACTGTGTCCATATTGTGGCTTTATAGTGTTTAAACTGAAGCATTACACATAATGCAGGGGCTGATTGGCAGCAGCAACAGAGAGGCCAAATGGCATAAATTTAGTTGGTGAAAACTGCTGAATAGTTCACGTTACAGCAACAGAAATTTGGCTTTATATACAGAGCTGATAATCCCTATTATTCAGCCTAATCTTTAGCACAATCCAGTAGCTCAAGCCCAGAAAACATAGAACCAATCTCACCCTAGAGCCAGATAACGTACCAAATCACACCCATAGTTCTGTTTCAATCTCATATACGGGATGCAGTTTTTTTTTGTAATTGCCTAACCGAATCCAAAGGAGCACATATATTACCATAGTATAATATCGATCGGTTAGACAAATGAAGAAGAAAAAAAATACAAACCTTACCTTCGAGCTGGGGCGGCGCGCGGCGTTGGCAGGTGGTGGCTCGCGGAGATGGTGGAGCTCTGGCGCGGCTTCAGGGCGACACCGACAGCGGTTGGGGCGGTGGGGGAAGACGGCGGTGGTTGGAGCGGTGGGGGCGGCTTTAATGGAGTCTGCTTGCGGGAAGACGACGATGTCGAGCTGTCGAGCTAGGGCTGGGGGAAGATCGAATAGGGCGGCGGAGGAGAAGTCGACGGCGACAGGGGCTAGCACCAGTGGCGACGGCGAGGTGACTGGCTCGACGGGGAAGACGAAATCGCAACAGGAAAATCGAGAGAGAGGTCGGGAGGAAGAAGAAAATGGGACGTCGGGGGTATTAGTAAAATACTTTTAAACGACGGTTGATTAAGGAACCGTCGTTTAAAGGCTATGCGGCGATAACAATAAACGACGGTTTTAGTAACAACCGTGGTTTTAAATTTTTGGAGCTTAATATAAACGACGGTTCATTAAGAACCGTGGTTTATAAAGACTTTATACGACGGTTGCGTGGGAACCGTCGTTTTTTCTTCTAAACGGTGTAATTTTAAACGACGGTTTTTTATGAAACCGTCATTTATCTGATGAGGCGTGCAAGATAAACGACGGTTTGTCCTGGAACCATGGTTTATAATGTTTAAACGACGGTTTTTTGTACAACCGTGGTTTAAAGTGCGTCATTTTAAATCTTTTTTCTACTAGTGTGTATTACTTTTATTTGGATTCGAATGGTATAAGTATTAATTCCCTTTTTAGCTTACTTCTATATATTGTATTTGGCTTTTAGTTTAGAGTTTGTAACTCTCTTTGACTTTTGGTTGAATGGAATCCCAGTGTGGATTTCCTTGTTTCTTATTGTCTAATCAGGTTTTGGAAAGTATGGTTAGGAGTGTATATTTTAGCAAATGTCATGTCGATATCTCACGAGAATCTAAGTTCTTTAGTTTTCCTTAATATAAATAAAAAAATATTTCCCAATTATCCTTAAAACTCGTGGAAGAGTGTGGCAGTAACACCAAGAGTTTTATGACTTTTGTTGTTTAATAAAATGATTTAGGACTAATTAGAAGGTTAAGAACTGGGGGAGTTACAGATTATTGTATTAAGAGGGCTTTGATCTATAGATAAACCACATAGAGAGGGTATGGTACACAATTGTATGTGATCCCTTTGAATTACAATAGATCAATCATGCCATTGTATATCCTCATGGATAATCATAGTAGATAAAGACACTTTAATAAGAATGAGCATAAATGCCATTACTTGGAGTATAACAGCTCAAGGCATGTGAGATGGTGATAGATGATTTGTTGGGTGATGTAACCACAATATAGAAGTGAAGCCTTAAACACTTATTCCTCTTTATGTGGATATATGTCATGTTAAAATAAATCCAAGATTTTTATCGTTATTTGATCTACTTATTGTTTATCATTGGGGAAACACCATCGAATAACACTCTTATGTACCAAATCTAGACAACTTGGTTAGGATTGAAGCACACCGATAAACCATAGGTCTTGAGTTTAAGGCATTCCATACCTATTACATGTAAAAAAAGATAACACTTTTATGTTCCATTTGTTAGGTATAATTTATCTAGGTATGCAAAAAGGATAACACATTTATTTTCCATTTGTTAGGTAAAATTTAGCTTGGTGTGCAAAAATAATTTTTCCTAGACCTTCCATATTCAATTAGCATTTGACTTTGCATGAATCATAAAGTATTTGAAATAAATATGGGATAAAAATCAAAATTTTCTAAATCCCTTCATGCATGTATTAAGCCTCATTTGAAACCAGAACATAAAAATTTTGAAATACCCCAAACCTATCAATGGTGTTTATATGTTAAATTAAGATATAAGAAGGCTAAATAATGCCTTAGAAACATTAGGAAACAATTTAACCAAATAAAACACAAGGAAACACCATAAGAGCAATTTAAGCAAAAACATGCTCTAAGCTTGGAGTAACTTTGGGTAACACCCAAATATCATTCTTAGACCTTAGTAACCTGCTAATGGACATGTTAAATCAATTATCAAAGAAAACCAAGCTCAAAAACAAGTTAAAACACAAATTGTGCTTTAAGGACTCTTAAAGCGCATTTTTGAAAAATTGTCTAAGAAAGGGGTTTTGAGTGGCTAAATGCCCATGATTACTCCTTAATCAACTTGTGTACTACTTAGTATCACATTAGGAAGTCTAAATCAATGAGAAATCAAAATTTTCACAAATATGTGCACTAGTTTGTGAATAGTGCTCAAATAGTGCTAGTTTAGCATTAAGTCAACATGAGTTAATTAATTGGTCAACAAAGACCACAAATATCTTCATTCTTAAGAGGGGGCCAGTTTTTGAGGTGGTGACTCACCACATGAGCTAGCATATTAAGGAAAAGAAGAGGGAAACTAGTTAAGGTACTATTCACCTTTTAAGATAAATATCTCATTTTTACTTACCTCTCTCCTCATCTCTTCATTATCTTCTTTATCCACCGATTTCATCTTCCTCCTCTCTTCTTCATTCACGTAAGAACAGCCCCAATGCTTTATCCACCTTGCTTTGCTCACTTCTTGCTCATTTCAACTCAAAATCCAAAACTAAATACATACTCCCTCCGTCCTGAATTGACTGTCTTGTTTGCTTTATGGCACGTTTTTCTATTTCAATATTAAGCATATAAGATAAAATAATTTTATAAAACTAAATTTTGTAACATATAGTTTATCATGTAAGGAATCATATGCAAAACTTAAATTTTCAAAATTAATTTATCTTATATGTTAAAAATTGAAGTCAAACGACATGTCCAAATAGTAAACAGGACGGTCAATTCAGGACGGAGGGAGTATTACTCTTAGTTAGACCAAGCCCTTGCTTCCTATATTTTCAAAATTGGAAAAGCTTCATTTTGGTGCCATGGGAAATCACCATTAGAGGAGGAAAAATTAGCTTGAAGTGTTCATTAGCTTCTCCATTCATTCAAGGTAAGGAAAATGCAAGAAAAATCATCTTTCCATCATTTTTCCTTCATGACCGAGAATCATCTTCTCATGGGAACTTATTTTATCCCTTGCTCTAGCTTATTTCTATTCTCCAAGGACTAGAGGAGGTCCTTCTTGATTCATATCCAAGCTTGCCTTAAGACTTCAAAGGTAAATATTCATTTTAATACCTTAAAACACATTTTTAACCTAGGAATGATTCCTTAGTGCATTATTTAGCACTCATTAGAGTCATTGTATGTTGATTAGAACATTGGCAAGGAAATTTAAGTGGTGGCCTAAAATCAAACAAGGAAAAACTAAGGAGGAAAGTGTGAGAAGCTTGGAAAAGAAACAAGGTAAATGTCTTGCCTTAAGGTGTTTAATTGCTTTAAGGGATGGGAATTAGATAGATGGTAAGTTAGTTTAGAGTTTACATTATGTAAGGGTTATTAAACCTAGGAGAAAGAACATGACTATATTGATAACTTGTGACTAAGGAGCAAATGGGAAATGAGATAGTTAGACAATCACAAGGTGAATTACAAGAGCATTTATATTGCAATGGGAGCATTATTGTGTGTATTTGTAGGTCAAAGGCATTTATTATGTAGGAAATTCAGTGTTTAAGATTGAAATACCCCAAACCTTGATATGTGGTTTAAATATCAAACTATGTTATATAAAGGCTAAAAGTGCCTTAGAAACGTCAGTGAACAATTTAAACCATAGTAAATGCAATAAAACGCTAAGATGCAGTTTGAGCAAAAACATGCTCTAAGCTATGAGTGAACTTGGTTAGGACCCAACGAGCCTACCAAGACGTAATAATATTTAATTATGATTTTATAAGGCTAATCAAGTCTTTAGGAAACCTTGGTAGACAATAAAACCAAACAAAACACAAGAAAATACCTTAAAGTCTATAAGAGCAAAATGTGCTCTAAGCTTGGGATAAATTTGTAAAAGACCTAATGGTCATACCTATACCTTATAAATATGTTAATGAGCATATTAAATCAATTACCAAAGAAAACCAAGCTTGAAAACAAGTTAAAACACAAAATGTGCTTTAAGGAGTCTTAAAGCACGTTTTTGAAAAATTGTCTTGTAAATGAGTTTTATATGGCTAGATGTCCATCACTACTCTTTAATTAACATGTGTACTATATAGTATCACATTTGGAAGTCTATATCAATGGGAAATCAAAAATTTCACTTCTATGTGCCTTGTTTTTATGAATAGTAACTTTTATAAGCTAGTTTGTAACATATGTTGTTATAAGTAATTAAGTTGGTCAACAAAGACTATTATACCCTTCTAAGTATATGGGGGCCGGTTTTTCATGGTGTGAGTCACCAACATGTAAAAGAAATCAAATAAGTAAAGTAAAGCCTATAAAGTAAAGTACTATTTTGCTTTAACTTAAATATCTTCCAAAAAGTAGAACTCATCTTCATTCTTTCATTCCCTTCTCATTTCACACGTCTTCAAGCTCCCTTCCTCCCCTCCATTTACGATTTTCTATATCAACTCTCTCTCCATCTTCATTTCCTTGCCAAATCCAACTCCATGCTCCAAATCAAATTCTAAGACCATATTTGTCTTAGTTAGGTCAAGCTCTACACTTCTACCTTTTCAAATCTTCAAGAACTCAATTTTGGTGCCATGGAGAATCACCATTGATGGAGCTTGAGCTTGTGTTTCTACATATTATTACTCTCCTTTGCTTCTAGGTAAGGAATCTCAAAGAAAAATCAAGTTTCCTTCATGTTGTTGCCTTGACCGAAAATACTCATTGATGGAGCTCTTTGTGTGACTTTGTTCTAGCTTCATTCCAATCTCTTATGGACTAGGTGGAGTCCTCTCTTCATAGATATTCAAACTCCCTTCAAAGATCAAGGTAAAACAACTACATTAATGTTTTTGAAATAATGTAAACCTAGGGTTTACAATGAGATGAAGCATAAAGCTTACATACTCATTTCAATGTTGGTATATTGTTTAGTAGTTGACAAGGAAAGAAATGCCTTACCGGTTTTAAGAGGAAACAAGAAAGAAGTTTGAGTGGAAAAGAGGTAAATATGCTATCTCAATGTGGTTTAATGCCTTAGGGGAAATGAGCTTATAATGCTTGCTAAAACTACCTAAAGAGCAAATGGTGAATGACTTAGTAAGGTGTTCTCAAGGAGACTAGTAAAGGAACATATGTCTTGGTGTGTGTAATTGCAGGTCAAAGGCTTATGTATTGTGGAAATTCAGTGTTTAAGGTTTATGTTGTTTAAGGGCCTAAGAGCCATGTTTTTAAGGGCCTAAGTGCCAAGCAATTTAAGTTAAGCACTATATTGTGATGTAGTGCTAAATGTGTGAAGTTTGTGTATAAAAAAAATGTGTTTGATGGATTTAGGTGCTCTTGAGTGTTTAATGGTGAAAACTATGAGCTTTGGAATGATGATGTGCTAAGAGAACCTATGGCAAAATTTATAAAATGTATAAGGAGTTTTAAGTGCTTAAATGAACTTGGGTGAACTAGGAATTGTTAGGAATGGATACATGCTTCACTAAGGAAGAAAACTTGCATTAAGGTGTTCTAAGGTGCTATAAGGATTTAGGCATTGTCTTGGAAGTTCTAGAAATCCAATGAGTGTTTTGAGAATGTATTTAAGTCTTGGAGAAGTTTGTTTAAGGTTAGGTAATGTTGATGAATAAGGAGGGAATGGTGTTTAGGTAAGGGTTTTGAGTAAGGAATTTTAAGAAGTTGTGAAAAGGAGATTTAGTTAGTAAGAAAAGGAGTTGAGAGATGATGTTAAGGTGTAGAGGAAACACCTTGGTGTAGTGGTCATTATTGGTGAACTACCACTTAGAGATCTTAAGGAGAAAACATCCCAAGTGCTAGGAATTTTGTAAGAAATTTGTGAATGATAAGATGGTTTTGGTGAGTGATTTAAAGAGTTTAGCACATGGCTAAAGGTTGTTTGATGTGCCAAATGGTGTTAGGAAACATTATGAGACTTTAGGAGAAGTTTGGTGAATTTGGTTAAGTGTTTAAAGACTTGGAAATTGAATGTTTTGCCGTGTCCGAACTTCCGTCCGGACATGGAAGTTCGGACAGGCTCTGTTGGGTAAAGGATTTTCCCACTCTCGAACTGTGTCCGAACTTGGGAAGTCCGGACACAAGTTCGGACGTGACAGTTTTCTATCTGGGAGTCACTCTCGAACTGTGTCCGAACTTGGAAGTCCGGACACAAGTTCGGACGTGTGTATGGTTTCAGTATTGGGTCGCGGCTTGTGTCCGAACTTGGGAAGTCCGGACACAAGTTCGGACAATGTGTTGTATGGACCAAAAACATTGTTTAAGGTATGGAAATGATGTGTAATGATGGGGATTGATGGTTAATGATGTTATGAGGTTGTTAAGGACTTGTTAGGTGAGTTTTAATGACAATTAAGCGGTGAAAAGTTGTAATAAAATGTGAAAGTAAAACAAGTTAAAAGTGAAGTTATGTAACTAAGTTAACGGGGGGAAAGTTATAAGCATTAGACATTAAACATCATGTTACCCCGAAGTTAATAAAAGTATATGTAATGTTATCAGTTGTTCGAGAATTGCTCGAGGAACATAAGTGGACGTGATAAAGTGGACTCCGTGACAGGTATGGTTCTCTTGCAACCTGTGTCCTACCGGATTACACCGGCTTGTATGCCAATGTGTTTTTCTGTGTGTTTGCCACGTTATAAGATAAATCATGAAACGAGTTTACAGTCGTTATTGTTGTTGTATGTTTACGTGCCGATACCGGTAACCTCAAATGCGCTTGAAGGGCTAGTTAACCACTATTAGGTAAACGTAAGAGAACGGTATCCGGTAATAACATTTCCGACCTAAGGAACGTTCTAACCACGGCTATGCGTGAGTTAGTTGTGTGATGTTGCTGTAAGTGTATGACCCTCCTTTGTGTGATTAACTCAGTTGTAATACTGTATTGTGTGCTGATGTGATAGGTTCCACAGCGGAGTCTTTAACTGTGAATATTTATATATTATGGGGGGGTGAGGAATCCGGTTGTTCCGGTCTCGCGTTGTTTGGGAGTTGTTGTATACAGTTTCTTCAGCTTCCTCTCTGTTGATTGTCTTCCTTCATTGGCCTTCGATCACCCCTGAGCTTAACCAAGGCTCTTGACTCACGTCTGTTGGGGATTATGTATGTTGTGTTCGGGTCACTAAACCCGATCCATCTTTATGTTAAGTTATTCGTTCGCCTAACAGAACGGTAACGAGTTATGTAAACGAGCTTAGCATGAGTTTGACAGCATCCTCTAGGCTCTCCCAGTGAACTAACTATGTTTGGGTCGGTTCCTAAGAGAACCATTCCCGTTATGTTATGTATTTTTGTTGTGATGCAGTATCTATTGCGGTGTTATGTTGTGCACGTTGAAACGTGCAAAGTGCTGTTGTGTGGTGTTATGTAGTGTATGTTATATGTTGTAAAATGTGGAGTATGTGGATCATGGATATGAATCCCAGTTTGAGGAAAGAGGCGTTTAAGGACAACCCGATTTAAGGGTAAGTGTCGTCTATTAAGGAAGTAGCTCCATAGAGGAGGAACACTCTAGGAATAAGATTACTACGAGTGACTTATTAAGGATATATTATCCGTTAGTTGAGCCCGTTGAGGCGAAATGTTATGTGTTGTGTGTTTACAGTTGCATGCACGATTTAAATATAATCAATCGCATGCTAAGACGACAATTAGTTGTGCGTGGCCCGGTAGCATGTGGGCTGCGGGATTACCATACCAGCAAAGGTGCTGAGCCCCTTGGGGGCCACCCTTTCTCTTCTTTTCCTGTTTCAGGTACAAGGAGCTGGAAGCCGTTCGAGAGTAGGACGGGGTAGTCATTGTACTTGGGTATTCATTTAAGTGTATATATACAGTAGGTGTAGTAAGACCGATATTGTTGTCGGCATCAGTTTATAGACACTCGGTATAGTTGAAAGGTGTATGTTGTTGTTGTTGTTAATGGAAAGGGATAGTAATGTGTAGTCGCTCGGAAATTTAGCCCATCAGACCGGTACAATGTGTATGTATTAGCCTTGTTAGCCACGTGGGTGGCTAACGGCGTGTAACACCAACGAGTTAAGTAATGTGATGAGGTTTGTATTTCCGCTGCAGTTTATTGTAAGTGTGTTAATGTTGGATGGGGTGTTACAAAAAGTGGTATCAGAGCGAAGTATCGCTCTGATGACTGAATTACCGAGCTTAGGATGTACCGAGTTAGGATTTAAGTACTTTGGGTTAAGGGTTGAGTGATAGCGTGAGAGATACGCTAGATAGGAATTTCCAGTGTGTACTGGAAACCTACAATAACCATACACCCTCCGCGATCCCTGTTTTATGACTTGGGAAACAACGCCAAAGAGATGGAAGTCCTCTCTTACTCGGGAATACCCGATCTGGCTGTTATTAAATACCTCTAAAGGTACGGAGAACCTGTCATACGGTAGATCCCGAAAACTGGGAATCCCGGAGACGGTTCCCATCAGAACAATGTTAACCGCATTTAATAGCGAAGATGAAGAATCTTGTGTATAGAAGAATAGAATTTCGGCAACCTGGGTCGACATGCCGAGCAGTCGAGAATAACCAGCTTGCAACACACTAACCGTGCAACAGGCAAGAATTGGATTACTGAAAACCGAGACAAGTGTCTACGGAACCACAGTTGATAAATAATACACCAACAGTATACCAACCGACAAGGGAACTACAACGTAGTGCCCAAACAAGAGACAAGTCTCAGCCACGACAAAAACGTGGAACGAGCTATAAGAGGATACAATACTAAGTAAAAGGGGTCTCCCAGAGTGGGAACACCCTAGTTAATGATTATCATATGAAGACAGTGAGAAGTTGAAGTTACCCAGAGAGTTATTATCGAGACAGTAAGATCAGTAAGGGCCAACAAGGCCACTGAGGACAGTGCGGATAAAAACAATACCACAACCGGTATGTGTTAAACTGATAGCCAGTTAGCATGGCGCACTTGCCATAGCAAGTGCTGCTATAACAGGGCTGTTCGGGAAATTATAACTAATACAAAGCACTTGGTAAAGTACCATAAAGTTAAATGTGATCGTCATAACAAGGGAAGGGCCTGTTAGCCTAACCTCTGTAGTTGTAAGTACACCAGTCAGCAAGAAGCTAGACTTGGTTAAGGTAAGAAGATGTTGTGAAACCATGAAAATTTTCTTTCAAACCCAGATTTTCAAACCCTTTTCTTTTCAAAACAAATTTTCTTTCAAACCAACACTTCTTTCCAACCTTCTTTTAAACCAAACCAGTAAAACCAAGGGCAGATGATAAGATACAACAGTGGATAAACTTTCCTTCGATTAAGTTCAGGAAGCACGGGACACATATTGTCAAGGGACAATATAAGGGAATTGACAACAGAATACTTCACCTAGGCGTGTGACGGACACTACGAGTGTACCAACTGAATTGTGGGACGACCGCACTCCGATAGGAGCTTGTGGGCCTGACAGACCTACTTATGGGTTAGTTGGGTAGGTAGCAATGTATCATTATGGTACCCCACATATGTATACGAGTGGAGTCCGAAACACGGGAGTGTCGACTCCGTCTACGGTCAGCAGTATGAGTCAAACAAGAGCTAAGGATTACAAGAAATAGTTGAAGTAAAGAAACTTAGTTAAGTTAACGAAACTAAAGGAATTAGTGAATTCCTTCCAAGGAAATGTTTAAGAGTTAGGAAGTGCGAAGGGCACAAACTGTTATGTAAAGACATCACATACGTCTTAAGGATCCTCAGGGATAAACATTATAGCTGGAATGGTGACCCAGCCTGTACATGGCAAAGCAGATGCCTAATGTGGACACATTAATGTGCAATGAACGGGATGAAACTCCCAGAATGAGTACCTACACTACTAGGAAATGCTGATCTTCACAGAAGAAGATGATAAGCCAGCTAAGAACGCAAAACGGCGTGGCTAACTAAATATACCAATAAGTGTGAGCCAAATGTAATGACATAACTTAGTAACACCCAGGAGCGATCCTTGAAGGGTGCTTGCATCAACGATAATTGAACAAAATAACGTGACAGAAACACAAGGGTTGAAACTAACACCCAGTTTAGATATAAGTTGTCAGGAGACGGACTGACAAACCTAAGGGGCATCCTATGAAAGGAAATGGAATGCAACGACCTTGTCATGGAGCCCAATATAATATCCAAACCATGTAATGTTGTACAGAGAAGTACATGTGTGTGGACAGCCTACAATGAGCACGGCTCAAGGCAAATAAGGCTTATAGGCCACAAATAAAATATGTTATGTAAATTCGATTAATTGCAAAAGTTTATGTAATATAAGTGAATAGAGTGGTAAACGAACCACTGCACTAAGAGTGGGGATACCTCTCGATGTTGTGAAACCGCTGGGGCGGTAGTTATGTGAACCAAGCTCAAGAAATATGTTAAGGATGGACAATATTATTATTATTTAAGAGCAGTTAGTTTAGTAGTATGTGTGTATAAAGTGAAGCACCGAGCTAAATAACGTCGGGTTGAGACTCGAATGATCAATGCTCAAAGAGCATTCAGTAGTCATCCAAATGAGTGATGAACCATAATGTGAATAATACAAGTATATGTGTGGAAGTTAATGTGACAGTAAATACTATGTAAGCTGATGTTATACAAGGAGTAAGAGCACGGTGCGCAGTAAGCGACCGTTGTATAAGTATTGTTAAACGATAATGTAGCAGATAAGACCAGTTATGAGTTAAACTCAGTGGAGATGCAAGATAAGCGATATTAAACAGACTGGGCAATAAGCCAGTGATAGGTACGGTGTGATGAGGAACTCAGTGTGAATTCCATGGCAAGTCGCATAAGGGATTTACTGTCAAGAGTTTACGCCTCTGCACTCTGTATGACTGAGTGTTTTGGTATTGCACTTGTGCAGTAATGATCGAGTGGGATAGCTAGGAATTGGAAACATGTTAATTGTGGAGCAATAATGTTATAATGGCCGATGCATAGGAAATGCAAGGCCGCACCAATAAAAAAAAAGTACTTGTACAAAACCAAATGTGGAGACATGATTAACAGTAAGTGACTACAGTAGCACTAACTGCCAAATATCGGTATGGAATATACCCCAAACGTTGTAAATAGCTGAGAGAGCACTACACACTAGGTAGTAGCTCAATCTCATCCGACAGTAAGTCGGAAGGGAACAAGTCAATCATTGTGAAATACATAGCTGTATACACAGTAAATTATCATGGAAGTGGATAGGAAGTTTATAACTCACCGAATTCGCTAACGGTAAGAGATACCACGCGTCGGTTGAGAAACCATTGTTACCAAGATGAAGGTGACAATTGGGGATGTACAATACAGTAAGAATAAAAAAGGGGGCAATTAAGCTCTACAGTTACTGGAGTTTCGCAGTAGAAACTAGTGAGCCAGTGATTCAAGTGTTGAATGTACTTGGTGAACATGAGTGAACGGCTAATTATTAACGCCTAGAAGCCTAACAGGCCAGAATCGAAACCAACTAAGAGTTTAAACAAACTCCAATGAGAATTCTTGGTTTAGGAACTAACCGCCAATAGGTTAAGATCCTCTAACAGATCCATTGTGTAATAGGCCGCGTGGAAGTTAAAACACTTCACGACGGCACAACATTTAAGCCAATGTTTAGTGATGATTCGTGGGCGTAATCCCTTTTAAGGGGGTAGAGCGCAAAACCACTAGTGTATACCGTACAAGTGTACGTAGTGTATGTGACTTATTGTGCATAGCACAAAATTATTGTTTTGATGATTGGTGTGTGGTTACGTAAACATACACATTCATTCATGGTTTAATTGTGGTAATTGCGCACAGAAGATGCGAATACCATTGTGATAAGTGTGTTGATTTATTAACAGTTGTGAGTGATAGTACAAGTGTGGGAGTAGAGAACTCCCGGGGGAACAAACCCCGACAGTGTATAAATGTGAAATGTGTGTTATATTTTGATAAAATATATGTGTATATATACTATATGGTGATTCAAGAAAGGGCATGATACCGATATAGAACCTAGTGAGAATAAGATTCCCTAGGCAACAGGATTAAAGTAAGTGGAGGTAACTGATAGACGGAGTTCTATCCTTTGGAGATGTTATGATCATGATTAGAATGATTTAAAAGATATAAAATGGGAAATGAGTGATTTATTTGATGCTTGAAAATGAAGTGGAAGTGGAACTTGATTTGCATGTGATCAAGGGAAGCCGAACACAAATTGGAGTGGAAGGATAGTTCTACACTGATGCTGATCACATCAGGGTTGGATGATTCTTGAAGCTCCCTATAAGCGGTCACAAATAACCACGCTAATAAAAGAAGCAAAGAGCTTAAGTTGGACTGGAGTTGTTGTGTGTTTTCAAAAGGATTTCCAATGGTATTTATAAAACGTTGATAGATTCTTACATAATTAAAGTTCTCTTACTAACCTCACAAGGGAAAAAGTTTCAAATTTAAGTGAGTTTTTGATCTCCCAAAGGCACGGGGACGAAGGTGTCCATCGCGACGGGTTCTGCGGGATCATAGTGTATATCAAAGATATTTTTGATTGCTATACATGCTATGACATGTTGTATGGTATGTGTGATAAATGTTATTTTGACTTTGATCTCCTAAAGTGTATGCTATCAAGACCTATGAGTCTAAATGTGTTGTGTTACATAGACCTATGTGTCTAAATGTTGTTATGTTACCCAAGACCAGTGAGTCAAGGGGTTGTTATGTATGTGTAAGTGTTGTTAAGATACCGGACCATAGAGTCTGAGGTTATCATGTGAATATGTTATGTTATGTGTCGATGTGATGTTGGCCCGGACCATTAAGTCCGAGGTTGTGATGTAAGTGTGTTTGTTTATGGAAGTTTATGGCTGTACGTAATCCCCGTATTCTAGTCTAAGGATGTGTGGGAAATGGAACTTCGAGGACGAAGTTCTTTTAAGGGGGGTAGATTGAATACCCCAAACCTTGATATGTGGTTTAAATATCAAAATATGTTATATAAAGGCTAAAAGTGCCTTAGAAACGTCAGTGAACTTTAAAACCATAGTAAATGCAATAAAACGCTAAGATGCGTTTGAGCAAAAACATGCTCTAAGCTATGAGTGAACTTGGTTAGGACCCAAAGAGTCTACCAAGACGTAATAATATTTAATTATGATTTTATAAGGCTAATCAAGTCTTTAGGAAACCTTGGTAGACAATAAAACAAACAAAACACAAGAAAATACCTTAAGTCTATAAGAGCAAAATGTGCTCTAAGCTTGGATAAATTTGTAAAAGACCTAATGGTCATACCTATACCTTATAAATATGTTAATGAGCATATTAAATCAATTACCAAAGAAAACCAAGCTTGAAAACAAGTTAAAACACAAAATGTGCTTTAAGGAGTCTTAAGCACGTTTTTGAAAAATTGTCTTGAAATGAGTTTTTATATGGCTAGATGTCCATCACTACTCTTAATTAACATGTGTACTATAGTATCACATTGGAAGTCATATCATGGGGGAAATCAAAATTTCACTTCTATGTGGCCTTGTTTTATGAATAGTAACTTTTATAAGCTAGTTTGTAACATAGTTGGTATAAGTAATTAAGTTGGTCAACAAAGACTATTATACCCTTCTAAGTATATGGGGGCCGGTTTTTCATGGTGTGAGTCACCAACATGTAAAAGAAATCAAATAAGTAAAGTAAAGCCTATAAAGTAAAGTACTATTTTGCTTTAACTTAATATCTTCCAAAAGTAGAACTCATCTTCATTCTTTCATTCCCTTCTCATTTCACCGTCTTCAAGCCCTTCCTCCCCTCCATTTACGATTTTCTATATCAACCTCTCTT
This sequence comes from Limonium bicolor, assembly GCA_023374045.1. Classification (NCBI taxonomy): domain Eukaryota; kingdom Viridiplantae; phylum Streptophyta; class Magnoliopsida; order Caryophyllales; family Plumbaginaceae; genus Limonium; species Limonium bicolor. The sequence continues at coordinate 214,443,759 of CM041780.1, read as the reverse complement.
CTCCATCTTCATTTCCTTGCCAAATCCAACTCCATGCTCCAAATCAAATTCTAAGACCATATTTGTCTTAGTTAGGTCAAGCTCTACACTTCTACCTTTTCAAATCTCAAGAACTCAATTTTGGTGCCATGGAGAATCACCATTGATGGAGCTTGAGCTTGGTTTCTACATATTATTACTCTCCTTTGCTTCTAGGTAGGAATCTCAAAAGAAAAATCAAGTTTCCTTCATGTTGTTGCCTGACCGAAAATACTCATTGATGGAGCTCTTTGTGTGACTTTGTTCTAGCTTCATTCCAATCTCTTATGGACTAGGCGGAGTCCTCTATTCATAGATATTCAAACTCCCTTCAAAGATCAAGGTAAAACAACTACTTAATGTTTTTGAAATAATGTAAACCTAGGGTTTACAATGAGATGAAGCATAAAGCTTACATACTCATTTCAATGTTGGTATAGTGTTTAGTAGTTGAAAGGAAAGAAATGCCTTACCGGTTTTAAGAGGAAACAAGAAAGAAGTTTGAGTGGAAAAGAGGTAAATATGCTATCTCAATGTGGTTTAATGCCTTAGGGGAAATGAGCTTATAATGCTTGCTAAAACTACCTAAAGAGCAAATGGTGAATGATTAGTAAGGTGTTTCAAGGAGACTAGTAAAGGAACATATGTCTTGTGTGTGTAATTGCAGGTCAAAGGCTTATTGTGGGAAATTCAGTGTTTAAGGTTTAGTTGTTTAAGGGCCTAAGAGCCATTATTTAAGGGCCTAAGTGCCAAGCAATTTAAGTTAAGCACTATATTGTGATGTAGTGCTAAATGTGTGAAGTTGTGTATAAAAAAATGTGTTGATGGATTTAGGTGCTCTTGAGTGTTAATGGTGAAAACTATGAGCTTTGGAATGATGATGTGCTAAGAGAACCTATGGCAAAAATTTATAAAATGTATAAGGAGTTTTAAGTGCTTAAATGAACTTGGGTGAACTAGGAATTGTTAGGAATGGATACATGCTTCACTAAGGAAGAAAACTTGCATTAAGGTGTTCTAAGGTGCTATAAGGATTTAGGCATTGTCTTGGAAGTTCTAGAAATCCAATGAGTGTTTTGAGATGTATTTAAGTCTTGGAGAAGTTTGTTTAAGGTTAGGTAATGTTGATGAATAAGGAGGGAATGGTGTTTAGGTAAGGGTTTGGAAGGAATTTTAAGAAGTTGTGAAAAGGAGATTTTAGTTAGTAAGAAAAGGAGTTGAGAGATGATGTTTAAGTGTAGAGGAAACACCTTGGTGTAGTGGTCATTATTGGTGAACTACCACTTAGAGATCTTAAGGAGAAACATCCCAAGTGCTAGGAATTTTGTAAGAAATTTGTGAATGATAAGATGGTTTTGGTGAGTGATTTAAGAGTTTAGCACATGGCTAAGGTGTGTTGATGTTTATGTGCCAAATGGTGTTAGGAACATTATGAGACTTTAGGAGAAGTTTGGTGAATTTGGTTAAGTGTTTAAAGACTTAGAATTGAATGTTTTGCCGTGCCGAACTTCCGTCCGGACATGGAAGTTCGGACAGGCTCTGTTGGGTAAAGGATTTTCCCACTCTCGACTGTGTCCGAACTTGGGAAGTCTGGACACAAGTTCGGACGTGACTGTTTCTATCTGGGAGTCACTCTCGAACTGTGTCCGAACTTGGGAAGTCCGGACACAAGTTTGGACGTGTGTATGGTTTTCAGTATTGGGTCGCGGCTTGTGTCCGAACTTGGGAAGTCCGGACACAAGTTCGGACAATGTGTTGTATGGACCAAAAACATTGTTTAAGGTATGGAAATGATGTGTAATGATGGGGATTGATGGTTAATGATGTTATGAGGTTGTTAAGGACTTGTTAGGTGAGTTTTAATGACAATTAAGCGGGTGAAAAGTTGTAATAAAATGTGAAAGTAAAACAAGTTAAAAAGTGAAGTTATGTAACTAAGTTAACGGGGGGAAAGTTATAAGCATTAGACATTAAACAATCATGTTACCCCGAAGTTAATAAAAGTATATGTAATGTTATCAGTTGTTCGAGAATTGCTCGAGGAACATAAGTGGACGTGATAAAGTGGACTCCGGTGACAGGTATGGTTCTCTTGCAACCTGTGTCCTACCGGATTACACCGGCTTGTATGCCAATGTGTTTTTCTGTGTGTTTGCCACGTTATAAGATAAATCATGAAACGAGTTTACAGTCGTTATTGTTGTTGTATGTTACGTGCCGATACCGGTAACCTCAAATGCGCTTGAAGGGCTAGTTAACCACTATTAGGTAAACGTAAGAGAACGGTATCCGGTAATAACATTTCCGACCTAAGGAACGTTCTAACCACGGCTATGCGTGAGTTAGTTGTGTGATGTTGCTGTAAGTGTATGACCCTCCTTTGCGTGATTAACTCAGTTGTAATACTGTATTGTGTGCTGATGTGATAGGTTCCACAGCGGAGTCTTTAACTGTGAATATTTATATATTATGGGGGGGGTGAGGAATCCGGTTGTTCCGGTCGCGCGTTGTTTGGGAGTTGTTGTATACAGTTTCTTCAGCTTCCTCTCTGTTGATTGTCTTCCTTCATTGGTCTTCGATCACCCCTGAGCTTAACCAAGGCTCTTGACTCACGTCTGTTGGGGATTATGTATGTTGTGTTCGGGTCACTAAACCCGATCCATCTTTATGTTAAGTTATTCGTTCGCCTAACAGAACGGTAACGAGTTATGTAAACGAGCTTAGCATGAGTTTGACAGCATCCTCTAGGCTCTCCCAGTGAACTAACTATGTTTGGGTCGGTTCCTAAGAGAACCATTCCCGTTATGTTATGTATTTTTGTTGTGATGCAGTATCTATTGCGGTGTTATGTTGTGCACGTTGAAACATGCAAAGTGCTGTTGTGTGGTGTTATGTAGTGTATGTTATATGTTGTAAAATGTGGAGTATGTGGATCATGGATATGAATCCCAGTTTGAGGAAAGAGGCGTTTAAGGACAACCCGATTTAAGGGTAAGTGTCGTCTATTAAGGAAGTAGCTCCATAGAGGAGGAACACTCTAGGAATAAAGATTACTACGAGTGACTTATTAAGTAAGGATATATTATCCGTTAGTTGAGCCCGTTGAGGCGAAATGTTATGTGTTGTGTGTTTACAGTTGCATGCACGATTTAAATATAATCAATCGCATGCTAAGACGACAATTAGTTGTGCGTGGCCCGGTAGCATGTGGGCTGCGGGATTACCATACCAGCAAAGGTGCTGAGCCCCTTGGGGGCCACCCTTTCTCTTCTTTTCCTATTTCAGGTACAAGGAGCTGGAAGCCGTTCGAGAGTAGGACGGGGTAGTCATTGTACTTGGGTATTCATTTAAGTGTATATATACAGTAGGTGTAGTAAGACCGATATTGTTGTCGGCATCAGTTTATAGACACTCGGTATAGTTGAAAGGTGTATGTTGTTGTTGTTGTTAATGGAAAGGGATAGTAATGTGTAGTCGCTCGGAAATTTAGCCCATCAGACCGGTACAATGTGTATGTATTAGCCTTGTTAGCCACGTGGGTGGCTAACGGCGTGGAACACCAACGAGTTAAGTAATGTGATGAGGTTTGTATTTCCGCTGCAGTTTATTGTAAGTGTGTTAATGTTGGATGGGGTGTTACAAAGATTTATGCAATTTAAGGGCCTAAGAGCCAAGTCATTTAAGGGCCTAAGTGCCAAGCAATTTAAGTTTATGCACTATATTGTGATGTAGTGTAGCTTGGGTGAAATTGTGTGTGAAGATTGTATATTAAGGATTTGAGTGTTCATGATTGTGTTAAGGATGAAAAAACTAAATGTTTGGGTGTAGTAATATACTAAGGAAGTCATGTCAACACTTGGAGAAGAAACTAAGTGTTTAAGATGTTCTAAGGAGATTTTATGACTAAGGGAGTACTAGTAAACAACAAGGGTTGTTTGGATGAAAATGTATGAACTATGGAGTTCTTGAGTGTTAAGATGACCTAGGGTTGTCTAGGAGGAACTAGGGGTTACAATGGTGAATTTAAGGCACCAAAACCATGATAAGAGAAGGTAGGAAACTTGTACAAGGTTTGAAGAAAATAAGCATAATGACTTGTGAGGATGTAAGTGTAAACTAGGATTTGAGGCTTTAGGAATGTTTAGGAAACTTGAGTAAGGGAAGATGGATTGTGTTAATGCTTGAAGAGTAGCTACATTGATGTGGAGAAAACAATTTGGTTAGTTGAAGTTTTAGGCAAACAATTTACATGTTAGAAGTTTAAATGGTTTAGTGCTAAGTGTTAGGAATTTCTTGTAAGAATTTGAGGGAAAGATCAATGGATTAAGAGGAGGGTTTATCAATGACTTGATGGATGATTTAAGAGGTAATTAAGTGCCTAAATGGTATTACAACATGTTGGGGAACTTGTGGAAGAGTTTGGTATTGATTGAGCACAAAAGGAGAAAATTCTGTAGTGGACCGACCCAGGGGACTGACCCTATCTGGGTCGGTCGGTCCTTGTTAAGTAAGCCGAAATGTCTCTGGAATGGACCGACCCAGAGGGCCTTGGGTCGATCGGGCTGGCCTTGGGTCGGTCGGGCAAAAATTTAACGAACAATAAGTTACTGGAATGGACCGACCCAGGGGTTGGGTCGGTCGGTCGGTCGACCCTTAAGACATAAAAGAAAGAAACTTTAAGAATGTTAAGTGGTATTAGTAGCAAGCCATCAAGAAAGTAATGATGATTAGATAGATAAGCATATGAGGACTTAAGGGATTAAGTTAAGTAAATGGTTTTAAATGTTTAAGATTAAGTTTGTAAGAACTTAAGAGATGTTAGATGGGGATCATGAGGGGGTTAAGTGAGTTAAGTAAGTTAAGTAATATGGAAGTGATTAACAACCTAAATCGGATGATTGTTTTAGGACTTGAGAATTGGAATTCGAAAGAGGATTAGACAACCGACACAATCGACGGTGTACGGTATGGTTTTCTTGTAGCCTGCTTGCTAACGAGGTGTCCCTCGGCTTGTGTACTATTTGTTTATGTGTTCCGACTAAACAAGATAAAGCATGCAACTGGTTTATTATATTTGATGTGTGTTTGTGAATACCGCTAACATACTTGACTTGAGTTAACTTACTAACTATGTTTAGTAAACAAATGGATAAGATAAAACACACTTGTTATGATTGGTTGGTTAATACCCGGTAAGGGTTTAACTAACAAGGCTTTGACTTGAGACTCCAACTAACCATAACTTGAGGGGAGTGAGGAATCCGGAATGGTAGCGGCACATATGTATTCGGGGAGGTCGGTATCTGTATCAGATCCGGCTTCCAAATTAGACTTGTCTTCGGACTCATCGCCTAGAGTCAACAAATCGACTCGACCACCTCGGATTACGGTTTGAGGTGGAAGGCACATTAAGTATGGTGTGGGGGGATCTAGCCTACATCCCCGACAAACTAAGAAATGTTGTTTATTGTCGGTAAGTGTACTGCTGCCGGCTAGGGTTAACCAAGCCTGAAATACCCTAAACCTTTATATGTTGTTTAAATACTAAAATATGGTATAATAAGGCTAAAAAGTGCCTTAGAAACATTAGTGAACAATTTAAACCATAGAAAACACTATAAAATACCATAAAGGCAATTAGAGCAAAAATGTGCTCTAAGCTTGGGATAACCTTGGTTTAGACTCTAAGAGCCTACCAAGACCTTGTTTACATGTTAATGAACATGTTAAATCAATTACCAAAGAAAACCAAGCTTGAAAACAAGTTAAAACACAAAATGTGCTTTAAGGAGTCTTAAAGCACATTTTTGAAAAATTATCTTGTAAATGGGTTTTGAATGGCTAAATGTCCATCATTACTCTTTAATTAACATGTGTACTATTTAGTATCACATTAGGAAGTCTAAATCAATGAGAAATCAAAATTTTCACAATTATGTGCCTTGTTTAGTGAATAGTAACCAAATTGTGCTAGTTTATAACATAAGTCAATATAAGTGATTTATTGGGCAACCAAGCTATAAATCAGCCTAAATATAAGAGGGGGGCCGATTTTAAGTGTGACTCATCACACTTGATTAGTTAGATAAGGAAGGAAAAGTAATAAAGCAAGTTCACTATTCACTTTTGCATAAATATCTTAACTAGCTAGCTTTTCTTTCATTCTCTTCTTTCCTTCTCATTTCCCACCGTCTTCTTCATTCCCTCTCTTCTTCATTCTCGGTTTTGCTACAGAAACAACACCAACTCCATCTTTGATTATCCATATCTCCTAGCTCCATGCTCCAAAAATAATTTCAAGACCACCATTCTCTTAGTTTAGTCAAGCCCTACAATCTTGTCTTTTCAAAACTCCAAAACCTCCATTTCGGTGCCAAGAGGGATCACCATGGAAGGAGCTTGAGCTCATCTTTTCACACCTCATTGTTCTCCTTTACTTCAAGGTAAGGAAACTCAAAGAAAAACTTCATTTCCTCTTGTTTTCATATGTGACAGAAATCACCTTCTTCATGGTGTTTTCTTTTGCTCATTCGTAGCTCATTCCAATCTTCAAGGGGCTAGGTGGAGTCCTCTCTTGCTACTTAATCCAATTCCTATTTAATCCTAAGGTAAAACATTCATTTATGTGTTTTAAGACATTATATAGCCTAAGGTTTATTAATGAGTATAAGCATGAGGCTTAATGCTCATTACCTTTACTTATGTATGGATAGAAGATTGACAAGTGATCAAGTTCCTTGCTAATTTTCAATTCAAGGAAACAAGAAAGAAGTTTGGAAGGAAAAGAGGTAAATAACCTAACCTAATGTGCCTTAGAAAAATTGAGCTTTAAAATGCTTAATAAACTACTTAAGGAGCCAATGGTAAATGAGCTAGAAAAATACTCACAAGGGTTTATTAAAAGGCATATGTGTTGTATGTATTCACAGGTCAAAGGCATATATTATGTGGGAAATTCAGTGTTTAAGGTTTATGCAATTTAAGGGCCTAAGAGCCATGCAATTTAAGGGCCTAAGTGCCAAGCAATTAAGTTATGCACTATATTGTGATGTAGTGTAGTTTAAGGCTTAGTTGTGTGTAAAGAGCATTTTTTGTGTGAATAAGTATTCTTGAGTGTTCAAAGGTGAGAAACCTTGTGTTTTGGGTGTAAGGAAATACTAACAAAGCTATGTCAAAATTTGAGTAGAAAATAAGAAGTTTAGGTTTTAATGAAGTTTGGTGACCTAGGTTTCACTAGGAATTGTTAAGGGTTGTTTTGGTGAAAGAAAGGGAAGTTAGGTGTTCATAAGTATGAGAATGACTGGGGCATTGTTCATGGAAGTTTAGAGAATCAAATGGGTGAATTTTAGGTATACCAAAGTAGTGGTAAGAGTGTTCTAGTCTTGTGCAAAGTTTGGTGAACAATGGAGGAGTAATGCCTTGTGAAGGTTAAGATAAGAGCTTGTGGGAAGGACCTAGGAAGTTTGTGTAAAGGGGATGGTTGTAGTGCAAATGATGCTTTAAGAAGTGGATATAATGTAGTGAAGGAATACTTTGGCTAGGTGAAGTTTTAGGCAAGAATACAAGTTACAAGTGTAAGGAAATAAATGTTCTAAGTGTTAAAGATTTGGTAAGGTTTGAGTAAATGTATAAGGAGTTTATGGGGTGATTAGAGAGGGTTTTAGTGTGTCAAAAAGGTGTTAAAACATGTGGGAAAACATGTGGAATGATTAAGAAAAAATTGGGATGAATTTGGAGTTCAAAAAGAGGAGAAAAACACTTGGGAAAATTGATTCTGCTGTGGACCGCCCCTGTGGGGAGGTCCAGTTGTTTGCTGCAGGCGTGGGTGACTCTGTTGTGGACCGCCCCTGGGACCCCCCCAGTGGGGCGGTCCAGACCAGAACTTAAAAAAAAATCTTTAAATTTAAGAAGAGAAGTGAGGTTTATGTAGTAGACCCTAGTGTGTATAAGAAAGATAAATAAGTGTAAGTTTAAGGATAAAAACATGTCATGAAAACATGTAAGCACTTAGTAAGTTGTAAGTTGAGTAAGGTAATTAACCGACATTATTAATTATGTATAGGAGTTGCCTACGGTGGAAACCAATCGAAGCAGGGACCAAGGTATGGTTTTCTTGCAGTCTGTTGCCTACCGGTTTACACCGGCTTGTGTGTTGTTTGTTTTTTCGTGTGTTTATGACTTTGTAAGACTTAATTCATGAAATAAGTTTACCGTTGTTAATATTATTGTGTTGGTAAGTTATGTCTCATCTCCCTTGTGTGTCTAACTAGACCTAAACACTTGCTTGTGAATTAACTTATTAAGTTTCATAATGGGACTTCTAACAAGTACTAAGGGGGAAGTAAGGAGTCCAGTCGTTCCGGCCACGCGTGTGAGTATGGGAGTCGATGTCATAACCGGTTCGATTCTCTTTGTATGTTATGGTTGTTTTTTTTGGTTTCCAACCTCCCTTAGCTTATCAAGGCTATTTACTGACCACTCGGGCCTCAGGGGCATACTATGTTTGGTGGCTTGGATTACTATATCCGACCCCTATGGGTAAGTTAAACCGTTCATCTAACCGGATGGTGCGAGTTATGTACGAGCTTAGCATGAGTTTGGCAGCAACCTCTAGGCTCTCGGGTGAATTGACTATGTCTTGGTCGGTCCTAAGAGAACCGTACTTGTTATGTTATTATGTTGTGATGCAATTCTTATTGCTATGTATGTAAATTGTATGTTTAAAATCAATTCCTGTTATCATGACATTGGTGCATGTATCCCGGTAGTCGAGGGTGCACGTAGCCATACCAGCCATGAGTTGTTGAGCCCCTTTGGGGACACCATATTGTTTTCCTATGTTGCAGGATGAGGATCGAGGAGGCGGAGTGGCTCTAGATTCTAGGTTTCCGAAATACTTTGAGTTTTTGGATGTTTGACCCAGGGATGGCCGTGCTTCCGTGGTGGTATAGTGGGTGGACAGTTCTCAGTTATGGATGTAAATATTAATACTCGGTAATGTGGTTGTATTATGGCTTAGTACTTATGTCGGGCGTCTGATCGTCAGCCGATACGTTTTGAGTATGTTGTCTAGTTGACCACGTAGGTGGCTAACAGCGTGTAACACCCATCCCGTTTAGTCTATGTTAAGTTATTAATATTTCCGCTGTGATTCATTGTTGTTTAAGTTATAGTAGGGTGTTACAAAGCCTACAAAAATAAGCAACGAACTAAGGGCTAAACCAGTTCTAATAAGAGACGGTGGCATATATGAGTATAAGAGAATGTGGACTAGGGGTTAAAATCTAACTCACTTACTTAAGGATTGCTTTAGCCATTCATTGTGTTTGAACTGTCATTGTTCATGTGGTTTGATGTTATTGCACTTCTTATTATGTTGTGTATTTAATCATCTCAACTATCGACAATTAGTCTTCGTAGCTCTCGTTAGCTTGGGGGCTATAAGAGAATAGTACAGCAAAGGTTTTGACCCCCTCGGGGGCTGTTGTTTACATTTTGCAGGTAAGCGCCCTATGAAGACTCATCACGAGAGTAGGGGTGGTTAGACTTAGGATGGGTTTTATTTTGAGTACGGGTTGCGCTGTGCACCGTCTGTTATATTCGACTCATGGAGAATTGTTGGTTGTGGAGATACCGGTAACTCGGTTGGTGAATATTTTGGTTAGTCGTTGTAAGTATATAAGTTCGGTTATTTCTGTTAATCATACCGTAGCAAGGTCCTGGTGTATGTTAGTTCCGCTGCGATATCATATTGGTGTTATTAAGTTTGCGATAATGATAAGCGCAGACTTATCATATTTTACCCATTAGATTAGGATTATATTTGTGTAAATAAGGTTAATATATGTTATTTATGCTTTATTATGTGTTAAGTATATTTGTACAGACTTATGTTTTTATGAGTTTTTCTGTGCAAGGAATGATTTTCTAGGCAAAGTTCAATTGAAGCCGGACTCAATGCCAGGTGGATCCTGCACGGCATAAACACAGAACAGAAAAGAGGCATTGCCGATGCGATGCCGGGTAAAATCATCCGGCATAAGTGTAAAGTCGCTTCGGTTGACATACGACATCCATGTGTTCCACGTGTTTTCCAACCGATGCCGGGTGTGATGCCAGGTATATCCTACCCGGCATATGCACTGTTTCACAGAATTGACGGTTTCGACCGTTAACAGTTGGGCGCATTTATCACGTGTGCCGGCTACTGGCGATCCGGCACGACCCGGCAAGAGACATTTTGATGCCTATAATAGGCCCAGAAGGCTGCAATTGGACACACTTCACACCATATATACTCCATTCATTACTCCATTCCGCCCACATTCCAAGTGTTGGTGTCCAGGCATTTCTACGGATCCATCCACGAGAAGAAGGAGATCTTGTCAGGGTTGGCTATAATCAATCTCCTTCCCTTATGTATTTCTTCTTTATTTGAGTGGATGGTGAAGTAGGAATCCTTGTTAGTTCTTGGTTAGGGATGAATTCCTTCTTGTAAACACTATGATATATCAATATATTTCAAGCGTTCAAAGATATTGGTTCTTATTGCAAGGAAATTAGTTGATCCCTCATTCCCTTTGTGCAAATTCTACTTGAGGAAGAAAAGCCCAAGAGTAGGATGGGTTAGACAAATCTTAGTGGTCGATGTTTTCATCTATGATTTAGGGTTAGCATAAAAGTCTCAAATTAACCCATTCCCCCATTACCTTGTTCATTTTGGGCATGACATATGCCGATTTGTTAATAGGCGATGAGTTTCTTGTTATCAGATCCGAAGCAAGAGAGTGGTTTTTACATTGATTGTGCCGGGTGCACTGCCGGGTCTCCTGTATCCGCACATTCAACGTTTGAATGTGTCGTGCTCTGGTGTCCGGCAGGATGTCCGGCGCCTTCAAGTTGTTTGTTAAATTCGAGTTTTGAAGTCCATTGCGTGATCATATGTTACTTGGTTGATTTAATCCCGAATCTAGGACAATTATTAGTAAGTTAGTTTATTTTCTTAGTTTAGAATCAACCTTTACTTTTCCCCCCCTTGTCTTAGAATATGTATTACCGGATTTGGACTGATTTCTATAAGTCCCTTGGGTACGGTACTCGGTCGTAATATATTTACACTATACTACGACGGGTTTTATTTTGCTACCCGTAGTAGTGTAGGTTTAGTTATTTATTTTATTCTTTTGTATATAGTTTCCTACATTTTCCTGTTAGCAGATAACCACGATTGGCTTAAGACGGTGTTACAAATCTTTAGTGATGTGTTTACTTAGAAGAAAAGCCTAGAAACTAGAGGTTGAAGGGTATTCAAAGGCACACTAGTGAAAATAAAGGAGAATACTTGTTAAGATTAAATAATAAACCTTAGATACGAATTCAAGGAGGTTTATACATGAAGAACTGATTTGGTTCAACTAGTGTAACTTTATCTAGGGGATAAGAAACTTTATTTTTTCGTCTTAAAGTACCACAAAAAGGAGATGAAGTAGAGTGACTAAAGTGATGAATGTTACGGTGTATAGCTAGACAACTAAGAAGATCTATCATACATCGGCTTATTAATTATCCCAAGAGTGTCTAATGATGAAAAATTTACTAAAGTTTGACGTCATTAAGAATGCAAGATCTATGAGCATCCGGTGAATTTTCTTGATGAGGAGATTTACAAGGAAATCAGGACGAGTGTTCCCTTCTTTGAGGTATAATTACTCTAACTTTGATTAATTTCATACCTAATATTGGTCACTAGCCTATTTCTCAATTTAGACGCATACCCCTTTGTCATATGGGTTACATAGTCATCATTAACTCCGTTGTTATAGACTAAGTTCGACTACACGAAGTCATTTCCCTAACTATGCACTTTAAGATCCTATAAGTTAGATAGTTGATCGCATTGTTGTAATGTAGACTAGAAAGTGGTGCACTATGTGTTCGTCACTAAAGATAAAAAAAGGTACGGTAGCAATTAAAAACAACTTAGCATAGGACAAGTTACATTTTTTTTTGAAACAAGCATAGGACAAGTTACATGTTTGATCCTTCCTATTGCATGGGCAAACCCGATAATGAATTGTGTGACTTTTTGGAGGTGTTATGGATGATGTAGCTATTAATCCTTGATTCCATCACAAAAATTAGGCAAAAAATCCTCAACCAAACTTACCCATGTGTTACGTGTATGGATACACATTCCTAAACTATTGGAATGAAGCTTTAAAAAGAGAGTTTTAAACTTTTTAATATAAGCCAAGATTAATTTGACTTCACATTTGTTTTGATGATATATGATCGCCAAGAAAGCTTCTAGAATCAATTACAGTTTAAGGATAGTCTAGAAAATTTTTGTGAAGCTAGCTTCGAGATGAAAATGATTTTAGCTATTTCTAAGTTGATGATTTCAATGAATATTGGGTTTCGAAGGTTCGGAACATAGCATTTTGGCAAGTGTCTTTACTAATGATCTGACAAGTATTGGAGGTCAATTGTTATGGGGGAAAATTTAATAACCCATTTTGAATATATAATGTAGAAACTTAAAGAATGATACTATATACAACTAAAACCCTGTTAATTTGTTAGATTATAATCGACATGTGGGTTTGATTAACTCTACTTAGTGGTTTGATGATTGTAGAAGATGGTTAGAGAATCTAGACAAGGAGATTTACGTAGTTCAGTTAATGATGACCTAGTCTACGGTTTGTGCAACTAATGGTGGCCACGGGTCCGGTTCCACCGGTTCCGGTTCCGCCGGTTCCGGAAAATGTGTATTCGTATTCGGAACCGGTCTGGGCGGTTCCGGTTCTGAAATCTGGATTCGCTTCGGATTCGGTCAAAAAACCGGTTCCGACCGGTTTCGGCCGGTTCCGGTTCTGATCGGTTCCGACCGGTTCCGAAGCGGTTCCGGAAAGATTCGATCGGCTCCAGTTGCTTCGTTTTAGCTCCAATTTGAGATCCGTTTGAGCGCACACGTTGCTCTTTCATCCACTTTACTCCTAGATAGGTTATTCTTCAAGTTTATAATCTTAAATGCATAAGAAACAAAGACTTAGGAATTTTTATTGAATTTACAAAAAATAAGGAACAAAGAGAATTTATTATATGATTCACTGCCTCATTAAAACCTTATTAGGTAAAAACCCATGGGAAAACCCTAATAAGGAAAAAGAGTACAGGTACTACGAGGTTACATGATTTCAATTTGCAAGTCTTAAAAAAAGATTACATGGAAAGAAAGTAATACTAAATTACTAATACATTCTAAAATATTACAAGATAGAAGTCCTAAGTGGTGTTATCCCCATTCATCTCATACCAATCATCATGTTGGCCTTCATATTGCAATGCACTTGCTTGGGATCTAAGCTCGGCTAAGTCCCAATCATACTTCTGAACACAAACCTTGATTGAGTCTAGTGCAAGGCTTGATCTCTTTTCATCCAATACTCGTTTGCCCGCACTAAACGCCGACTCTGAAGCCATGGTTGATGCTGGAATTCCTAGCACATCTCGGGCTATCTTTGAAAGGATTGGAAACTTGGCTTCATGTGCTTGCCACCACTTAAGAACATCTATATCACCATCATCATCAACAAAAATAAATGTAAAGTTAATATAATCATCATAAGTACAAAATCCGGAACTTGATTGAACTGATCTTGGTCTTTTCAAAATACTAGAAATCAAGGAACTGCTTTTGCTACCAGGGGTGGTGGTTTAGAAGAAGAACCACTACCACTAGTAGAAGAAAGCTCCCCCGGACGATACTTTGAAGTATTTTCATCGTGTAGCTTTTTCAATGCTATATTAACCTTTTGTACATATTCCTTAACATAACCAACGGTAACTTCAACCGGTTCCAGGGCGGTTCCGGTTCCACCGGTTCCGGTTACGGTTCCGGTTCCGGTTCCGAATCCGACGACGGTTCCAGGTGGTTCTAGGCGGTTCCGGTTCCGGTTCCAGACCCGGTTCGGGCCCGACTCTCAAAACATGTATTCGTATTCGGAACCGGCTGAGGCGGTTCGGTTCCGGTTCCCACCGGTTCTCAGCCGGTTCTGGTTCCAATCGGTTCCGGGTAGAACCGCCGGTTCCGGGTAGAACCACCGGTTCGGGTAGAACCACCGGTTCCGGGTAGAACCGCCGGTTCCGGGTAGAACCGGACCCGATGGCCACCATTATGTGCAACAAAGTGTTTTAATATAATATTTTGAGAATACAAGTTGGAGTGTTATGTATGCGTGACTCTCTCTCCTAAATATGAAGACTATTTATAGGCAAAAGACAAGATGTTATTCAGTCGGATGAGTCTTCGGAGCCGTTGGGCGACTCAGCTCGAGCCAATTAGGAGTAGAGGGCTGATGTCACCAGGCTAGTATGTGGTTGATTCCTGAAGAATCCACTTGAAGGTTGTTTCTTGTCGAGGGTCTAGGTGATGTAGGCGGCAATTTCTATTGTACAACCGGAAGCATAATGCTCTGTGCTTTCGGTGTACACGGTAAAAAAAATATCTTATGTGGCAGTGATGATGTGTTTTTGAAGTTTTTTGTTTTTATTTTAAAATTTTAGAGAAACTAGATTTTAACTTAAGTAAATCTATTAGTACTATAACTGCTTAGTAAAAATCTAGAGAAAATATACAAGAACAAAAAATAATTGATTATTTAAATTCAAACTTATAATTTAAATAAATATATTATTACTATAACTGTTAAGCAAAAATATAGAGAAAATCTACAACATAAACGGGTAATCTATTATTACTATAGTGTATCTGAAACTAACTTGAAAATTTTAAAAACGAATTCTTATTTTTTTCCTAAGAACCACTAGTATCGAGGTTTAACTCTAACAAAATTAAGGAACAATGTAAAATAAATTTTGAACAAAGAGGTTAAAAAGTTGAACAACAAATATAGATTATATGAACACAAAGTTGATGTTTATAGGATGGGAATGTTGTCAATCCGTTAGCATTGGATTTTGCATTCATGCTTTAACAGGAAGGTAATGGAACAGTGAGAGAAAGCTCTCTCCTCTCACTGGAATTGTCACTGTGCATCTACCATGGGTAGAGGACGCAAACCAAAAGCTTCTGTGCCATTGCTTGTGGCCTTCCGGTGTCGACACCAGTAAATCAATCTATTCCAGTGGTAGCTTCGGGTGCTCCGAAGAAAGCTTTGAAGTTCGGGAGTAAGATAAAGAAGTTTTGGAGATTGTGGAGGAAGATCTGGAATTTGCCAACCTAAGGATGATGGATTTGATGAGATTATGAAGGAGACAGGTGGGAAGGAGGCTAATCTGGGAAAGGTTCCCCAGGTGAAGAAGTCCTGGAGTGATGTGGTTACGAATAACAGGGAGAAGGAAAATTGTCTGAGTCTTGAGAATTTCCAAGAGGATGATACTCCGATCTTGAGGTTCTCGAAGAATGAAGTTCAACCTGAGTGCGATTATTGGCGAATTTCGTTCGTTGGTGCCACTCTGGGAGTCAGATATCCTTTCTAGCAATGGAGCATTACGTTCTATCCAGATGGAGCAAGTTTGCGATGCCTAAGATCCTTCTCAATGATGCAGGGTTTTTATTTTTCGTTTTGATAATTGGGAAGACATGATGAAAATTATTGAGAATGACTCATGGTTTGTTCAGGGTAATCACCCGATCGTCCTGAAGATTTGGTCGCCGGGATGTAAATTAGATCTGGCTAATTTATCTTCCATCCTGTGTGGTTTAAATTGCCTAATTTAGATCTTCAGTTTTGGTCTCCCAGAATGCTAGGAAGAATTGCCAGCAAAATAGGGAAGCCAATCTTAGCAGATAAACTGACAACGAATAAGGAGAAAATTGAATTTGCCAGAATACTTGTTGAGATTGATGCGAGAATGTTATCGATGAAAGAGATTATTCTAGAAGATGGGGATGGAACTAGATTTACTCAGAGGGTATTGTATGAATGGAAACCATGGCATTGCGAGTCTTGTAAATGCTTTAGGCATACCTCTGCTCGATGTCAAAGGAAATTGTTGAACAGAATCAGGTGCAAGATGAAGCGGTTGAGATTGTAGATTAGAGGAGGATAGTAGATGTAACGACCCCAAAACCACCCTAGTTGAGAGACCGTTACACGCCGCGCGCTTATTACCTAAGACAACGCAAGGCTACACTAGCAAACTCCCAAAACAGAACTGAAACTCATATATTACCAAATAGACGAATACAACATGTCTTTTCATTACACAGGCGGAAGCCAAACTGAAATACAAAGCATAATCTAATTACAACTGGGCACCATGGCCAAACAAACTGAAATACAGAGCTCAAAAGCCAAGACAGAAAGTAGAAACTGAATCTCCAAGCGTGGACTAAAACCTGCAAATCAGACGGAGATAGGGGTGAGCACAACTATTGCTCAGCAGGTGATAAACTTCATCAGCTGAGCACGCTCAAAACATAATCTGAACATACATTTATACTTATACGAAAGCATAGCAAAATCAAAAACAGAGGCCTTAGAGGAAGACGGCAAAAACAGAAGCTTGATAAACCAGAAGCTCAACCAAAATAGACGCTCAACAAAATAAGAAGTTTAACCACATCAAAAGCTGAACGAAATCTGAAGCTTAGCAAATTCAAAAGCAGTGATCGAAGTGAAAGACCTTCCAACAGACAGAGGTCTAAAACAGAGAGAGTTAAGTGGTGTCAAATCAGAAGGAACAGCAGAAGACAAACCAGAACGTCGAAGCTTTGCAAACCAGAGACTTCTCAGAAGACGGAAAGCACACAGCAGACCGTCTCAAATCAAATACAGATAGAGCAGACAAAAACATATCACTTAATAAACCAGAGGCTCTCGGAAAACAGAAAGCACAAAGCAGTCTGTCCGAAATCAGAAATAGTCAGAGCAAACGGAAAACAGAACACTTAACTATCAGAAGTGGGACTCTAGCACCAAGCACAAACACTCAGAAAGGGTCAAAGACCCATGGATCTAATAGATCCCTCGACAACAAGCAGAAATGACCCAAAGGCCAAAGGGTTCGTCAACCCCACATAACAGATTGGGCATGACCCACACTTAGAATGACGTCTACATGGTATACCACGGAATAGCTCGACCAGCCATTCACGGCTTAGAAGCAGAGTAGCTAGGTCCCAAAACAGAAGCTTAACAAACAGAAGCTTAACAAATCAGTTCAGAAGGTGTTGCAGAGAACACACACCAAAGCACAAGGCCTTAACACAACAAAACTGAATCATAGCTGAAACAAAAGTCTTAAACCAGAGGACTATCCAAAGTCAAACTGAAATCAGAGGCCGAAGCACACTCATAGAGCAAAACAGAGTTCAAAAGTTTATTGGTGACTTTCAAATAAAAATATACTTAAAAACATGCCAAAACATGTCAAAAACAGATAGTACTCAAAAAGAGGAATCCAACGTCGCAAACGGCACTCAAAACGGAGCTCAGAAGAAGACGTTATGCCCAAAACAAAGGCATGTCCGAACATGCGTCCGACCTTGCATGTTCGGACATAAACCGAGAGTTTGAAAATCTGCCGGCATATGATGTCCGAACTTCAATGTTCGGACACATGTTCGGACACTGCAAAAACTGCAAAATCACTTGCGGAAATCAGCCAGAACCAAGCCATAAATCCCCCACGAAACATACATACTTATAGTAGCGAAATAGCCTATCGAAAACACATTTCCACGGGGTTTTTAACACATCAAAAAGCAACCAAAATCAATCCAGAAACATCACAATCAGAGGAGCACATAAACATATACGGAAAACAAAACGAAACCAGAAATCCCCGTGGTTGAACGTACACAACCGAATTCATCTACCACCTACCTCACATCCGAAGCAACGCTATCTCTGCGGACTCTACGAAATGCCTTCCTCGAATTCCCACTCGAACGACAACCCTCGAATTGAACCATTCCCAAATACAAAAGCAAAATCAGAAAGGAGAAAAGAAAACTCAACGGAGAAGAGAACCGAAATTTACAAATCAAACCTTACGATCGACCGACTATCAACACCGAAACTCCATTAGCAAATCTCCATCGATCGATTATAGGGAGGAGATTGAGGAGAAGGAAGAGAAGCAAAGAGAGGAAGAAGATATGAAAGTGAGAGAGAGGGTTGAAGGAGAGTGGGAAGCGAGGAAAACTGTCATGGAAGGAGAAGAGCGTGAATTAGAAAATAAGAAAAGAAAGTTAGGAAAAGAAAAGAAAAAAATTACTTCCTAAATCCTTAAATGATAATGAAATACCCCGACCTTAAATATGGCAATTAAATTATCCTAATATGTAATTAAGAGCCTAATAATGCTTAATAATATTGGTAAGGAAAATAAATCCAAAGAAATGAAAGAAATGCTTAAAAAGCGAAAAACGCTAAATAAGCGTTAAATAACCATAGGAGGTATGAGACCTCGGTTAGCGTATTATAAGGATTCTAAAGGCTTAATTAAGTCTAAATAAATACTAGGGAACAAATCCCGAAGAAAACGGATCCTTAAAATGGATTAAAATCACTAACGAACCTTAAAGCACGTTTTTCGAGGTAACCGGGAAAACGTGTCTTTGAGCGGGTCAAATAGACTCGTAACAGTTTTGGTCAACTAAATAATCATTAATAAATGTTGGTGAAACTGTAGGATCAATAAAATCACTAAAACGAGAGATTAGATTAGTAAAAACTGTCAAAAACGGTAAGTTGTGGGGGTAGAAATATAAATAACACAAACTTATGTGTCCAATATTGTAAATAAATTTCAAAACCCCCATGCTCTCTCTGTGTGTGTCCGATTTTGCTTCCCCCTCTCACACACACTCACTTACTCACTTTTATACACAAAACAACAAAACAACTAAAAGTAATAAAGTAACTCCCTCACTCACATACTCTCTCTCTTCTATCTCATTTCCCCTCACTCACGTGGAACCCCCATCCCTCACTCTCTCATTTCTTCTTCTCCTTCTTCCCAGCGACAGCCATGGAGGAATGAACAAACCCACACAAAACCTCTCTTCTCTCCTCTTGTTACTCCATCAAACCTCCTCCAAAAATTGTAAAAATTACATCATTGGAATCCTCTCCTCAAGAGCAACATTTCTATCTTTCCAAAAATCGAAAACAACAACTTTCGTTTTCATGGGTATGTCCCATTTGGAGTTTCAAGACCACCATTAGAAGGCCCTCCTTCTCCTTGTTCTTTTGAGGTAAAAATATTCTCAAAACTCCATTGTTTTCCTAGCCTTAAGGGCAAAACGAATTTTAGACTAACCCTTGTTTGGTCTCTTGTGTTCTAGCCGATTTTGGCTTGTTGAAGGAGTTGGAAATCCTGTTCTTGAACCACTCCAAGCTTCATTTGCACTCTTGGAAGGTAATATAAATTCTAAACCCTAAAACCTATATTAGAACTTACTAAGGGTTAGGGTTAAGTTGTATATTAGAATGGTGTATTGAAATGTGTATATCAATGGGTTGTAGTGTAAGAATTGGTTCACAAACCGGTGAGAAGGAAGAAGGAAAGAGGAAGAGAGAAAGAAAGAAGAAGCTTGTGAAATAACAAGGTAAATATACTTGTTCTTGTATATCTTGGTAAATGAGTATGTAACAGATTTTTAGAAGTAAAAACATGTATTGTAAAGTTGTAATGCGTTAGTAGTATAATGTGTAAGAGAGTATAAGCATTGGGAAGCCTTAAAAAGACATTTTAAAACTGTCAAAACAGAATGGGAATTGAGTGTTTAAGTGCAGGAATTTTAAGTGATTTTTAGTGTTGGTATAATGTATGGGAGCTTGTATATTGATGTCTATTGCAACAGGTGGAATAAGCATTGCAATGTGAATTAGAATGTGTGGTGAGAGTGTAAAATTATAGGGGAGGTTATGGCAAAATTTACCTAGGAATGGAACACTTAGTGTGTTAGAAACTAGGTGATTAAGGTGTGTATGTGTAACAGATTTTGATTAAGGAAAATAGAGGGTAAGTGGAGAGAGATGGGTAATGTATCTAAATGCATTAGGAATGCTAGAAATGTCGATAGAAGAGGGAGATATAGAAGAGGAGTGTCAATGACAAAATCTGTAGCGAAAAGTATTTAAGTGCATTGTGGAAACTAGGAGGAATGAGTGTACAAGATTTGGTGAAATGGAGAGTTGGACTGGGGTATAGATATTGTAGTTGCTTGGAAATGAATTGGAATGGTAAGATGGCATTAGGAGAGGGAACTATGCATGGAGGAAATAAGAACCCAAAATCTGTAGCAAAAACTACTTGGAGAAACTATGTAAGTGTTGAAAGGAAGTAAGGAATTGTGTAAGTGTTTGATGGATTTAGTAATGGATTTGGTGAATGAACTAAGGAGTATTAGGAGGTTAATTAGTGCAATAACATGTGGGATTAAGTGTAGGAACAATGGGGGGAAGTAGAGGGTAAAAGAGAGGACTGAAAACAGAAATTAAAATGCAAATACTGGGCCGGACCGAACTTGCGACCGGACTTGCAAGTTCGGTCGAGCCCAGATTTACAAAGACGGGTGAGCTACTGGAATCGACCGGACTTGCGACCGGACTTGCAAGTTCGGTCGGACCAGAAATTTTCCCCGTCTGTAACCTACTGGAATCGACCGGACTTGCGACCGGACATGCAAGTTCGGTCGGCCAGAAAAAAAATTTCCATCGTGTAAGCTACTGGAATCGACCGGACTTGCGACCGGACATGCAAGTTCGGTCGGTCCAGAAAAATTTCCCGAGGATAGCTACTGGAATCGACCGAACTTGCGACCGGACTTGCAAGTTCGGTCGGGCCAGAAATTTTCGGTACTGGTAGCTACTGGAATGGACCGGACTTGCAAGGTCGGTCGCAAGTCCGGTCCTGACAAAAAAAAAAAAAATATATATATTTTTAAATATAATGATATATATATATATATATATATATGTGTGTATATATGTATATGTATGTATATCCACATATACATGTACATGTAAGAAAGTAAACCTAAGTTAAGTAAGAAAGTAAAACTTAAGGTAAAAGAAAAGTAAATAAGTAAAGTGTAAGTATAAGAAGTGTGAGGACATAGTAAGTACGAATTAAGTGAAAATAGTTAGATTAATTATTTGAATGTATGTATATCATAGGATTTGAATTGTGAATACCGGAGGAACATTGGGATACAAGTACAACGGTGAAAGGTATGATTTCTTCATGCCCTGTATCCTAATCTGGTTACCCCGATTTGTGTGCTTATTTGACCACCTAATAAGATAAATGCACGAACCGGATTATATTGCACTTACTTGTGCTTGTTTACATTGTTCTCGATACTCGTCTTGAACAATAGTTTGTATAATTCATGAAATATATGAATGATGATGATGTGTATTGTATTCTGTAGTGTACTTGTATATTGTAATGTATTCTGTATAATGTAAGTGTATATGGGTATTGTAGTATTGTGGCCTGGATGTTGACTTGTGCTAATTCCTAACCCTCTAACTCCTAACTTAAGTGAGTAAATTGGAATGAGTACAAGTCCGATATAGCTTCGGCCACGCGTGAGGATGCGGAGTCACAAGAGGTTGGCTGCAATTCCTGACTCTTAAACTGGTCCGCGGCCCAAATCCC
Source organism: Limonium bicolor (assembly GCA_023374045.1). NCBI lineage: Eukaryota > Viridiplantae > Streptophyta > Magnoliopsida > Caryophyllales > Plumbaginaceae > Limonium > Limonium bicolor. The sequence continues at coordinate 214,422,096 of CM041780.1, read as the reverse complement.
TTAAATGGGTAGCATCCCGGATTAGTGAGTCAAGTAAATCCCGGAGGTGGGACGGTGTAGTCCCCAGGGCCGGAGGTCCCGACGACTTAACTTGAGTAAGAGTAAGAGTAAGTAAGTATGGATCCGTAAGTATGTATGAGTATGAGTATGTATGCGTATGTATGAAGTAACGAGTAAAAGAGTAATCTCCACCCGATTAACCCGGGTGGACCAATGAAGCTAACAAGTATTGTATATTGTGTATATAGGCATATGTGTATTCGGAAGAAGGTAAGTATGTATGGATGATTGTATTGTATTCCTTGAATGCGATGAAATGTATGTGTGTATGTATGCTTGTGAAAGTAATGTAGTATTGAGTATGAAAGCATGTATGCATGTTGTGTGAAAATGAACCGCATGTATTCGACCAAGTGGTCGGCGTACCCTCACTAGTACGCGGGGTATGCGGTTATCATGCTCGGCGAAAGCTGACCCCTTCGGGGGACATTTTTGTAGGTGCAGGTACCCGAAGCGAATGTGGTCAAGGCACGAGACCGGCGACTACATTGGATAGTAGTAGTAGAATGTAGAGGTGTATCAACTAGCACACCCTTTGTATTTAGAAAGTAATGTAGTAGTGAGGAATGGGTAGTAAGTAGTCTCTTAGTGGGTATGTATGAACTTGAAGAGGTACTATGCTTGTATAAGGAACCTAGTAAACTCGGTATGTAGATTATATTGTATGGTACTTGGAGTATTGTATTGAATGCAGATTGTAGTAGTATTGGTAAGTGGAGAATGTATTGTAGATTTGTAGTACTCGGGATTCCGGTCCATCAGACCGATGCTGTATGTAGAATCAGTAGCCTTGTTAGTCACGTGGGTGACTAACGGCATTGTATCACCCATTGTATGTAAGTATGTATCCGCTGCGAGTATCTGATGAGTAAGGAGATTGGACGCTAATGACGTATTAATAGTAGGGGTGTTACAAAAAGTGGTATCAGAGCGAAGTATCGCTCTGATGACTGGAAATACCGAGCTTAGGAATACCGAGTTAGGAATTAGAAGCTTAGGGCTAAGGGCTGAGTGTTAGCATTAGAGATATGCTAGTTAGGAATCCCCGGTGAGTACCGGATACCTACAATACCAGTCCCGCCCGCCGCGAACCCCATTGTATAACTTGGGAAAGGACGCCAGAGAGAAGGAAAGTCCTCTCATACTCGGGGAAACCCGATCTGGCAGTTGTGAAGCAATCACACTGTAAACAAGAACCGACATATAGTAAATTCCAGGGATTGGAAGCCCGGAGATGGATCCCGGTTGAACAGCAATACCCGCACTTGATAGCGGTAGGATGAACACTCCAACCACGAGGAGGCTACAACTTACAACAGCATGGGGCGACGTGCTTAGCAGTCGCGAAACCTAGCTAGTCAACCAACAGCAGGACAGAAGCACTAACCGTGCAACGGAATGAAAAAGGGAGCAGTAATGGAACCCGAGACACGAGTCTACGGGGATAGTGATACTTGAATAATACCACCAACGGCATGCCAGCTGACTAAGGACATAGTCAGAACGGTTAACTCCAAAAACCACAACGCCAATGAGGTTACAATACCTGGCCAGCATAGCTTACACAGCTACAAGAACATCTACGGGATATAATCCGATAGGACTACAGGAGTAGTGCCTAAACAAGGTAGGCTCAGTAAACACCACAAATGTGTGGGAACGAGCCACAAGGGACGACATTAAACCAAATAGAATGGGAGTCTCCAAGGATTGGAGAAACATCCCGATTATCAACAATCACGTCAAGATCATTGAGAAGCTACCTAAAGGAGCGAGTATACCAACTATAGATCAATGAGATCAAGGGAAGAGTCAACAAGACTATCAAATACTAATGGAAACCATACCGTGATCGGTATAGGATTACCCAAAAACCACCAGTACCACGCACTTGCCACGGCAAGTGCAGTAAGGACAGAAGTATGTAAAGAACTCTAACACACACAGGTACATAGTAATGTACCGTGACTACAATGAAACAACTATGGGATCACAAATCCTGAAATTGAAAGAATGGAACCTTGAAAGGCCTAACGGCCCGACCACTGTATTTAGAACATACCAGTCAGCGAGAGGCTAGACTTGGTCAAGACCTCAAACATGGCTATGCCATGAGAGATTTCTTTTAACACCGAACCACTGTTTTAAAACCCAAAATTTTCTTTTCAAAACCTCAAACCTCTTTTAAAAACCTTGGATTTTAAAACCAACCAACATGATTATGGTGAGTATCATAGAATGATACAAGAGGAGTTGGACAACAGAATACTTCACCTAGGCGTGTGACGAACACTACGAGTGTACCCGTTACGGGATGTGGGACAACCGCACTCCGAAGGAGCTTGCGGGCCCGACATATAGTTGGGTAAGTGGCAACGTATCAACATGGTACCCCACGTATGTGCACATGTAGTGTACGACACACGGGAAGTAGTCAGCTCCGTTCTACGGACCATCAGTGAGTTCAAACCAGAACAACTGGACACCTCAGACAATTCAGCATAAAGGAACTCAGAAGACCCATCTGAAGATAAGAGTAAGAACTAGGAAGTGCAAAAGGCACAGACTAAACAGTATAGACATTGGATATGTCTCAAATAATCTAAGCAATTACCTGACAGCTGGATGGAATGCCCAGCCTAAACACATGAAGGCGAATGCCTAATGTGAACCTAACAATGCTCAACAAACGGGACAGAACTCCCAAGAGCAACCCCAAGATTACCACAAGTACACTCCATCATTGAAGGGGATATCAAACCTAGTCCTAAGCACTAGGAGCAAGTGTAAACAGTCTACCCAAGAACGGGAGACGTTACAACCCAAAAGGGGACGACTCAGCTACAATACCATAAGACGGTATAGAGGACGACACACGTTATAAACATTAGCCGGATGTAACGGCACAGCCACCAACACCCAGGAGCGATCCTTGAAGGGTGTCTGCGTTAATAACAGTCGAGCAACCGTAACGACATGAGCACGGGAGCTAAAACGAACACTCGGTTAGGACACCGAAGGGATTTCACTTTACAGGAAATGCCCTAAAATACTGAGAGGCACCTATTAACACCTGATTGCATAAAGGGTCTCCTATGAACGGAAGCGTGATGCCACGACTTACCATGGAGCCCAATAATACCTCCAACCTATGACGGTATACGTGGAGTGGAAACATGTATAAGCCGCTTGCAAAGAGCATAGCTTGCAGCAATACGGCTCAGAAGTCGTAAACCAGATACGTTATATAAACTTAAACGGTTGCAAAACCGGCACCAATTGTTAACAAGACCTACAAGAGATATTGCCTCATACGACAAGAAATCAACAACTGGACCATAAATCCAACCCAACATCCTGAGTGGCTTGTAGTAATGGCCACCTCAGTGTCACTGTCACTAGAGCACTCAGAGTACCAGTAGTAGAGTATACAGTTGACGGAGTTAAATACCCCTCATGCCTTCTGTAGCAATTGTACACAGAGGCATAAGAATCATGATAATGCCAACAATGGCCTAGTCCACACTTGGACACTACGAGAACCCAAGGGAAAGTACCCCTCGTTAACCGAAGACCACCAAGGTGGTGAAGATGTGAATCCTTAGAAAGGTTTCCATCTATTATAACAGTAAAGCCTACGCATATAGATATTGCCAAGAGGCGATGGAATCAGGAAATGAGATTTCCAAACCATTACGACTTAAGGGAGTAAGTATACTCCTCATGCACCCAAGCATGTGGTGAACCATTACATAAATACTCACATGGTAAACCTTGTCATGAGACCTATGAGTGGCACAACCTCTCAACCAGAACTTCATTTACCAATGATAGAACGGGACCAGGAAACCCTTGGAGTTTCACGGGATGTCCTGGTAAAATACATACAAGCAAAACTACACAGCCAGAGCCTAAACCAATGCTCAGCACCGAAAGGCAATAATTAACAAAGCAGTTAATGTGAACGCACACTGAACACCATGAATGATTAACGCTCAAGAGAGCTTATGACCCGATGAGTTATCTCATCCTTGGTCAACCAAGATACTTGGTGAATTGTATCACAATAATGAAAATGATGTGAGGTAAGCCAACCTACACATGAAACCTAAACTGAAATAAAACATCCCCACTATGGGAAGATAGTAGTAGTGCGGTATGCTACGACAACCGTCATACACACGAACATGGGAAACCCCAGGGTATTCATACCATAAGGGAATGGTGCCAATGACAATGGCAATGAGTAAAGAGAAACTATCACAGTAACGGAAACAGTAAAAACAATGTTGTAAATGAGTAGGAACGGTGCGCACACAAGCGACCAAGATATGAGGTAAGTACAGATAATGACACGGAGTATAAGTACGAAATAACAGGCAGAAATATTCTTTCCCATCACATAAGTGACTTACTGTCAAGCGTTTACGCCTCTGCACTCTGTATGACTGAGTGTTTTGGTATTGCACTTGTGCAGCTAATGATCTAATGAGATGGCTAGGGATATGGAGAATGTAAACCGTAGTAAACCTTTCTTTTCACCAACAAACACGGCACTAGCCAGTCAGCAAGCTTAGCAACAAACCGTGCGGCCTAAGGCCAAAGAAGCACGAAGAGTGTACAATACACTAACAATCACAAAGTGTGAATTCCAATGGAATGAGGAGTGAAAAGAGACTTAAGAAAGTCACTAGGACCGACGCATAGAAATGCAAGGTCATACAAGTAAAGAACACTTGTACTGAACCAGGGAAACTGGTAGAATTCAGAAGCTAGTGACACCAGAGGAAGCACTACAACTAAGTAGTGACTTAACCTCGCCCGACAATAAGTCGGAGGAGCTTAACGAATAATCGTAGAAGCACGAATAGCATGTGCAGAAGATTACCAGAGAGCTGGTTATAACCTTAAACTCATTGAGTTCAAACACGGTAAAAGAATACCGCATTTGTTTAATAAACCTTATGCCCATAATAGACGGATAAAAGGTGATGCATAGTACATTAAGGATAGCACGAAGGGTAAATACCCGAGAGTATCAGGGTCGCGCAGCAGAAGCTAGTGGGCCCCAGCTAGTAAGTATAGCAAAATGGCTATTAATGCCTTGAAGCCTAATAGGCTGGAACCAAATTAATTATGAGTTAAATAAACTCATATAGGAATCCTTGGTGCAAAGACTAAACCGTTGGTATGGTTAAGACCCTTTGACCGGAGCATATTCTATAGTATACCGTAGTGAAGCTAAACGCTTCAGTTTGCCCAAATTGATTAAACCAATGTTTAATAATAATAACATATGGTAGATTACGTGGGCGTAATCCCTTTTAAGGGGGGTAGAGCGAAAACCGCTTAATGCAAGTTTTATAAATAAAACACATAAAACTATAATGTGCATAGCACAAATGAGAAATTATTCGATGAGTGGTACCTACGTTATATAAACATACGTATTCATTCATATTGAATTGTGGTAACTAAGCATTAGACATGCAAATACCATAGGGTGAATGTACCCATCTTGTAACACCAGTGTAAGAGTATTGGTAAAGAAAAGTAATGAGTAGTGGACGGAGCTCCACAAGTATTGTAACCATTGAAGAAGTAGTACGAAATGAATGAGGATAGTAGATGAATGAAGTTTATGAGTAGTGGGATCGTAAGTAAAAAATGTGAAAACAATTGAAACCAACTAAATCTTATAAGTGTAGTATTCCGTAGTTAGAATATAGGAGATGATGGTGAGTAATGGATGAAGGTTGATGAAATGAGCATTAGGACTGAACCATGGAGTAAAGCATTTGGGAAGTAGAGTGAGGATGATTGATGGACTGATTCCATCCTTTGGAGATGTATGAATGACTAGGAAGAGTAAAAAGATAAAACATGAAAATAATTGAATTATTTGCTTGTTTGAAACTGATGTGGGAAGTCGAACTTGATCCTGATCAGATCAAGGGAAACCGAACACAAATTGGGGTGGAAAGATAGTTCAACACTGATGCTGATCACATCAGGGTCGAATGATTCTTGAAGCTCCCCTTAAGTGGTCACAAGAATCACTTAGGATAGAAGTAATGAATATAAATTGGAATTTGGAGTCGTATGTTTTAGAAAAATTATAATTGGTAGTAGTGAGAGAATTCCCTTTAGTATGGAGAATGAGGATCTACTAGAAATAGGTACCGGAGAAGATAGTAAGGTAGCATGTGGTATTATTCCAAGGGCAGCGGGACATAGAGGAGTCCCGTGTCGAGATGACCTGAATGCCTGCGGAATTGTATTGTGTATTGCATTGCCTTGGGAATAGCTTTGCATTGTATGTATGTATAAGGGTTGTAATGAGGAACCGGACGGTTGATAGTAATATGGATGGGAGTAAGTATTGTACATAGGTATGACAGGGAAAGGAGAAACCTTGAGTAATGGATTTAGGAATTAGTAAGGAAGAAGCATGTATGACCGCGGTATTAGACACGTAAGAATGAGTAAGCAGTGTAAACCCATAACCTCGAACAACTTTGAGGACAAAGTTCTTAAGGGGGGTAGATTGAAATACCCCGACCTTAAATATGGCAATTAAATTATCCTAATATGTAATTAAGAGCCTAATAATGCTTAAATAATATTGGTAAGGAAAAATAAATCCAAAAGAAATGAAGAAAATGCTTAAAAAGCGAAAAACGCTAAATAAGCGTTAAATAACCATAGGAGGTATGAGACCTCGGTTAGCGTATTATAAGGATTCTAAAGGCTTAATTAAGTCTAAATAAATACTAGGGAACAAATCCCGAAGAAAACGGATCCTTAAAATGGATTAAAATCACTAACGAACCTTAAAGCACGTTTTTCGAGGTAACCGGGAAACGTGTCTTTGAGCGGGTCAAATAGACTCGTAACAGTTTGGTCAACTAAATAATCATTAATAAATGTTGGTGAAACTGTAGGCAATAAAATCACTAAAACGAGAGATTAGTAAAAACTGTCAAAAACGGTAAGTTGTGGGGTAGAAATATAAATAACACAAACTTATGTGTCCAATATTGTAAATAAATTTCAAAACCCCCATGCTCTCTCTGTGTGTGTCCGATTTTGCTTCCCCCTCTCACACACACTCACTTACTCACTTTTATACACAAAACAACAAAACACAAAAAGTAATAAAGTAAAAAACTCCCTCACTCACATACTCTCTCTTCTATCTCATTTCCCCTCACTCACGTGGAACCCCCATCCCTCACTCTCTCATTTCTTCTTCTCCTTCTCCCAGCGACAGCCATGGAGGAATGAACAAACCCACACAAAACCTCTCTTCTCTCCTCTTGTTACTCCATCAAACCTCCTCCAAAAATTGTAAAAATTACATCATTGAAATCCTCTCCTCAAGAGCAACATTTCTATCTTTCCAAAAATCGAAAACAACAACTTTCGTTTTCATGGGTATGTCCCATTTGGAGTTTCAAGACCACCATTAGAAGGCCCTCCTTCTCCTTGTTCTTTTGAGGTAAAAATATTCTCAAAACTCCATTGTTTCCTAGCCTTAAGGGCAAAACGAATTTTAGACTAAACCCTTGTTTGGTCTCTTGTGTTCTAGCCGATTTTGGCTTGTTGAAGGAGTTGGAAATCCTGTTCTTGAACCACTCCAAGCTTCATTTGCACTCTTGGAAGGTAATATAAATTCTAAACCCTAAAACCTATATTAGAACTTACTTAAGGGTTAGGGTTAAGTTTGTATATTAGAATGGTGTATTGAAATGTGTATATCAATGGGTTGTAGTGTAAGAATTGGTTCACAAACCGGTGAGAAGGAAGAAGGAAAGAGGAAGGAGGAAAGAAAGAAGAAGAAGCTTGTGAAATAACAAGGTAAATATACTTGTTCTTGTATATCTTGGTAAATGAGTATGTAACAGATTTTTAGAAGTAAAAACATGTATTGTAAAGTTGTAATGCGTTAGTAGTATAATGTGTAAGAGAGTATAAGCATTGGGAAGCCTTAAAAAGACATTTTAAAACTGTCAAAACAGAATGGGAATTGAGTGTTTAAGTGCAGGAATTTTAAGTGATTGTTTAGTGTTGGTAAATGTATGGGAGCTTGTATATTGATGTCTATTGCAACAGGTGGAATAAGCATTGCAATGTGAATTAGAATGTGTGGTGAGAGTGTAAAATTATAGGGGAGGTTATGGCAAAATTTACCTAGGAATGGAACACTTAGTGTGTTAGAAACTAGGTGATTAAGGTGTGTATGTGTAACAGATTTTGATTAAGGAAAATAGAGGGTAAGTGGAGAGAGATGGGTAATGTATTCTAAATGCATTAGGAATGCTAGAAATGTCGATAGAAGAGGGAGATATAGAAGAGGAGTGTCAATGACAAAATCTGTAGCGAAAAGTATTTAAGTGCATTGTGGAAACTAGGAGGAATGAGTGTACAAGATTTGGTGAAATGGAGAGTTGGACTGGGGTATAGATATTGTAGTTGCTTGGAAATGAATTGAATGGTAAGATGGCATTAGGAGAGGGAACTATGCATGGAGGAAATAAGAACCCGAAATCTGTAGCAAAAACTACTTGGAGAACTATTGTAAGTGTTTGAAAGGAAGTAAGGAATTGTGTAAGTTGTTTGATGGATTTAGTAATGGATTTGGTGAATGAACTAAGGAGTATAGGAGGTTAATTAGTGCAATAACATGTGGGATTAAGTGTAGGAACAATGGGGAAGTAGAGGGTAAAAGAGAGGACTGAAAACAGAAATTAAAATGCAAATACTGGGCCGGACCGAACTTGCGACCGGACTTGCAAAGTTCGGTCGAGCCCAGATTTACAAAGACGGGTGAGCTACTGGAATCGACCGGACTTGCGACGGACTTGCAAGTTCGGTCGGACCAGAAATTTTCCCCGTCTGTAACCTACTGGAATCGACCGGACTTGCGACCGGACATGCAAGTTCGGTCGGCCAGAAAAAAAAAAAAAAAAAAAAAAAATTCCATCGTGTAAGCTACTGGAATCGACCGGACTTGCGACCGGACATGCAAGTTCGGTCGGTCCAGAAAAATTTCCCGAGGATAGCTACTGGAACGACCGAACTTGCGACCGGACTTGCAAGTTCGGTCGGGCAGAAAGAAATTTCGGTACTGGTAGCTACTGGAATGGGACCGGACTTGCAAGGTCGGTCGCAAGTCCGGTCCTGACAAAAAAAAAAAAAAAAAAAATATTTTTAAATAATATATTTATATATATATATATATATATATATATATATGTATGTGTATATGTATATGTAGTATACCAATGTGACTGTAGTTACAAGTAAGTAAGAAAGTAAACCTAGTTAAGTTAGAAAGTAAACTTAGGTAAAAGTAAAGTAATAAGTAAGTGTAAGTATAAGATGTGAGGACATAGTAAGTACGAATTAAGTGAATAGTTAGATTAATCGTCTGAATGTATGTATATCATAGGATTTGAATTGTGAATACCGGAGGAACATTGGGATACAAGTACAACGGTGAAAGGTATGATTTCTTCATGCCCTGTATCCTAATCTGGTTACCCCGATTTGTGTGCTTATTTGACCACCTAATAAGATAAATGCACGAACCGGATTATATTGCACTTACTTGTGCTTGTTTACATTGTTCTCGATACTCGTCTTGAACAATAGTTTGTATAATTCATGAAATATATGAATGATGATGATGTGTATTGTATTCTGTAGCGTACTTGTATATTGTAATGTATTTGTATAATGTAAGTGTATATGGGTATTGTAGTATTGTGGCCTGGATGTTGACTTGTGCTAATTCCTAACCCTCTAACTCCTAACTTAAGTGAGTAAATTGGAATGAGTACAAGTCCGATATAGCTCGGCCACGCGTGAGGATGCGGAGTCACAAGAGGTTGGCTGCAATTCCTGACTCTTAAACTGGTCCGCGGCCCAAATCCCTTAAATGGGTAGCATCCCGGATTAGTGAGTCAAGTAAATCCCGGAGGTGGGACGGTGTAGTCCCCAGGGCCGAGGTCCCGACGACTTAACTTGAGTAAGAGTAAGAGTAAGTAAGTATGGATCCGTAAGTATGTATGAGTATGAGTATGTATGCGTATGTATGAAGTAACGAGTAAAAGAGTAATCTCCACCCGATTAACCCGGGTGGACCAATGAAGCTAACAAGTATTGTATATTGTGTATATAATGGCTATGTGTATTCGGAAGAAGGTAAGTATGTATTGGACGATTGTATTGTATTCCTTGAATGCGATGAAATGTATTGTGTATGTATGCCTTGTGAAAGTAATGTAGTATTGAGTATGAAAGCATGTATGCATGTTGTGTGAATAAATGAACCGCATGTATTCGACCAAGTGGTCGGCGTACCCTCACTAGTACGCGGGGTATGCGGTTATCATGCTCGGCGAAAGCTGACCCCTTCGGGGGACATTTTTTTTAGTGTGCAGGTACCCGAAGCGAATGTGGTCAAGGCACGAGACCGGCGACTACATTGGATAGTAGTGGTAGAATGTAGAGGTGTATCAACTAGCACACCCTTTGTATTTAGAAAGTAATGTAGTAGTGAGGAATGGGTAGTAAGTAGTCTCTTAGTGGGTACGTATGAACTTGAAGAAGTACTATGCTTGTATAAGGAACCTAGTAAACTCGTATGTAGATTACATTGTATGGCACTGGAGTATTGTATTGAGTGCAGATTGTAGTAGTAATTGGTAAGTGGAGAATGTATTGTAGATTTGTAGTACTCGGGATTCCGGTCCATCAGACCGATGCTGTATGTAGAATCAGTAGCCTGTTAGTCACGTGGGTGACTAACGGCATTGTAACACCCATTGTATGTAAGTATATATCCGCTGCGAGTATCTGATGAGTAAGGAGATTGGACGTTAATGACTGTATTAATAGTAGGGGTGTTACAATAGGAAGGGCAAACTAAGCCCCAAGGTTATCAGAGTCGCGCAGCAGAAGCTAGTGGACCGTATCTTAAAGGTTTGATATGTCTAACAAAGAGGAAAAGGAAGGATGTGTCTCACATCTTCCAGTCGAATAAAATATACGACTTGTCTACCAAATACTTTGGAGCCTTAGAGGCTACACTGGAACACAGTTGTAAGGTTGGTATGAACACCAATAAGAATCCTTGATACAGGGACTAAGCCATTACCATGGTGAAGATCCCCTGACCCAATCATAATGTGGGATAGACTATATAGAAGCTAGGATGCTCCATGACACCTAAACATCTTGAACTTATGTTCAAGGATGATATAATGTTGATTACGTGGGCGTAATCCATTTTAAGGGGGGTAGAGCGTACAATCGCTTAGCCTATATTTCACGTATTGAGTACGTAACCTACAGTGTGCATAGCACAATACAATTAGTTGTGATGTTTGATACGTATGTTATAGAAACACATATATTCATTCTTATGTGGTTGTGGTTATTACGCACAATTAAATGCGAATACCAGATGTATTAGAGACTTATCTCGTTAACTTCGGTGCGAGAATTCAGGAAAAGAGGAGTAGAAACTCCAGGGGAATTAAAATCCCTATGATATGTATTGATATGAGACCAAATATGGTAGTGTTATGAAGAATGAATCGGTATAAGACCGATGTAGAACCTGGTAGGAATTAAATTCTCTAAGTAAATGCTGAGAGGTGAATTAAGAATGACTGATGGACTGAGTTCCATAATTTGGAGATGTATTGAGTTACAATTATGACTAGAAGGACTAAAAGATATAAAATGCTACATGAATAATTATTTGATTGTTTGAGTTGACGTGGGAGGTAGAACTTGATCTTGGCCAGATCAAGGAAAACTGAACACAAATTGGGGTGAAAGGATAGTTCAACACTGATGCTGATCACATCAGGGTCGGATGATTCCTGAAACTCCCTACAAGTGGTCACAATTAACCACGTTAGAGTAGATGCAGTAGCATAAAGTGGAATTGGAGTTGACATGTATTTTTTTTTTGTATTACTCGCTCATGAACTCGCGGACATGAAAACCTTTGTCTCCGGACCGGTTACTTGAGGAGTATACAACAAGGAACATACAAAGAGTATTTTGATTACTAAAACATGCAAAAGACATGTTGTGTGTCAAGTGTGGTAAATATATATATATATGGTAGACCTTATGAGTCAGAATGCCTATACAAATATTGAGTGATCTATATGATCTTTTAGTGTGAAGTTACCTGTGTGTTCTAATAGATATAGATACATAGGAACTTTGGGGACAAAGTTCTTTTAAGGAGGGTAGATTGAAATACCCCAAACCTTAATATATTAATGAACTATCTAATTACGATATACTAAGGCTAGAACGTGCCTTAGAAACATTAGAAGAAGTGTTGAACAACAATTTACGCCAAAAACATGTTTTAGGAACGATTAAAGCAAAAGGTGTTTTAAAGAGTATAAATAAATTAGGGAACTACCAATAAGTTCCCAAGATATTTCAAATGTGAAATACCTCTAAGATTAGTAATACGCATTAAGCTAAATTAGCGTTTAAACCGAAAACGCACCTTAGAGCACAAAAATGTGCTTTAAAGAAAAATGTGCTTTAAAGGGAGATGTGCCTTAAGCATTTATACATGGAAATAAAAGGCTAATGAGCCTAAATACCAATAAGGAATAAGGGGACAACAATAAAATGGTCATAGGAGCCATAGCGTATACAAACAAATTAAGTATACAAGTCCACACAAAAACCGGTACTAAACTGACGAAAGTCAAGGAGAAACCACCAAACGACTTGGTTTAAATTGGAATTAGCAACATGATATTTCATGAAAAAAGTTTCTAAAGGTTGTAAATGTACTAAGAACACATTTAAACTAGCCAAAACAAATTGCAAAATCAATGTGAACCCGGAAGCACATAAAATGTGTTTTAAGGCATTTTTGGCCTTGTAACATACCTATCACATGGTATAAATCATTGGGAACGAGTTTAATGTATCAAATATTACATAAACACATTAGAGAAACAAAAAAATTCAGGTCAAATGAGGCATATGCTGGTCGACATGGATGAGTCACCAAGGCTTCCGAAAATGCTTTTAAACTTTACTATTTCAACTACCAAGACTTATTTGTATGGCCTTATCATCTTGTCCCCTTAGTGAATGATTAACCAGACTCTTACCTATCAAATGAGAGCTGCTAAATTCGGAGCTCATCCTCTCTTTGAAGAAACAACACAAAACAAAGCCAAAGTTCTTAGTTTTGAACTTTAAAGAACACCCTTCCTTGTAGGAATCATAACTTTCCCATCCTAGCTCTAAATCACAAGCTTGATAGCTCGTTGGAATCCTCTCTTCAAGAGCTTTACAACCATAGCTCATGATCCCCAAGTAAAACATTGCCTTCTTGGAAACTCTTCTTTCTTTGTTTTTCATCAAGGCCGAGTGCCTAGGGTTACTAACCCATCTTATTATTCATCTTGTTTTATACTTTTGGAGCCAATTTCTCTAGCAAATTGCTGTCAACATTTCTAAGGAAATCAAGCTTAAATATTAAGCTAATGGTTAATATACAAGGTAAATCCTACAACTACCTATTTCAAGCTTCTAAATGTTGATCTATATATGATCTAACCTATTGTATACCTTGTTTGTAATTGCCGATTTTTTTAGGTGTTAGATTTAATTTTTGGCACCTAAAATGTTAATATTTTGTAAACCTAAAATTAGATTTATAACCCTTATGATATAAGCTTTAATATAAGCTATCATAATATATAAGAAGAGTTCATATACTATGATTTAAGGGGTGGCCGAAAATTAAGAGAGCTTATGTGAGTTAGGAAAATTATATAACTAAGTTAAATTAAAGGAGTTAGTATATTTAAGAGTAATATGTAAAATTTGAGAAGTTTTAGCTATATATAATAATTTCCGAAAATATATATGAGCTATTATGAAATTTGTGAAGTTTAGATGATGAGAAAATAATTGTAGAATTAAGTTTACAATTTATAAAGAGTTTATAAGTGTTATAAGGAATTTATAAGGTTTTTGGTATATTTAAGGATAATAAAAGATGGTATTTATATATTATAACATTAGATAATTAAATCTGGTGGTTTAGAGATGTTTAAAATGATTTTTGATGTTCAAAAACCTGTAGGAAAATTAGTTACGAAAATTAGGAATTAATTGGAGTTAAATTGGTTAATAAATGAGTTAGGATAGAAGAAAAGACCACAAGGGTAAAATGGTAATTTCCCAGGTCAAAGGTGGTCAAACTTGGTCAATGACAGTTTATAAAATGTTTAGAGGAGCTAGAATAAAGTTTGTAGCAAAAGATTAGATATTAAAAGGATTAAGGAATAAAAAGTTAAGTTAAATTAACTTTAGGGGTAAGATTGTAAATTATGGAAAGTTAGGGGGTTTGACCATAAAAGACTGGTCAAACTTGGGTAAATTTTGGTAATTGACCAAAAGTATAAAATAATTAATTAAGTAAGACTTTGGAAGAGATTAGAAATAAAAATAACAAGTTTAGAACTTGTTATGAGTTAAATAAAGATTAAGAGAAAACTATGGGTAAGTAATGTAAATAAACGCATTTTTATGTGTTTAGAAAGTTAAGGAAATTAAATAAAGAATTTAGAAACAAGTTGTAAAAGAAACAGAGTTAAGACTGGTTTAAACGAGACCCGTATATAAATTAAGGTATACGAGGGGTATACCCGTAATTTAATAAGTATAGGAGAAATCAATACTTAAAGTATTCTTATGAAAATACAAGTTATATTGGAAAAATAAATAAATACGTATGATACGGAGTATCATACGGGCGTATACGAAAAATTTTAGTGTACATGAATAGTACTCATATACATGAATAGTATACGTATACATGAATAGTACAGACATATACATGAATAGTAAATACGTATACATGAATAATGAATACGTATACATGAATAGTAGCTACGTATATATGAATAGTCAAATACGAGACATATACGTGAATAGTAAAATACGTATACGTGAATAGTGAAATACGGTGAATAGTAGAATACGAGACCGTATAAATGAATAGTAGAATACGAGACCATATAAATGAATAGTGAAATACGGATGAATAGTGAAAAGTACGAAAATCTAATACAAGGTCCGTATGAGTCTAAAGTTGCTAACTGTGCAACTAAATAACTGCTAACGACATTAGTATGTTAATGAATTAGAATGGAGCTTGAAAACGCTCTTAAATGAACGAACCCGTTTAATGGTATATGAAATACCCCTAACCTTAAAAACTCAATTAAATGATATACAAATGATTTAAGACGGTTATTAAACATCTTAACACTATTGGGGAACAATCTAAAAGATCTCAACAAGGTAAAACATGTCTTAAGATCGGTAAAGCCAAAAATGAGCTTTAAAGCACCATAAAGGTTGTATGACCTCAAAAAGGATCCAAAGTGGATTCCTAAGTATTATAATGAAGTAAGGAACACAACAAAACTGTTCTCAAAGAAAACAGAGCTCAGAAACACTCTGTGACACAAATGTGCACTAAAACACCTTAAAGCACGTTTTTGTGTATGAGCTCTAAGATAATGACTTTTTGTCATTTTAAAGACTGGAGTATATCATTTAAATCATTAATTTGACATGATAGACTATATTATAAAGTCTAAATCCAAGTTTGAAAATAAAAATCCAAAAATGACATTTATTTGTGAATAGTACCCAAATAGTGCATTTTTCAAGCACATTGACCAAGTTTGACCAATGGTCAACAAATTGACCATCCTAAGCTAATGGTTGTCGGCAGGCAATCAGGAGGGAGGACAGCACACACAGCATTAAGTGCTAAATATCTAATTAAGTGGTGATTCACCATTTTACTATTGAAAAAGGTTATTTTTCAATCATTTAAGCTCTTACCTTGCATTTCCCTTGCCTCTTGCCCCATCCAGCCGAGCCCTCTGAGTTTCTAACTCTTCCAAGCTGTGTTCTTGAGTTAGGAAGACAATTCAATCAATTAAGCTCCTAAGGTAATGGTTTAAGTCATATTTTAGCTCTTTTTCTTCATCCCTTCATTACCTACACTTGGAGCTCATCCTCTATCACTTCCTATGGTTCATTCTCATTGTTCTAAGGTTAGAACAAAGACCAATCTCGGCTGAAGCATGTATAGGGACCAAGGTTTCCCAAATTTGCATTTTAAGGTAAAAACATACCTTAAGCTTCTCTACTCTTCATCCGGTTTTCTCCTTCTGATTTTTGTGAGTTTATACACTCATAATCTTCATATTTACATGTTCATTCAGTTGGTTAACCATTTGGAGCAAGGGTGGCCGAAATCCAAAGGAATTACTCTTCTTTAAGGCATTTTGCCAAGGTAAAACCTATTACCATAGCAGCTTGTTGTTGTCTAGGTATTTCCTATGTTTATATGGTGAATTTAACACCTTGTGGTGTGTTTAATTCAGGCCGAATTCTCTTGGAAACTTCCTAGCATTTTTAAGGTGATTTTTGCCTTAAATCTTACATTAATTATTCATTATGGTTAAGCTCAAACTTGGAGTATAACCATATCTTGTTTTGGTGTATTAAACATGTCTAAATGATGTGGTGAATTTTCCTTCAAGATGCCGAGTTCATACAAGGATAAATCAAGGTATAAACACCTTAAACTTATGATTTTTATGATTTCCTTGCATATATATATATATATGTGACGAGAGTGGAGATGAATATAAGGGTTATTTATAACCTAAGAATGGAAAAAATGACTAAGATAAATTAAGCTAGACATTTAAGTGATTTAATTAACATAATGGTCAAATTGTGACATTATGTGGAAAAATAAATAAACCACAGCAAGGCCGTGAGTTTATTGTGTTATTTGAGCAATTTATGTGTAATTTTATGTTATAAAGCAAGGTTGTAATAAGGCCATGTCATTAGGCCATTTTAATTTAAGTTTAAAGCTTATTTATTTAAGTTTATGCTTATATAATTAAGTTTGGGGTCAAACGGTAATTACTAACAAAATATTAAGCCGTGGGCTTAATTTAGAGGAAATTAGGGTTGTTAAATGAATTTAATAAAAATAATAACATTTTATAAAGTTTTGTGTCAAAATTGTGAAAATAGAAAACTATAGGTTAAGTTTGGTAATTACCGAGAGAGTTGGGTCCAAATTGGTATTAGAAGTCAAAGTTGACTATATAGGAGACTTTGACCAAGTTTGATGAATTTAAGGAATTAAAATACTACCTTATAATAAGATAGTTATTAAATTGTAAAAGATTTATAAGACTTGGGGTGGTATTGGGATTTCCGAAAACTTGGGGTGCTAAATGGAGTTTAGTACAAACCTTAGTTATTAGGAATTTTTAGAAGTTAATTTGGGTAAATTTGGAGTTTATATGAATCATATAAGTATAATATATGATATTTCATAACATTGTTACAAATGGGTAACATATGTGGTAAAACCGAGATTTAGAGAAAATATAAGGTTAGTAATGATATTTATAACCTTTTGGTATAGTTTGGTAATTTTTGGAATTATATATGAAGTTTTATGAAGATATATGTATAATATATGGTTTTGATGATATTAGAAACTATATGTTATTAAATGGGGTTATTTGGTGATTATAGGAAGTTAAGTGGTGGAAATTAAATTTAAATAGACCATGGGGCCTGTTTGGTTATTTTGAGAAAGTATAACCATGGGTTATAATTATATTAAGGATTATAATATAAGGTATATATTATAAGTGTAACAATGGAATATAATTTGGGGTTGATTTGTAAATTATGGAAGTATAGTGGAGAATAATTAATACCGAGAGTTTTAAGGGCTGTTTGGTATTTTATAACAATATATAACTATAGGTTATAATTGTTTTAATGACATAAATGTCAAAATATATGTTATATAACTATAATATAACATTATATAAAATATGTGGTGGATTTAGTAAATATGTAAGAAAGATAGGTGCTGTTCGGAAATATTAATATTTTTGAATGAAATTTATAATATGGTTTTTAATGTTATAAGAGTTATAACATTTATAATATGAGAGGTATTCATTAAAAAGAATATATATTATAATGACTTACCATATAATAAATAGCCCTATAATGCATATATATAAATGAATATATGTTATGGAGTGGAAAATATAATATAGTTCAATAACTATATATTACCATAATTAAAGTAATATAAGAAGAAGGGAAAAGAATTACAAACATTAGATATGGAATTCTAATGTTAGGAGTATACATGAAATAATAAGAATTTATATAGTTCAAGGTATTTTATACACGAATTATACTCCATTAAACTTGGAAAAACAAACCTTAGAAAAATAAATACTAAGGTGAGATGTATAATACATGATTAAGATTATACATGCAATATAATGGTAAACTATATCATATACAAGGTGTATAAAACTACATGCGATAATAAACGTTTAAAGTTAAGTGTATTAATATACTCGACGTAACCACGCAAGTGATATAGCGTTTTTCCTAATCCCGAGTTAAACCAAAAACCCGACAAACGTTATTATTTAACAGCGGGGAATAAACCGGGGTAGATTAATAACGGTACGGGGTGCCGTAGTGTATTGTTAATATGAGATGTTGATGCATAGTGTGATGCATATTAATAGATTGTAGAGGCGTCTCGAGGATCTCCAGAGATTTTAGCTGATTCATACTCCACGGTTATACATCCAGGGTGAACGGTATGTTATTTATGTGGCTTGATTGTCTCTGAGGATTTCCTCAATTCAGACATTGTGTGAAAATCTGTGTTAAGATTGAATGTCTGCTTGTGTGAATTAATATGCTTGAGTTGTGTATTAATGCTGCTTATTATTATTACTGTTGAACGATAACAGTACAGTTCGTATATATGAACATATTATAAGACGAACTAGCGGCAATGATGCTATCTTATATGTGTAATATAAGGAACGTAAGTAAAACGTTGTGGCATTAGGATAATAAGATATATATACATTATCTGAGACTTATATACGGAGATTGGCCTCTTTAACGCCGCTCTTGAAATACCCCTAAATATTAAACGCATAAAATCATAACGTGTTTTATAATATGGACATAAAATAACGTACGAACCATTTAAGCTAGTACATATATATATGTACGAACACGAAAATATATGTACGTACCGTTACAATACCGTAACGCTGTAATAAAAACAATAACGCTGCATAATTGCGTTACAAAAATATATAGAATCACATTAGATAATATATAGTCGTACACGTATAAATAATAATGTATGACCTATACAAAAACAAAGAGAAAGAAAAGAAAAAAAAAAGGAGAGCAAAGACGCTCCCACTAAGTTTCGAACCCGAGACCTCTCATATACACCCAAACGCCTTAACCGGTTGAGCTACGCTCAAATTCAGTAATAGCTATCAACGATTTAAAACTAGTAACATAACTGTTAAGTAGCTAAAGATAAAAGAGAAGCAAACAAGCCTCTTAGCTTCGTCCCCTTCCTCGATGTAACTTCTGATCGAACAGAAAAACAACAAAAAAATGGGACTGATGGCCTTGGAATTCCTACCGTAACTGCATGTAAAACAGCCCCATACTTCCCTGATTGTTGAGCCGATGGTGCTCATCTACCCGTAGACGTCAGCAACCCAATCAGACCCCACTCTTGGTACCTTGTCCGAGAATTTCTACTGAGACAACAAAATCTGGGGCAAAGTTGTACTTCAGGTCCTTGAAACTTAGCGCCACCATCCCTTGGTAATGTGAGAGCCATATTCCTTATTGTAATGTCACTTAACCCAAGAAAGAAACAGACCACCACAGACCCACGGTCCTCTCTGGTTCAGTCTGATGACATTCTTGTTTCAGAGAAAGAAATTCAAACAGCATGCACATCCAAGGCAGTGTCTGATGCACACTGTCCCGCATCAGAGTTGGTGTGTTCAAACTTCCACACCACTTCCTTGTGAATCAAAAACACTAAATAAAACATCATACTCTACACCCTTGTCTCTTGGCCCTGCTTGCGCACCGATGCTTCAGGAACTCTCCTTCTCCTCTTAAGTCATTATATTGCTATAACCAACTCAACTGGTGCCTGTCTCACACAAGTACCGTTCTCAGTGTGCAAAGCCCTGGAGGAACACCTGGATCAACACCAGTCCAAACAGCAGGGTAAAACGGCATTTAATTCCCTCTTCATCCTGCACCTGCTGTTATCCGAGATTCATGATATATAAACTCTTTCCCACACGTCCTTGTCTATCTGAACTCAACCCCTGATTCCTTTTTGTTGCAAGTCAGAAACTAGGTGCTCCCAAGTCCTGGAAACAGCAAGAAAACTCCTTTAAGCTTCCCTGATTTCTCACACTCAGGTAATTCCCTTCCGCTGGTTGGTTCTGTTCTAAAATATGAGCTCCAGTCTCTTTAATCTTTCCCTTCTTTTGTGTTCTCATGCATGCATCCTACTGGTAGCACCCCTGGAAGTAAAGTCATGGTGAGCCACTTAACTGAATGAGGAAGTAATTGGGGACGAGGAATCAGATGAGGAATCAGATTAAAGGAGCAGCAGAAGAAAACAATAACATAAGGTCTACAAAAGTTCAGTTCTCAGCTTACGGTTTGCTTGATTTCAGTATACCAACTTCTCCAGAGTATTACAAGGTTAATATGGGGTTAAGAATGCATTTAAAACATTTTTGATGCATACATCTAGGTCATCAGTAAGTAGGAGTGTTTTAAAAAGAAAATAAAAACTAACCTGATGCATTAAGGGTAGAGAAATAAACCGAAGTATGTCTCAGTTTTATTTTCGGTGTTACAGATTTTGTGTAGAGAAGTTTAGAGGTGCAGTCCTGATTTCTTGGGGTTTTTCTAAGGGTAAGACTATGCTAGAATAAGCAACTAGTTAGCTAGACAATCTAGGGGGAACAGTTGACATAAATTAGCCCAGAAAGGTTCTGTATAAATCAGCTAGAGGGATTAGTGCAGAAACTAGAAATTTCTGTTCTGTAAACCTTAGTGCTTATGCAGCCGGTCTCCAGTGGTGATGTGAAGAGTTGCAATAGTTTGTTCAAGGGTTAGAAACTTTATTAAAACAAACAAAAAGAACTGAGTAACTAATCAGGCTTGGGGAAAAATAAGAGATAGATTATATAGCAGAAACAAACTAGAGAAAAGAAGAGTCATCAGTTCATGTTTCTGTTCTTTCCCGTTAGTGTGTAGACTTCTGTAACATTAACAAGTTGTTTTTGGGGTTCAAGCTATATTAAAACAATACCAAGACGTTTAGCTAAGTAGCTTGATAATAAAAAAAATTGGGAACCAGGGTCATGAACCAACCGAAAACAGAATTGAAATATCAGCAGGTTACCTGTTTACTGTTTTCAGTTTCCAGATTTATGTAAAGAACTTAGAGGTGTGCTCCTTGTCGCTTTGAGTTGGTTGAGGTTGAAAACTTATGTAAAACACTTAACTCAGTAACTCAATAAGCTGGGAAACCTAGGAGGTAGATTGGATGACAGAAACACAGCAACAAAAAGAAAAGAAAGACGGAATAAAACATCTCAGATTGTTGTTTCAGAGTTTTAGTTCAGTTTCCAGTTGGGTGTTCAGTTTCTGTACAACGTTGTTCAGGGGTATTGTTTATGTGGTATTGTCTTGATTAAACATTGACAGAGTGAGGGAAACAACTTGGGAGGAATTGAACATCATGTGCGTGAACACATAAAGGCAACAGAAGGGGAAACATTAGATCACCTGTGTCAGCTTCCTGAAGTTTGGGTTCAGTTTTAGATTTTTTTTTCCCCAAATCAGTTTTGGACTTCTCAGTAGCTTTGATTTACTGCCTGGGTTGGTTTGAGGTTAGGATTAAGCCTAAACACCTAACTAGGCAGCTAAGGCAAACCGGGGAAAATTGAAAGTAAATCTGTAAACAAAAAAAAATAGTAGATGATGAAGCTGTTTCTGTTCAGTTTCACGGTTTCTGTTTCTGTACACAACGTGCAGAGAGAGAGTGCCTATGTGGTTTTGGGATCTGTGTCAAAATTACAAGCTGGGAATGCACTTAACTACGTGGGCTAGCAATGAAGGAAAATTGAAAACTAGAAATTAAGAACTCCCAGAAACCAAGAGAAGCATCAGGTTCGTATGTCTCAGATGTAGCCTCTAAAACTTGTGGATTTCTGCACATTAACTTCTCAGAGTGTAGCCTTGTTGTCGTGGGTTGCTCTGGAATTAAACTACTGATAAAGCTCTAAGTAAGTTGGGGTAACACTTAGGTAGAAGTGACATCCTGATTAATATACAATAAGAAAAAAATAAAAGAGTGGAGAAAGATCAATATCAGTTTCCTGTTTCAGTTGGTTGAGTTTCTGAAATTTCTGGTTTCAGCATAGTAAGTTTTATAACGTTAACAGTGCTGCTCTGGGCCTGTTTTTGAATTTAACACCGTGGGAAACCACCTAACTAAACGGGTAGACAGATTGGGGGAAATTAGCAGACAGATGAAGTGACAGTAAAGGAAGACAGAAGAAAAGATACTAACCTGGTGTTTCAGTTTATGGGGTTTTCTTGGCTCAGTTTGGGACATCTCAATGGCTCTGTCTAATGTCATGGGTCTACCTTAGATGCTAGGGACTGGAGTAGACACCTAGTAAACTTAGTAAAAGGGTGGTGAGATGAAATGAAAAAAAAAAACAAATTCGTGAGCTGACAGGAGGAATTAAGGAAAAGATAGCAGGATATAATGTTTCAGTTTTTTTTCAGTTCTGTTCTCTGTGTAATGGACTTCCAGGGTGTTATCAATGTTGTTTGAGTTGGGTTTTGAATTTAAAACATCATTAGCACCTGTATCTAGCTGGGTAATACTGTGTGAAAGAGTGGAACAGCAATTCAACTCATGGAAAACAAGGAAATCAGAAGGAACTTTCGGATTCAGTTTCAGATTCTCAATAGTATTACAGTTTCTGTATGCCTAGATTACTGGGGCATTATAAGGGTGATTTTAGTTTGATAATGAACCCAGACCAGTACTAATATACCTAATTAGGTGGTGGAATATCTTGGGATAAAGTAAGCCACCGTTGATACATTAGAAGAGAAGTTAAGTGTGATGCAATACCGATACTATGTGGCAGTTTATAAATTTTGGGACTCTCGTATAGATGGGTTTTGGGGGAACTTTAGAGACTATATTATTGTGATGCTAGGTTTAAAACAGTGATACCTAGTTAGCTAAGGAGAGAACACACTTTAGTCAAGCTAAATCTATCCTATATAAACATGTTACATGGTTAACGTTTGAAACGCTCTAAAACGTTGACTAAGGAAAAAAAAAGACTTAGTTAACATGTAATACGTCGATGTAAATGCCCTAGGAGTAAAATAAAATTAAGGGCTAATACTTGGGAAGATCTAAGGACTAATGTAAGTGGAACATTCTAAAGTTCATCTAGGGAATAACACCCGTTATAAATGAGATAACCTAGAAAAGGGTCATCACATGAAATCATGAACTGACACATTATTTTTAATCAACGTTAGGTCCGTAACGTACGCAAATCGAGACCCCGTGTGTGAGACGACACGTGCTTCTGAATAAGGTATGGACATGTGTGGTTCGTATGTTGCCGTGTTACACGGCTTGTTTGCTTTGTGTGCTGTGTGCTTGGTGTGAAAATGACATAAGATCATAGCATGAAATTGGATTGCTTGTTTATCATGTGGTATGATTTCTATATCATTGTTGAATATATCATTGCGCGCACACAGTAGTTTAGTCCCTTTCGCGTTATGGAACTTTGAGATGAGACTCAACGAACTATGTAAACAAGAAACTACATAAAGGGAAAACTACTATAGAGATACTACGAATTATGAAAACAAAGAAAACGCTATAAGGGGAACTCCTCTCTAAACCATTGAGGACTACCATGACACCCACTATGGTGTCTATGCTTTAATGTTAATGAAGAGCAAGTCTCCTTTGGTGAGACATGACGAACCACGTAGACAAACAAAAGAACTACAAAGAGAAAACCCTCTCTAACTATAGAGGACGCTAATGGCACCCACTATGGTGTCGAGATTATAATGTTAATGAAACGAAAAGTATCAACTGTGAAACATGAGAACAACCCGGGAAGACAACATCTCGGGCCGCGCGGTATGGATGATCGGGAGTTGGTATCTGCATCAGATCCTTCGACCGTTTATGATGGAATATATTTTGGTGAAGCACATCCCGGAGTCTAGAGGTGACTTCCGCTTCCTTGACCCTGGGGTCGGGTCGGATGGGGGAGTGACAAGTTGGTGAAGCACATCCCGGAGTCCAGAGGTGACTACCGCTTCCTTGACCTTGGGTGTCGGGAATGGGGGAGTGACAAATTGGTGAAGCTTATCCTGGAGTCTAGAGGTGACTACCGCTTCCTTGACCCTGGGTGTCGGGAATGGGGGACTAGCTATGGAGGAGACGTCCTCCAACGTGCGGTGATAAAAGAATTCACAAATAATCCTTAATATAAACAAGGAATGTTAGCACCTACATAATGATGTCTCGGGATCTAATCTATGCCCCTAACTCGGTGCCAGAGAATAGAGGAAAACATGTGTAATGAGACCAAGCAAATAAGAAAATTCACAAATGTGATTCTTCAAGAAACCAGAAAAGATTGGCAATATGATATGGTCACGGGATCTAAACTATCCCCAGACCTGGTGCAAGGAAAGAAAAAGAAAATACACATCATGGGAACAAGAGAAAGAAATGAAAACACACAACGCTCGAACGATCCCATAGTGAGGATCATTGGTAAACATACCTATGCACACGTCTGATGACTTACATGATTGTTGTTGCTATATTAGCAGCTTGTTGTGCTTGGTTGCGCTTTAATGGGCTATGATGCCAGCTTGTTATGCTTGGATGTTTGTTGATGTTGCTATGCTACCTTGGAGTGTGTTTGATATTATGAGTAATGTGATGTGCTTTACTGCTTTAATATAGCATGTAAAATGACTTAATAATATTCGACCAAGTAGTCGTGTGGGCCCGGTAACATGCGGGCTTCACACGTTCATTCGGCATAGTTTGCTGAGTCCTTTATTTTTACAGGTGATCATCTGAACGTGACGGAGCGTAGGTGGAACGACTACCATGGGGTAGTCCATTTGGGCAAGACTTTTAAGTAGTATGCTTTCTTATGTAAGGGTTATGTTGTTTAAGTTATTAACTAAACTGTAGATGCTCGGTACTTGAGTTGTACTTTATATTGTATATTGGATTTCGTTAAGTTGGACTTCCAGTCATTCAGACCGTAACTTGGAGTTGGTATTGTGGTATGTCAACCACGTGGGTGGTTGGCATCTGTAGCACCCGAATAGAGTACGAAACCGCTGCGTAGACATCTCGTATCACCGTTAGGCTCGTCGTTTGATTTGTTGGATATTATTCGGGGGTGTTACAGCTCTCGTATCTAACACTGGATCCCGAGTCGACATACTCAGGATTGGACTAACGACCTTAGTCTGCTGTGTTAGGAAAAATAGTAAAACAAATGCGATGGTATAGATCAATTTATCAAGAGGATGTGGCTCTTGCTGTGAACTGTGATCCATTAACGATACTAGGGTACCGTGTGGTAACCGTAAGTATCTGCATAAATTTCCAACGGACTACAGATGGTTCGTCGGTCGGAGACTCTACCGCTGGAGTGGCTAATGCCTTGTGTGACCCACCATAGGAGATGGGTAATTTAGAGACACGTCGTTCTAACGAGACGTTGTCATCAGGTATGACTGAACAATTACGGACGACTATATTAGCTCGTACATTAGGCGAACATTATTTGGGCTTGCATGCCAAAGACGGGAATTCATACTTGTTTATAGTTCTCATTGTTTCGCCTTGTTGTTCATTGGTTATGCTTTGTGATTATGTGTGGTATGTTGGTGATGTTGATTAAATGAGTCGTTGTACTCATATGTGTGTTGTGAATTGGATTAATTGAATCATTGTATTTATATTTATGTTGTGAGCTGGATGAGTCGAGTCGCTGTGCTCGTGTGTGGATTATGGTGGATTGCTTGGTCGAGCGAGTCGACGTACTCAACTATGAACTATTAAGTGTTTGTTGGATTGGAGTCTATGTACTCATATAAGCGTTGTAACGCTTTCAGTGGTATATTACGATGCGATGTGTGAAGCCGGGGGCTTGTTTACTATTTGAGTTCACTGCAATATATGTTGTTGCTTTACAGTTTTTATATAAACTACCTGCATGAAAACGAATTGCATGCTCTCGACCAATTAACTGAGGGTCCGAGGGGGCATGATGGTCATGTAGTAACATACTCAGCAGGGGCTGATTCCATACCACAAACAAACATTTTTGCAGGTATGCAGCTTTCGGTGTCGACAAAGAGAGGGACGCGCTGGGTAGTTTGATTACAGTTGTTTAAAAATTCACTGTTGCATTTTGATATGAACCTAGAAACGTGTATAGGATTGGGATACTTAGAATGCTCACTGTGAATGTATTTCATATTGGTTTGGGAAGTTTAGATCTATCTCTTGTTGTCATTGTGGGAAAATGTTTCGTATTTAAGAATGTATCAGTAAGCACGTTATTACTCGTATGGGCGAGTGAGAACGGTAACACCAGTAGTACAATTGTTGAGATTACCGCTGCGATTGCATTATTAATTAAGTGGATTAGGAACCGAATTGAGTAGGGGTGTTACAAAAGTGGTATCAGAGCGGAGTACCGCTCTGATGACAAGAGATAGTAGGATTTATACAGTGAGCATAGGTTATGGGAATACGGGAAACGTTGTGAGGATCTGTGACCTTGCACACCATAGCCGCAGAGGCACTTCAACATTAAAAGACCGAGACTACGGTATTAGACCGAGTAAAGGTCTAACCCGTCTTCTTGACATATGTCAGGAAGAGGTCAGGGTAATAGTACTAAGCAAGAACACGGAGCAGCGGAAGGCGGTGAAGGTCCAGCAACCCCAAGTAACGCGAAGACGGTATGAACCACTCGCACTTGATGGGAGAATATCCCGGGAAATTTGCAATGGTACCCCACCCGCCGCAGCCCGTACCTAGAGTACTATCTAGTGAGCCAATGAAATGAGGAACGCCACGGAGATAACTCTCCTGATCGGGAAGACCCGATGTGGATGCTATGAGAACTATGTTAAGTGTACAAAATAAGACTTTGTGTTTTGACGTAATGTTTAGGACCGGGGGTCCTGGTAATAACGTGATGTTTACTATACGAGTAGCAGATAAATATTAAACCAAGGTTGAGGAGATAATTCCCGTAGGACTAATGGGGCTAGCTTGCTATAAGCAAGACAACCCTGTCTTACATCCAGGAAAGCACTGATTTGTGCGCTTGGGGGAAAAGATGTAGAAATGACGAGTAATAATAAGATTTATCAGATATGTAACAGACGGAATGGATGACCTTTTGGAAGTCTCACCCGAAGCGAGTAACTCTATCCATGCAATACTGAAGGTTCATGATGGCCTGACGTGCATGAAGAGAGATCCAGAGAACTGTAGGAACAAGAACTCGCTAAGTTGCTATCATGCAACGCCTCGAGAGGGGAGTAAGACCCTACTACCACGATTAGTTTGTGGAAACGGGTACGGGAGTGAGACTGTATATAAAAAAAAACTTCTTTGAAAGGAACAGAAACCCAATTAGGGAATAGCACTGCACTGACACACCGTACAGGTGGCTCAGTCTGCATGGCGCACTTGCCACTGCAAGTGCCACATTAACCAAAATATTAAATTTCAACCTGCCTTGCGCACTTGCTACAGCAAGTGCAGCGACAGTAAATACCCCTAAAGGACTGAGTGGTCCAGGCGGTTACAAATAAACACTAAATTTTTATATGGGTCCGTATGCAATAAAGCAGGACATAGCCTCCGTAAAGGCAGGGGTACGAAACCCTTGGGTTTGAGGTCGATAAAACCTCGGGAAGACCTAGCCGGTCTGACCATTAAACCTAAAAATAATATACCATTTAGTTGAATATAGAAATAGGAGTAAATGCGAATTAACGGTAACTAGGGCCTAAAAGCCTAACCCCAGCGCCGGTATGGACATTAAACGTCAATCAATACCGGTGGGGAGTGTCGAGACTTCACGACCAGCATAACCATATTTAGGGAGTGCGCGACACTTGTGGTTAAACCACTACTGTTGAACATAGCCAGAGGGCAAGAAGTGAGCTATACGAGCCAAGACTTTAAATAAAACTTATCTGATTGATTAGATGAAAATAACAGACAAGTGCCGTTATGGAAAACTGTTTTGTAGTTGTAAGAAAAGTTTAGGCAGGTGAAAACGTGCAATAAAGGGGCTGATGTTATGCCCGCACCACACACACCGGGGGTGTTGTAAATCCATAATGCTGCTAGACTCCCGTACGGAGGGCAGTGGATATTAATTGAACAGTGAATCCGCCTGAGGACGGATGATACCGTTACCTCGAAAAGGATGGAGGAACTATGAGTTGAATAAGAGTAAGGACTACACAATGTAGAGCGTTGATGAACGGAACCCACTAAATTGTGGGTATCCAATTATAACCTTAGGAGAAAATATAAGAACCAACTAGGATTAAATTAAATAGCAGGACCAACAATCATTTAACCATCAGAATAAACATTGAGCCTGAATATTGTATGGCATAGGCCTACGGAAGGATACCCTTAGTACCACCAAGATGACCCAAAATTAAAGGAACAAAAGTGACCAATCACAAATACTGATTATTGTCAGGCTAGATAGGGACTACCATGAGACAGGGGGAAACACAAGGTGTCAACCTTTATCATGGAGTCCGGAATACACCAGAGGGTGTAACCCAATAGATTGGGTGGAATTTGAGAACTTAAAACTTATATCTGAAGGCGTTAACAGCCTTAGAGTGAACGGGAGAAATGGTAAGTAGTTACTGATCCCCACTCACAGATACCAGATGACGAGCATGTGGGAAACCAGTATTAGGGCGATAAGTCGCAAATACCTATCTTGGAGAAGGTGAGCAAAGTATACATTAATAAAGGGACCCAGAGAACCCTCTAGGGCCATTCTGGCATTAAAGGTTAAGAATAGGCAGCATAGTTACTTCTACATAAATTACCAGGGCTAAGAGTACGATAACCACCGGGTACGAATACTACGAGTGCACTAAACGAGACATGGGACGATCACACTCCTAGGGGCTTGTGGGCCTGACAACCTATAATAAGTTAGTTGGGTAAGTAGTAATGTATCAGTATGGTACCCCATGTATGTAAACGAGTAGTGTGAGGACCCAGGAGGTAATCAACTCTGTGTCTAAGTCAGTGAATGGAATCCAGACTAGGTAAACCATGAATTGACGAGAGAGATCTCAGTCCAACCAACAAGGTTGGGAAAATCAAGGATAGCTTGATAAAAAAAATATATAAGATCACAATCCCATAGTGGATAAGTTAGAACACAAGCTTTGGAGATTTAAGAAAACAAGGAAGCCAAGGCCTATTTTATGGTAAAGGCGAGGTGAACCCACAAATGAGAAAAAGAATTGGGGTATTTTAGGAAGTTATGTAGAGCAACCTTTGTAAGATAATAAATGCCACCCAAAAGGGGGGCACAGAAAGAGTTATATAATGCGCTAAGGGCGCTGCGATGATGTCGCATTAAACAATAATAACCACATGCTCAAGCTATAAAAACGTTAGTAAGTTAGTACCAATTAGGGCTGAACAGAAAACTAATGCCAAGCTAAAACCCACAGTCGTATTGTATGTTTACAACAGACGAAGGGCAAAAGCGAGCATTACAGGAGATACTCTAAGTTGGAGACTAGATACTCCATGCAAACCGTAATAGCGGATAACCGTCTAATCGACTGGTACATGGTGCGCAACAAAGCGACCATTATAATAACTATTAACCCAATTATGTTAGTATGAATCAGAACATGAAAAATCAGATAAACCAATGGATTCCCCTAATCGAATAGAGGGATGAACCATACGTGTGGGTACTAAAATACCAGCACACTAGGGATTCGAGTTCACACCAGCAAAAGAGGACCTATAAGGTACCTATGGAATGAACTCATTCCTGAGGGAGATAACTTTGAGTCATGACGCGCCAGTTAGTTGCGCATATCAGACTCGTTTTGATATTTTAGAGAAATTACTACAAACACTAGGTGCTAGAGCATAGCTCGGTAACCCTTATACCGAAGGTTAGTTCGGTAGGGTGACATGAACCATTGGGAACATACAATGAACATGTATAGAATACAGGAAGAATAAATAAAATAGATAATTGAAATAATAAGCATGTGTGACAAACAATACCACGCGGTGAATAATTTACTCCATTCCCAGAATTATGGAAGACCGTGTAGAAAACACCGTCACGTGGAGTTGAAACCGACATGAAACTATTACCTAAAAGAGGTAAACTAACCATAAAATAGTTGGGCATACTGCTTGCGGAACGAGTGGGCCCATATTGCATAGGTTTGACATACCTAGCAGGTTTGGAGAAAACAAATGATCTGTTTACATCTCCCGATCAAACCGTATATAAATATACATACACCTAACCGAGATAGGCTGTATAGCCAGAGGGGCTAAACCGACCCTAGAAAAAGGGGGGTAATGAAATATGTAGCACATTAGTGCACGAATAACTCCACAGGAAAGGAACATCTTGAACTTATTACTTCAAGATGATATATTCGTAGATTACGTGGGCGTAATCATTTTTAAGGGGGTAGAGCGATTTCGCACGCCTTAAATATACCGTACGTAGGAGTACGTAGCGCATGGTACACATGCTGCAAACTATTATTGTACGTAGAGTACAAGTATTATGATTGTATTATATTACTTGAGGTAATATTGTGATGTATTATGTGTATGAACATAAATATATTTTAGTTCGCATTAGTTATGGCGAATAGGAAAGGGAGTACAGATAGATTGTTCTTACCCTATTTCCAATTATTTACGCAAACATTGCGAACAATAGTCATATAACGCCTAACTTGTTAGCTCTGATGTGAGAATTCAAGTAGGACTATCTGTAGCTCTGATGAGAGATTTCGGATAGAAGGAGTAGAAAGCTCCGTATTATGTGATTTTGACTCGGTATGAAACCGATTGTTGAAGTGCGATGAGTGAATCGGCATGAGACCGATGTGTAATCTGGTGGAAGAAAATACTCTAGGAGTTGTATGAATAATAATAAGTCGAGAGAACTTGATACATGGTTAGGATACATGATCCTACATGCCAATGACTAGATTAATTACACTAGTTGACTTGTGTATCTATAGAACACAAGGTGGCAAATAACAAGAGGAAACAAGATTAGAAATGGATAAACAATTAATTGATTGAAATTGAAGTGGGAAGTTGAACTTGATCCTGGTCCGATCAAGGGAAACCGAACACAAATTGAGGTGAGAGATAGTTCAACACTGACGCCGACCATGTCGGGGTTGAATGACTCTCTAAACTTCCTACAAGTGGACACAGATATGAATAGGAATTGGAATTTAGGGCGTCACTCGAAGAGCCGTGGACCGTGGAGTCCTTTGTCATTAGACCGGTGTGTCTGCAAGTGGCATCACCCAAAGAGCTGTGGACCGCAAAGCCCTTTGTCATTAGACCGGTGTGTCTGCGAGTGATTAAGGAAATTAGGTGATACTGTCCGAGGAGCCGTGGACCGCAGTGTCCTTCGTTATTAAACTGGTGTGTCCACGGGTGGTTGACATTGGTTAGCATGGGGTTGGGGATCGTCAAGTCCTGGTCTTTGAGACTGCTTCCCCGTGATTTGCCATCGTTAAATATATGCACACACAGCCACGCAGAGTGACGTGTAGGTATCCTCGCGAAATACTAACATATAGATAGGGATGCGTGGAGTATCCCTTGCGAAACACCTTTGAGTACTTCTTGTTGGCTTTGCACCTTGTCTAGTGCTGTGTATGAATGAGTTTTGCACCTTGTCTAGTGTTGTGTATGAATGAGTTTTGTACCTTGTCTAGTGCTATGTATGAATGAGCTTTGCACCTTGTTTAGTGCTGTTTATGAAAGAATGTGTCATGATTATTGACTATGTGGAATGAGATTAATGTTGTTTCACATGTGATACATATAGACTAGGTATGAACGTAGTGGGATATATTCCCTAGTGATGATCTGTCTGTGATTACCTAGTGGAACTGGATTCCCTAGGTGAACTGATTATGAATAAGGACTTCGGGACGAAGCCTTTTTAAGGGGGGTAGACTGAAATACCCCTAACCTTAAAAACTCAATTAAATGATATACAAATGATTTAATATGGTTATTAAACATCTTAACACTATTGGGGAACAATCTAAAAGATCTCAACAAGGCAAAACATGCCTTAAAATCGGTAAAGCCAAAAATGAGCTTTAAAGCACCATAAAGGTTGTATGACCTCAAAAAGGATCCAAAGTGGATTCCTAAGTATTATAATGAAGTAAGGAACACAAAAAAACTGTTCTCAAAGAAAACAGCTCAGAAACACCCTGTGACACAAAATGTGCACTAAAACACCTTAAAGCACGTTTTTGTGTATGAGCTCTAAGATAATGACTTTTTGTCATTTTAAAGACTGGAGTATATCATTTAAATCATTAATTTGACATGATAGACATATATAAAGTCTAAATCCAAGTTTGAAAATAAAAATCCAAAAATGACATTTATTTGTGAATAGTACCCAAATAGTGCATTTTTCAAGCACATTGACCAAGTTTGACCAATGGTCAACAAATTGACCATCCTAAGCTAATGGCTGTCGGCAGGCAATCAGGAGGGAGGACAGCAAACACAGCATTAAGTGCTAAATATCTAATTAAGTGGTGATTCACCATTTTACTATTGAAAAAGGTTATTTTTCAATCATTTAAGCTCTTACCTTGCATTTCCCTTGCCTCTTGCCCCATCCAGCCGAGCCCTCTGAGTTTATAAACTCTCCCAAGCTGTGTTCTTGAGTTAGGAAGACAATTCAATCAATTAAGCTCCTAAGGTAATGGTTTAAGTCATATTTTAGCTCTTTTTCTTCATCTCTTCATTACCTACACTTGGAGCTCATCATCTATCACTTCCTATGGTTCATTCTCAGTGTTCTAAGGTTATAACAAAGACCAATCTCGGCTGAAGCATGTATAGGGACCAAGGTTTCCCAAATTTGCATTTTAAGGTAAAAACATACCTTAAGCTTCTCTACTCTTCATCCGGTTTTCTCCTTATGATTTTTGTGAGTTTATACACTCATAATCTTCATATTTACATGTTCATTCAGTTGTTTAACCATTTGGAGCAAGGGTGGCTGAAATCCAAAGGAAATACTCTTCTTTAAGGCATTTTGCCAAGGTAAAACCTATTACCACAGCAGCTTGTTGTTGTCTAGGTATTTCCTATGTTTATATGGTGAATTTAACACCTTGTGGTGTGTTTAATTCAGGCCGAATTCTCTTGGAAACTTCCTAGCATTTTTAAGGTGATTTTTGCCTTAAATCTTACATTAATTTTCTTATGGTTAAGCTCAAACTTGGAGTATAACCATATCTTGTTTTGGTGTATTAAACATGTCTAAATGATGTGGTGAATTTTCCTTCAAGATGCCGAGTTCATACAAGGATAAATCAAGGTATAAACACCTTAAACTTATGATTTTTATGATTTCCTTGCATATATATATATGTGACGAGAGTGGAGATGAATATAAGGGTTTTATATAACCTAAGAATGGAAAAAATGACTAAGATAAATTAAGCTAGTCATTTAAGTGATTTAATTAACATAATGGTCAAATTATGACATTATGTGGAAAAATAAATAAACCACAGCAAGGCCGTGAGTTTATTGTGTTATTTGAGCAATTTATGTTTAATTTTATGTTGTAAAGCAAGGTTGTAATAAGGCCATGTCATTAGGCCATTTTAATTTAAGTTTAAAGCTTATTTATTTAAGTTTATGCTT
This sequence comes from Limonium bicolor, assembly GCA_023374045.1. Lineage (NCBI taxonomy): Eukaryota > Viridiplantae > Streptophyta > Magnoliopsida > Caryophyllales > Plumbaginaceae > Limonium > Limonium bicolor. The sequence goes on along the minus strand of CM041780.1, from coordinate 214,387,940 downwards.
ATATAATTAAGTTTGGGGTCAAACGGTAATTACTAACAAAATATTAAGCCGTGGGCTTAATTTAGAGGAAATTAGGGTTGTTAAATGAATTTAATAAAAATTATAACATTTTATAAAGTTTTGTGTCAAAATTGTGAAAATAGAAAACTATAGGTTAAGTTTGGTAATTACCGAGAGAGTTGGGTCCAAATTGGTATTAGAAGTCAAAGTTGACTATAGAGGAGACTTTGACCAAGTTTGATGAATTTAAGGAATTAAAATACTACCTTATAATAAGATAGTTATTAAATTGTAAAAGATTTATAAGACTTGGGGTAGTATTGTGATTTCCGAAAACTTGGGGTGCTAAATGGAGTTTAGTACAAACCTTAGTTATTAGGAATTTTTAGAAGTTAATTTGGGTTAATTTGGAGTTTATATGAATCATATAAGTATAATATATGATATTTCATAACATTGTTACAAATGGGTAACATATGTGGTAAAACCGAGATTTAGAGAAAATATAAGGTTAGTAATGATATTTATAACCTTTTGGTATAGTTTGGTAATTTTTGGAATTATATATGAAGTTTTATGAAGATATATGTATAATATATGGTTTTGATGATATTAGAAACTATATGTTATTAAATGGGGTTATTTGGTGATTATAGGAAGTTAAGTGGTGGAAATTAAATTTAAATAGACCATGGGGTCTGTTTGGTTATTTTGAGAAAGTATAACCATGGGTTATAATTATATTAAGGATTATAATATAAGGTATATATTATAAGTGTAACAATGGAATATAATTTGGGGTTGATTTGTAAATTATGGAAGTATAGTGGAGAATAATTAATACCGAGAGTTTTAAGGGCTGTTTGGTATTTTATAACAATATATAACTATAGGTTATAATTGTTTTAATGACATAAATGTCAAAATATATGTTATATAACTATAATATAACATTATATAAAATATGTGGTGGATTTAGTAAATATGTAAGAAAGATAGGTGCTGTTCGGAAATATTAATATTTTTGAATGAAATTTATAATATGGTTTTTAATGTTATAAGAGTTATAACATTTATAATATGAGAGGTATTCATTAAAAAGAATGAATATATATTATAATGACTTACCATATAATAAATAGCCCTATAATGCATATATATAAATGAATATATGTTATGGAGTGGAAAATATAATATAGTTCAATAACTATATATTACCATAATTAAAGTAATATAAGAAGAAGGGAAAAGAATTACAAACATTAGATATGGAATTCTAATGTTAGGAGTATACATGAAATAATAAGAATTTATATAGTTCAAGGTATTGTATACACGAATTATACTCCATTAAACTTGGAAAAACAAACCTTAGAAAAATAAATACTAAGGTGAGATGTATAATACATGATTAAGATTATACATGCAATATAATGGTAAACTATATCATATACAAGGTGTATAAAACTACATGCGATAATAAACGTTTAAAGTTAAGTGTATTAATATACTCGACGTAACCACGCATGTGATATAGCGGTTTTCCTAATCCCGAGTTAAACCAAAAACCCGACAAACGTTATTAGTTAACAACGGGGAATAAACCGGGGTAGATTAATAACGGTACGGGGTGCCGTAGTGTATTGTTAATATGAGATGCTGATGCATAGTGTGATGCATATTAACAGATTGTAGAGGCGTCTCGAGGATCTCCAGAGATTTTGGCTGATTCATACTCCACGGTTATACATCCAGGGTGAACGGTATGTTATTTATGTGGCTTGATTGTCTCTGAGGATTTCCTCAGTTCAGACATTATGTGAAAATCTGTGCTAAGATTGAATGTCTGCTTGTGTGAATTAATATGCTTGAGTTATGTATTAATGCTGCTTATTATTATTACTGTTGAACGATAACAGTACAGTTCGTATATATGAACATATTATAAGACAAACTAGCGGCAATGATGCTATCTTATATGTGTAATATAAGGAACGTAAGTAAAACGTTGTGGCATTAGGATAATAAGATATATATACATTATCTGAGACTTATATACGGAGCATTGGCCTCTTTAACGCCGCTCTCGTATCTAACACTGGATCCCGAGTCGACATACTCAGGATTGGACTAACGACCTTAGTCTGCTGTGTTATGAAAAATAGTAAAACAAATGCGATGGTATAGATCAATTTATCAAGAGGATGTGGCTCTTGCTGTGAACTGTGATCCATTAACGATACTAGGGTACCGTGTGGTAACCGTAAGTATCTGGATAAATTTCCAACGGACTACAGATGGTTCGTCGGTCGGAGACTCTACCGCTGGAGTGGCTAATGCCTTGTGTGATCCGCCATAGGAGATGGGTAACTTAGAGACACGTCGTTCTAACGAGACGTTGTCATCAGGTATGACTGAACAATTACGGACGACTATATTAGCTCGTACATTAGGCGAACATTATTTGGGCTTGCATGCCAAAGACGGGAATTCATACTTGTTTATTGTTCTCGTTGTTTCGCCTTGTTGTTCATTGGTTATGCTTTGTGATTATGTGTGGTATGTTGGTGATGTTGATTAAATGAGTCGTTGTACTCATATGTGTGTTGTGAATTGGATTAATTGAATCATTGTATTTATATTTATGTTGTGAGCTGGATGAGTCGAGTCGCTGTGCTCGTGTGTGGATTATGGTGGATTGTTTGGTCGAGCGAGTCGACGTACTCAACTATGAACTATTAAGTGTTTGTTGGATTGGAGTCTATGTACTCATATAAGCGTTGTAACGCTTTCAGTGGTATATTACGATGCGATGTGTGAAGCCGGGGGCTTGTTTACTATTTGAGTTCACTGCAATATATGTTGTTGCTTTACAGTTTTTATATAAACTACCTGCATGAAAACGAATTGCATGCTCTCGACCAATTAACTGAGGGTCCGAGGGGGCATGACGGTCATGTAGTAACATACTCAGCAGGGGCTGATTCCATACCACAAACAAACATTTTTGCAGGTATGCAGCTTCCGGTGTCGACAAAGAGAGGGACGCGCTGAGTAGTTTGATTACAGTTGTTTAAAAATGCACTGTTGCATTTTCATATGAACCTAGAAACGTGTATAGGATTGGGATACTTAGAATGCTCACTGTGAATGTATTTCATATTGGTTTTGGAAGTTTAGATCTATCTCTTGTTGTCACTGTGGGAAAATGTTTCGTATTTAAGAATGTATCAGTAAGCACGTTATTAATCGTATGGGCGAGTGAGAACGGTAACACCAGTAGTACAATTGTTGAGATTACCGCTGCGATTGCATTATTAATTAAGTGGATTAGTAACCGAATAGAGTAGGGGTGTTACAGTATACTACTATACCCGAGTTAAACTAGGAAGAGGTTTAAGTTGAAAAGAGAACCAAATTAGTTCTAAGACACAGGAAACTAATACTAGTTCTGGTTACAGATCTAGATAAGTCAGAGGCGTTCGGCGGATTAGACGAATGAGGGATTAAGAGCTAGCCAGTCTCCGGTGTACGGTATGGGATTCTTGTAGCTTGTTTGCTAACGAGGTCTACCTCGGTTTGTGTGCTATGTGTTATTGTGATACGACCAAGCAAGATTAAATATGAAACCGATTTATTGTATTGTTGTTGTGTGTCCATTGCACACTAACACGAATTGATTCAGGGCTTGTTCATTAACTATGTTTAATAACAATTGTATAAGGTTATAAATATTCCCTATTGTTAGTTGGTTAATACCGAGAGAGGTTTAACTAACCAATTGTCAAAGAGACTTCAGCTAACTGGAACTTGGGGGAAGAGGAATCCGGGACTGACTCCGGTCATGCATGTTCAGGTTAGAAGGTCGGCATCTGTATCAGATCTGTCTTCCGCCTAGGGTCGACAAACTGACCCGACCAGCTCAAGTGAACAGTTCGAGGTGGGAGGCAAATTCAGGAGGCGCAGGAGGGTCAAGCTGTAACACCCCTACTGTTAATGCAATGCTTACCGTCCAATCTCCTTATAAATCAGATACACGCAGCGGATACCTACTTACTTACATTGGGTGATACAATGCCGTTAGCCACCCACGTGACCAACAAGGCTACTCCTATTACATACAGCATCGGTCTGATGGACCGGAATCCCGAGTACTATGAATCTACAGTACATCCTTCGTTTACCACATACTGCTACAATCTCCATTCCATACAATACTCCAAGTACAATACAATGTAATCTACATACCGAGTTTACTAAGATCCTTATACAATGTACTATCTCTTTAAGGTTCATACATACTCGCTAAGAGACTACTTGCTACCCGTTCCTCACACGCTACTTACTTCCAAATATCAGGATGTGCCTCCGGTCTCTTCCTTGACCATATTCGTTTCGGGTACCTGCACACTAAAAAATGTCCCCCGAAGGGGTCAGCTTTCGCCGAGCATGATAACCGCATACCCCGCGTACTAGTGAGGGTACGCCGACCACTTGGTCGAATACATGCGGTTCATTTTATTCATACACACATGCATACATGCTTTCATACATATACTACGATGCTCTACGCAAAGAATACATACATACACTTCAGTTCATACATAGTAATCCACATAGCCCAACGATACATACTTACCTTTCTGAATTCCGTGATACCCAATACAATATACAATACATACGCAAATCATACACAATCCAATAACTTGTTAGCCCATATTGGTCCACCCGGGTTAATCGGGTGGAGATTACTCTTTTACTCATTTACTCCATACATACACATACTTACTCATTCTCATACTCATACTTACTTACTTACTCTTACTCTTACTCATGTTAAGTCGTCGGGACCTCCGGCCCGGGGACTACTCCGTCCCACCACCGGGATTTACTTGGTTCACTAATCCAGGATGCTACCCACTTAAGGGATTTGGGCCGTGGACCAGCTTACGAACCAGGAATCGGATCCAACCTCTTGTGTCACCTCATCCTCACGCGTGGCCGAAGCTATATCGGACTTGTACTCATTCCAATTTACTCACTTAAGTTAGGAGTTAGCTAGTTAGGAATTAGCACAAGTCAACATTCAAGCCACATTTACAAATACAATGCCCAATATACATTCATACTAAATACAATACAATACATAAGTATAATACAAGATTCATTTACACCATATCATCATCCATTCATTTCATGAATTATACAAACTATTGTTCAAGAGAAATACACCAAGAACAATATACACAAACACAAGTAAGTGCAATATAGTCCGATTCGTGCGTTTATCTTATTAGGTGATCAGGTAAGCACACAAATCGGGGTAACCAGATTAGGATACAGGGCATGAAGAAATCATACCTTTCACCGTTGTACTTGTATCCCAATGTTCCTCCGGTATTCACAATTCAAATCCTATGATATACATACATTCAAATGATTAATCTAACTATTATTACTTAGTTCGTACTTAGTATGTCCTCACACTTCTTATGCTTACACATTACTTATTTACTATTCTTTACCTTAAGTTTTACTTTCTTACTTAACTTAGGTTTACTTTCTTTCATGTACATGTATATGTGGATATACATACATACACATATATATATACCTATATATATGTATGTCATTACTATTTAAAACAAATTTTTTTTTTTTTTTTTTGTCAGGACCGGACTTGCGACCGACCTTGCAAGTCCGGTCCATTCCAGTGGTTCAGGTTACGGAAATTTTCTGGCCGACCGGACTTGCATGTCCGGTCGCAAGTCCGGTCCGTTCCAGTAGCTCGGGTTACGGGAATTTTTCTGGCCGACCGGACTTGCATGTCCGGTCGCAAGTCCGGTCCGTTCCAGTAGCTCGGGTTACGGGAATTTTTTCTGGCCGACCGGACTTGCATGTCCGGTCGCAAGTCCGGTCCGTTCCAGTAGCATCCTGACGGGGAAATTTTCAGCTCGACCGGACTTGCAAGTCCGGTCGCAAGTCCGGTCCAGCCCAGTATTTGCATTTTAATTTCTGTTTTCAGTCCTCTCTTTCACCCATTACTTCCCCATTGTTCCTACACTTAATCCCACATGTCATAACACTAATTAAACCTCGTAATACACCTTAGTTCATCCACCAAATGCTTTACTAAATCCATCAATCCACTTACACAATTTCATCACTTCCCTTCCACACTTACAACAGTTTTTCACCCTCCAATGCTACGGATTTTTGTTCCAACTTCTAACATCCAATACTTCCTCTACCAATGTCACTCCTAGCATCCCAAATACCTCCTCTTACCAAGTCAATTCACTTCCAAGCGATTGTACCATCTATACCCAAGTCCAACATTCATTTTACCAAATCTTGTACACTCATTCCTCCTAGTTTCCACAATGCACTTAAATACTTTTCGCTACAGATTTTGTCATTTACACTTCTCTTCTATATCTCCCTCTTCTATTGGCATTCCTAACACTCCTAATGTATTGGAATACATTATCCATCTCCCTCAACTTACCCGCTGTTTTCCTTAATCAAAATCTGTTACACACCCACATTAGTCACCTAGTTTTAATTCTCTAAGTGTTCTATTCCTAGGCAATTTTTGCCATAGTCTCCCTTGTATTTTTATACACTCACCACATTGTCTACACTCACATCAATAACCAATTCACCTGTTTACAACAACCAAAACATACAAGCTCCCATATACCTTACCAATACTAAAACACACTTAAAATTCCTGCACTTAATAACTCATTCCCAATCTGTTTTGACAAGTTCCAAAATGTCTTTTAAAGCTTCAAAATGCTTGTATTCTCTTACACATTATACTACTAATGCATTACCATTTTACAATCCCAATTTTCATTACTAATAATCTGTTACTCATACAAGTACATACCGAGCTACACAATGAGTACCCTTACCTTGTTTTCCTTCTAGTTTCTTTCTTCTTCTTTCTCCTTCCTTCTCTCTCTACTACCGGTTTTGTAATCTCAATCCACTAGCACTACAACCATCCACATACACCATTCAATACCAAGAACTACCCAACCCATAATCAAGCTTAATCTATCTAGGTTTTAGGGTTTTAGAAAATTTTGTTACCTTTCAAGAGCACAAGGGCTGTTTGGGATAGCTCAAGAACAAGATTTCTCACACCACCACAATGCCAAAATCGGCTGAACATACAAGAGACCAAACAAGGTTTAGTCTTAAATTTTCGTTTTGCCATTTAGGCTAGAAAGAGATGGAGTTTCAAGATATTTTTACCTTAGAAGAACAAGGAGAACAAGGGCCTTCTAATGGTGGTGTTGAGCTCCAAATGGGTATCCCATAAAATCGAAAATGGTTGTTTTTGGATTTTGGAAAGGTGAAAATTAGCTCTTGGGAGAGTATACAATGGTGTAATTTTTACAATTTTGGAGAGTTTGGAGGGAGTTACAAAGGAGAGAAGTAGAGGTTTTTTGTGTTTGCTCTTCATTCCTCCATGGAATCGCATGAGGTTGAAGAAAGGAAGAAAAGAGGGTGAGAGGCTGCCTTGAGCTCACGGAGGGAAAAGGAGAATGGGAAATAGGAGAGAGAATATGTGTGGGGTATTTTATTTTTTTGTTTGTTTGTAAATAGAGAGTGTGAGTGAGTGTGTGAGAGAGTGTGAGAGAGGGGGAAATAAAGCCCATCGCTACACCCCACACCACAACAAATTTTTATTTTTGTTTTAAAGTGGACACGTACTCTGGTTATTTATTTTCTACCCCACGCTTACCTTTTTGACAGTTTTTACTAATCTCTCGTTTTATTTGATTTTATTGGTCCTGCAGCTTCTCTAATATTTATTAATGAATATTTAGTTGACTAAAATTGTTACGAGTCTATTTGACCCGCTTAAAGACACGCTTTCCCGGTTACCTCGAAAAACGCGCTTTAAGGTTCGTTAGTGATTTTAATCCATTTTAAGGATCCGTTTTCTTCGGGATTTGTTCCCTCATATTTATTTAGACTTAATTAAGCCTTTAGAATCCTTATAATACACTAACCGAGGTCTCATACCTCCTATGGTTATTTAACGCTTATTTAGCGTTTTTCGCTTTTTAAGCATTTCTTCATTTCTTTTGGATTTATTTTTCCTTACCAATATTACTTAGGCATTATTAGGCTCTTAAATACCTATTAGGATAATCTAATCACCATATTTAAGGTCGGGGTATTTCAATCTACCCCCCTTAAGAACTTTGTCCTCAAAGTTGTTCGAGGTTATGGGATTACTGTACTTACTCATTTATACTTGCCTAATATCAAAGCCATACATTCCTCCTCCTTACAATCCCCAGATTCGTTACTCAAGGTTTCTCCTTTCCATACCATACCAATGTACAATACCTACTCCAATCCATATTACTACTTACCATCCGGTTCCTCATTACCACATTTATACATACATACCGTGCAAAGCTATCCCCAAAGCAGTGCAATACACATTACCATCCCGTAGGCACTCAGATCATTTAGACACAGGACTCCTCTATGTCCTGTTGCCCTTGGAATAATATAATAGGCTACACTACTATCCTTTCCTGTATAACTTCCAACCATTACTTACTCTCCAGTCTAAGAAAATTCTTTTACAACTACTAATTAGAAATCTTTCTAAAGCATACAACTTCAAGTTCCAATTTATATTCATTACTTCTATCCTAAGTGTGATTCTTGTGACCACTTAAGGGAAGCTTCAAGAATCATTCGACCCTGATGTGATCAGCATCAGTGTTGAACTATCTTTCCACCCCAATTTGTGTTCGGTTTCCCTTGATCTGATCAGGATCAAGTTTGACTTCCCACATCAGTTTCAAACAAGCAAATAATTCAATTATTTTCATGTTTCATCTTTTTACTCTTCCTAGTCATTCATACATCTCCAAGGGATGGAATCAGTCCATCAATCGTCCTCACTCTATTTCCCAAACGCTTTACTCCGTGGTTCAATCCTAGTGCTCATTTCCTCAACCTTCACTACTTTCGTCCATTACTCACCATCATATCCTATATTATAACTAAGGAATACTTCGTTTCTGAGATTTAGTTGTCTTCAGTAGTTTCAAATATTTTACTTACGATTCCACTACTCATAAACTTCATTCATCTACTGTCCTCATTCATTTCGTGCTACTTCTTCGGTGGTTACAATACTTGTGGAGCTCCGTCCACTACTCATTACTTTTCTTTTACTAATACTCTTACACTGGTGTTACAAGATAGGTACGTTCCTCCTATGGTATTTGCATGTTTAATGCCTAGTTACCATAATTACAATATGAATGAGTACTTATGTTTGTTTAACATAGTATCAATCATCAATTTTGATTCTCGTTTGTGCTATGCACATTATGGTTTATGTGTTTTATTCACAAAACTTACATCAAGCGGTTTTCGCTCTACCCCCCTTAAAAGGGATTACGCCCACGTAATCTACCATGTGTTATTATTATTAAACATTGGTTTAATCAATTTGGGCAATCTGAAGCGTTTAGCTTCACTATGGTACATTATACAATAAACTCTGGTCAAAGGTCTCAACCATACCAATGGTTTAGTATTTGCACCAAGGATTTCTATATGAGTTTATTTAACTCATCATTCATTCGGTTCTAGCCTATTAGGCTTCGAGGCATTAATAGCCATTTGCTATACTTACTAGCTGGGGCCCACTAGCTTCTGCTGCGCGACCCTGATAACTCGGGTTATTTACCCTTCGTGTTATCCTTAATGTACTATGCATCACCTTTTATCCGTCTATTATGGGCATAAGGTTTATTAAACAAATGGGTATTCTTTACCGTGTTTGAACTCAATGAGTTTAAGGTTTATAACCAGCTCTCTGGTAATCTTCTGCACATGCTATTCGTGCTTCTACGATTATTCGTTAAGCTCCTCCGACTTATTGTCGGGCGAGGTTAAGTCACTACTTAGTTGTAGTGCTTCCTCTGGTGTCACCAGCTTCTGAATTCTACCAGTTTCCCTGGTCCAGTACAAGTGTTCTTTACTTGTATGACCTTGCATTTCTATGCGTCGGTCCTAGTGACTTTCTTACGTCTTTTCACTCCTCATTCCATTGGAATTCACACTTTGTGATTGTTAGTGTATTGTACACTCTTCGTGCTTCTTTGGCCTTAGGCCGCACGGTTTGTTGCTAAGCTTGCTGAACTGGCTAGTGCCGTGTTGTTGTGGTGAAAAGAAAGGTTTTACTACGGTTTACATTCTCCATATCCCTAGCCATCCCATTAGATCATTAGCTGCACGTGCAATACCAAAACGCTCAGTCATACAGAGTGCAGAGGCGTAAACGCTTGACAGTAAGTCACTTATGTGATAGGAAAGAATATTTTTGTGTGTCATCTCACTGATACTTGTTATTACTTAACCTCCCTCATAGCGGTCGCCTGTTGCGCACCGTGTTCTTACTTACTGTGCAACATTGTCTTTACTGTTTCTGTTACTGTGATAGTTTCTCTTCACTCATAGCCATTGTCATTGGCACCATTCCCTTATGGTATGAATACCTGGGGTTTCCAATGTTCGTGTGTATGACGGTTTGTCGTAGCATACCGCACCACTGCTATTTCCCATAGTGGGGATGTTTTATTTCAGTTTTAGGTTTCATGTGTAGGTTGGCTTACCTCACATCATTTTCGTTATTCTGATACAAACCACGTATCTTGGTTGACCAAGGATGAGATAACTCATCGGGTCATAAGCTTCTTGAGCGTTAGTCATTCATGGTGTTCAGTGTGCGTTCACGTTAAATGCTTTGTAATTATTGCTTACGGTGGCTGAGCATTGGTTTAGGCTCTGGCTGTGTAGTTTTGCTTGTATGTATTTTACCAGGACATCCCGTGAAACTTCAAGGGCTTCCTGGTCCCGTTCTATCATTGGTAAATGAAGTTCTGGTTGAGAGGTTGTTGCCACTCATAGGTCTCATGACAAGGTTTACCATGTGAGTATTTATGTAATGGTTCACCACATGCTTGGGTGCATGAGGAGTATACTTACTCCCTTAAGTCGTAATGGCTTGGAAATCTCATTTCCTGGTTCCATCGCCTCTTGGCAATATCTATATGCGTAGGCTTTACTGTTATAATAGATGGAGACCTTTCCAAGGATTCACATCTTCACCACCTTGGCGGTCTTCGGTTAACGAGGGGTACTTTCCCTTGGGTTCTCGTAGTGTCCAAGTGTGGACTAGGCCATTGTTGGCATTATCATGATTCTTATGCCTCTGTGTACAATTGCTACAGAAGGCATGAGGGGTATTTAACTCCGTCAGCTGTATACTAGACTGGTGCTCTAGTGACAGTGACACTGAGGTGGCCATTACTACAAGCCACTCAGGATGTTGGGTTGGATTTATGGTCCAGTTGTTGATTTCTTGTCGTATGAGGCAATATCTCTTGTAGGTCTTGTTAACAATTGGTGCCGGTTTTGCAACCGTTTAAGTTTATATAACGTATTTGGTTTGCAACTTCTGAGTCGTATTGCTGCAAGCTATGCTTTTTGCAAGCTGTTTATACATGTTTCCACTCCTTGTATACCGTCATAGGTTGGAGATATTATTGGGCTCCATGGTAAGTCGTGGCATCACGCTTCCGTTCATAGGAGACCCTTTAGGCAATCAGGTGTTAATAGGTGCCTCTCAGTATTTTAGGGCATTTCCTGTTAGTGAAATCCCTTCGGTGTCCTAACCGAGTGTTCGTTTTAGCTCCCGTGCTCATGTCGTTACGGTTGTTCGACTGTTATTAACGCAGACACCCTTCAAGGATCGCTCCTGGGTGTTGGTGGCTGTGCCGTTACATCCGGCTAATGTTTATAACGTGTGTCGTCCTCTATACCGTCTTATGGTATTGTAGCTGAGTCGTCCCCTTTTGGGTTGTAACGTCTCCCGTTCTTGGGTAGACTGTTTACACTTGTTCCTAGTGCTTAGGACTAGGTTTGATATCCCCTTCAATGATGGAGTGTACTTGTGGTAATCTTGGGGTTGCTCTTGGGAGTTCTGTCCCGTTTGTTGAGCATTGTTAGGTTCATATTAGGCATTCGCCTTCATGTGTTTAGGCTGGGCATTCCATCCAGCTGTCAGGTAATTGCTTAGATTATTTGAGACATAACCAATGTCTATACCGTTTAGTCTGTGCCCTTTGCACTTCCTAGTTCTTACTCCTTATCTTCAGATGGATTCTCTGAGTTCCTTTATGCTGAATTGTCTGAGGTGTCCAGTTGTTCTGGTTTGAACTCACTGATGGTCCGTAGAACGGAGCTGACTACTTCCCGTGTGTCGTACACTACATGTATACATACGTGGGGTACCATGCTGATACGTTACCACTTACCCGACTACGTGTCAGGCCCGCAAGCTCCTTCGGAGTGCGGTTGTCCCACATCCCGTAATTGGGTACACTTGTAGTGTTCGTCACACGCCTAGGTGAAGTATTCTATTGTCAACTCCTCTTGTATCATTCTATGATACTCACCGTAATGTTGTTGGTCTGGTTTTAAAATCCAAGGTTTTTAAAAGAGGTTTGAGGTTTTGAAAGAAAATTTTGGGTTTTAAAACAGTGGTTCGGTGTTAAAAGAAATCTCTCATGGCATAGCCACGTTTGAGGTCTTGACCAAGTCTAGCCTCTCGCTGACTGGTATGTTCTAAATACAGTGGTCGGGCTGTTAGGCCTTTCCAAGGTTCCATTTCTTCAGTTTTAGGATGTTTGATCCTGTGATTGTTTCGTTACTGTCACCGTACATTACTATGTACTTGTGACGTGTTAGTGTTCCCTTACATATCTCTGTCTTTACTGCACTTGCCGTGGCAAGTGCGTGGTACTGGTGGTTTTTGGGTAATCTTATACCAATCTTGGTAGGGTTTCCATTTGTGTTTGTTAGTCTTGTTGGCGCTTCCCTCGATCTTATTGATCTATAACTGATATACTCGCTCCTTTAGGTAGCTTCTTGATTGTCTAGACATGGTTGTCGTAGATCTGAGTACTTCTCCAATCCTTGGAGATTCCCCTTTGATTTGATTGTGTTCTTCCTTATTGCTCGTTCCCACACGTTTATGGTGTTTACTGAGCCTACCTTGTTTAGGCACTACTCCTGTAGTCCTATCGGATTATATCCCGTAGATGTTCTTGTAGCTGTGTAAGCTATGCTGGCCAGGTATTGTAACCTCATATTGGCGTTGGGGTTTTTGGAGTTAACCGTTCCTGACTATGTCCTTAGTCAGCTGGCATACCGTTGGTGGTATTATTCAAGTGTCACTATCCCGTAGACTCGTGTCTCGGGTTCCATTACTGCTCCCTTTTTCATTCCGTTGCACGTTAGTGCTTTGTCCTGCTGTTGGTTGACTAGCTAGGTTTCGCGACTGCTAAGCACGTCGCCCCATGCTGTTGTAAGTTGTAGCCTCCTCGTGGTTGGAGTGTTCATCCTACCGCTATCAAGTGCGGGTATTGTGTTCAACCGGGATCCATCTCCGGGTCTCCAATTCCTGGAATCTACATGCCGGTTCTTGTTTACTGTGTGATTGCTTCCACTGCCAGATCGGGTTTTTCCCGAGTATGAGAGGCTTTCTTCTCTCTGGCGTCCTTTCCCAAGTTATACAATGGGTTGTGGAGGGCGGGACTGGTATTGTAGGTATCCGGTACTCACCGGTAGTTCCTAACTAGCATATCTCTAATGCTAACACTCAGCCCTTAGCCCTAAGCTTCTAATTCCTAACTCGGTATTCCTAGACTCGGTATTTCCAGTCATCAGAGCGATACTTCGCTCTGATACCACTTTTTGTAACACCCCTACTGTTAATGCAATGCTTACCGTCCAATCTCCTTAAATCAGATACGCAGCGGATATACTTACTTACATTGGGTGATACAATGCCGTTAGCCACCCACGTGACCAACAAGGCTACTCCTATTACATACAGCATCGGTCTGATGGACCGGAATCCCGAGTACTATGAATCTACAGTACATCCTTCGTTTACCACATACTGCTACAATCTCCATTCCATACAATACTCCAAGTACAATACAATGTAATCTACATACCGAGTTTACTAAGATCCTTATACAATGTACTATCTCTTTAAGGTTCATACATACTCGCTAAGAGACTACTTGCTACCCGTTCCTCACACGCTACTTACTTCCAAATATCAGGATGTGCCTCCGGTCTCTTCCTTGACCATATTCGTTTCGGGTACCTGCACACTAAAAAATGTCCCCCGAAGGGGTCAGCTTTCGCCGAGCATGATAACCGCATACCCCGCGTACTAGTGAGGGTACGCCGACCACTTGGTCGAATACATGCGGTTCATTTTATTCATACACATGCATACATGCTTTCATACATATACTACGATGCTCTACGCAAAGAATACATACATACACTTCAGTTCATACATAGTAATCCACATAGCCCAACGATACATACTTACCTTTCTGAATTCCGTGATACCCAATACAATATACAATACATACGCAAATCATACACAATCCAATAACTTGTTAGCCCATATTGGTCCACCCGGGTTAATCGGGTGGAGATTACTCTTTTACTCATTTACTCCATACATACACATACTTACTCATTCTCATACTCATACTTACTTACTCTTACTCTTACTCATGTTAAGTCGTCGGGACCTCCGGCCCGGGGACTACTCCGTCCCACCACCGGGATTTACTTGGTTCACTAATCCAGGATGCTACCCACTTAAGGGATTTGGGCCGTGGACCAGCTTACGAACCAGGAATCGGATCCAACCTCTTGTGTCACCTCATCCTCACGCGTGGCCGAAGCTATATCGGACTTGTACTCATTCCAATTTACTCACTTAAGTTAGGAGTTAGCTAGTTAGGAATTAGCACAAGTCAACATTCAAGCCACATTTACAAATACAATGCCCAATATACATTCATACTAAATACAATACAATACATAAGTAATACAAGATTCATTTACACCATATCATCATCCATTCATTTCATGAATTATACAAACTATTGTTCAAGAGAAATACACCAAGAACAATATACACAAACACAAGTAAGTGCAATATAGTCCGATTCGTGCGTTTATCTTATTAGGTGATCAGTAAGCACACAAATCGGGGTAACCAGATTAGGATACAGGGCATGAAGAAATCATACCTTTCACCGTTGTACTTGTATCCCAATGTTCCTCCGGTATTCACAATTCAAATCCTATGATATACATACATTCAAATGATTAATCTAACTATTATTACTTAGTTCGTACTTAGTATGTCCTCACACTTCTTATGCTTACACATTACTTATTTACTATTCTTTACCTTAAGTTTTACTTTCTTACTTAACTTAGGTTTACTTTCTTCATGTACATGTATATGTGGATATACATACATACACATATATATATACCTATATATGTATGTCATTACTATTTAAAACAAATTTTTTTTTTTTTTTTTGTCAGGACCGGACTTGCGACCGACCTTGCAAGTCCGGTCCATTCCAGTGGTTCAGGTTACGGAAATTTTCTGGCCGACCGGACTTGCATGTCCGGTCGCAAGTCCGGTCCGTTCCAGTAGCTCGGGTTACGGGAATTTTTCTGGCCGACCGGACTTGCATGTCCGGTCGCAAGTCCGGTCCGTTCCAGTAGCTCGGGTTACGGGAATTTTTTCTGGCCGACCGGACTTGCATGTCCGGTCGCAAGTCCGGTCCGTTCCAGTAGCATCCTGACGGGGAAATTTTCAGCTCGACCGGACTTGCAAGTCCGGTCGCAAGTCCGGTCCAGCCCAGTATTTGCATTTTAATTTCTGTTTTCAGTCCTCTCTTTCACCCATTACTTCCCCATTGTTCCTACACTTAATCCCACATGTCATAACACTAATTAAACCTCGTAATACACCTTAGTTCATCCACCAAATGCTTTACTAAATCCATCAATCCACTTACACAATTTCATCACTTCCCTTCCACACTTACAACAGTTTTTCACCCTCCAATGCTACGGATTTTTGTTCCAACTTCTAACATCCAATACTTCCTCTACCAATGTCACTCCTAGCATCCCAAATACCTCCTCTTACCAAGTCAATTCACTTCCAAGCGATTGTACCATCTATACCCAAGTCCAACATTCATTTTACCAAATCTTGTACACTCATTCCTCCTAGTTTCCACAATGCACTTAAATACTTTTCGCTACAGATTTTGTCATTTACACTTCTCTTCTATATCTCCCTCTTCTATTGGCATTCCTAACACTCCTAATGTATTGGAATACATTATCCATCTCCCTCAACTTACCCGCTGTTTTCCTTAATCAAAATCTGTTACACACCCACATTAGTCACCTAGTTTTAATTCTCTAAGTGTTCTATTCCTAGGCAATTTTTGCCATAGTCTCCCTTGTATTTTTATACACTCACCACATTGTCTACACTCACATCAATAACCAATTCACCTGTTTACAACAACCAAAACATACAAGCTCCCATATACCTTACCAATACTAAAACAACACTTAAAATTCCTGCACTTAATAACTCATTCCCAATCTGTTTTGACAAGTTCCAAAATGTCTTTTAAAGCTTCAAAATGCTTGTATTCTCTTACACATTATACTACTAATGCATTACCATTTTACAATCCCAATTTTCATTACTAATAATCTGTTACTCATACAAGTACATACCGAGCTACACAATGAGTACCCTTACCTTGTTTTCCTTCTAGTTTCTTTCTTCTTCTTTCTCCTTCCTTCTCTCTCTACCGGTTTTGTAATCTCAATCCACTAGCACTACAACCATCCACATACACCATTCAATACCAAGAACTAACCCTAACCATTAATCAAGCTTTAATCTAGGTTTTAGGGTTTAGAAAATTTGTTACCTTTCAAGAGCACAAGGGCTGTTTGGGATAGCTCAAGAACAAGATTTCTCACACCACCACAATGCCAAAATCGGCTGAACATACAAGAGACCAAACAAGGTTTAGTCTTAAATTTTCGTTTTGCCATTTAGGCTAGAAAGAGATGGAGTTTTCAAGATATTTTTACCTTAGAAGAACAAGGAGAACAAGGGCCTTCTAATGGTGGTGTTGAAGCTCCAAATGGGGTATACCCATAAAATCGAAAATGGTTGTTTTTGGATTTTGGAAAGGTGAAAATGTAGCTCTTGAGGAGAGGATTACAATGGTGTAATTTTTACAATTTTTGGAGAAGTTTGGAGGGAGTTACAAAGGAGAGAAGTAGAGGTTTTTGTGTTTTGCTCTCATTCCTCCATGGAATCGCATGAGGTTGAAGAAAGGAAGAAAAGAGAGGGTGAGAGGGGCTGCTCCACGTGAGGGAAAAGAGAGAATGGGAATAGGAGAGAGAATATGTGTGAGTGGGGTAGTTTATTAATTTTGTTTGTTTGTAAATAAGAGAGTGTGAGTGAGTGTGTGAGAGAGTGTGAGAGAGGGGGAAATAAAGCCCATCGGCTACACCCCACACACACACACAAATTTTACTTTTTGTTTTAAAAGTGGACACGTAACTCTTGGTTATTTATGTTTCTACCCCACGACTTACCGTTTTTGACAGTTTTTACTAATCTCTCGTTTTATTGATTTTATTGGTCCTGCAGCTTCTCTAATATTTATTAATGAATATTTAGTTGACTAAAATTGTTACGAGTCTATTTGACCCGCTTAAAGACACGCTTTCCCGGTTACCTCGAAAAACGCGCTTTAAGGTTCGTTAGTGATTTTAATCCATTTTAAGGATCCGTTTTCTTCGGGATTTGTTCCCTCATATTTATTTAGACTTAATTAAGCCTTTAGAATCCTTATAATACACTAACCGAGGTCTCATACCTCCTATGGTTATTTAACGCTTATTTAGCGTTTTTCGCTTTTTAAGCATTTCTTCATTTCTTTTGGATTTATTTTTCCTTACCAATATTACTTAGGCATTATTAGGCTCTTAAATACCTATTAGGATAATCTAATCACCATATTTAAGGTCGGGGTATTTCACAAGCCTACACCCCTCACAACTTAAGAATAATGTTTATTAACCCAATGGAACTAATAACTCATTGGCTAGGGTTACCATGACCCGACAAAAATAAATAATTCAGTTAGAGAACAACCAATTCTAATAGGAGAATGGTTGACACTTATAAGGTATGGTCAAACACGAGAACTAAACAATTCTCAGGCCTCAAGAGTTAGGAATCTAACTTACTCATTGATGGGCGTCCATTACGACGTTCAATTTATTTGAGTTGTGAATGTTTCACATAAATGTGTTGTTTGTTATCGTACTTCTTATTATTATTGTATGAATAAACAATTGCATGTATTCGACAAAGTAGTCGTGTGTAACCCGGCTAGCTTGTGGGCTGCACGTTTTCTGTACCAGCAATATGCTGAGCCCCTTGGGGCCTGTGATTTAAACTTTGCAGGTAGGTACCAGATGAGGACTCAACCTGAGAGTAGGAGCGGGTAGAGTACTTCGGGTTGCTTTTACATTTGTTACACGAGTTTTGCATGTACACTCGTTTAGTAAATTGATGAAATGTTAGTATGATGTATTAGGATATGAGATACTCGGTATAAGTTGTGGTTTGTGAATTGTAATGTTTTAGATGCTCGAGTAATTATCCGGTTAGTCAGACCGTGACTTGTAAAGAGAATAGGCCTAGTTAGTCACGGGGGTGACTAACGGCGGTAACACCAATTTAGTAGAACTTTTCCGCTGCGTTGACGATCATTGTACTTGGAGATGGGGTGTTACACTTATTCTGTCAATTTATTCAATATGTCGGTTTAGAGGATTATTCTGGGGGATGGTTTATTTCAGTTTGTTTTAATTATGTAATTTATATTTTTACTGGTTTTAATTAATTACGGATTGTTATGATTAATGTTATTCCTGAGCTTTTTAATAAATGTCATGAGTTTATTAAATTGCTTTACTAAATCTATTTTGATCCGACCAAGTGATAAATAAATCGGTTATATTAATCTGTATATCTGTGGAATTATTGATTGGATTAATTAATTATTCCTGCAGACGCAAATTATTATTCCTCGTACTTAATCCGTTTACATGTGTTTCTGCTTGAGAATATTAAGAATTTTGCCAATCTGTCTTTAATTAACCAGTAGACATAATTGATCAAACGGTTTTAACCTGAACCCAGAGTCCCGCTCATCCATATCATCTATCACTTTATTTTATTAGTTATTTATTTTTCTGTCTGTTATTTTAATTATCTCGTTCTTGTTATTTATTTAAATCCCAAAACAAAAACAAACCTCTTATTCGTTACCCATCGCCTAAGGCTAGACTTATTTTCTTCAAGTCCCGCGGATTGATACCTGGTTGCTTCTTAAGTACTATACTACTGTGACCGGGATTTTCGCAACCCGACGGTCTATTGATTTGTTATTTTCTAGGATTATTTCTTGGCTTTTAATATATCAATTTTACCGTTTGCATTTAGGAGGCTAATTAGGTGCTTAAATATGTGGGATTAAGTGTAGGAACAATGGGGAATTAATTGGGCAAAGATAGCAATGTAACAGATTTGGAGAAACTTAAAAACTGTAAAAATATAGCAGGGTCCGGGACCTTAGTCTAGGACTAAGTACCGGACCAGTGTGCAAAATCATGCTGAGAATAAGTAGCAGAGGGTGGTCCGGGACTTAGGTCCCGTATAAGGACCCGGACCACCCCATTTAAATAGGTCGAGAGATTTCCAAAGTAGGGGTCCGGGACTTGACTCATTGACAAGGACCCGGACCACCTTAAAAATCTGTTCGAGAGTTCCTTTGCTATGTAGGTCCGGGACTTAAGTAAGGGATAAGGACCCGGACCAAAATGAAAATGCGTCCGAGGGTTTTAGGTTGCTTCTGGTCCGGGACTCAAGTCCAGCATGAGGACCCGGACCATAAATAAAAACAGCCCGAGAGTTTGGACCACAGGTTGGTCCGGGACTTAAGACCCGGACAAGGTCCCGGACCAACCCAAATTTTGAAAATAAGCTTATTAAATGGCTTTTAAGGTAAGGAAGTGAATGGTAATGATAGTATAAGATAATTAGGACATAATTAAGGATGTTTAAAGGTCATTAAGAGTATAAACGAGTTTTAAAAGTAATGAAGAGTAAGTAAACCATGTGTAAGTGTAATTAATGATAGTTAGATTAGTCACTCGATTGTATGTATGTCATAGGACTTGGATTGTGAACACCGAAGGAAAGTCGGTTACAAGTACAACGGTGAACGGTATGAACTTCTCATGCCTTGTATGCTACCTTGGCTACTCTGATTTGTGTGCTTGTGTGCTAATTGATCACCTAACAAGATAAACGCACGAATCGGAACTATTATGCTTACTTGTGATTATATGATGTTGTACTTTGTTTGGATGTTATCTTAAATCATAGTTTGTATAATTCATGAAATGTATGGATGATAATGAATGTGTGTATGTTTGATGTACTGTGTTGTGACCGAATACATTGTGGTGGACTTCTAACTAATTCCTAACAAGTTAACCAATCTAACATAATAAATTGGTAAATTGGAATGAGTAGAAGTCCGATATAGTTTCGGTCACGCGTGAGGAGGCGGCGGAGTCAAAGAGGTTGGTTCCAATTCCTGGCTCTTAAACTTTTTCACGGCCCAAACCCCTTAAATGGGTAGCATCCTGGATTAGTGAGCCAAGTAAAACCCGGGGGTGGGACGGTGTAGTCCCTGCCCAAAGGTCATACTGACTTAACATGAGTAAAAGTAAGTAAGTAAGAATGAGTATGGAAAAGTAAGTAAGTAAAGTAAAAGTAAGTTTGTGTAAGTAACGTGTAATGAGTAAAAGAGTAATAAGCATCCGATTAACCCGGATGCGTAATTTGGCTAACCCTTGTGAAGGTAAGTATTGTGTATGCTATTGTATTGTTGTTTTGGTTATGAATTGAATTGTATATGATTGTATGGTGTATGTAAAGCATGTATGTATGATAATAATGAACCGCATGTACAGTCGACCTTAAATAGTCGGCGTACCCTAGTTAGCACGCGGTATATATGAAGTTTATATGCAGCTTTTTGCTGAGCCCCTTGGGGCACTGTTTTTAATATTTACAGGTCCTCGAGACGGGTGAAGACTTGGTGAGAACAAGATGGTTCTTTTTTGATGTAATTATTGAACTTTGAAAGGTGTGCCAAGTTGTACATGGCTATAGGCCTTTTTGTTAGCCGGTGTACCATGGGGTACACCTCTTTGGATAATGAAAGAATTATGAGATGGTGTAGATGAGAAGTTGGTAGAAACTCATTATTTTTGGGAGATTAAAAAGGGATGTAATTAACTATGCATTTGATACTCGGTAATCCAGCATTGTAAGTATACGGTATTTTTGTAATTGGTATGTAATATAGTAGCTCGGTATTATTTAGACATCAGACTGTAACTGTAAGTAGTGTAAGCCTAGCTAGCCGTATGAGCGGTTAGCGGTGTTGTATCACCCGCCGTAGTAGTAGTAATTCCGCTGCGAGTAGTAGTATAATTAGGACGACTAGACAGTAGGTATAGGATTAACGGTAGGGGTGTTACATATATATATATATATATATCATAATCGTGCACTCTCTTACGGTATATATATATATATATATATATTTATATATATCACGATACTAAAGTTGTTGTGAAGTTCCTCAAGAAGAACATTTTCACTAGATTCGGTGTCCCTCGAGCGATTATCAGTGATGGTGGTTCCCACTTCTGCAACCACCAGTTTGATGCCTTGCTAAAGAAGTACGGGGTTCGACATAAGGTAGCTTTACCTTATCATCCTTAGACAAATGGGTAGGCCGAGGTGACAAACTGAGAGCTTATGTGGATTTTGCAAAAGACGGTGAATTCTTCTCGTAAAGATTGGTCCCTTAAGTTGGATGATACGCTTTGGGCCTACCGCACCGCCTTCAAGACACCTATCGGTATGTCTCCATATAAGCTAGTTTTTGGTAAGGCATGTCATTTGCCTGTAGAGCTGGAGTACAAATCCTACTGGGCATTGAAGGCACTAAATTTTGATTTGCAAAAAGCTGGCGACAAGCGCAAATTCCAGTTGACTGAATTAGAGGAACTCAGGAATGAATCCTATGAAAATGCTGTCATTTAAGGAGAGAACCAAGCGCTGGCATGATAAGATTATAGCAAGGCGTGAGTTCAAGGCTGGTGATCAAGTTCTGCTATTCAACTCGAGGCTCAAGCTCTTCCCAGGTAAATTGAAGTCATACTGGTCAAGACCTTACACCATTATCAATATATCTCCATACGGAGCAACTGAATTAGTGAATGCCAAGGGAGAGACATTCAAGGTGAACGGTTCTAGGATCAAGAAATTCTTGGGTACTGCATTGGATACGGAGTATACTCATGAATTGACCATTAAAGATCCAGCTGCAAGATAGCTACACTGAAAAGTCTAGCCAAAGACTATAAAGAAGGGCGGCTGACTAGGAGGCAACCCAGTGGTAGTTTTTAGTTTCCAGTTTTCTTTTGATTTGTAGTACTTTTATTTTTATTGTGTTCTTTATTGTCCAGTTTACTTGCTCGAGGTTCCAATACACTTGTGTTTAACATGATACTTTTAAATGTCAAATTCTTCTTTTCTGAGATTGCTTGCTGGTGTGGTGATCATAGACGCTCCATAGGCTGGACACTTGCTTCGCAGCAAGTGTGAGGAAGATTCCTATCCCGTTAAAGGACTTAAGTGTGAGGAAGGTACCCTTCCTCAATCTGAAAATTTCTACCCCGGTGAAGGACCTAAGTGTGAAGAAGGTTCCCTTCCTAAATCTGAAGATATCAGGGAGTTTTCGTGTCCTTTCAATCTTATTTTAAGTCCAGCTTACGCTTTGAATGCATCAAGTCCATGAGATCTTCAGTTAACTTTTGATGAATTTGCACTATTTAGAAAGTTCTCTTCTTGGTTTGAATTTGTGAACAATGAGGACATTGCTCCTCTTAAGTGTGAGGAAGTAGGAGTACTTTCTAAATATTGCCATTGCGCTTAATGCCACGTTTGTTTTTGTTTGTCCTCTTATTTTGAAAGAATTGTCCCTTTTAGGCGCCAATAAATATTGAATCTTTTGGTGAAATTTTTTTGTTGAGGTTTTGAAAACGAGCCTCATGACCATCTCAAGAATCTTTCTGCTTTTGGTTGTTTGTAGTATGTTTTAAGTAATATAATTTAAATAATATGAATCTGTTTGTCGTGCACCACCACGGAAATTTGGTGGATTAGTTGATTATAAAAACTGAATTAGTCTAGTTTAGGATTTTGGGAATGATGAGAAAGTTTGGTATGAAAAGCATAAGGCAAGGTACTCCGCTGATCTGAATAAAACTTTCTGAACCAAAACAGGCCTCTTCATTCGGTTATTAAGTCTGTGGGGTGCTATATCACCCATCTACCTAAGGTCTTGTGATCTGGGATAGAAGGCCCAAAGCCGCTACAAGGGTGAAGAGAAAAGTCTGAGGGGATGAATGAAATATGTAAATGGTAGAATGTTAAGAAAAAGGAACTTTGAAAAGTTAAAAATATAATTCAATTTCGCCTATTCTGATCATGAGTACGTGGTGTTGAAAGGTATCACGGAATAAGGTGTTACTTCACACCCCTTGTCATCCAAAGGTTAGAGAAAGAAACAGTGGAAGATCCCAAACTATTATATCTTAAGTTTCTATAATCTAACTTCTCCATTCTTTTAACTCTACTCTTTTTCACTGTTTACGAAAACCTACAACAGAAGCAGAACTACTTTTTTTATTATCATTTTGCTTGTTTTTCTTCGGCAGTTGTTTGATCCTGAGTTTCGATACTACAGCCCTTAAAAGTAGTCATATTCTGTATTTGCTTGAGGACAAGCAAAAGCTAAGTGTGAGGAAGTTTGATAAACGTGATATATATATATATATATAATTTTATGGTTAATTTGATTTAATATTCATAATGAATTGAACTATATTTCACACTTATCTTATGTTTTTCAGATATTTATATTTTGATGAGAACTAATATATTTTATGTATCAAATGTAGGAAAAAGATCTTGAATTTGCATAACGGATATTTATATATATATATATATATATATATATATATATATATATATATATATATAATCGTGCACTCACTCACGTCATATATATTAGTTGATATCATATATAGCCACTACATTCTTTGTAGATTATGATTGATTATAAAATAATCAATATCATACGGGCTGCAAACAAAGATATTGGACCAGGGGAGTTTGATGTTGTATCGGTAACAAATGTGCTGCATTGAAAATATTGAAAAAAAAAAGAAGTATGTCGGCGCTGCAATTTTGTTAAAAGGGATCAGAAAAGATATTTATTTATCTTCGAGTGTGAAGATAAAACAAGAGATCTATATATACATGCCGCCGAGGGGGGGATTCAACAATTCAAGAAACACCGTCACCGCCGCGATCGTCCCTCATCACCCTCATCATCCTCATCATCATAAGCCACACTCGAGCTCGCGACTCATCACCATACCATCATCGTATTACCCCACTGCACGTTACCTTCTCCTATTTAGGGGTGATTATTTGGATAATTCGGTTAACCGAAATTCAAATTGTAAAAAAAAAATTGGATTTCTGTTAATTTGGTTTTTAACCGAATTATCCAAATTTTGATCAAAACCGAATTAATCGAAATCCAAATTATCCAAAATCCGAATTTTTTTAAAGTTGAAAACCGAAAACCGAACTGAAATCCAAAATTTCATTCAGTTCGGATTTCAATTAACCGAAATTTTAAAAAAACCGAAAACCGATTTTATAAATCGGATTTCAGTTAACCAAATTAAAAAAAACACACATTTTTTTGTTTCATGCTCATCATCAGCAGTAATAACCATAAGCTGCTAGAAAATTATGAACTCCCTAGTTACTAATTCATCACAACAGAAACATAAAGAACTCACTCAAACATTAGACTAGTTACATCAAACTAAGGGTGAATAGCGATGAACGATGTTCCAAAACAACTAGTTATATATACTTAATTTGACGAAAAAAGAAAAGTATGACATTATATAATTGACGGATTGGAGCAATGCGAGATAGAGTTTTGAATTTTGATGTTTTATTTGTCATGTTTAAAGAGTATTCACTATTAAGGAAAGATTTAGGGATTTTCTTTAAAAAAAGTTCGGATAATTCGGTTAACCAAATTTTTCAGGGTTAAAACCGAAATTCAAACCGAATTATAATTTGGATATTCGAATAACCGAAATTTTAAATTCAGTTTTAAAATTCGGTTACAAATCCAAAAAAACAATTCGATTAATTTGAATTTTGGATAAATCCAAATTATCCAATCCAAATGCTCACCCACTACTCCTATCCACACACAACCATCATTCTCCGATCTTCATCCCCACGCCGACCCATTTTCCATCAATATTGTCATCGTACACCATCACCCATCTCACCACCATACGCCCATCACCACTCTCGTCAATTCAGCCCCAGCCTACTGCATCTGTCGAAAGGAGAGCAGCAGTTCGGTGCAGCAGTTCGGTGAGTCAAATACCAACGCGAGCATAACAGAGAAATAAACTGAAGGCTTCAGTAAACTGCATTGATATTCTTGGACTTGTTTCGTTTTTTTTTTGTTACAAGTATTTAATGTTTATTTTAATAGCAGTTTTGGTTTCTAGAATTATGAGTGAGTAGGTTATTTTTAGTTTCCCGAGTTGGAAAGCGAACCTAATTCTTGACAATTATGTTATATTAATTTTTCCGTACAACTTTGTTATTATAGTTAGTTCGATTCCTATTCTTAATGTGTTTTAATTATCAGGCCAATAATTAAGATAGTTCTTGTAGTTTTCTAATCAACACGCGAGAGCTAAGATAGTAAACTAGACGTAGGAAGTCGAACCTGATTAATGACTAGAAGCGTGATCCCGCATATAGGTTAATCGCACTCCCATAGAAACTGTTCTTTATGCGATTAGTTGTATCCGGATTAGAGCATTAGTCTGCTGCTAGTTCTAGCAACTAGTTAGGATTCGTTAGACTTAGCCATTGACGAATTATTTAAAGTTTCTCAGTGAATTATAAAAAGTTAGGAGAAGAATTTAATAATAAAATCTGAAGAATTAGGTGAGCAGAACAACTCGGGGGGCGTCTTTTAATTATTAGATTTTAAACTCGTTATTTGTTTGAATTTGCTTATTTGGTTTATTTGCTCTTTTAATTCCTTTATTTATTTAATTTTGTTTAGACTAGTAAAACCCATTCAAAAAGTGACAATTTCCTGTTTTATTAGTTTTGGTTAGTTTTTCTCAATTAGGTTAATTTAATTTGTCAGTTAATTGAAAGAGGTCCCTGAGTTCGACAACCCACTTAATCACTATACCCGCAAAACGATAGGTACACTTCCTAGATAGAAGTATAATAACATATATTTCTGCTAATAAGTTTTTGGCGCCGTTGTTGGGGACCTCTAACACGGTTAATTGACATTTTTATTTATCTGATTGAGATTTTATTGTAACTTCTTTGTATTTTGTTTCGTTGGTCTCTTGAATTCAACTTTGTCAAGTACGATATCATTTCTTTTTACGTAGATTCGTTTTTGAATCATCTTGTTGTTCGAATTCTACTTTTTTTTTTGAAACCAACAAATACAATTATATTAAGAGCAAATAGATTTTACATAGGATGGGAAGTCACTAGACTTCAAACAACTCGCTTGGAGCTGAGATTTTCTAGCAAGAAATGTTAGGTTGTGGGCAACGAAATTATGCAATCGACTAACATGAAAGCATTGAACATCCGAAAGCGGAGCTATAGTTGCCAGCGCCCTGTGGAGCAAGTGTTTCGTGGTATCAGTGAGGCTCGAAACTCCGAAGGCCGAAAGGTAATCAACCACACTCTTACAGTCTGACAAAACTCTAACTTGAGCGCAGGCAAACCGCTTGGCAAGGTCAAGACACAAGTGTATAGCAGCAGCTTCCACATGCGACGGATCATGAGAAGTTATACCACCCAAAATTGCTGCTCCAATGATGGAACCATGTTGTGCTGCAACCGCAGCAATGCCAAATCGACCATACTTGTCCAGCCCTGCATCAACTGATATCTCAACCCAAGATGGGCATAAAAGTCGGGCGTCAGATAGCAATGGCGAAAAAGTAGAGCTTGAGGCTGCAGAGCTTAGGCTAAAAAAACTGTCTGCCTGAAACCATCCAGCTTCAAAAGAGGAGACACGATGATGTGAAAACTGACACCGGGCATACCACAGACGCCAAAGAAGCGAAATAAGCAAAGAAAGGCATGCACGGGTCATTGCAATGCAAGAGTGAGTGAACCAATCAACAAAGGCAGCGTCTGACTTGAGTGGAGGTGGAGATGACATGCCTAGGCGGTTCCAGTAAGGCCTGATCATAGAACAGTTGAAGAAAGCATGGAAGAGGGTTTCACAGCGGCCACATAGTGCACAGGTCTCCAGGTCAGGGCGGTGAAGTCGATAAGCCAACAGACCGCGGCACGGTACCACTCCATGCAATAATTTCCAAACAAACGAACGCGAGGAGGCAGGTCAAGCGCCCAAAGCCTCTTATTGGCCAAAGCCCTCGTAGATTCGGTCAGAGAGGAAGAAGACGGTTGATCCTGGCGCGTTTGGGCAACGTCACAGTGATAGGCACTCTTCACCGAAAACTGGCCTGATGTAGTGAGGCCCCAGAACCAAGAGTCTGGTGATAAGGCATTACCCAACAAGGGCAAGCGACAAATATGCTGAACATCCTCAGGGTGAAAATGATTCTGAAGGAGCGGGACATTCCAGGCTGAGGGAGTGAGCATGAAATCTGAAACTAGAGCATGGTGAAGATGCGGTGGGATTGACCAAAGGTAAGGCAATCCGCCATCCTTAGAGGGAAGCCATCTATCACATACATAAGTGGTGAGCCCATTACCAATCTGTTTACGGGCCCCTATCTGAATGAGGTCTCGAACATTGAGAAGCGCTCTCCAAATGGGATTGGAATTTGCTAAAGGCTGTAAGTGCTGTAGAGGAGTGTCGCCCATGTAACGTGCTGAGTAAAACCTTGATAACATAGAGTGGGGCTGTTGAAGGATACGCCAAAGCTGTTTGGCTAAAAGAGCACGATTAAAACTGTGCAAGTCACGAAAACCCAATCCTCCTGAGTTTAGTGGGAGACACAGTTGTTCCCACTTCGTCCAATGTAACGATTTGGTTGTGGGAGAACCACTCCACCAGAACCGGGAAATCATACCTTTAATGGACTTGAGAAGCGATTGGGGCAGGGCGATGACAGACATAACATATGTAGGGATGACCTGCAAGATAGACTTAATAAGATTCAAACGCGCTGCCTGAGAAGTGTGATGAGACCACCCATGTATGCGGCGAGCAACCCTATCCTTAATATATGCAAAGACTTTCTTTCCGATTCCGTCCCACGTGCACAGGGAAACCCAGATACATGCCAAAATCCTGAATCACACGACCGCTCAAAGTCCCTGCAACCGCCTGACGTATCTGCGGTTGCAGATGATTAGAAAACATGTGGGCAGACTTGTCTGCATTGATACATTGCCCCGATGATTGCTTAAAATCGTCTAGGATGTAAGACAGAGTTTGAGCATTGGCGATTGTTGCTTTACCAAATAAAATACAGTCATCCGTATAAAGTAAGCTGGTGATAGGCGTGGTGAGGCCCGGAAAAGAGAAACCCTTGTCATGGCTGACCTGAGCGGAGAGATGGATGACAGAAGTCAAAACCTCCATACAGCAAATGAAAAGCAGTGGCGATAAAGGGTCCTCCTGACGGAGGCCACGCTGAGGGCAAAAGGTGGGGCCCGGATGGCCATTAATAAGTACTGACATTGTGGCAGTCGTAAGACACTTACGTACAGCCTTGAGCCACACCGGGTGAAAACCCATCCTGGCCAAAACTTCTAAAACAAAAGACCACTCTACCCTGTCAAAAGCCTTAGACATATCAACTTTATAGGCAAAAAAACCCCGGAGCTTAGCCTTGGAAGTGCGCATGAGATGAAGGATTTCATGAGTGATCAGATGCTGATCAGAGATCAAGCGGTCCTTCATGAAAGCTGCTTGATTATCGTAAATGACATCTGGCAGAACATGTTGCACTCTGTTGACCAAGACCTTTGAAATGACACGGTACACAGTATTACACAAAGATATGGGCCGAAACTCCGAGATTTAGGTTGCCCCCGACTTTTTTGGGATAAGAACAAGATGAGTATGATTGAGATCCGGCGGCACAGCATCGGTGTTGAGAAATTCCAAAGCTGTGGCAATAAAATCATCACTAATAATAGGCCAATAAGTGCGAAGAAAAACCCTATTGATACCATCTGGTCCTGGTGCCTTGGAGGGGTTTAACTGCTTATAAGCGGCAACCACCTCTTCACGGGTGAAAGGCTGACCCATAGGGTCAAAACTGTGATGCGGAACGCGATCTCCACACATGCCAGAAGATGCTGGTCAGACTGAGGATTAGTAGATGCAAATAGATCTTGAAAAAATGAACGGGCCACAGATTCTATACCATCCCAAGTTGTAGTAGCAGGGAGAGCGGGAGAGGAGAGACTAAAAATTGCATTTCGACGAGATCGAGCCCTGGACTTATTGAAAAACAGCTTATTGTTTTTATCACCTGCCTGTAACCAACTTATCCTGGATCGCTGTTGAAGACGGACTTCATCACGTTGCAAAAGAGTGTCCACCATAGCTGAGCAGGACTTCCATTTGGCCAAGTTTTGAGAGGTTGGGTCTTGCTGATCAAGGTGATCAAGTTCAAGTTGGGCCTGACGAAGCGCTTTCTTTTCAACCCATATCTGTTTGTTGCCCCATGTACGTAAGCGCTGACCACAGACCTTAACTTTGGAGGTGTAACCGTGCAAATTATGACTTCCAACCCAAACTGATTGAACCATTGTGCGACACTGTTCATTCAAAGCCCAACAATTCTCAAAACGAAAAGGCTTCGGGCCCCGACGAGGGGATGGCTGAAGCAATAACTTAATGGCTTATGATCTGGGCGGCCCCATCGGAGATGATTGTTTTGTGCATCGGGATAAAGAGCTAACCATGCATCATTAGCAACAAAACGATCTAAACGACTTTTGACATTATACGGGTGCTCCGTACATTTTGTATATGTAAAACAAGAGCCCTGATATCCCAAATCTTGCAAAGAGCAATCTTTAAACAAGACCGGAAGGCCAACATTGCCGCTTGAGATCGAAAACCCCGACCTCGGTGCTCCCGTAAAGCCAAAACTTCGTTGAAATCACCACCCAGAACCCATGGCCCCCTCCATTGCGCATGTAAATAACGCAAAAGTCGCCACGTTTTCCATTTCTCTGTTACATGTGACCAACCGTAGACCCCCGATAGCCGCCATTGGTAACCCCCAAAATGACTTACAATTACATCAACATGATGAGCTGAAAAACTAGAAACAGAAACATGCAAATTTTCCTGCCAAAACAAGGCGACACCACCCTTCCGACCTTCACTATCACCCGCTACCCATTTATAACCCCAAATCCGAGATGCAACTGACCGCATCTCAAAAGAAGATAGTTTCGTTTCTAGAACGATTACAAAAAGAGGAGCTTCCCTAGCCACCAAACCTACTAACCAACGAACTGCACTCCCCAACCCACGACAGTTCGTGACTAAAACAGACATTATTCAGGGCGACCCTAGCTTTTAAAGGACCGCTTAATCCAGGAGCAGACAAATCGAAACCAAAACCCTAGCTTGCGAACAAAATGCCCAATTGTAACCTGCACTGCGTGCCGAAATTGAGCACCGCAGATGAAGACCCAGTAGATGACGGACAATGAAGGACGAGCACTGGCTGTTGACGGACGATGACGATCGAGCGGCGAGTGCAACTTGCGGCGAGGAGGAGAAGTGGTGATTATATATGCATATCTCTGTACGCTGCTATTGGCGGATGAAGACAGTGAGAACAACCGGCGACGAGAGGCGAGAGCAACTTGCGGCGGTGAGAGCACCTGCTTTTTGACAGACGATGAAGGACGAGCAACTTGCGGCAGCGAGAGCAACGCGCGGTTAGTGGCGACAATCCCTAACTTGCGATCTTGTAATAGAGGAGTAACCTAATAGCAGCTAATAGATGATTAACCTAATAGCAACTGGTGATGAGCGGCGACAATCCCGAATTGGATTTAGGTTAATATTTTCGTTTTTTCTTTTCAGTTTAATATTTTCGTTTTTTCTGTGCTTTACTTTTTCATACTTTGTCGAATTGGATTCAGGCTTCTACGAATTGAATTTCCATTTAGTCACTACTACATATATTGTTTTTAAGAACTGTAATAAAGAAAACTGTTACAAAATTGTAGTAGTCTTTGATGTATTTGTGTAAATTGGGTTACTAAAACATTAGATACTACAACTATTATAATATTTGTTCTCTATAAGTAGCTTTATACAACTGTGATATAGTTTTAGGCCCCGTTCGATCCTAAGATTGTTCATTCCTAGTAGCTTTATTCCCCTTGTTTGACCACTTTGACCTGCCCAAAAGTTGTAGCTTAAGTTCATATTGGTGGCTTTATAATAAAGGTGGGTAACCCTGCTTTTGGGTTTACCATCTCCAAATAGAGCTACCGTACATCATGCGTTTTACATATGTGTCCCTGATTGTTTCACTACAATTACAATAATGGCCTTAATAATTTCTACCCAAAAGACGTTTGGTTGAGCGTCACTTCTTCGCTTCGTGAGAAATCAATGCTCCGTCGGCGACTGGACATTCTTCCTCCTTGTTCCTCATCTCTGAGCTCGCTGTACGGTCTACACCATCTGGAGGATGAATCATTCGATTGACGGCCATGCTTGATAGCTGTATCCAGTCGAGGCCCAGACTCATTGAATGACCTAAATTTCTCCAACCACCAACAATCCATCATCTGCGTTTTTGAATTCTTGTACTGCTCCCGATAAATACCGATAGTCTCGTTTCTATTTGTGAAAGGGTGTATCTGCTAGCTGGAGGTTAGTCGACTCTTTAATTGTTGTCAAGATCTGTTAAACTTATATTATTGCTTGACAGTTCATTATTCAATGTTCATACCCAGGTTGTTGTATATCTCATCAGCGTCCTTACTTGGTTTGCTGCATTAGTAGACCTTCCAGCTTGAGTTGTAACGACCTCATTGTTTGGGTCGTTGGGCCTATTGACGGCATCCCACCACTCAAAGAACCCGCATGAGTTGCACTTAAAGAACAGTCTACCGAAATTCTCGTTTGTGTACGAAATCAACACATACACTTCATCTAGCAATCACAATTAATGTACGTCGTGTTCAGCTCGTTGATACTTCTTCCACTAGAACATGACTGCATAATCAGAAGATTCATTACACATTTTTACAACAATTCGATGTGCTAACTTCTACCACATCAATTGTATCACAGAGGACCAAACAAATGATGGTTCAAATGCAGAATACAAAAGGGTTAATCACGTTAGATTTACATATACCCATCAATGAACGCAACAGAAAAATGTGAATCATAAACAAGTTGCCACTGACCTAGACTATCAAATTGTAATTACAGTTGAGACAACCAGATGATAAAAAAATGCTGGGTGTGCACCAGCGCATCAGTATTTGTAAGTGTACCAGCATTACTGCTAAAAGAGTGACACCACACAACAACAATATACACAACCCCTTACGTAGCAACGCTCAATACATCAACGGTATGCACTATTGAAACACAAATTGAGAGACAAGTACGAAAAATGTTTGACGAATACGTGAGATTGGAGCACTTACACTGCGAGCAGACGGCATTAGTCTAGTAATCCCTTGTGGTCGTTTCCTGCTGCAGATAAACAGCAAAAAAAAAAAAAGGTTTCAGAATATTTGGAGGAAAATAGTAAAAGGAACAAGCAGACATGTAATATAACTACTGCGGCACCATTACCTGGTTCGTATGATCTGAAATGGGTGTTCTGTAGCAAAACCTAATACCAGCGAAGAAGAAAGAACAGCGAAGAAAAGAGAGGGGACATATATAAAGTGTCGGGGAAGGAAGGGGCAAACAAAAGACAAGGGTAATTGGGTAAAACTGCAAAAAAGAACAAAAAATAAGTTCTGCTTGGGATCGAACGGATCCAACATAAAGTTATCTGCAGACCAACTTTTATAAAGCTGACTTTATATGTAAATTTAAACAGAAGCTTGGGATCGAACGGACCCTTAATAAATCTGGGTGGAGGATCTAAAATTTTAGACCCAAATGACATAAATACCCATGACATTCTGAAATTACCTTCTGTGTCCCTATTTTGACAAAAATATACACCGTTCGAGATTCTCCCGCTCGATAAACCCCAAATCCCTCAATTTTGTTATCACTTTCCTCCTTCTCCCCAGCGTTGTTGTCTTCGATCCCCAGCCAGAGCACCCGCCTTCCTCCTCCATCGCTCAACCTTAATCGCTCATTGTTCTTCCTCCTCCTTCGCTTAACCTCGCCTTCCAGAGCATGACAACTTCAAATCCTCAACCTCGTGTGTCATTCTCCCATCACTGGTCCCTCCTTCCACAGGTCATGGTAACTTCAAATCCTCCAGCCTGATGACAGGCGACTCCCAGAAATAAGCACAGAAGCATTACCAGTGGTCGAATCCTTCAATATTAAGGTACCTAAATGCATAATAGTGGTCGAACTTCTTTCTCTACTACTTCTTTTGACAAAATAATGGCATATGTGCATACCTGTTGTCTATCTCGCATAGCGGCATCAGGGATAAAATATTCATTTGATTTAGGCTGTGAGGTGGGTAGTTTTTCTGAACTATCGGATAGTCTAATCTAGTAGTATTTGAGGATGTTGTACCGTAAATCATATTATCACTTTACTCGCAACTTACTGCAAGAGAAACCCTAAATCATATTCTTGTATCCTGCGATTTTGAAGGCGTTCTTCTACGCTAGCGGTGCCACTCTCGAGAGGCTTGTGTTCACCCTCTCGTCCAAGTCCTATCAGGTTTCTACTTCCTGTCGTCTTGGTATTTATGCTTCTCAGTAGTTTGTTCCCATTCTCTATAGATTCACTCATATGTTCTTCTTTTCTCGTATCTCTAGTTTTTTGGCATTTTTCTGCTTATTTTATGTTTCTTCTATATCTCTTTTCCTCTTTCTCTGTCTTTTTCTAATTCCATTTGATACCTTCATGTGCTACTGTATTGATTACGTTATTAAATCTTCAAGTCTTCTTGGTAGGCAACGAGAGGAAAAACAGAAGCATACAATGAGACTTACTGAAATGAAAATGTTCAGATTGATGTGTTGTTTAAAAAATTGAATTACATTTGCCTGATTGATATTGTTCTCTTCCAAGTATTGGTATTTTTACTTATGAATGTTCGTATTAGTTCTAACCATTACATGTCATGTGGATAACATGCCTATATTTCTTTATCAGCATAAGAATCCTATTTTCTACTTCTTTCAGTTTTTTGTTCAGGTTGCTGGAGTGTTACTAGAAAATCAAGAATTGATAATGTTACCTGAAACAGCCAAACAAAGCGAAGCCCATGTGATTGAAACAGTTCTCTGTAGTCATTATTGGTGACTTAGTTTCACTTTATAATCTATATGTCACCTTCAATGGTTTATTATGTATGTATTTGCTTGAATCTATCATGATGGATTTAATATACTGGTGGCTCTAACTCGTGGGTTTGGTTTTTTTTTACATATTGTTCCCGGAATATTTCTAAGTTGATTGAACCAAAAATTATTTGTTCCCTCTAATTCTATTCCATAATATACACCTTGCCCATATCCACTATAACCTTTTTTAAATCATGGTCTTTTTGAAAACGCACATCAGTCTGAGCATTTATCGTTTCGTCAAGTCCCAATGTTTGTTTCTGTTTTCCCAGTAATACCCTATTTAGTTCCTCCTAGTACTTCTAGAAAATTGTAGTCAGCTCCACCTAAAAAAGCATGTCACAAGATTACTCCATGGATATGATTGTTACTTCATTAGATTCTAAATTGAAATTTCTTTGTAATGTGAAGTGTCAGCATATCATACATTTTATATTTCATCCACCACTGTAAATACTGTGGTGGTTGTGATAAATGTGTTTTTAGTGTCACCTATCATTCTCCCCAAACATAATAAATTATCCATCAGTATATGGTATCATTATATATGTATATGTATTGAATATTGTTCATAAGGTTTGGTGTATTTGTCCAGATTTAGCATTGTGCTTAATTTCTAGATTATTCTGAAGTTGAAAATCGCTAGCACCCCTCTCTTGTTGTAATGGATGGATTACACGTCTAATTAAAGAGATATTTCTTTGTTGAAATTTTTTCATTACAGATCTTGTGAAGATCAAATTATGACATTGCAAGACGCAACAAGTAATCACCTAGTTCACCTCTATTGTACATATTTTCTTTATTCCT
Source organism: Limonium bicolor (assembly GCA_023374045.1). Classification (NCBI taxonomy): domain Eukaryota; kingdom Viridiplantae; phylum Streptophyta; class Magnoliopsida; order Caryophyllales; family Plumbaginaceae; genus Limonium; species Limonium bicolor. The sequence goes on along the minus strand of CM041780.1, from coordinate 214,352,350 downwards.
CTTTTGTATCAGTATAATTTCATTGCTAAGTTAAATCCATACTTGAGAAAAAGCTGATCTATACAGGGTTTTAGGTTTATTGATGATATGTGGATATCCACATATCCAAAGGCTCTACTTGATTAAGGTATCTGATATAGGGTACTTTCTTATCTATTTTTTTAACAGTGGTATCTATTTATAGAGATATAGTGGCTGTTTGATCATACCCTTGTTTTGTATCTTTTGTTCCTGTAGTGAATGAATTCATGCGGTGGTAGAATTGTTCATACCTACGAGAAATTTATGTCAAAATTTTAAAAGTGCCCATGTGAGTAATGCGCAGGAAGGTACAAATCAATTGCGTCTTAAATTTTTTTGACACCCCGGTAGACGGCAGGAGTGTACTGTGATAGAAACTTATATTTAGGAGCAACTGTTGGGTCAAAAAGGGATTTTTTTTTGCGTCCAAATTAACATGTTTTTCTGTAGTAATCCTTGGGCATCAGAGGTGAAAAGTCACCCAGAGTGTGCAAGGTTTTCACTTGATGGACAGTTTTTTGTTTCATGCTCGGTTGATGGGTTCATGCCAAATGTGATGAAAAGGTTGGCAGCCAACTCACTGCCGGTGGTACTTGTTCTGTTATGTTATTGTTTTGTCAGTGCTCATGTAGCCTGATATTCTTATTTTAAACCATGAGCCAAGACTGAAGTCTATGAGTTAGCTTCATCTTTGTGGGATGAAAGTAGTGTGTTGAAAACTATGTAAACTATGATTTTTAGGATACCCTTATCCATGACAAGTACGGGAGCTGATATACTTACTGATAGTCTTAAACTATGTAAACTAACATTTGTCTTATTCGCACCAAGGTTTACTTTCTTGACATTTTTTTTGCTGTGGATAATCAATGGTTGGATGATTGTTGTGGATGCTGCAAAAAGCAATCCAAGACACAACCGAGGTCCGGCAAAGCCCAAATACTGAAAGGAGTCTGGTTGAAATGGCACATGGTTTGATTCCATTGAGAAATTAGGTAAGAGAGCTCGAAGGAATGAATATGTATTGTCTTGAGCATGTTTGGTCAGATTAGCGATGATAATAAATACTGTAAGATGCGGTATCACATTTTGTTCATGTGCACATAATTCCTTTTTCTTCTTTTCGCTCAGAAAAAGTGCTGCTCTCTTTGGATCTTTTTTGAACACCTCTTGCTGCTCTGTCTCCTCGTTTTTCTGTGATAACAGGGTTGGCCATTACTTGGTTGGTCTTTACAACGTTAGTAGTAATTTGTCTGTCCATTGGATTACTTCTTATTCACTTGATGATGTTCTTTCTCAGTCTTTCTACCATCATTTTCATTCTTCTAGATTATCACTGCATTATTCGTCAGCTCCACCCTTGGATTAGTGTTTACAACTATTTAATGAATGATTAGTTTGTAATATAGATGATGTATAATAATGTGTTATTTTTTTCCTTCTATTTTTTAGTGCTCAAGATAGCTGAGTAAAAACATTGTTTGTGGATATCACGTGATGAGATTCATGAAAGAGATTATAGAGAGCAGAAAAATAATTGTTCCTACAAAGGTAAACAAATTCATTAATACACTATCAAATGTATATATAATGGTATTTATTAGGTAATGAGCTAATACTACTTTTTATTGTGTTTTCAAGTACTTGTGCGGATACAGCGGTAGAGTGTACCATGAAAATGAAGTTGATGACATTCGAGAGCAATGGGCAGTTGATATGTGGAAGCATTTGGATTCAGAGTTTGATTAGTTTTTTCGATAGTATTGATCAAGTGTAGCATGTAACATTTCAATGGTGACTCTCAAGACATCTAGACGATAGGTTGAATTGTTTGCTAGATGAATATGCATTTGGATTGCAAAATACACTTGAATTATGCTCAGTTATTGTATGTTTTGTTGACATGGTAATAGAAGACTTATGTTTTGTTTATGCACAGTGTTTTAGTAGGTGTTGCTAGTTATTGTAGAGTATACAATGTTGTTTGCACAGGATTATTGTTGGAATAAGTGTAATTGTGGATTATTATGCTATTTCTATAGGATTATGGCTATAAAATGTGTTACTATGGATTTCCTAAATAGGTGTAATGTTGTGAACAAGGTGCTTTAGAAAACTGTTATTTTACAAAAGAGAACTGTTAATCACAGTTGTAAATTCTATAGCGTTTTTGGTTGAATTTGACTATAGAAAACTGTTATTGACAGTTGTCAATAGCGTTTACATGTCCTGAAAATTTTGTTAAAAGACAACGGTTAGTAACAGTTGTGTATCATGACATTAACAGTAGTTATAAGTGAGTATAGAGAACTGCTAATCACAGTAGTCTAAAGTAGAGTATACTACAGAGAATTCCAACAACTAAAACTGTTTTAACAGTTCTCTAAAACCTTTTAACAGTTCTCTAAAGCATTTTCTGTAGTAGTGAGTTATTCAATTTCTAGACTAGACTATACTTCACTTTTCGTATTGTTTATTTAGTTTATTCAATTTGGTTCTATATTTCTCTCGTTTAGACTAGTATAAGTTACGTGTACATATTTTTTTTTAGAATTTGACCTTGCTCCTACTTACGTATACTCTCTCTGATTAATAATCTATTTTTGGTGGTTCCCGATTTCTGTGTTTTGTTTACTTATTTTAATTTTTCATCTCTAGTGCTAACTTATGTCTATACGTCGAACTCGATCTGCAGGTGGTCCACTAGCTGATATTGAACCGGAGCTTGAGAGATATTTCCATAGTCGACGACAGTTGCAGTTCACCATGGCAGCCAGACCAACTTTGGGTGAATATCAGCCGCCGTCAGTTGAAGGGAGGCCTTCTGCTATCGTCCTCCCCCAGGTGACGCAAGTTGAGCTAGATGCATGGCAATTCAAGACAAGCTTCATCACCACGTTGTACCATCAAAGGAAATTCAGCGGGCTCGATGCAGATGACGCTCCACACCACAGCTCTGCATTCCTGGACTTCTGCAACACCTTCAACAAGACAGGAAACCTGAATGAGCGCATCCGGTTGCAGTTTTTCCCGTATTCTCTGAAGGATGGGGCAGGTAGGTGGCTACGAAGTCTGTAGCCCAGTAGCATCCATACTTGGGTGGATTTGGCGAACAAGTTCCTGGCAAAGTATTATCCTCCATCAAAGAAAAGGGAGAAGATTGCAGAGATTACAAATTTTGGTCAGGAGCCAGGAGAGTCTCTGTATGACTCGTGGGATAGATTTAAGGAGCTACAGATTCTTTGCCCACACCATGGTATGAGTAGCGAGGAGTTGGTATTGTCATTCTTCAAAGGCTTAAATGATTCAAACAAGATGTTGCTGAGTTCCTCATCTGGAGGAAATTTTATGGCGAGAACTGGAGATGAAGCAATGGAGCTTCTGGATACCTTGACTGCTAGCACCAGACAATGGTGCAAGAACAAGGGAAGAGGTGAGCTAAAGAGAGATGCCGGTATGTATAGTCTTCCCCCGCAGGTTCATGTATCTACTCAATTAGCTTCTCTCACTAAAGTTGTAGAAAAGCTAGCATTGAATCAGACACAACAACAAACAGTGAAGGCAGCTACTTCTTCGCCGTTCTTGACCCCTTGTTGTGAGAATTGTGGAGGTGCTCATGCGACCTTCAATTGTGAGGGACTTGGTTTAGCTGGAAATCCGGAAGAGATAAATTCGATAAACAACAGGCCAGGTAACGCTTATTCTAACTCTTTTAATCAGAACAGTTGGAGGAATAATCAGCAGCCCCCTTGGAGAGGTAATGATCAGTCTATGGGAAATAATGTTTTTAATCAAAATAGACAACCTTATTTTAATAGGCAACAGGAACAGTCTCAGAATTCTCAGGGAGGTAATAGTAAGATTGAAAGTATGCTAGCGGAGCTCCTTAAGCAGGGACAGACTACTAATGCTAGATTTACTGAAATTGAATCTAAGTTTGATGCAAAGTTTACAGAGCAGGCAGCCAGGAATGCTGATCAGGCTGCCATTAATCAGAGCTTAGAGAGACAGATGAGCCAGATTGCTGAACAGCAAGCACATAGACCTTCAGGGTCACTCCCTAGTCGGACCGATCCGAACCCAAGAGAGCATCTTAAAGTAGTAACTTTGAGAAGTGGTAAGGAGTTGGTTTCCAGTGTTCCTGATGATGAAGATGAGTCTGACAAGTCAAGAGAATCTCCACCAGATGTTGAGGGAATTCCCAAGGAGAAGGAGTCTTCAGACCCTTTAATTGTTAAACCTTCTCAAGTTTCTTATGATCCTCCTATTCCTTTTTCCTAACAGGCTGAAGAAAAAGAATTTAGATGAGCAATTCGGAAAATTTCTTAATATCTTTAAGAAGTTGACTATTAATATTCATTTTTCTGATGTTTTATCTTAGATGCCTATTTATGCTAAGTTTATGAAGGATATTCTATCTAATATGCGTTCTTTGCAGGAAACTGATACAGTAAAGCTGACAGAGAGGATGCCGGCAGTCCTTTTAAAGAAGCTTCCACCGAAGTTGGGAGATCTAGGTCTTCCTATCATTCCCTGCACTATTGAGGAGGTAGATTGTGGTAACGGTTTATGTGATTTGGGAGCAAGTATTAATTGATGCCTCTTTCAATTTTTGAAAGACTATGAGTAGGTCAATGTTCTCCCACTTCAGTGCAATTACAATTAGTTCTATTATTTATCCCAAGGGTAAGGTGGAGGATCTGGTAGTTTATGTTGGTAAATTTATCTTCCCTGCTGATTTTATAGTCATTGACATGGAGGAAGATAAGGATGTACCAAGGTAGACCATTTATGAGGACTACTCGTACTCTTATTGATGTTGAGGGAGGAAAGATAATTCTAAGATTTCATGATGAACAAGATGTTTTTTATATGACGCGTAACTTGAAGCGTCCTGCAGCTGTACAATCGTGTTTTGTGTTGGATCTTGTTGATTCTTTAGTGCATGAAGTTCATCTTAGTAGGGAAGAAAAGGAGATTATGGAGAGATCTCTTATGGCATCCTGCGAGGCAGATGACGAGGACCCAGACATCACCCTCATGGCTGAAGAATTGAACAAGAGATGGCCACACATCCATTCTTATCAGCAGAGATTTGAGAAAGTGGAGAGAAGTGCTGACCGACCAAGACCTTCCATAGAAAAACCTCCTGCAGTGGAGATGAAGCCCCTTCCTCCTTATTTGAAATATGTTTTTCTAAAAGAACCATCTGAGTTACCTGTAATAATTTCTTCTGATTTGACAATTTTACAAGAAAGACAACTTCTGGAGGTGTTGCGAAGACATACTAAAGCTATTGGCTGGTCGATAGCAGACATTCAAGGAATCAGCCCTTAGTTGTGCTCACACCGGATCTACATGGAGGATGCTTACCGACCACTTGCTCAACCTCAGAGACGCCTCAATCCAGTTCTGAAAGAAGTAGTTAAGAAAGAGGTAATCAAATTACTTGATGCAGGGATAATTTATCCTATTTCTGATAGTAAGTGGGTGAGTCCCGTGCAGGTAGTACCAAAAAAAGGGGGGATTACTGTTGTTCCTAATGATAAGGGTGAGTTGATTTCTCAGCGCACTACTACAGGTTGGCGAGTGTGTATTGATTATAGAAAATTGAATGAATATACTCGTAAGGACCATTTTCCCCTTCCCTTTATTGATCAAATGCTTGAGAGATTAGCAGGACATGATTATTATTGTTTTCTAGATGGTTATTCTGGTTACTTTCAGATTCCCATAGCTCATGAGGATCAGGATAAGACTACTTTAACTTGTCCTTATGGAACTTACGCTTATAGAAGAATGCCTTTTGGATTATGCAATGCTCCTGCTACTTTTCAGCGCTGTATGATGGCTATCTTTTCTGATTATATTGAGAAGTGTATTGAGGTTTTCATGGATGACTTTTCTGTTTTTGGACTAACATTTGAAGCTTGTCTAGAGAACCTTGATCTTGTTTTAGCCAGGTGTGAGGAGACCAGTTTGGTGTTGAATTGAGAGAAATGCCATTTCATGGTTCGAGAAGGAATCGTTCTTGGCCACAAGATATCATCAAAAGGTATAGAGGTGGATCGTGTAAAAATTGAGGTAATTGAGAAGCTTCCACCTCCTTCTTTTGTTAAAGATGTTCGCAGTTTTCTTGGACATGCTGGTTTTTATAGAAGATTTATTAAGGATTTTTCCAAGATTACTAAGCCTCTCTGTGATCTACTTGCAAAATATGTTAAATTCCATTTTTCTGATAAGTGTTTAGCAGCTTTTAACTTGTTGAAAGAGAAGCTTATTTCTGCACCTATTGTCGTATCTCCTTATTAGACTTTACCTTTTGAAATCATGTGTGATGCTAGTGATTATGTTGTGGGGGCTGTTTTATGTCAGAAGCTAGATAAAATTCTTCGGGTTATTTATTATGGTAGCCGTACTTTGAATGATGCTCAAAAGAATTATGCAACCACAGAGAAGGAATTGCTAGCAGTTGTTTTTGCTTTGGATAAGTTTCGACAACTTACTTAATCACTATACCCGCAAAACGATAGATACACTGCCTAGGTAGAAGTATAGTAACATATATTTCTGCTAACATTAGTCACGAGGGTGGCTAACGGCATTGTGTCACCCGCCGTTGAGTATGAAATATTCGCTGCGATTGTATAGAAGTACGAGGTGATTAGACGGTAATGACACGATTAGCGGTAGGGGTGTTACACGTATATGTTTCATGCATCTCATATTGACCCGATCCTCGAAGCAGAACATTGACTAAACCTCCATAATTGGAAAGGAGAATGTAAAAACTTCTCCGACATATATTCAGGATCATAATCAAGGTAAAAAAAATTCAATGTGTCTCCCCATCGTTACACTAGAAAGAATAGTTTCACAGAACCTAATATATCCTAAGCTAGCACCTAATAACATTAGATAATCTAAACTAAAGTGTAACCATTCATTTCAGCCGATTGAAGTATATGCTGGGAAGGTACGTAGCCTACAACAATTGGTGCTGAATGATCACTCCATAATTGCCGATTGCACTACTGCAAAGATAGACCATTAGTTAAACTAATCAAGCTAATAAAGCTTAATGACATTAAGTAATCTAATTAAACCTCAACCATTCCTTTTGCTGTTAGTGTTACATGATTTGGAATGAATTAATACCACTATACCCACTACAGCCGTATACTTAGTCTACCTAGGAAATAATGGTGACTGAATTATGAAATCAATTAAACAAATAACTACATAAAATAATGGCTAATGACAATTAATAATTTCAATGTAAACAAGTCTTGTGCTGCCTTATTAACTTACGTAGGAGTATTCATCTCACTTGCCATGCTTCATTTACGAATGGTAAGTGTCCCTTCTTGATTCCCTCTTTTCTTCATTTACGAATGGTAAGTGTTCTACTTAACACCATTTCTATGTAAATTCCTAGTTAATTCTATCAAGTCTTGAAGCAAGAAAACATCCTAGCAAATCTACAAGGAAATCGCCAAGCATATATGCTCCAAGGTGGTTCCTAAATTCAACAACAATACAAGGAACAACAAGATCAAGTTAAGGTATATTTTTATGTTGAAAAATCCTAAGTAGATACCTAAATCATTTTCGAAAATATAAGAGTTTTAAATCTATATTCTCTTCATTATTTCATGAAGGAAACTTGGATCTACAATCATCACAAGGTATATCAAAAATACCTTGACAAATTCCTAAGGTAAACTCTTGTAAAATTTCTACAATATTATTTATAAACTCTTGTTAGAAGTCTAACAAAAAAATCTCCTATATATGTACAAGGAGTTTGGAAAAATATACATCAAATAACATTTGGAGAGCTTGGAAATTCAAGGGAAAATCAAGTACAAGAATTGTCTTGATTTAAGGGTAAGTTTATATAAATAAGGTTTATAAGTTTAAGCTTAATTTAAGCTTCAAAATTTAGTATAAAAATTATGTTAAGGCTATGTGAATATTAAGGCCGAAAATTATTAAGTTAAAGTATCAAGAAAAATAATTTGTAACATATAAGGTAAGATTATTACCTTAAGGTATATTTTGGGTGACAAAAATTAATTATGATACATAGCTATTGAAACCGAATGGTCTAGGAATTTTATGTTCTATTTTTAGTTTATAATCATTCTAAGTCATTAGCATAATTTTTAGAAGTGTCATACGGCTTATATACATTTATATGTATTTATTATAAAGTTTAAAACAAATTTTAAAACCATATTATAAAATTAAATTAAAGCCGAGAACATAATGTATAATTTTGGGTAATTTTCGAAATATATGAGTATATTAACTTATATTATAAATTTTGGGAGTATTAAAAATAGCTACAAGTATTTATAAGGCTAGTTTAATAAGTTATGTGGCTAGAATATAAATTTTGAAAAGTTTAGAGTACAAATAATAAAAAACCGAGGACAAAGGGGTTTGTTTGGTATATTTACATTATAACATGAGGAAGGAATTAATATTATGAATTTTGGTGTATTTAAATAAGTGGTTAAGTGTTAAAATAACATTTTATTAAGTTTTGAGGGTATTTTGTAATTATTGGAAAATATAAGGTATGGCCGAGAATTATTTATGATTTTATGGGAATATTAAAGTATTAATTATGAAATTAAGTCTTGGTCAAAGTGTTGACCAAGAACTTTGGGTTAAAATGATTTATGACATAAAATATTAAGTTTATAAAAGTTTTGGGGTGGATATGTAATTTATGGAAGTATATATGAAAGATAGAAAATTAATGTGGGCGGAAATGCAATTTAAGAAAAGATATGGGTTACTTTGGTTATTTAAAGGAATAAAATATTTAAACTATAGTTTATGAGTTATTATGTAACTTATATAAAGTTTTGGGGTTAAAAGAGTAAATATAGGAACTATATGATTAAACCGAAGAGCTTATGGGTTTAATTGGTAATTTATAAAATTGGTGGTATTAATTTGTAATTACCGAAATAATAAGAGTATTTGGTGATTTGTAAAATTAAGGTGGTTAATTAATATTTACGAAGGTTAATGTGGGTAATTAGTGGGTTATAAAGGTTATAAGGCTATTTGGCAATTTATAGAAGATAATATAATTGTTTTACAATTTCTGAAATTGATATGGGTATTTAGTAAATTATTAAAATATATGGTTATTTGGTAAGTTGTGAAAGTTAATGGGATCAATTATGATTACCGAAAATTATATGTGGTTATTTAGTAATTTACTAAGTTGTTGGGTATATTATATAAATACCGAATTAATAAGGTTGGTTTTGTAATTTAATAAGGAAAGGAAGTGAAACTAGTTAATATAATGTATTATGGAATATTATAAAATATAATATAGAGTTTATGAAATAAAGGTGGTTATAACATAAATAACTAAATGATATGATATAAATGATAAGTGGAAATAATTATGAGTATGTATTTAATGAGGCAAAGATATACCGTATAAATGATAATTCATTATCACATGTGAGCTTCACATAAAATAATGAACTAGTAGGTTATCTTGAACCACTGTTGAAATAACAGGGGAAAATAAATAACATACAGAGTTATTATACGACGAGAATAAACTCTACAGTGACAGTACTGTAATACTTAATGAATAGTTGTATTAATATTACCCGGTATTGCATGTTTAAATAACAGCGTACGGGAAGAGACTACTGAACAGGAGTTTGTCAAGCTAGCAGTTTCTTGGTGAACGGTATGTTAATTGTGTGGTCTGAATGTCCTAAGGATTATCCTAAGGTCCAGGCATTATGTGTTTAAATGCTTAAGAACGATATCTATGATTTTATGTGAATGATATTGTATATAGTGTTGCCCAAACTGTTGCGTTGTATTTTATACGCGAATGTCTTGTGACTAAAAGTTTATACATCTAAACTGGATTTAAAAAAAAGGACTAACTGACCTTTAGGTATTATTGAACCTAACAAAGGTCAACTGTTATAGTCTTAACTCAAAGATTGGTTAATATGTCAGTGACAAAAAGGGCTAACTTATAAAGAGAGGAATCCAGATCGTTTCGACATTCTGGTTGCGCATTGTGATCACTATGAGAGACTGAAGAAGGGAGTCACTCTAAATCCATCAGCCACATTCGGGGATGGCGGAAGGCACTGCCGTTGGTGCACAGGTTCGACCGGATCAGTCAATTAATCAGGGCCACAGGGTCAGCTGGTAAACAGTTCCAATGGAACACAAGGGACATTCGTCCATAAGTTATTAAGGTTTGTCTTAACATGACACTTGAGATGGAAATTAATTGGAAAAGGTTAAATGATTGGTTTAAAGGATAAGAGCCAATTGGCTAACTAACAAGTACAAATTAATACGCGTATCTTGTTTGGTTATTGTTATGGTTTATTAATGTGTGATTATTGGTTATTGCTATGAGCTATTGTTGTGTGGTTATTGGTGTTGTGTATTATTGTACACTGGTGTTTACAGGTGGATTATTGTGTGGTTGTTATTTGTTTACAGTTCTTACTGTTATCATTATAAACCGGTATTTCATGTAAAGAATCTAATATCAAGATGGCTAAAACGACTTAAGGAATCTAGAAGACTTAGGACTACATTTAGCATACCAGCATAGTTTGCTGAGCCCTTCATTGGGCCAAACATTTCAGGTCACTGAAGAATACACAAGCCGGAGTGCGGGGAACAGGGTAGCCGCTGTGTTTTTTATAAACACTTGTGGTTTGTTATGTATTATATTTTGGAGTTTGTTGTGTTTCAGTTAGTTGCTCATTTAGTTGGATTTGGTTTGTAATAAGTAGAGTGTTCAGTATCTGTTCATCACAGCGTGAGAAGTTGTAATGTTGGAAAGAGTGAGGATGCCTTGTTACTCACAAGGGTGGGTAACGGCGTGTAACACCAAGGTTAGATAGTTTTATTTTCCGCTGCGATTCGCTATTTATTATGCTACGAGTTATGACGTCATTACAGGTTTAAGAGTAGGGGTGTTACAAAAAGTGGTATCAGAGTGGAGTACCGCTCTGATGAAAGATACTGAGTCTAGGACAATGAGCATAGGAATATTGGGTTGCGGGAAACGTCTGTGAGGACTCGTGACCTAGAAAGAAAACCCTAGGGATATTTTATTGCTAGTAGTTAGCTTACTTACATGTTTTTGATTGTGTATGTGATACGGTGTAGCAACCGAGTAGAAATAATAATATACTATCTTAGATGTCGACAAGAGAAGGACCAGGTGGAGATAGCAGTGAACGCAGTGGCGAGACACCGGCGGATGTTCCAACGGTACAAGACCTATCAGCAGCCATGGCGACTTTCACGCAGGAACTAGGAGCTCAATTTACGGGAGCCATACCCCACCCGCCGCAGCCCAGAGAAACCAACTGGCTGAGGAGCGTTGCAGACGCGAAAGTACCAACTTATTCAGGGGAACCGGACCCCACTGCACTGGAGAAGTTCATTGCAGAGCACCTGAAGGCGTTCAAGGCTGTCAGAGTTCCAGGAGACCAACAGGTCGACATCGCCGCATACAACCTGAAGGGCGCAGCTGACATTTGGTGGCGGACTATTGAGGGTCACCGTAGAGCTACACCGGAATTTGAATGGACAGAGTTCGTAGAAGTGTTGCGGGAGAAGTACTACCCCGAACACATAAAGCAGAGGAAAAGGCAAGAGATCAAGACCTTAATCCAAGGGAGACAAACAGTTGACCAGTTCTACGCAAGGTGCACCAGTTTGTTAAACTATATACCAGGAGTCGACTACTCTGACGCAGGAAGAAAGAAAAGGAAGAGTATTGAAGGAGATGATGACGGAGCAACCTCTCGCAGTTACTGCAAGAAGAGGAAGAAATACTTTGAAAAGAAGAAGGGGCGGAAGGATTTCCATGGTCAGAAGGCGAAGGAGCAGATCCCTCGTCTGACCGGCCCATCTATTGATGATCAGCCACTAAGAACGGCACCACCTAGAGGCAACAAGCCAACCCGATGACACTATTACTGTAAACGTTGTGGAAAGGATCACCCAGGCGTAGATTGCGCAGGAAGGAAGGTGGAGTGCCGCTATTGCAAAAAGGAAGGTCACAGGGATTATGAATGCTTTTCCAACCCAGGGAGTCGAGTATACAAAGGAGCTAAAGGTTCGCAGAGAGAACCAGCTAATGAGGCGGGCGGACCTAGAGGAGGACAGGCGCTGCAGAACAACACCTATACTGGAGGATCGGCAGGACAGCCATCCTCATCCGGAAGTCAGAAGGGAAAGGAGATGGTTCCATGAAGGAACACCCCGTATACAATGGGAACTTCAGGCGCTGAGGCGAGCGCTCAGCGCGAGACCGGTAAGCTTAGAACCTAAACTAAATGCATGATGCATAAATATGTGTTTATAGTATCAGTCGATGAGACTTATATATGTGATTGGTAAGTATCAACTTTAGAGAGACCTAAATTAGGTAACCTCTCACGTAATAGGATACTTTGATATTTGTTTTCCCTTACCTAAAAGACCGTGGTTACCTGAGCCTATGAGCGAAGGTCGGGAATATCCCGAGGCATAATGCCAAGTACTTTGACCCGGTATGATCCTACTCAAGAAATACTTAACTATAAATGAACAAATAACTATTATAAATGAATGTAGAACTTGGGGATAAAAGGGTGTGAGACAGTACAGCGAGAAATAACAAGTTAGTTTTACTTAGGACTGCCGAAGAGCATTATCAACGGTCCAAACTTACAGTAACTACAAATTATGACCTGCCTAAATGACGAGCAGATGTCATGAACGGAAATACATTAATTAATATAAAATACTTAAGACTACAGGAACTGTCAAAAGAGCTCACGTAAAGAGCAAACACTGAAATTTTATGGGATACCCAGGCACCGAGCTTAACGCTCAGTGCGAAACTGGAAAAGCTTACAATCTCTTATAAACTTCAAGAGAAAATAGTGGGAAACCTTGAAATATGACAATTGAGAAACAGAATCTCAAAAATATAGCTAAACATCCTTAACGTTCAAACACGGGTTTTAAAATACCTGAGCAAATACCAAGGGTCTCAGCTATACCAACATATAACAACGCTTGACTCCTAATTTAAAAAAGGGAGAGAACAAACTTTGAATTTATATTTCCTAAAGTGGGGGAGAACTACCAAATGCTACATATATAAATATAAATTGGAGGTTATTAACCTAAAACATTGAGGGTATTAATACAATTCAGAGGGTTGAGTACCATTGAATATACCTACTTGAGACACATGTCCTATACTAACCTTATGGTTCTATACGAGCATATGTCTATTATGACAGCTCAAATTTTGAATGCGAATAAAAGATCGCAGTAAATCAACTAAGGATAAAACATATGTAATATAAACTCTAGTATAAACATGATAACAAACGACTTTCCTTGACACTTACAGTAAAGGTAGTGTCAGGTATATCAAGGCTTAAACTAATACATACACTGAGAGTGAGTGTAAGTTATATAAGAGTGTGAACAATATATACACAAAAATTAGTGTAAATTAAATATAAAAGTAGGGAAACATACCCTAGGTTTGTAACCATTATTTTATACGTAAACCGTTTTAACGTTATATACTAAACCCTGTGATTCTAAATCCTCTATTTGACATACCTAACCGACTTTTTTTTTGAGCCATTGAGCTAGTGGATTAACCACGTTTCTAAGAAATAAAAACAAACAATAAACCTTGATTGTCCTGTTACTAAACAGTAGAATTCAAACTGGAAATCCTTAGTTTGAGATGGTACTAATATTAAGAGATACTTGACTAGGGTGAACATATGATTCACCTGATTTATGGATTTTAGATGGAATAAGGAAAAAGCTAAGCTTTAAGGAAGATGAGATAATACCTTATGGACTGTAGTTGTTGATTGAGTTATGGGAATTTTTACTTAAAAGTCTAACTGTGACTGTCTTGGTTCTATGAAATGATAACTAAAGTATAGGCAATACTCGAGCCTGGATAAGTGAAATATTAGAGAAGTCTTTTAAAGAGAAGAGAATATTCTAGGGTATGCAAGCCCATGACGGGACTTATTACTTGTATGATGGATTTAAGAGTTAAATTGATTGATGGATATAGTTATTAGACAGTATGAGCCTAGATGCTTTAATAAGAATTTATCTTTAATGCCAAGAGGAAAAACTGGCTTCCCCGCTTGATGATTTGATCAAAGGAATATTGTTCTGGGGATTTTGGTAATACCCTAGATTCAAGTATAGGTTATAACAGATATTGGATTAATTATACTGTGGTCAAGAGAAAATGTAGTACTCACCACGTCACAAAGCTTAATAAGATAAAATTTGGAAGATGACAATTATGTGATTGTTTGATATTTGACGTGGGAGGTCGAACTTGATCCTGGTCAGATCAAGGGAAAACCAAACACAAAATGGTGTGGAAGGATAGTTCAACTCTGACGCTGACCCCGTTAGGGTTGGATGATTCCTGAGACTCCTTACAAGTGGTCACAAATATTTCTGTGATAAATAAGTATTTATTCCGAATTTTAATAAAAAAATTAGTAAATAAAGTATATAAGTTGTGGGAAGTGTAAGTTAAGAGTTAAGTTGTCTAGGTTACCCCGAGGAGATTGGATAGCGAAAACAACTCCGCATATGTCGGAAAAATAATCAATTATGAAGGAAATACTAACTATTATTGTTCCATGAACTATGTTAATAAATTAAATATGAGATCAAGAGAAAATTGCTTATAATAACAGTATTCTCGAACGACCTTCTAAATTATGGCCAAAGTGCCATCTGAAAGGAGATCGACTTCCATGTCTTTATTTATGAATTAAAACCTGATATATTAAAAAGAGAACCTACCTATAAATAGGGTAGAATATAAAGAGTAGAAACATTATCTTAATACTCACCAGAGTTGATTCACAATCACAATAACAAGTTTAATTGAGAGGAAACTACACCTTGTAGAAACCTTAACAGGAACCCTACTGTGGTATACCTGATGAACAGACGATAATAATCGTGTATATTTTACGAACAATTGGTGAGCCAATAATACCAAGAAATATTTCTATAATATACATAAGATGCACGGCTCAACCGTAGCTCATACTCTACATTGAAAATGAAAGCCGTATATGGCGCCAGTAAACTTAATACCGGAATCACAAGATGATAACCTAAAGAAAGGGATTTTGAGTATGCCCAATATTAATACAAGACCCGAGCGTCGATGACTACAACCAAGAGGCGATTGATGAAAGTGTGTTATACACAAATAGTTTAAACAAGCCATAAAATAGTGATGGCAAATTACAAGATAGGAGATCACCTTCACCCATACATACGTGATTCAAAAAAAAATAAGAGCATACTAATGCACTAATCTAAGAATACATAGATTCTTGAGGGATAGACCTCGTAAACGGACAGAAGTCATATGCTGACGTTCATAGGAGAGATCTCGAGTTCGCAGTAGGCGATCGAGTCTTCCTTAGAGTTTTACCTATGAAGGAAATTTTAAGATTAGGGCAGAAGAGCAAGCTTAGCCCGAAGTATGTAGGACCGTACCCTATTACGGAGCGAGTGAGCCCATTAGCCTACAGATTAGACTCATATGTTAAGCTAGGGAGAGTGCACAATGTGTTTCACATTTCTCAGCTAAAACAATATGTGCCTCACCCATCACATAACTTAGAGCCCGAGACACTCGAGCTAAATCCTACACTTAGATATGAGGAGACACCGGTTAGCATTTTAGACTCCAACACTACGGAGACAAGGAACAAGACCATTAGAATGGTCAAAGCTCTGTGGTAAACTCACGACATTGAAGAGGCGACATGGGAGTTAGAAGACTCCATGCGAGACAAGTATCCAACAATTTTCTTTTCGTTTTTGTGTATACTTGTAGGGGTACGTGGGCGTAACCCTTTTTAAGGGGGGTAGAGCACCACATGCGACTTGCATATCTGCAGCCTATATTGGTTTTGTGTATGGTTATTTGTGTTTGTTTGTGGCGCATGTGTGCAATTAATTAGATGGTTATGTCCTATGTGACATTTGGTGATTAATGATATGTCCTATGTGACACTTGAATGATTGTTTGTGTGTTCTATGTAACACTTGAATGTTTATGAAGCACTTAATTACTTTACAGTATGTTTATATTTATTCCTACAATCACACAAGAGATTCACTGCCAAGGTTTACGCCTCTGCACTCTGTAGGACTGAGGATTTGGTATTGCACTTGTGCAGTGATGACCGAGTGGGATAGTTAGAAAGTTGGAACACGCATTGTTTTACAGTATTTATTAAGTTATTATGCTGTGATATATTATTATCACGAATAAAGAATATTTGTCTATAGGAATTATATACACTCAGAGTAGTGACGCAATATAGAGATGTCAATATAATATTGACACCCTGGAATGATAGGTATACAGGGAATAGATAAGAGGAACTTGATTCCATAGGATGAACAAATATAAATTATGACTTCGGGACGAAGTCCTTTTAAGGGGGGTAGACTGAAATACCCCTAACATTTAAACAATTAAATATAAGTAAATAAATATTATTTGAGGAATTATAAATATTATTTGGGGGGTTTATTAAACCCTAAGAAAACATATAAACACTTGGGTGTTAAAAACGCACCTAAACTCCTTAAGGTTATAAACGAGCGTTAAAAGCCCGACCTTAAGTTAAACAATTATATAAGCTATGAATATTATATGAATTTAACCAAGGATCATTTTATGATCATTAAGATACAAGTTCTCAGTTAGAACTGAGTAAATATACAAAGTTCTCGGAAATTCCAGATGTGGGTCCCATAAAGGCCCGGGAATGCCTAGGAGGAGTGCCAAGGTGGCACGAACCCCTATAAAAATTATTCTTAGAGTTCCTAAAATCATTATTAATTATTCTAAATAGAATTCCCAAGCTAATTCTTCAAAAATAAACAAGGAGCTCGGGGGGACTTCTTAACGCTCCTTTTACCTCGGGAGTGCCCCTTTAGCCGAAAATTGAATTACCAGTTTATATAACCCCATATAATTTAATGTAACACCTCAATATATTATTATTGACTATAAATAATGTCAATAAACACTTGGAAGTCATAGCGACTAATTAATTCCCAGAAAAATCCTTAAAGCACAAAAACGCACCTTCGGGTGTCATAAAAATGCGTTTTACGCAATCGTCTTGAAGTTTTTGAGTAGCCACGAGTTAGTAATCTTAAAAGTGGATACAATGACCATCTAAATCAATTGATGGCAGTACTAAACTCATAGTTTAAATAGGGGCGATTTTTAGGACAAAAAGATACCTAAAATCAGCATATTTACCTTAAAACTTTCACCTTTTACCATAATAAAAATGTACCAATTAAATGCTGGAACCTATTACACCTATTAGTATGGTCTTAGTACAATATAGTGTAACAAAAATCAAATGAAAAATAAACCCCATTTGGTCCCTATGTCACACGCCAATATAGGTCACAATTGGCTAGATTTTGACAAAAATATTGCCTAATGCTATGTGACTCATCCTAGCATGTGATGTGTGTAAATGTAACAAATAAAATCGGTAGAATAAGCCCTCACAACCGTGAACCTGCAAAGAAAAAAACAAAGAGGTTAGAATAAAATTAACAAAGGAAAAGTAATGTCATTATTGTACTAAGCAAATAACGATTGAAGCAAGTAAATTCTTGGCATGTGCTGTAGCTTATGGAGCCGATTAAGACCTGCACAAATACATAAGATTAGTGCTGTAATTAATAAAAAAAAAGACAAGTACCTAACTTATGTCATTATCTTTATACAAATAAACAAAAGCTAGTTAACTTTCTAGCTAAATTTGTAGCCGTAAGGCTACAGCTATGGAAGCCTCTCATTTATAGTTGCCGATCACCTACCTGCAAGATAAGATCAAATAAAAGTCATTAGTGAATAAACAAAACAACTATCACAAATTATTACTCCATTAACGTGAGGAATTTTCAAGTGGTGTTCCATCTGCTCCAGCAAAAGACGACCACCACACCTGCAACATTAAACAGATTAACAATGTTAGTTACACTAGTAATACATATAAACAAAAACTAGACTAATCTAACTAGCTAATTGATTACCGTGAGTGCATGAATGAGGTTGCTGTAGTACTCCATTAACGTGAGGCTAGTGGTAATGGAGCGTCCACCTTCAGTCCATGCGAGCACACCTGCAAAAAAAAAGAGACAAGTTAACATAATTAAACAAGCTAATATATCCTAAGCTAGCACCTAATAACATTAGATAATCTAAACTAAAGTGTAACCATTCATTTCAGCCGATTGAAGTATACGCTGGGAAGGTACGTAGCCTACAACAATTGGTACTGAATGGTCACTCCATAATTGCCGATTGCACTACTGCAAGGATAGACCATTAGTTAAACTAATCAAGCTAATAAAGCTTAATGACATTAAGTAATCTAATTAAACCTCAACCATTCCTTTTGCTGTTAGTGTTACATGATTTGGAATGAATTAATACCACTATACCCACTACAGCCGTATACTTAGTCTACCTGGGAAATAATGGTGACTGAATTATGAAATCAATTAAACAAATAACTACATAAAATAATGGCTAATGACAATTAATAATTTCAATGTAAACAAGTCTTGTGCTGCCTTATTAACTTACGTAGGAGTATTCATCTCACTTGCCATGCTTCATTTACGAATGGTAAGTGTCCCTTCTTGATTCCCTCTTTTCTTCATTCTCCAAATCAATTCTTAAGTTCTAATAACTCCATTAATGGTGTACTAGTTCTTAACACCATTTCTATGTAAATTCCTAGTTAATTCTATCAAGTCTTGAAGCAAGAAAACATCCTAGCAAATCTACAAGGAAATCGCCAAGCATATATGCTCCAAGGTGGTTCCTAAATTCAACAACAATACAAGGAACAACAAGATCAAGTTAAGGTATATTTTTATGTTGAAAAATCCTACGTAGATACCTAAATCATTTTCGAAAATATAAGAGTTTTAAATCTATATTCTCTTCATTATTTCATGAAGGAAACTTGGATCTACAATCATCACAAGGTATATCAAAAATACCTTGACAAATTCCTAAGGTAAACTCTTGTAAAATTTCTACAATATTATTTATAAACTCTTGTTAGAAGTCTAACAAATAAATCTCCTATATATGTACAAGGAGTTCGGAAAAATCTACATCAAATAACATTTGGAGAGCTTGGAAATTCAAGGGAAAATCAAGTACAAGAATTGTCTTGATTTAAGGGTAAGTTTATATAAATAAGGTTTATAGGTTTAAGCTTAATTTAAGCTTCAAAATTTAGTATAAAAATTATGTTAAGGCTATGTGAATATTAAGGCCGAAAATTATTAAGTTAAAGTATCAAGAAAAATAATTTGTAACATATAAGGTAAGATTATTACCTTAAGGTATATTTTGGGTCACAAAAATTAATTATGATACATAGCTATTGAAACCGAATGGTCTTGGAATTTTATGTTCTATTTTTAGTTTATAATCATTCTAAGTCATTAGCATAATTTTTAGAAGTGTCATACGGCTTATATACATTTATATGTATTTATTATAAAGTTTAAAACAAGTTTTAAAACCATATTATAAAATTAAATTAAAGCCGAGAGCATAATGTATAATTTGGGTAATTTTCGAAATATATGAGTATATTAACTTATATTATAAATTTTGGGAGTATTAAAAATAGCTACAAGTATTTATAAGGCTAGTTTAATAAGTTATGTGGCTAGAATATAAATTTTGAAAAGTTTAGAGTACAAATAATAAAAAACCGAGGACAAAGGGGTTTGTTTGGTATATTTACATTATAACATGAGGAAGGAATTAATATTATGAATTTTGGTGAATTTAAATAAGTGGTTAAGTGTTAAAATAACATTTTATTAAGTTTTGAGGGTATTTTGTAATTATTGGAAAATATAAGGTATGGCCGAGAATTATTTATGATTTTATGGGAATATTAAAGTATTAATTATGAAATTAAGTCTTGGTCAAAGTGTTGACCAAAAACTTTGGGTTAAAATGATTTATGACATAAAATATTAAGTTTATAAAAGTTTTGGGGTGGATATGTAATTTATGGAAGTATATATGAAAGATAGAAAATTAATGTGGGCGGAAATGCAATTTAAGAAAATATGGGTTACTTTGGTTATTTAAAGGAATAAATATTTAAACTATAGTTTATGAGTTATTATGTAACTTATATAAAGTTTTGGGGTTAAAAGAGTAAATATAGGAACTATATGATTAAACCGAAGAGCTTATGGGTTTAATTGGTAATTTATAAAATTGGTGGTATTAATTTGTAATTACAGAAATAATAAGAGTATTTGGTGATTTATAAAAGTAAGGTGGTTAATTAATATTTACAAAGGTTAATGTGGGTAATTAGTGGGTTATAAAGGTTATAAGGCTATTTGGCAATTTATAGAAGATAATATAATTGTTTTACAATTTCCGAAATTGATATGGGTATTTAGTAAATTATTAAAATATATGGTTATTTGGTAAGTTGTGAAAGTTAATGGGATCAATTATGATTACCGGAAATTATATGTGGTTATTTAGTAATTTATTAAGTTGTTGGGTATATTATATAAATACCGAATTAATAAGGTTGGTTTTGCAATTCAATAAGGAAAGGAAGTGAAACTAGTTAATATAATGTATTATGGAATATTATAAAATATAATATAGAGTTTATGAAATAAAGGTGGTTATAACATAAATAACTAAATGATATGATATAAATGATAAGTGGAAATAATTATGAGTATGTATTTAATGAGGCAAAGATATACCGTATAAATGATAATTCATTATCACATGTGAGTTTCACATAAAATAATGAACTAGTAGGTTATCTTGAACCACTGTTGAAATAACAGGGGAAAATAAATAACATACAGAGTTATTATACGACGAGAATAAACTCTACAGTGACAGTACTGTAATACTTAATGAATAGTTGTATTAATATTACCCGGTATTGCATGTTTAAATAACAGCGTACGGGAAGAGACTACTGAACAGGAGTTTGTCAAGCTAGCAGTTTCTTGGTGAACGGTATGTTAATTGTGTGGTCTGAATGTCCTAAGGATTATCCTAAGGTCCAGGCATTATGTGTTTAAATGCTTAAGAACGATATCTATGATTTTATGTGAATGATATTGTACATAGTGTTGCCTAAACTGTTGCGTTGTATTTTATACGCGAATGTCTTGTGACTAAAAGTTTATACATCTAAACTGGATTTAAAAAAAAAGGACTAACTGACCTTTAGGTATTATTGAACCTAACAAAGGTCAACTGTTATAGTCTTAACTCAAAGATTGGTTAATATGTCACTGACAAAAAGGGATAACTTATAAAGAGAGGAATCCAGATCGTTTCGACTTTCTGGTTGCGCATTGTGATCACTATGAGAGACTCAAGAAGGGAGTCTCTCTAAATCCATCAGCCACATTCGGGGATGGCGGAAGGCACTGCCGTTGGTGCACAGGTTCGACCGGATCGGTCAATTAACCAGGGCCACAGGGTCAGCTGGTAAACAGTTCCAATGGAACACAAGGGACATTCGTCCATAAGTTATTAAGGTTTGTCTTAACATGACACTTGAGATGGAAATTAATTGGAAAAGGTTAAATGATTGGTTTAAAGGATAAGAGCCAATTGGCTAACTAACAAGTACAGATTAATACGCGTATCTTGTTTGGTTATTGTTATGGTTTATTAATGTGTGATTATTGGTATTGCTATGAGCTATTGTTGTGTGGTTATTGGTGTTGTGTATTATTGTACACTGGTGTTTACAGGTAGATTATTGTGTGGTTGTTATTTGTTTACAGTTCTTACTGTTATCATTAAAAACCGGTATTTCATGTAAAGAATCTAATATCAAGATGGCTAAAACGATTTAAGGAATCTAGAAGACTTAGGACTACATTTAGCATACCAGCATAGTTTGCTGAGCCCTTCATTGGGCCAAACATTTCAGGTCACTGAAGAATACACAAGCCGGAGTGCGGGGAACAGGGTAGCCGCTGTGTTTTTTATAAACACTTGTGGTTTGTTGTAACACCCCTATAATAATAAAACAACAGCGGAAAATAAACTAAAGGTGCTACAGACCATCGGGCTCCAAACACCCGGTACCAACCTCACCAATTACAACCTTTACAATTAACTAAGTTACGGTCTGAACTTCGAGAAAACTTAACAAAACAAAACAATAAAACACATTCGCTCTCCACAAAACCTAGTCCCATCCCAAACGCTCATTCTCTTCGTGGCCACCTGTAAATCAATTCGTACCTGCAAGATGAAACCAAGCAGCCCACCCCAAAAGGGGCAGGTCAGTTCCCTGGAATGGAACTGGTACAATTCTCCAAAAACAAACTTATAAAACATAACTCTTCAAATAGATAGTAACATGAAAACAAACTCTTAAAAGTAAAACAGAGATAAAGCACTTCAAAACAATCAAGTTTAAAGAGAAAGGAAAACAAGACAAAGATAAAGAACTTCCAAAACAAGTCATCCACTTAAGTAGTCACACCACATAGTTAGTAAGCATCCATTGTTGATATTAGAACCAATTCCCGTTAGGAGTAGAAAACTCAGATAGTCACAAAGGACCAGGAATGATGAAATAGATCCAAGAATCAAGAACTCAAGAGTGGAATAGTTTAACTGGGAGAGATGGCCCCCACCGCCAATATCAATGTCCATATGGACGAGGGATATACAGCCCCCTGCTGTCATAATTTCAATGTCCTAGTGGACGAGGGATATACAGCCCCCTGCTGTCATAATTTCAATGTCCTAGTGGACGAGGGATATACAGCCCCCTGCTGTCAAATATCAATGCCCCTATGGGCGAGGGATATACAGCCCCCTGCTGTTATAATTAAAGACGCGCGCACGTCGAACGAAAGATTTCCAAGATTGACCTTTTTCCAAATTTCCACTAGATCACCAACTACCCAGAGCAATACCAAAACACTCAGTCCTACAGAGTGCAGAAGCGTAAACCCTAAGCAGTCAATGTCTAACACCAAATAGAAGGAACCAATACCCAAGTGAGTTTCACATCCAAGGCTTAGTTAGTCACACAAGCTGGGTTAGTCACACAACCATTTCCTTTTTAGAAATTCCTCTTAAAGTCAGTTAGCGTTTTCCAAAACATCCCACAAGTCAATCATCAAAAATATCGGAGTACGAGAAATCGTACAAAACATTCCATAGAGTCCAAAACACAACAAGCTGAGTACGAGAAATCGTACAAAACATTCCATAAAATTTGTCACCAAAAGTATTTGAGTACGAGAAATCGTACCTGGGTAACGTTGTAGCAGTTCTAATCAACTTGCGCAAACAATCAACTCAACATTACTCTGAAGAATATTAAAAGTAGTCTATCATCAAACACTTGTAGCCTATGCTACACTTAAATAAACTCCTTACTCTTATTTCAAAGTCTCAATTGTCTTTTAAGCCCTCACTTAAATGTTGTGAATAACCTTTGACTTGTCTTAGAATGTTGTATAACTCAAGGTTGTAAGACCAAGTATTTTATTAACACTTGTTGATTGTTCCACCCTTATCCACTTTACCCATACCTAACCATAATTCTCACATTAAAGACCTTTATAACATAAGTGCATTATACGTTATTCAATCAATCTTAGAATTTCAATAACAATTCTTAAGCTCAATACTTTTATTCTTACTTTAGGACATACATCGTGTTATGACCAATGATGGGTTTATCTTAGAATACTATACTATTATTTCACAATTTATTGACTATGTATCTTTATCAATATCTACTAGATAACCCATTATAACTAAGTTTTCCCCCTTAACTTAATTAAGATCTACATCCCGTATACTGAAATCGTAGTGTTGTAGATGCATTTTAGTATAACTTATTTGAGCTACTAAACTCAATTATCTTATCTTTAGTTCAGAATGGCCTTTAATTACAACCATCTATTAATCTTGTCATAAGTTGTTAAATTACTTTTCATCCTGAAATAACCATATTATAGTTAACTCAGACTCATCGAACTCTTACATTTAGTATCCACAGGGTATATTATTTACTTTATCATAACTATATAATAAGGTGTTTTAAGATAACCTTTTATGTATCCTTACTTACATTTAATTTCCTAAATGTTATATTTTTACACACATTCCCTCCATAGGCTATGTATAAACCTTTTATACTAAACTTCACTAAACTTAAGTCTTAAATACGTTTTAAATTGTTTACAAAACCTAAAAGGTTTCAAAGGTATAACTTAATAAATTAATTTCCTTTATTGTATTTAGGATGGACAATATATCTACATAAGGTAGAATTTATCAAAGAATTAAATTATGGATCGTAAGTGAAACTGTTAACTATTTAATAAGATAATATATTCTGAAAAATCCCCATACCTTATATTCAAATGACACATTAATATTTCCAGTGTCAAAAGGTAAATCAATATAATCTCTTATGTAACCTAATTTCATCTAATTAAAGGTTTAAAGATTTAAGTATCTAATTTCTATTTATAAACCTTTTAGTAAATCTTTAACTATTATGTACAACACTTATTTATAAACTCACATCTTGAATATTAGTAATAAATGTATTTTATATGGCTAACTAATTCGAAGAAACTTAAGGATTATTATTTAGAGTAATTTCCTAATCATAGTTTACTATAGTCTTATACCATAATCCCTTTTAATGATTTTATCTCAAAATATTAAGTTATTACTCAATACTATAAATATTAAGAAATGATTAAATCTAGACTTATTTATCATCTTCACATTTAGATGTAAAAGTAACTCATTTACTTTATTATTGTTTATATAATAAGAACATTTAAATGTAAAAGTATTTCATTCCTTTTATTATTAATTATATAAGATCTATTTGTGTAACACTTTATGTAAACTAATTCCAAATATTCCTAAATTTCAACTTATTAATTTCTTAACCAAATTATAGATTTACATTGTGGTCATTGACTAAATATACGTATATTTAAATACTGTTTATGTAAATTTTAGAAATTCAAAGATAACTAAAAACTCAACCTATAACCATAAATTAATACCACCTCATATAATATTCTTTTATTAGTATCATGTAAAGGTTTAGTTTAACTCATTAATTCCTTCATATCCCATTTTCTATAAGGTATTTTATTTATTTTATTTATTTATTTATCGTATATATATATATCCTTCCTATTATATTTCTCACAAGGAATGTTATTACCTTTATCTATTTTTATTGTATTTATATATATATATACATATACCTACACATATTAAGATTTATCCAGAACACTCTTTAAGAAATTCTATTGTATTTAATTATACCTAATATCTTGTAGACATATCCAAAACTTATTTATGGTTTATAAAATAAAGTATTTCCCTTAGTTTTAGTTAAACATATTAGCTTCCATATTATATATAATAAATAAAATGTAGTTTAGTTAAATTCCTTGATTCTCTATAAGTTACTTCTTAATTCCCTTTTATAAATGCGTAAAAATAATATATATATTTGTTCCTTAGTTTATTTAAAATGTTAACTCCCATATAATATAGTAAATAAAATGTAGGATAATTGAATTCCTTAATTTATATAAGTTTCTACTTAAGTAAGTATATATACATATATGTAAATAATTTCACTTCTCTTGAAAGCTAATACAAAAACATTTATAAACTTACTGTTATAAAATGCTAATTTAGTTTCCTTTATTTTCCACAGCTTAAAAGTTAATTAACAAACCATACTTTAATTTTTGATTACATTAAAAACTATATATTATAAGTTATCCTTATGAAAAACTCACAAACACAATTTTTAAAACCTTTTCCCGTTGCCCAAAAATTCCCAAACTTAATATACAGTAACTATAACATTTTAGACATATTATAAAATTTTTATTTCATAAAAATATCTTTTTAATTTAGCCATATAATTCCAGAAACTCCGTAACTTGTAAAAATCATAACTTATGTTTAAAAACTCCAAATCCTTAATAATTTACATCAAAATAAACTACATAAAATAAGGAATCTATGGTTAAAATTTCAAGTCAAAATACATTCGGGAAGGTACTTAAATTAATTAAACAAGTTACGACTATTTACTGAATTTTACAGAAACTTAAAACAACTTAAATCACCTGTTTTAATCCTGGCCGTCCAATCTCTTAAAACGAGATCGGACGGCCCCTGAATCCCTAGTTCATCCCCGAATTCAGAAACAATATCGAGTACTAATCTGCCTATATCTCCTAATCTACAGAACGAAATCGAATGGTTTTTGTTTCTATGGATTCGAAATTCGATTTCGGTTCTATTGGTACCGTTTTCCCCAATTTTAATGCAGAGCTCATCAAGATTCGTATTCAATTCGAACGTTAGGGCTTATATCGGTACAGACTTCAATTCGAACGAAATCCTCACAAATTCTCCTAATCTAGAGCGTAATTGACACAATTGAAACATGGGTTAGATCGGGATTGTAATACCGGTTAGCATAATCGGAGGAATTTGAAGAGAACTCACCGGAATTGCCCGAATCGAAGTGATTTCGAGATCGGTTTCTGGAAAATATTCGAACTTCAGACCAGTTCGTGAAGCAACTTTCGAGGATCTATAAGTTATAGCACAGATCGAGTTAGGCTTTGTTTTTGGGCTCATTAGAAAGATGAAACTTAGATCTACACATTGATAACTAGAACTAATCCTAACTCGCATTATACAGAAAGAAAATTGACCCGAAAGTTACGAGTTTACCTCTCTGTTTCGGTATGATTTTATGTGCTGGAAAATCCGAAACTTTGAGCGACTATAACTTCCAAACGGTTATGATTCAGGCTTGGGCATAAACATAAGAATTGTAGACGGATTAGAGATCTACACAACGAGCTAAAGAAATCGAAATTTGGTTGAAAGACGAGGAAGTTATGGCATGACGAACTTTACCTGAAATCGAAGTATAACTGGAATCTGGGTTACGACTAAGAAAGGTGCCAACTTGAGAACGATTTTCCCGTTGATGTGGATGGAGTTAGGGCTTGTATGAGCTATGAATGTAAAGAGGGAATTAAGGAGAAGAGAGTGGTGAAGACGGCACTGGAAAATTCGAAGTAATGAGAGAGATATGGCCGTCACAAGTTAGGTCAAAAACGGTTGTTTGCTGGAGAAAATCAAGGAGGTAAAAATCTGTTAAGTGTTGGGACGCACGAGAGGCTGACACGTGGCACTTATGAAATTTTGGCTCTAAACTTCAAACTAGCATAACTTTGGCTAGGATGATCCGTTTTTGACGTTCTTTTTATCGATCTTCATGGTTTTCCATAACCTATTTATTGGTATAGGTTTCATGGCCTAGTTTGACCATTCTCAAAAAGTCAACCCTAGCAAGGCTTAATAAGCTTTAAGGTTTCTAATTTTATATTGACTTTTATGTTTCAAAACAATGTTCCAACACTTCCTAAAATCTTTATATATATTTAGAGTGTTTAATAATTTTCCCAAGATTTATTGACTTATAAATCTTATTATTAAATTCATAATACTATATAATAATGTATAATAATTAGGGTTAAATAGGAGAAAACCCCTAAATAAATTTCACAATTCCATATACTAATTTAATATTCATAATCCCATATAATAATTTAATATTCATAACTCCATATAATAATTTAATATTCATAATTCCATAAAATAATTTAATACTTAATAGTATTATTAAAGGTTTAATAAAAGAAATCCCCTAAATTAATTTAAATTAGTTTAAATTAATTTAGGGGTATTTCAGCATATCCCCCTTAAAAGAAACTTCGCCTCGAAGTTTAAAAAAATCAACCAATAAGCACTCACACCGCTTCGGGTGTGCTGAGACAATAAAAGTTCCAATGAAGTTCCATACCAAAACAATCCTTTATTTCCATCCACTTCCATAACAACATTCCACTCAAGATTACTCAAAATCAAACTGAATCAGGATATACCAAGATATAACATGATGAAAATCAAAAGTCACATACTGAGTCATAATGCAAAAACCAAGCACACACAAACACCTCTCATTCTGCTAATATTGTTCTCCCTTTGCTAACAATGCAACGAGGCATAATCCGGATGAGATAACGAAGGAGGAGTATGCCAGCATATCCCCCTTAAAAGAGCTAAGGTACGCCCTCGTACCGCTACTAATGGCACATTCAAAGAATTCAACACCTTATTAACCAGCTTTGTTGTAAATTTTACTGCACCGTTGATTTTATCTACGATCGTTACATATATCTGTATCTCTTGATTGTTATGTATTTGTATTTCCTTGGTGGTTATAAAATTTTATCTTCTGATTATTATCCATGCATTTAATGACTGGTACGAATTACACGTCAATATATGATCATTTATCATATCAATTATATTACCAAGCTATAAACCAGGTGTAACGTACTTGAGTAGTTTAACATAATATTCCCGATCATTTAATAATCCTCAATAATCTTCCAAAATTATCCTCAAAGGTTTATTAGTCAACCATATGTTAAAACTCTATAAGATAAATATTTTCTGTGACTTTTCAAGTTTCAATTGTTTCTATAATTAACTATCGTATTTTAGACGACCCATTCAGTGTTTACTTTATAAAATTTACTTATTATATAACTTCACCCAAGGCAGCATTTTAGAAAGTTCTTCCAAAATCTGATTCCTTCATCTTAAAATTTATATTATATTTTTTTTTTAAGGTAGGGACTCTGTATAAAATTTTAAGTCAAATGAGCTAGTCTAATGAAAACTCACTCACTCTTGGTAATTATTTTTCTTAAGGTTTGTTCTATGTAAGTATTCTCCTGATTATTAAATCTTAGTACTCCCTGAGATAATGGTGGCTTTTGGTAAATCACTTTTAGTGTGTCTTTTTTTTTAAATTTTTTTTTATACCTGTATAATGTTAAACTTCCAAGTAAACATGGGAATTTTCAATCTTTAAGTAACTCTCAATTTTTTTTTTAAGATGCTCAATACTCAAGTATTTAAGGATCAACGATATTTAGTTTAGTATTACTCTTCTCTTCACTCATCTTTAAGTAACTTCTTTTATTGATTTTGTTTTTTTTTTTTTATATTCAACCAGGGGTAGATGTTGTATCTTGGAGCACCCAAACTTAATCCCCTTCCTCAATAAACCCTTTACATTTATGAGTTTTAATACCGGATCTTAAGATACAAATTCTGATTTGTTCATGTGGTTAGCAATGAATATGCCTACTCAAGATTTCATGATGGTAACGTCTTACCACCACTTCCCTCAAGTTCAACACAATCCATCACCTGCGTAGAAGATTATTTACATTAGATGACAAGGCTTGTCTAGCCCCTAAACTTCTAGATGGGTGTGCACCCCCACTACTTTCAGCCTAGGAGTTCGTCGCACCAGGCACTTCCCGTAGGGTGTTAGGTTTACGTGTTTTCTTTCTAAAGTAACATAGGTTTTAATGTTGTTTTATAAGTCAGATGTTTGATCTTTTCTAATACGCTACTGGTTCTTGTTAGCTTAATAATTTTCTAGACTTAAGATTTATCTTAAACATTCTCTTGGTAATAATTTGTACCAATGTACTTTGAGATTTATTTGCAAGCTTTAAAGGAATTGAAGTACCTTCACATATATCAAAACTATTTAGTTATTTAAAGTTCTATTTGGATACTGTTTTCAACCAAAAGTATTCTTTTACCATTCCAGGAATTTGTGTACTAGCTTTTAAGGATTGCATTTTTTTTTATTTAGCAATGTATTCTCCATGAACATACTTTTGAACAATAACTTAATATTTGGTTTATCTCAACCAAAATCTAATCGTACTTAATATAGGACGTACCAAACTTATATATATATATGTATATATATATTTTCTGTAGTTTATTGTTGGGACGGTATAACAACACATCACACTCAACAGACATTCACAAAAGAAAAACGCGTAAGGGAATCGTTCACAATTCCAAAAAGGGTTAGGAGTCGTGCCTTACTGGAGTCCTCACTTCCCCATTCTACCCCAGTTCCCCAGTTTTAAGTGCACCTATAATCTAAGTATTTCACTCGGCTTGTTTTCTCGGGTTCAGAGCGTAACTACGCTCTGATACCACTTTCTGTAACACCCCTAATAATAAACAACAGCGGAAAATAAACTAAAGGTGCTACAGACCATCGGGCTCCAAACACCCGGTACCAACCTCACCAATTACAACCTTTACAATTAACTAAGTTACGGTCTGAACTTCGAGAAAACTTAAAAAACAAAACAATAAACACATTCGCTCTCCACAAACCTAGTCCCATCCCAACGCTCATTCTCTTCGTGGCCACCTGTAAATCAATTCGTACCTGCAAGATGAAACCAAGCAGCCCACCCCAAAAGGGGCAGGTCAGTTCCCTGGAATGGAACTGGTACAATTCTCCAAAAACAAACTTATAAAACATAACTCTTCAAATA
The DNA here is from genome assembly GCA_023374045.1 of Limonium bicolor. Taxonomy (NCBI): domain Eukaryota; kingdom Viridiplantae; phylum Streptophyta; class Magnoliopsida; order Caryophyllales; family Plumbaginaceae; genus Limonium; species Limonium bicolor. The sequence continues at coordinate 214,321,657 of CM041780.1, read as the reverse complement.
GATAGTAACATGAAAACAAACTCTTAAAAGTAAAACAGAGATAAAGCACTTCAAAACAATCAAGTTAAAGAGAAAAGAACACAAGACAAAGATAGAGATAAAGAACTTCCAAACCAAGTCATCCACTAAGTAGTCACACCACATAGTTAGTAAGCACCCATTGCTGAGGTTAGAACCAATTCTGGTTAAGAAGAGAAAGACTTAAGTAGTCACAAAGGACTAGAAGTGACATTAATATCCATAACCCGTGGTAGACAGTTTATATCTCCACCATTTCAAAAGATGATTCCCATAGACAAAATACACTCAAGAGTGGAATAAACCAATTGGGAGAGATGGCCCCCACCGCCAGTCAGTTGCCACAAGGGCGAGGTAAACAGACCTCCGCTGTCAGTTGCCACAAAGGGCGAGGTAAACAGACCTCCGCTGTCAGTTGCCACAAAGGGCGAGGTATAGCAGACCTCCGCTGCCACCGACCCGTTCTCAGTCATCGGTGAAAAGTGTGTGCACCACTTAGTATAAATAATCCATACTCAGTACCAAGATTAACATTTCCCATATTCCCATTAGATTATTAACTGCACAAGAGCAATACCAAAACACTCAGTCCTACAGAGTGCAGAGGCGTAAACCCTCAACAATTAATACCCAATAGAAAGAATCCATTCCCAATTAGGCTGATCAAACTCGACGCATGGATGAAACAATACCCATAGTCCAAAGGAAGAATTTACCAATACCAGATACTTTCCTATATTCCTAGTTACCCCACCAGATCATTAACTGCACCAGAGCAATACCAAAACACTCAGTCCTACAGAGTGCAGAAGCGTAAACCCTAGGCAGTTAATATCTAGTGAAACAACTAGATAGGAGGAACCAATAACCAAGGAAGTTTCACATACAGGCTCAGTTAGTCACATCAAGCTCAGTTAGTCACCCAAACAGTTTCCCTTTTGAAATCCATTCAAGATCAGTTGGTGTTCCAAAACATTCCACAAGTCAATCATCAAAAATATCGGAGTACGAGAAAACGTACAAAACATTCCATAAAATTTGTCACCAAAAGTATCTGAGTACGAGAAATCGTACCTGGGTAACGTTGTAGCAGTTCTAATCAACTTGCGCAAACAATCAACTCAACATTACTCTGAAGAATATTAAAAGTAGTCTATCATCAAACACTTGTAGCCTATGCTACACTTAAATAAACTCCTTACTCTTATTTCAAAGTCTCAATTGTCTTTTAAGCCCTCACTTAAATGTTGTGAATAACCTTTGACTTGTCTTAGAATGTTGTATAACTCAAGGTTGTAAGACCAAGTTTTATTAACACTTGTTGATTGTTCCACCCTTATCCACTTTACCCATACCTAACCATAATTCTCACATTAAAGACCTTTATAACATAAGTGCATTATACGTTATTCAATCAATCTTAGAATTTCAATAACAATTCTTAAGCTCAATACTTTTATTCTTACTTTAGGCCATACATCGTGTTATGACCAATGATGGGTTTATCTTAGAATACTATACTATTATTTCACAATTTATTGACTATGTATCTTTATCAATATCTACTAGATAACCCATTATAACTAAGTTTTCCCCCTTAACTTAATTAAGATCTACATCCCGTATACTGAAATCGTAGTGTTGTAGATGCATTTTAGTATAACTTATTTGAGCTACTAAACTCAATTATCTTATCTTTAGTTCAGAATGGCCTTTAATTACAACCATCTATTAATCTTGTCATAAGTTGTTAAATTACTTTTCATCCTGAAATAACCATATTATAGTTAACTCAGACTCATCGAACTCTTACATTTAGTATCCACAGGGTATATTATTTACTTTATCATAACTATATAATAAGGTGTTTTAAGATAACCTTTTATGTATCCTTACTTACATTTAATTTCCTAAATGTTATATTTTACACACATTCCCTCCATAGGCTATGTATAAACCTTTTATACTAAACTTCACTAAACTTAAGTCTTAAATACGTTTTAAATTGTTTACAAAACCAAAAGGTTTCAAAGGTATAACTTAATAAATTAATTTCCTTTATTGTATTTAGGATGGACAATATATCTACATAAGGTAGAATTTATCAAAGAATTAAATTATGGATCGTAAGTGAAACTGTTAACTATTTAATAAGATAATATATTCTGAAAAATCCCCATACCTTATATTCAAATGACACATTAATATTTCCAGTGTCAAAAGGTAAATCAATATAATCTATTATGTAACCTAATTTCATCTAATTAAAGGTTTAAAGATTTTAAGTATCTAATTTCTATTTATAAACCTTTTAGTAAATCTTTAACTATTATGTACAACACTTATTTATAAACTCACATCTTGAATATTAGTAATAAATGTATTTTATATGGCTAACTAATTCGAAGAAACTTAAGGATTATTATTTAGAGTAATTTCCTAATCATAGTTTACTATAGTCTTATACCATAATCCCTTTTAATGATTTTATCTCAAAATATTAAGTTATTACTCAATACTATAAATATTAAGAAATGATTAAATCTAGACTTATTTATCATCTTCACATTTAGATGTAAAAGTAACTCATTTACTTTATTATTGTTTATATAATAAGAACATTTAAATGTAAAAGTATTTCATTCCTTTTATTATTAATTATATAATAAGATCTATTTGTGTAACACTTTATGTAAACTAATTCCAAATATTCCTAAATTTCAACTTATTAATTTCTTAACCAAATTATAGATTTACATTGTGGTCATTGACTAAATATTACGTATATTTAAATACTGTTTATGTAAATTTAGAAATTCAAGATAACTAAAAACTCAACCTATAACCATAAATTAATACCACCTCATATAGTATTCTTATTAGTATCATGTAAAGGTTTAGTTTAACTCAATTCCTTCATATCCCATTTTCTATAAGGTATTTATTTATTTTATTTATTTATTTATCGTATATATATATATCCTTCCTATTATATTTCTCACAAGGAATGTTATTCCTTTATCTATTTTTATTGTATTATTATATATATATACATATACCTACACATATTAAGATTTATCCAGAACACTCTTTAAGAAATTCTATTGTATTTAATTATACCTAATATCTGTAGACATATCCAAAACTTATTTATGGTTTATAAAATAAAGTATTTCCCTTAGTTTTAGTTAAACATATTAGCTTCCATATTATATATAATTAATAAAATGTAGTTTAGTTAAATTCCTTGATTCTCTATAAGTTACTTCTTAATTCCCTTTTATAAATGCGTAAAAATAATATATATATTTGTTCCTTAGTTTATTTAAAATGTTAACTCCCATATAATATAGTAAATAAAATGTAGGATAATTGAATTCCTTAATTTATATAAGTTTCTACTTAAGTAAGTATATATACATATATGTAAATAATTTCACTCTCTTGAAAGCTAATACAAAAACATTTATAAACTTACTGTTATAAAATGCTAATTTAGTTTCCTTTATTTTCCACAGCTTAAAAGTTAATTAACAAACCATACTTTAATTTTTGATTACATTAAAAAACTATATATTATAAGTTATCTTATGAAAAACTCACAAACACAATTTTTAAAACCTTTTCCCGTTGCCCAAAAATTCCCAAACTTAATATACAGTAACTATAACATTTTAGACATATTATAAAATTTTTATTTCATAAAAATATCTTTTTAATTTAGCCATATAATTCCAGAAACTCCGTAACTTGTAAAAATCATAACTTATGTTTAAAAACTCCAAATCCTTAATAATTTACATCAAAATAAACTACATAAAATAAGGAATCTATGGTTAAAATTTCAAGTCAAAATACATTCGGGAAGGTACTTAAATTAATTAAACAAGTTACGACTATTTACTGAATTTTACAGAAACTTAAAACAACTTAAATCACCTGTTTTAATCCTGGCCGTCCAATCTCTTAAAACGAGATCGGACGGCCCCTGAATCCCTAGTTCATCCCCGAATTCAGAAACAATATCGAGTACTAATCTGCCTATATCTCCTAATCTACAGAACGAAATCGAATGGTTTTTGTTTCTATGGATTCGAAATTCGATTTCGGTTCTATTGGTACCGTTTTCCCCAATTTTAATGCAGAGCTCATCAAGATTCGTATTCAATTCGAACGTTAGGGCTTATATCGGTACAGACTTCAATTCGAACGAAATCCTCACAAATTCTCCTAATCTAGAGCGTAATTGACACAATTGAAACATGGGTTAGATCGGGATTGTAATACCGGTTAGCATAATCGGAGGAATTTGAAGAGAACTCACCGGAATTGCCCGAATCGAAGTGATTTCGAGATCGGTTTCTGGAAAATATTCGAACTTCAGACCAGTTCGTGAAGCAACTTTCGAGGATCTATAAGTTATAGCACAGATCGAGTTAGGCTTTGTTTTTGGGCTCATTAGAAAGATGAAACTTAGATCTACACATTGATAACTAGAACTAATCCTAACTCGCATTATACAGAAAGAAAATTGACCCGAAAGTTACGAGTTTACCTCTCTGTTTCGGTATGATTTTATGTGCTGGAAAATCCGAAACTTTGAGCGACTATAACTTCCAAACGGTTATGATTCAGGCTTGGGCATAAACATAAGAATTGTAGACGGATTAGAGATCTACACAACGAGCTAAAGAAATCGAAATTTGGTTGAAAGACGAGGAAGTTATGGCATGACGAACTTTACCTGAAATCGAAGTATAACTGGAATCTGGGTTACGACTAAGAAAGGTGCCAACTTGAGAACGATTTTCCCGTTGATGTGGATGGAGTTAGGGCTTGTATGAGCTATGAATGTAAAGAGGGAATTAAGGAGAAGAGAGTGGTGAAGACGGCACTGGAAAATTCGAAGTAATGAGAGAGATATGGCCGTCACAAGTTAGGTCAAAAACGGTTGTTTGCTGGAGAAAATCAAGGAGGTAAAAATCTGCTAAGTGTTGGGACGCACGAGAGGCTGACACGTGGCACTTATGAAATTTTGGCTCTAAACTTCAAACAGCATAACTTTGGCTAGGATGATCCGTTTTTGACGTTCTTTTTATCGATCTTCATGGTTTTCCATAACCTATTTATTGGTATAGGTTTCATGGCCTAGTTTGACCATTCTCAAAAAGTCAACCCTAGCAAGGCTTAATAAGCTTTAAGGTTTCTAGAATTTTATATTGACTTTTATGTTTCAAAACAATGTTCCAACACTTCCTAAAATCTTTATAATAATTTAGAGTGTTTAATAATTTTCCCAAGATTTATTGACTTATAAATCTTATTATTAAATTCATAATACTATAATAATGTATAATAATTAGGGTTAAATAGGAGAAAACCCCTAAATAAATTTCACAATTCCATATACTAATTTAATATTCATAATCCCATATAATAATTTAATATTCATAACTCCATATAATAATTTAATATTCATAATTCCATAAAATAATTTAATACTTAATAGTATTAAAGGTTTAATAAAAGAAATCCCCTAAATTAATTTAAATTAGTTTAAATTAATTTAGGGGTATTTCAGCATATCCCCCTTAAAAGAAACTTCGCCTCGAAGTTTAAAAAAATCAACCAATAAGCACTCACACCGCTTCGGGTGTGCTGAGACAATAAAAGTTCCAATGAAGTTCCATACCAAAACAATCCTTTATTTCCATCCACTTCCATAACAACATTCCACTCAAGATTACTCAAAATCAAACTGAATCAGGATATACCAAGATATAACATGATGAAAATCAAAAGTCACATACTGAGTCATAATGCAAAAACCAAGCACACAAACACCTCTCATTCTGCTAATATTGTTCTCCCTTTGCTAACAATGCAACGAGGCATAATCCGGATGAGATAACGAAGGAGGAGTATGCCAGCATATCCCCCTTAAAAGAGCTAAGGTACGCCCTCGTACCGCTACTAATGGCACATTCAAAGAATTCAACACCTTATTAACCAGCTTTGTTGTAAATTTTACTGCACCGTTGATTTTATCTACGATCGTTACATATATCTGTATCTCTTGATTGTTATGTATTTGTATTTCCTTGGTGGTTATAAAATTTTATCTTCTGATTATTATCCATGCATTTAATGACTGGTACGAATTACACGTCAATATATGATCATTTATCATATCAATTATATTACCAAGCTATAAACCAGGTGTGTAACGTACTTGAGTAGTTTAACATAATATTCCCGATCATTTAATAATCCTCAATAATCTTCCAAAATTATCCTCAAAGGTTTATTAGTCAACCATATGTTAAAACTCTATAAGATAAATATTTTCTGTGACTTTTCAAGTTTCAATTGTTTCTATAATTAACTATCGTATTTTAGACGACCCATTCAGTGTTTACTTTATAAAATTTACTTATTATATAACTTCACCCAAGGCAGCATTTTAGAAAGTTCTTCCAAAATCTGATTCCTTCATCTTAAAATTTATATATTAATTTTTTTTTTAAGGTAGGGACTCTGTATAAAATTTTAAGTCAAATGAGCTAGTCTAATGAAAACTCACTCACTCTTGGTAATTATTTTTCTTAAGGTTTGTTCTATGTAAGTATTCTCCTGATTATTAAATCTTAGTACTCCCTGAGATAATGGTGGCTTTTGGTAAATATCACTTTTAGTGTGTCTTTTAAAATTTTATACCTGTATAATGTTAAACTTCCAAGTAAACATGGGAATTTTCAATCTTTAAGTAACTCTCAAATTTTTTTTTTAAGATGCTCAATACTCAAGTATTTAAGGATCAACGATATTTAGTTTAGTATTACTCTTCTCTTCACTCAATCTTTAAGTAACTTCTTTTATTGATTTTGTTTTTTTTTTTTTTTTTTTATATTCAACCAGGGGTAGATGTTGTATCTTGGAGCACCCAAACTTAATCCCCTTCCTCAATAAACCCTTTACATTTATGAGTTTTAATACCGGATCTTAAGATACAAATTCTGATTTGTTCATTGTGGTTAGCAATGAAATATGCCTAGCTCAAGATTTCATGATGGTAACGTCTTACCACCACTTCCCCTCAAGTTCAACACAATCCATCACCTGCGTAGAAGATTATTTACAGTTAGATGACAAGGCTTGTCTAGCCCCTAAACTTCTAGAAGTGGGTGTGCACCCCCACTACTTTCAGCCTAGGAGTTCGTCGCACCAGGCACTTCCCGTAGGGTGTTAGGTTTACGTGTTTCTTTCTAAAGTTAACATAGAGTTTTAATGTGTTTTATAAGTTCAGATGTTGATCTTTTCTAATACGCTACTGGTTCTTGTTAGCTTAATAATTTTCTAGACTTAAGATTTATCTTAAACATTATCTTTAGGTAATAATTTGTACCAAGTAGTACTTGAGATTTATTTGCAAGCTTTAAAGGAATTGAAGTACCTTCACATAATATCAAAACTAATTTAGTTATTTAAAGTTCTATTTGGATACTGTTTTCAACCAAAAGTATTCTTTACCATTCCAGGAATTTGTGTACTAGCTTTTAAAGGATTGCATTTTTTTTTTATTTAGCAATGTATTCTCCATGAACATACTTTTGAACAATAACTTAATATTTGGTTTATCTCAACCAAAATCTAATCGTACTTAATATAGGACGTACCAAACTTATATATATATATGTATATATATATTTTCTGTAGTTTATTGTTGGGACGGTATAACAACACATCACACTCAACAGACATTCACAAAAGAAAAACGCATAAGGGAATCGTTCACAATTCCAAAAAGGGTTAGGAGTCGTGCCTTACTGGAGTCCTCACTTCCCCATTCTACCCCAGTTCCCCAGTTTTAAGTGCACCTATAATCTAAGTATTTCACTCGGCTTGTTTTCTCGGGTTCAGAGCGTAACTACGCTCTGATACCACTTTCTGTAACACCCCTATAATAATAAAACAACAGCGGAAAATAAACTAAAGGTGCTACAGACCATCGGGCTCCAAACACCCGGTACCAACCTCACCAATTACAACCTTTACAATTAACTAAGTTACGGTCTGAACTTCGAGAAAACTTAACAAAACAAAACAATAAACACATTCGCTCTCCACAAAACCTAGTCCCATCCCAAACGCTCATTCTCTTCGTGGCCACCTGTAAATCAATTCGTACCTGCAAGATGAAACCAAGCAGCCCACCCCAAAAGGGGCAGGTCAGTTCCCTGGAATGGAACTGGTACAATTCTCCAAAAACAAACTTATAAAACATAACTCTTCAAATAGATAGTAACATGAAAACAAACTCTTAAAAGTAAAACAGAGATAAAGCACTTCAAAACAATCAAGTTAAAGAGAAAAGAACACAAGACAAAGATAGAGATAAAGAACTTCCAAACCAAGTCATCCACTCAAGTAGTCACACCACATAGTTAGTAAGCACCCATTGCTGAGGTTAGAACCAATTCTGGTTAAGAAGAGAAAGACTTAAGTAGTCACAAAGGACTAGAAGTGACATTAATATCCATAACCCGTGGTAGACAGTTTATATCTCCACCATTTCAAAAGATGATTCCCATAGACAAAATACACTCAAGAGTGGAATAAACCAATTGGGAGAGATGGCCCCCACCGCCAGTCAGTTGCCACAAGGGCGAGGTAAACAGACCTCCGCTGTCAGTTGCCACAAAGGGCGAGGTAAACAGACCTCCGCTGTCAGTTGCCACAAAGGGCGAGGTATAGCAGACCTCCGCTGCCACCGACCCGTTCTCAGTCATCGGTGAAAAGTGTGTGCACCACTTAGTATAATAATCCATACTCAGTACCAAGATTAACATTTCCCATATTCCCATTAGATTATTAACTGCACAAGAGCAATACCAAAACACTCAGTCCTACAGAGTGCAGAGGCGTAAACCCTCAACAATTAATACCCAATAGAAAGAATCCATTCCCAATTAGGCTGATCAAACTCGACGCATGGATGAAACAATACCCATAGTCCAAAGGAAGAATTTACCAATACCAGATACTTTCCTATATTCCTAGTTACCCCACCAGATCATTAACTGCACCAGAGCAATACCAAAACACTCAGTCCTACAGAGTGCAGAAGCGTAAACCCTAGGCAGTTAATATCTAGTGAAACAACTAGATAGGAGGAACCAATAACCAAGGAAGTTTCACATACAGGCTCAGTTAGTCACATCAAGCTCAGTTAGTCACCCAAACAGTTTCCCTTTTGAAATCCATTCAAGATCAGTTGGTGTTCCAAAACATTCCACAAGTCAATCATCAAAAATATCGGAGTACGAGAAAACGTACAAAACATTCCATAAAATTTGTCACCAAAAGTATCTGAGTACGAGAAATCGTACCTGGGTAACGTTGTAGCAGTTCTAATCAACTTGCGCAAACAATCAACTCAACATTACTCTGAAGAATATTAAAAGTAGTCTATCATCAAACACTTGTAGCCTATGCTACACTTAAATAAACTCCTTACTCTTATTTCAAAGTCTCAATTGTCTTTTAAGCCCTCACTTAAATGTTGTGAATAACCTTTGACTTGTCTTAGAATGTTGTATAACTCAAGGTTGTAAGACCAAGTATTTTATTAACACTTGTTGATTGTTCCACCCTTATCCACTTTACCCATACCTAACCATAATTCTCACATTAAAGACCTTTATAACATAAGTGCATTATACGTTATTCAATCAATCTTAGAATTTCAATAACAATTCTTAAGCTCAATACTTTTATTCTTACTTTAGGCCATACATCGTGTTATGACCAATGATGGGTTTATCTTAGAATACTATACTATTATTTCACAATTATTGACTATGTATCTTTATCAATATCTACTAGATAACCCATTATAACTAAGTTTTCCCCCTTAACTTAATTAAGATCTACATCCGTATACTGAAATCGTAGTGTTGTAGATGCATTTTAGTATAACTTATTTGAGCTACTAAACTCAATTATCTTATCTTTAGTTCAGAATGGCCTTTAATTACAACCATCTATTAATCTTGTCATAAGTTGTTAAATTACTTTTCATCCTGAAATAACCATATTATAGTTAACTCAGACTCATCGAACTCTTACATTTAGTATCCACAGGGTATTTACTTTATCATAACTATATAAGGTGTTTTAAGATAACCTTTATGTATCCTTACTTACATTTAATTCCTAAATTTATTTTTTACACACATTCCCTCATAGGCTATGTATAAACCTTTTATACTAAACTTCAAAACTTAAGTCTTAAATACGTTTTAAATTGTTTACAAAACCCAAAAGGTTTCAAAGGTATAACTTAATAAATTAATTTCCTTTATTGTATTTAGGATGGACAATATATCTACATAAGGTAGAATTTATCAAGAATTAAATTATGGATCGTAAGTGAAACTGTTAACTATTTAATAAGATAATATATTCTGAAAATCCCATACCTTATATTCAAATGACACATTAATATTTCCAGTGTCAAAAGGTAAATCAATATAATCTTATGTAACCTAATTTCATCTAATTAAAGGTTTAAAGATTTTAAGTATCTAATTTCTTTAAACCTTTTAGTAAATTTAACATTATGACAACACTTATTTAAACTCACATCTGAAATTAGTAATAAATGTTTTATATGGCTAACTAATTCGAAGAAACTTAAGGATATTATTAGAGTAATTTCCTAACATAGTTTACTATAGTCTATACCATAATCCCTTTTAATGATTTTATCTAAAATATTAAGTTATTACTCAATACTATAAATATTAAGAAATGATTAAATCTAGACTTATTATCATCTTCACATTTAGATGTAAAAGTAACTCATTTACTTTATATTGTTTATATAATAAGAACATTTAAATGTAAAAAGTATTCATTTTTATTATTAATTATAATAAGATCTATTTGTGTAACACTTTATGTAAACTAATTAAATATTCCTAAATTTCAACTTATTAATTTCTTAACCAAATTATAGATTTACATTGGGACATTGACTAAATATATACGTATATTTAATACTGTTTATAAATTTAGAAATTCAAAGATAACTAAAAACTCAACTATAACCATAAATTAATACCACCTCATATATATCTTTATTATTAGCATGTAAAGGTTGTTTAACTCATTAATTCCTCATATCATTTTCTATAAGGTATTTTTTATTTATTTATTTATTTATTATCGATATATATATCCTTCCTATTATATTTCTCACAAGGAATGTTATTCCTTTATCTTTATTTATGTATATATATATATATACATATACCTACACATATTAAGATTATCCAAACACTCTTTAAGAAATTCTATTGTATTTAATTATACCTAATATCCTTGTAGACATATCCAAAACTTATTTATGGTTTATAAAATAAAGTATTTCCCTTAGTTTTAGTTAAACATATAGCCATATTATATATAATAATAAAATGTAGTTTAGTTAAATTCCTTGATTCTCTATAAGTTACTTCTTAATTCCCTTTTATAAATGCGTAAAAAAAATATATATATTTGTTCCTTAGTTTATTTAAAAATGTTAACTCCCATATAATTAGTAAATAAAATGTAGGATAATTGAATTCCTTAATTTATATAAGTTTCTACTTAAGTAAGTATATTACTATATGTAAATAATTTCACTTCTCTTGAAAGCTAATACAAAAAACATTTATAAACTTACTGTTATAAATGCTAATTTAGTTTCCTTATTTTCCACAGCTTTAAAAGTTAAAACAAACCATACTTTAATTTTTGATTACATTAAAAACATATATATAAGTATCCTTATGAAAAACTCACAAACACAATTTTTAAAACCTTTTCCGTTGCCCAAAAAATTCCCAAACTTAATATACAGTAACTATAACATTTTAGACATATTATAAAATTTTTATTTCATAAAAATATCTTTTAATTAGCCATATAATTCCAGAAACTCCGTAACTTGTAAAAAATCATAACTTATGTTTAAAAACTCCAAATCCTTAATAATTACATCAAAATAAACTACATAAAATAAGGAATCTATGGTTAAAATTTCAAGTCAAAATACATTCGGGAAGGTACTTAAATTAATTAAACAAGTTACGACTATTTACTGAATTTTACAGAAACTTAAAACAACTTAAATCACCTGTTTTAATCCTGGCCGTCCAATCTCTTAAAACGAGATCGGACGGCCCCTGAATCCCTAGTTCATCCCCGAATTCAGAAACAATATCGAGTACTAATCTGCCTATATCTCCTAATCTACAGAACGAAATCGAATGGTTTTTGTTTCTATGGATTCGAAATTCGATTTCGGTTCTTGGTACCGTTTTCCCCAATTTTAATGCAGAGCTCATCAAGATCGATTCAATTCGAACGTTAGGGCTTATCGGTACAGACTTCAATTCGAACGAAATCCTCACAAATTCTCCTAATCTAGAGCGTAATTGACACAATTGAAACATGGGTTAGATCGGGATTGTAATACCGGTTAGCATAATCGGAGGAATTTGAAGAGAACTCACCGGAATTGCCCGAATCGAAGTGATTTCGAGATCGGTTTCTGGAAAATATTCGAACTTCAGACCAGTTCGTGAAGCAACTTTCGAGGATCTATAAGTTATAGCACAGATCGAGTTAGGCTTTGTTTTTGGGCTCATTAGAAAGATGAAACTTAGATCTACACATTGATAACTAGAACTAATCCTAACTCGCATTATACAGAAAGAAAATTGACCCGAAAGTTACGAGTTTACCTCTCTGTTTCGGTATGATTTTATGTGCTGGAAAATCCGAAACTTTGAGCGACTATAACTTCCAAACGGTTATGATTCAGGCTTGGGCATAAACATAAGAATTGTAGACGGATTAGAGATCTACACAACGAGCTAAAGAAATCGAAATTTGGTTGAAAGACGAGGAAGTTATGGCATGACGAACTTTACCTGAAATCGAAGTATAACTGGAATCTGGGTTACGACTAGAAAGGTGCCAACTTGAGAACGATTTTCCCGTTGATGTGGATGGAGTTAGGGCTTGTATGAGCTATGAATGTAAAGAGGGAATTAAGGAGAAGAGAGTGGTGAAGACGGCACTGGAAAATTCGAAGTAATGAGAGAGATATGGCCGTCACAAGTTAGGTCAAAAACGGTTGTTTGCTGGAGAAAATCAAGGAGGTAAAAATCTGCTAAGTGTTGGGACGCACGAGAGGCTGACACGTGGCACTTATGAAATTTTGGCTCTAAACTTCAAACCAGCATAACTTTGGCTAGGATGATCCGTTTTTGACGTTCTTTTTATCGATCTTCATGGTTTTCCATAACCTATTTATTGGTATAGGTTTCATGGCCTGTTTGACCATTCTCAAAAAGTCAACCCTAGCAAGGCTTAATAAGCTTTAAGGTTTCTAGAATTTTATATTGACTTTTATGTTTCAAAACAATGTTCCAACACTTCCTAAAATCTTTATAATATATTTAGAGTGTTTAATAATTTTCCCAAGATTTATTGACTTATAAATCTTATTATTAAATTCATAATACTATATAATAATGTATAATAATTAGGGTTAAATAGGAGAAAACCCCTAAATAAATTTCACAATTCCATATACTAATTTAATATTCATAATCCCATATAATAATTTAATATTCATAACTCCATATAATAATTTAATATTCATAATTCCATAAAATAATTTAATACTTAAGTATTATTAAAGGTTTAATAAAAGAAATCCCCTAAATTAATTTAAATTAGTTTAAATTAATTTAGGGGTATTTCAGCATATCCCCCTTAAAAGAAACTTCGCCTCGAAGTTTAAAAAAATCAACCAATAAGCACTCACACCGCTTCGGGTGTGCTGAGACAATAAAAGTTCCAATGAAGTTCCATACCAAAACAATCCTTTATTTCCATCCACTTCCATAACAACATTCCACTCAAGATTACTCAAAATCAAACTGAATCAGGATATACCAAGATATAACATGATGAAAATCAAAAGTCACATACTGAGTCATAATGCAAAAACCACACACACAAACACCTCTCATTCTGCTAATATTGTTCTCCCTTTGCTAACAATGCAACGAGGCATAATCCGGATGAGATAACGAAGGAGGAGTATGCCAGCATATCCCCCTTAAAAGAGCTAAGGTACGCCCTCGTACCGCTACTAATGGCACATTCAAAGAATTCAACACCTTATTAACCAGCTTTGTTGTAAATTTTACTGCACCGTTGATTTTATCTACGATCGTTACATATATCTGTATCTCTTGATTGTTATGTATTTGTATTTCCTTGGTGGTTATAAAATTTTATCTTCTGATTATTATCCATGCATTTAATGACTGGTACGAATTACACGTCAATATATGATCATTTATCATATCAATTATATTACCAAGCTATAAACCAGGTGTAACGTACTTGAGTAGTTTAACATAATATTCCCGATCATTTAATAATCCTCAATAATCTTCCAAAATTATCCTCAAAGGTTTATTAGTCAACCATATGTTAAAACTCTATAAGATAAATATTTTCTGTGACTTTTCAAGTTTCAATTGTTTCTATAATTAACTATCGTATTTTAGACGACCCATTCAGTGTTTACTTTATAAAATTTACTTATTATATAACTTCACCCAAGGCAGCATTTTAGAAAGTTCTTCCAAAATCTGATTCCTTCATCTTAAAATTTATATATTATATTTTTTTTTTAAGGTAGGGACTCTGTATAAAATTTTAAGTCAAATGAGCTAGTCTAATGAAAACTCACTCACTCTTGGTAATTATTTTTCTTAAGGTTTGTTCTATGTAAGTATTCTCCTGATTATTAAATCTTAGTACTCCCTGAGATAATGGTGGCTTTTGGTAAATATCACTTTTAGTGTGTCTTTTAAAATTTTATACCTGTATAATGTTAAACTTCCAAGTAAACATGGGAATTTTCAATCTTTAAGTAACTCTCAAATTTTTTTTTTTAAGATGCTCAATACTCAAGTATTTAAGGATCAACGATATTTAGTTTAGTATTACTCTTCTCTTCACTCAATCTTTAAGTAACTTCTTTTATTGATTTTTTTTTTTTTTTTTTTTTTTTTATATTCAACCAGGGGTAGATGTTGTATCTTGGAGCACCCAAACTTAATCCCCTTCCTCAATAAACCCTTTACATTTATGAGTTTTAATACCGGATCTTAAGATACAAATTCTGATTTGTTCATTGTGGTTAGCAATGAAATATGCCTAGCTCAAGATTTCATGATGGTAACGTCTTACCACCACTTCCCCTCAAGTTCAACAAATCCATCACCTGCGTAGAAGATTATTTACAGTTAGATGACAAGGCTTGTCTAGCCCCTAAACTTCTAGAAGTGGGTGTGCACCCCCACTACTTTCAGCCTAGGAGTTCGTCGCACCAGGCACTTCCCGTAGGGTGTTAGGTTTACGTGTTTTCTTTCTAAAGTTAACATAGAGTTTTAATGTGTTTTATAAGTTCAGATGTTGATCTTTTCTAATACGCTACTGGTTCTTGTTAGCTTAATAATTTTCTAGACTTAAGATTTATCTTAAACATTATCTTTAGGTAATAATTTGTACCAAGTAGTACTTGAGATTTATTTGCAAGCTTTAAAGGAATTGAAGTACCTTCACATAATATCAAAACTAATTTAGTTATTTAAAGTTCTATTTGGATACTGTTTTCAACCAAAAGTATTCTTTACCATTCCAGGAATTTGTGTACTAGCTTTTAAAGGATTGCATTTTTTTTTTTTAGCAATGTATTCTCCATGAACATACTTTTGAACAATAACTTAATATTTGGTTTATCTCAACCAAAATCTAATCGTACTTAATATAGGACGTACCAAACTTATATATATATATGTATATATATATTTTCTGTAGTTTATTGTTGGGACGGTATAACAACACATCACACTCAACAGACATTCACAAAGAAAAACGCATAAGGGAATCGTTCACAATTCCAAAAAGGGTTAGGAGTCGTGCCTTACTGGAGTCCTCACTTCCCCATTCTACCCCAGTTCCCCAGTTTTAAGTGCACCTATAATCTAAGTATTTCACTCGGCTTGTTTTCTCGGGTTCAGAGCGTAACTACGCTCTGATACCACTTTCTGTAACACCCCTATAATAATAAACACAACAGCGGAAAATAAACTAAAGGTGCTACAGACCATCGGGCTCCAAACACCCGGTACCAACCTCACCAATTACAACCTTTACAATTAACTAAGTTACGGTCTGAACTTCGAGAAAACTTAACAAAACAAAACAATAAACACATTCGCTCTCCACAAAACCTAGTCCCATCCCAAACGCTCATTCTCTTCGTGGCCACCTGTAAATCAATTCGTACCTGCAAGATGAAACCAAGCAGCCCACCCCAAAGGGGCAGGTCAGTTCCCTGGAATGGAACTGGTACAATTCTCCAAAAACAAACTTATAAAACATAACTCTTCAAATAGATAGTAACATGAAAACAAACTCTTAAAAGTAAAACAGAGATAAAGCACTTCAAAACAATCAAGTTAAAGAGAAAAGAACACAAGACAAAAGATAGAGATAAAGAACTTCCAAACCAAGTCATCCACTCAAGTAGTCACACCACATAGTTAGTAAGCACCCATTGCTGAGTTAGAACCAATTCTGGTTAAGAAGAGAAAGACTTAAGTAGTCACAAAGGACTAGAAGTGACATTAATATCCATAACCCGTGGTAGACAGTTTATATCTCCACCATTTCAAAAGATGATTCCCATAGACAAAATACACTCAAGAGTGGAATAAACCAATTGGGAAGATGGCCCCCCACCGCCAGTCAGTTGCCACAAGGGCGAGGTAAACAGACCTCCGCTGTCAGTTGCCACAAAGGGCGAGGTAAACAGACCTCCGCTGTCAGTTGCCACAAAGGGCGAGGTATAGCAGACCTCCGCTGCCACCGACCCGTTCTCAGTCATCGGTGAAAAGTGTGTGCACCACTTATAAATAATAATCCATACTCAGTACCAAGATTAACATTTCCCATATTCCCATTAGATTATTAACTGCACAAGAGCAATACCAAAACACTCAGTCCTACAGAGTGCAGAGCGTAAACCCTCAACAATTAATACCCAATAGAAAAATCCATTCCCAATTAGGCTGATCAAACTCGACGCATGGATGAAACAATACCCATAGTCCAAAGGAAGAATTTACCAATACCAGATACTTTCCTATATTCCTAGTTACCCCACCAGATCATTAACTGCACCAGAGCAATACCAAACACTCAGTCCTACAGAGTGCAGAAGCGTAAACCCTAGGCAGTTAATATCTAGTGAAACAACTAGATAGGAGGAACCAATAACCAAGGAAGTTCACATACAGGCTCAGTTAGTCACATCAAGCTCAGTTAGTCACCCAAACAGTTTCCCTTTTGAAATCCATTCAAGATCAGTTGGTGTTCCAAAACATTCCACAAGTCAATCATCAAAAATATCGGAGTACGAGAAAACGTACAAAACATTCCATAAAATTTGTCACCAAAAGTATCTGAGTACGAGAAATCGTACCTGGGTAACGTTTAGCAGTTCTAATCAACTCGCCGCAAACAACAACTCAACATACTCTGAAGAATATTAAAAATAGTCTATCATCAAACACTTGTAGCCTATGCTACACTTAAATAAACTCCTTACTCTTATTTCAAAGTCTCAATTGTCTTTTAAGCCCTCACTTAAATGTTGTGAATAACCTTTGACTTGTCTTAGAATGTTGTATAACTCAAGGTTGTAAGACCAAGTATTTTATTAACACTTGTTGATTGTTCCACCCTTATCCACTTTACCCATACCTAACCATAATTCTCACATTAAAGACCTTTATAACATAAGTGCATTATACGTTATTCAATCAATCTTAGAATTTCAATAACAATTCTTAAGCTCAATACTTTTATTCTTACTTTAGGCCATACATCGTGTTATGACCAATGATGGGTTTATCTTAGAATACTATACTATTATTTCACAATTTATTGACTATGTATCTTTATCAATATCTACTAGATAACCCATTATAACTAAGTTTTCCCCCTTAACTTAATTAAGATCTACATCCCGTATACTGAAATCGTAGTGTTGTAGATGCATTTTAGTATAACTTATTTGAGCTACTAAACTCAATTATCTTATCTTTAGTTCAGAATGGCCTTTAATTACAACCATCTATTAATCTTGTCATAAGTTGTTAAATTACTTTTCATCCTGAAATAACCATATTATAGTTAACTCAGACTCATCGAACTCTTACATTTAGTATCCACAGGGTATATTATTTACTTTATCATAACTATATAATAAGGTGTTTTAAGATAACCTTTTATGTATCCTTACTTACATTTAATTTCCTAAATGTTATATTTTTACACACATTCCCTCCATAGGCTATGTATAAACCTTTTATACTAAACTTCACTAAACTTAAGTCTTAAATACGTTTTAAATTGTTTACAAAACCCAAAAGGTTTCAAAGGTATAACTTAATAAATTAATTTCCTTTATTGTATTTAGGATGGACAATATATCTACATAAGGTAGAATTTATCAAAGAATTAAATTATGGATCGTAAGTGAAACTGTTAACTATTTAATAAGATAATATATTCTGAAAAATCCCCATACCTTATATTCAAATGACACATTAATATTTCCAGTGTCAAAAGGTAAATCAATATCTCTTATGTAACCTAATTTCATCTAATTAAAGGTTTAAAGATTTTAAGTATCTAATTTCTATTTATAAACCTTTTAGTAAATCTAACTATAAAACACTTATTTTACTCACATCTTGAATATTAGTAATAAATGTATTTTATATGGCTAACTAATTCGAAGAAACTTAAGGATTATTATTTAGAGTAATTTCCTAATCATAGTTTATAGTCTTATACCATAATCCCTTTTAATGATTTTATCTCAAAATATTAAGTTATTACTCAATACTATAAATTTAAGAAATGATTAAATCTAGACTTATTTATCCTCTTCACATTTAGATGTAAAAGTAACTCATTTACTTTATTATTGTTTATATAATAAGAACATTTAAATGTAAAAGTATTTCATTCCTTTTATTAATTATAATAAGATCTATTTGTGTAACACTTTATGTAAACTAATTCCAAATATTCCTAAATTTCAACTTATTAATTTCTTAACCAATTATAGATTTACATTGTGGTCATTGACTAAATATATACGTATTTTAATACTGTTTATGTAAATTTAGAAATTCAAGATAACTAAAAACTCAATTAAACCATAAATTAATACCACCTCATATAGTATTCTTTATTAGTATCATGTAAGGTTTATTTAACTCATTAATTCCTTCATATTATTTTTCTATAAGGTATTTTATTTTTTTTTATTTATTATTTATCGTATATATATATATCCTTCCTATTATATTTCTCACAAGGAATGTTATTACCTTTATCTATTTTTATTGTATTAATATATATATACATATACCTACATATATTAAGATTTATCCAGAACACTCTTTAAGAAATTCTATTGTATTTAATTATACCTAATATCTGTAGACATATCCAAAACTTATTTATGGTTTATAAAATAAAGTATTTCCCTTAGTTTTAGTTAAACATATTAGCTTCCATATTATATATAATTAATAAAATGTAGTTTAGTTAAATTCCTTGATTCTCTATAAGTTACTTCTTAATTCCCTTTTATAAATGCGTAAAAATAATATATATATTTGTTCCTTAGTTTATTTAAAATGTTAACTCCCATATAATATAGTAAATAAAATGTAGGATAATTGAATTCCTTAATTTATATAAGTTTCTACTTAAGTAAGTATATATACATATATGTAAATAATTTCACTTCTCTTGAAAGCTAATACAAAAACATTTATAAACTTACTGTTATAAAATGCTAATTTAGTTTCCTTTATTTTCCACAGCTTAAAAGTTAATTAACAAACCATACTTTAATTTTTGATTACATTAAAAACTATATATTATAAGTTATCCTTATGAAAAACTCACAAACACAATTTTTAAAACCTTTTCCCGTTGCCCAAAAATTCCCAAACTTAATATACAGTAACTATAACATTTTAGACATATTATAAAATTTTTATTTCATAAAAATATCTTTTTAATTTAGCCATATAATTCCAGAAACTCCGTAACTTGTAAAAATCATAACTTATGTTTAAAAACTCCAAATCCTTAATAATTTACATCAAAATAAACTACATAAAATAAGGAATCTATGGTTAAAATTTCAAGTCAAAATACATTCGGGAAGGTACTTAAATTAATTAAACAAGTTACGACTATTTACTGAATTTTACAGAAACTTAAAACAACTTAAATCACCTGTTTTAATCCTGGCCGTCCAATCTCTTAAAACGAGATCGGACGGCCCCTGAATCCCTAGTTCATCCCCGAATTCAGAAACAATATCGAGTACTAATCTGCCTATATCTCCTAATCTACAGAACGAAATCGAATGGTTTTTTTTCTATGGATTCGAAATTCGATTTCGGTTCTATTGGTACCGTTTTCCCCAATTTTAATGCAGAGCTCATCAAGATTCGTATTCAATTCGAACGTTAGGGCTTATATCGGTACAGACTTCAATTCGAACGAAATCCTCACAAATTCTCCTAATCTAGAGCGTAATTGACACAATTGAAACATGGGTTAGATCGGGATTGTAATACCGGTTAGCATAATCGGAGGAATTTGAAGAGAACTCACCGGAATTGCCCGAATCGAAGTGATTTCGAGATCGGTTTCTGGAAAATATTCGAACTTCAGACCAGTTCGTGAAGCAACTTTCGAGGATCTATAAGTTATAGCACAGATCGAGTTAGGCTTTGTTTTTGGGCTCATTAGAAAGATGAAACTTAGATCTACACATTGATAACTAGAACTAATCCTAACTCGCATTATACAGAAAGAAAATTGACCCGAAAGTTACGAGTTTACCTCTCTGTTTCGGTATGATTTTATGTGCTGGAAAATCCGAAACTTTGAGCGACTATAACTTCCAAACGGTTATGATTCAGGCTTGGGCATAAACATAAGAATTGTAGACGGATTAGAGATCTACACAACGAGCTAAAGAAATCGAAATTTGGTTGAAAGACGAGGAAGTTATGGCATGACGAACTTTACCTGAAATCGAAGTATAACTGGAATCTGGGTTACGACTAAGAAAGGTGCCAACTTGAGAACGATTTTCCCGTTGATGTGGATGGAGTTAGGGCTTGTATGAGCTATGAATGTAAAGAGGGAATTAAGGAGAAGAGAGTGGTGAAGACGGCACTGGAAAATTCGAAGTAATGAGAGAGATATGGCCGTCACAAGTTAGGTCAAAAACGGTTGTTTGCTGGAGAAAATCAAGGAGGTAAAAATCTGCTAAGTGTTGGGACGCACGAGAGGCTGACACGTGGCACTTATGAAATTTTGGCTCTAAACTTCAAACCAGCATAACTTTGGCTAGGATGATCCGTTTTTGACGTTCTTTTTATCGATCTTCATGGTTTTCCATAACCTATTTATTGGTATAGGTTTCATGGCCTAGTTTGACCATTCTCAAAAAGTCAACCCTAGCAAGGCTTAATAAGCTTTAAGGTTTCTAGAATTTTATATTGACTTTTATGTTTCAAAACAATGTTCCAACACTTCCTAAAATCTTTATAATATATTAGAGTGTTTAATAATTTTCCCAAGATTTATTGACTTATAAATCTTATTATTAAATTCATAATACTATATAATAATGTATAATAATTAGGGTTAAATAGGAGAAAACCCCTAAATAAATTTCACAATTCCATATACTAATTTAATATTCATAATCCCATATAATAATTTAATATTCATAACTCCATATAATTTAATATTCATAATTCCATAAAATAATTTAATACTTAATAGTATTATTAAAGGTTTAATAAAAGAAATCCCCTAAATTAATTTAAATTAGTTTAAATTAATTTAGGGGTATTTCAGCATATCCCCCTTAAAAGAAACTTCGCCTCGAAGTTTAAAAAAATCAACCAATAAGCACTCACACCGCTTCGGGTGTGCTGAGACAATAAAAGTTCCAATGAAGTTCCATACCAAAACAATCCTTTATTTCCATCCACTTCCATAACAACATTCCACTCAAGATTACTCAAAATCAAACTGAATCAGGATATACCAAGATATAACATGATGAAAATCAAAAGTCACATACTGAGTCATAATGCAAAAACCAAGCACACACAAACACCTCTCATTCTGCTAATATTGTTCTCCCTTTGCTAACAATGCAACGAGGCATAATCCGGATGAGATAACGAAGGAGGTATGCCAGCAAAGGTGATCCTAACACCCATCTAATCTCTAATTCCTCCTAATCAACTTTAGGTCATTCTAACTCATAAGAATACCTTAGTTAACCCATCTCTACTCAATTAACCTTTGATGATTCCTAGTAAGTCCTAGGTCATAGTAACTCACTTAACACTTAAAACACTTGGTTTCTATACCGATTTTGCCATAGCTTCTCTACTACAGTGTCATGCCCAAATGCATAGCTTTCTTCCCTAATCAAATTAATCTAATCAAATCCTTAGTGGATATTCTCAACACACCAATTACACTCAAATTACATCGATTCACATTACAATGTATAAATCTTAAATTTCTTGGCACTTAGGCCCTTAAATGACATGCCTCTTAGGCCCTTAAATGATGTGAATTTAAACACATTAATCACTATAGCCACCTGTACACAACAATAGTCCCATTGCAATTTATGAAAGCTCTTATAATACACTTGTGATTGTTTTTCTAACTCATATGTCATTAGCTCCTTAGTCACAAGTTCATAAGCTTGTTTATATCATTACCTAAGTTAATATAACCCATATTATAGTGTAGGCTCTAGGCCAAATTTTTGTATCATCATAGACACAATTCCTTAAGGCATTAAACTACATTAAGGTAGATCGTTTACCTTAGGATTTCAAGCATTTTCTCTTTTCCTTCCTCTTGGTTTTCTTGATTGAAATTCGGCCAAGGAGGTTTGATCTCTTGCTAAACTTCTAACCAAGGCTCAAATTAAGATAATGAGTACTAGGTAAAACCCTTAGACTCATTAAAGAAACTCTAGAATACTAAGAAAGTGCTTAGTGCACTAAATTGAGTAATTACCTTAGGAACCTTAGAATGAGGTTTTGGTAAGGAATCAAAGAGGCTTCCTCTAAGCTCTTGGAGATTGAATAGATGCTAATACAAGGAATAAAACAAGGCATCTTGAGAAGCCAAAATAGGCCATGTAAGGAACTGGAGAGAAACTTGGGTTTTTGGAGCTTTTCCTTACCTTGAATCAAAGATAGTGTAGACTAGCTCTAGAACATGAATTTTCCTCTTCAAATGGAGCTCCTTCAATGGAGTCAAACTTCAGCTTTGGAGGATCTGAAAAGAGCACTAGAAAGCCCTTGACTCAACTAGCACTAATATGTGGTTTATTTGTGATTTGGAGTTTTGTAGTGGTCTTGGCAAGCAAGGGAAGTTGGAGAATCCATGGAGCTGAGATTTAAGGTTTGGGAGAGAAGAGAATGAAGATGTGGCCAGCTAGAGAAGAAAGAAATGAAAAGAGAGGAGAGAAGAGGGAGGAAAGTAAGGTAAGATATTTGTTACTTTTGTGAAAAGTAAAGCAATAGTGAATTTCCCCTTCCCTTCCTCTTCTGTAGAAATGTTGGCTGAATTAGGTAGTGACTCGCCATGTAAAAACTGGCCCCTCTTGGATATTTGGGGAAGCCATTTGACCATTGACTAATCAATGAAGACTTAAGACTTAATTTAGCACTATTTGATTAATATTCACAATTAGTGCCCAGTTAGTGTTTTCTTTGTAAATTCTTTAAATTAGGCTTCCTAATGTGATAATAAATAGTACACATGTTGATTAAGGTGTATACTTAGTCATTTAGCCACTAAAAACTCACTTCTAAGACAATCTTCCTAAAAATGTGCTTTAAAGAGTTTTAAAGCACAATTTGTGTTCTAACTTGTTTTTGAGCTTGGTTTTCTTTGATAATTATGTTAAAATGTTCATTAGCATGTTAATGAGGTTTAGGGATCCACTTTGGGCCCTAATCAAGGTTACACAAAGTCTCAAGAAAGTATTTGCACAGATTGTCATTATGGTATGTTTTGTGTTCCAAGTCCTTATTCACCAATGTTTTTAAGGCATGTTTTACCTTATTACATCATAACTTGATGTTTCATTACCATATTTAGGTTTGGGGTATTTCATCACTCACCTTAGTTGTGACATCTCTGGCCCCTGAGTTGTAGTTGGTGATTTCAACAGCATTCTGTATACTGAAGATGGACTTAGTAATTGTGTCCCTTCCTCTAGAGACTCTCGAGACTTTGCAAATTGCGTCACCAAGGCTGATATGCAAGATCTCCACCACTACGGAATTTTTATACATGGTGGAATAATCAATATGGCCATAATCATGTCATGGGTAAAACAGATCGCGTTCTTGTCAATGTGGATTGGATCTTGGCCTTCCCAACCAGTTTTTCCACTTTCCTTCCTCCCCTCATTTCGGATCACAGCCCCATGATTATCTCTTTGCCCCACCCTAACCCTCGTAAGAGGAGCTTTAAATTTCTAAATATTTGGACCAATGACCCCTCCCCTCCCCCCCCCCCCCCCCATGTTTGCAACGCTTGGAACATCCCGCCCAATGGAAGCCATCTATTTATGATTGTTACTAGGTTGTGTCATCTCAAAGCCAGTATCTCTTCGCTCCATAAAACCGAGTTTCACTCTCTGGCGGATAAAGGTCAAGCAATTAGAGAGGAGCTTAGTAATGTCCAATTGAGGACGGACCTTGACCCCTTGAACCTTAGCCTCATAGCCTTTGAAAACTCTCTTAGACGTAGGCTTCTTACTAGAGATCATCGGGAGGTTCTTTTCTTTTGTCAACTCTATAAAATTCATTGGCTCAAGTACGCTGATTCTAATACTGCATTCTTTCATGGATCCATTAAGGTGAGAAGGAATAAGAATTGCATTGCTTCAATTACTAATGACCTGGGGGGAGTTTTTAGCAACCCTAAGGCCATTAAGGATTACCTCGTTGCTCATTTTAAAAGCATTCTCGGCACTAGGCTAGGTGGTCTCACCTTACAAGGCCGGTTGAGAACACCGGTATCAAAGCGGCCCTATTATGTATTATTGATGACAAAGCCCCGGGCCAGATGGATTCACAACTAAATTTTTCAAAGCAGCTTGGGATATCATTGGGGATGATGTTTGCCTGGCTATTAAAAGCTTCTAACGTCATGGCTGGCTACTTAAATAAATAAACTCCACCCTCATCACCCTTATTCCTAAATCAGATGTTGCTTCCTCCCTGAAGGACTATAGACCCATATCGTGTTGTAATACGTTATACAAGATCATCAGCAAAATTGTGACCAAGAGACTCAAGGATACCCTCCCTCTTCTTGTGAGTAATAGTTAAGGGGCCTTCATTAAAGGGTGTCATATCTATGATAACATCCACATATGCTCTTGTCTTATGAAACATTATCAAAGGGCCAATATCTCTCCTCGTTGCATGATGAAGATGGATATTAGCAAGGCTTTTGACTCAGTCGATTGGACCTTCCTTAGGGACACCCTTTCCTTCATGAACTTCCCTCCATAATTTATTAAATAGAACATGCAATGTATTTCCTCTACCTCCTTCCCTCTCAACATTAATGGCTCCCCTTCGGGTTTCCTCAAAGGTGAGCAAGGGGTGCGCTAGGGAGATCCCATCTCTCCTTACTTATTCATGCTGGTTATGGACATGCTCTCCCGTCTTCTCGACCAACTCTACCTCTCCCCTGAATTCCGTTTTCACCCATCATGCAAACCTCTTCGTCTCACTCACCTCTTTTTTGCTAGCGATGCCCTTATATTCTATAGAGGTGACCAGGAGTCTATATCTCTTATGTTCACTAAACTTAACCTCTGCTCTTATGCCTCAGGGCTTAGGCTTAATCCTTCCAAATCTGACATTTTTCTGGGTGGTGTTAGCCCTACCATTGCCGATTTGATCATCGCATCCTCTGGGCTTAACTTAGGCTCCTTCCCCTTCGCTACCTCGGCCTATCACCGCTAGGATGCCTAGATCGGCTGACTTTAACCCCCTTATCGACAACATTCATAAATCCATTACTTCGTGGGGTGGTATATCTCTCTCATTCGCGGGCAGGCTCTCCCTCATCCAAAACACCCTTTTTGGTATTGTTGGGTTCTAGGCCTCCTACATTTCCATTCCAAAGGTTATCATCAAAAGCATTATCAAAGAATTTTGTTCCTTCCTCTGCTCTAGGGAGGCTGATTCTAACGCTACCCCCGATGTGGCTTGAAGTATCTTAGCAGCCAGCAAGAAGTATAGAGGCCTTGGTCTTAAGGACATCTATAAATGGAATATGTGCTTCATGATGAAGACAATCTCCTCTATCACAAATGATCTTGAGCGTTTGTGGATCCAATGGATTCACAATTTATTCCTATTAAGATGCAACATTTGGAAGGCCAATGCTAAAGGAGATGACCCTTGGGTCTGGAAGTCTATCCTCCACGCTAGAGATTGGTGGATCGTGCAATGTGGGTCGACTGCTGACGCCTCGTCCCTCCTCCACTCCTACCCCCCCCCCCCCCCCCCCCGAGCCCCCGTGTAGGTATGTTATATAATGATATCTCCCTTCCCTCCAGACCCTTTACTTGGTACACCATCTGTTGGAAATCCTGGTCGATTCTCAAAGCCAATTTTATTTTATGTATTACCCTTAAAGGTAGATTAAAAACGTGTGATAAACTACAATATTGAGGCATCTGCCTAGCTAACAGATGTTGGCTCTGTTAGCATGCTCTGGAGACTAGCCACCACCTTTTTTTGAATGTAGGTTCTCACGCAAGATCTGGTGGAATATTAGTGATTGGATGCGCCTCCCGACCAATAGGACCAGTCTCCGAAGTTGTGCGTATTGGAACTCCCACTACCGCAAAAGGAACAGGGCGTAGGATTTAGTGAGAAGAGTTGCATTAGCCAATGTGGTATATTACATCTAGATCGAGAGGTGCAAGCGAGCTATGGCTAGCCTAGCCAGGGAACCTGCCCATATCATCACCGACATCATGGTTGCCATGAAAGTGACCATCTGGACGAAGATGAGAGACTCCATTACAGATTTTGTCTAGTTAGAAAGGGTGCTTAGCTCCTAATCCTTTTAACCTCGTTGTTTCTCCCCCTTCTAGTATATCTGAGGTATGCGCGATGTCTGTATACTCGCTGGTATGCGCGTTGATGTATATTCCCTTCTTGATACTTTGATGGGCTCTTACCACATTGCTCTGACATGTGGGAAGCTTTTGTACAGGGCAAGCCTTTTTGTATATCTTCTGGTTTCCTATATATAGCATCTCTATGTACTGCTACATTTAATTACTAATACATCATTACCCATTTTTAAAAAAACTTTGCATTTTCATAAAAATAAAAGAATTGATCGTTTAGAGAGAAAACCTGTTATATAAATACAAATATTTATCATTTATTTTATGATCAATATTATAAGAGCTGAAAACTCGCATTTCTCTCTATTAATAGGCATGTTAGGATGAGATCGAAAAAGGTTTGGTTTAAACCTCATCTCAGTTCCTATTTTTTCTCTGAAACATCAAAAGTTGCTATTTTCTCTCTCCCGTCTACTAAAATTATTGGTGTTTTTCCGTTTGGCAACTGATATTCTGAATGTTGTTAGATCAACTGCACAATCTAAGAACATTTTTTTGAATCTCCATTCTTTCTCTCAAACACATTCTGAAGTGGTCACTCCCAGATCGACTAAAATCAAAATGGCGATGGCTACATTGAGGAAAGAGGGGAAGCATTTGAACACTCTAATAAACCCTTCCTCGATGAAGGCTCTTCGATCATCCGCTCTTCTCTATACTGAGTATCACCATCTCTCAACTTGTTTTTTAATCGACTCTTTAATCTTTCATTATTTTTTTTTGATAATTGACTGGTTAGACCAGTTATATTATGTCTTTCATCTATATTCAAATACAGAATCTAATGTAGGTACTTTTGTGCTATATCTGCTTTTTTTTTCATCTTGTAAAATCTATAAACTCTATTGTGTTTGTGTAGGAAACAAGGACATTCTAATGGAGTCCGCAACATTTCAACACAAGCAGGTTATAAGAAGAAAATATTATTGACTCTCAGATCATCTTCCATTTAAAAATAGATTGTTGTTAATTAGATAAAACATCATCAATTGTGTGTGTTGTGTAGTATCAGTACAGTAAGTGTTTTTCTTCATATATAATAGAGAAATATCATTTTGTTATTTCAGTGAGAAACCGCATGAAAAGTGTTACAAATATCCAGAAAATAACCAAAGCTATGAAGATGGTTGCAGCTTCCAAACTACGACAAATTCAAACAAAGACTGAAAATTCCCGTGGTCTATGGCAGCCATTCACTGCTCTTCTAAAAGATACTCCAAGTAACACATTTGCCACTTTCATTTATAAAACATTCCATTACTGAGTGAATTGTTTTCATTGTTTTATCAAACTATATATATACATATATGTGGCTTTTTTTATATAGGTATTGATGTCAAGAAAAATGTTGTTGTTGCCATCTCATCTGACAAAGGTCTTTGTGGTGGAATCAATAGTACCACAGTTAAAGTTAGCAGAGGAGTTCACAGATTGAACTCTGGTATTAATTAATTAATACATTATACTATTTGTTAACTACTTCTCATCGCATTACATTAATTTTTTGATTAATTACATGTTACCTTCTTGCTTCTTATATATGTAAGGTCCTGAAAAAGAGTCAAAATATGTTATTCTGGGAGAAAAGGCAAAAGGTCAGCTCATTCGAGACTCAAGGAAAGATATTGAATTATCTATAACTGAGTTACAAAAGAATGCTCTAAACTACACCCAAGTATGTATTCTTTATCGTTGTATTTTAATTAATTTTGTTCTCCTTCTTTTCTCTAACATTTTGTTTCTTAAAAACAGGTATCAATGCTTTCTGATGACATTTTGAAGAATATAGAATTCGACGCACTAAGAATTGTTTACAATAAGTTCATCTCAGTTGTCTCATTTGTTCCAACAATGTCTACTATTCTATCCCCTGAGGTATTTAATTACTACTTAATATATGGGTTAGTGTTTTTTTTAATTAGTATAATCGATTGCAACTTTTTTCCGTTTGTTTAGATTGTGGAAAGAGAGGCTGAAGCAGGTGGAAAGCTAAGTGAATTAGATGGATATGAGATTGAAGGTGGTGAGACTAAATCAGAGATACTTCAGAATCTAGCTGAATTTCAGTTTTCATGTGTAAGTTATTTACCCCAAAACTTCTACTTATATTATTTTGTCTTGTGAAATTCATATATATGTTATATTTTCCACACACAATTGACATTTTATTAATCATGAGAGTTTTTTTATTTACAGGTTATGTTTAATGCAGTATTAGAGAACGCTTGTAGTGAACAAGGAGCTAGGATGTCAGCTATGGACAGCTCTAGCAGAAATGCTGGGGATATGCTTGATCGTCTTACACTCACTTACAACAGGTCAATCTCTCATTTTCTCACAATCACTTCAATTTATCTCTCAGTAGTATAGTATTATGTTTGACATACATAATGTTTCTGATTTTTGCAGAACCCGTCAAGCTTCCATTACTACTGAGCTTATTGAAATTATATCTGGAGCATCTGCTTTGGAAGGTTAATCGATTGGATTGGTTTCTGATTGAACCGGACAATTAAATAAGGACTAGCAAATCAAGCAATAACGCCCAATAACATTTTTTTTGTATGTTATATTCTTGCTGCTAGTTTTTAGATTCATTTTTTATAAGGTATTGCAAAGCAAACTAACCCCAATAACTAGTGACGTCTAGGTTCCAATTCTTGATG
This sequence comes from Limonium bicolor, assembly GCA_023374045.1. Taxonomy (NCBI): domain Eukaryota; kingdom Viridiplantae; phylum Streptophyta; class Magnoliopsida; order Caryophyllales; family Plumbaginaceae; genus Limonium; species Limonium bicolor. The sequence continues at coordinate 214,291,510 of CM041780.1, read as the reverse complement.
CAAGGGAATATGAATAGTTGCCTTTTCTTTTTAATTTTTTTTATTTATTGAATTACAGAATGTCTTAGTAGAGATCTTAGTAAGAGTTTCTCACTTCTTTTCATCTTGTTATGGTGTTGTGTTGTTGATTCAAGCTAGCTTTCGTTCTTTTTCATCTCAATATAGCTTAAAGTATGTATGCTCATTTCTTGCCGTCAACTTTTAACCTATTTATTCATTCACACGTTGGATTGCATGTATATTCTTTTGCCTTTAATTAAACTACTAATGTAAGAAGGAGTGAAATTCTCTAACTTGCATGGTTTGTTGGCTACTTAGATATGAATTCATAGATCTTACTATCATTAGAGAAAGAATTTTGTTTCCAAAATCATCACTAAACGAGTACCTTGTGCACAAGAGTAATAATGTAATTGACAATTTTGGTCATTAACCATATGACTATACGTTCTAGTTTAATTAACATAAAATATACCAATAGAACTTGTTTAAAGGTGCTGGTTAAGAAGCAAGAATGAAGGAGGGCTTGGTTTCCGGGTTTTGTGTTATTTCAATGATTTCTTGCTCTCTAACAAGTGCTGGAGGATCCTTCAAACCTCAATCTTCTCCTTTCAAAGGTAATGACAGCAAAATACTTTAGGGACTCCAACATCCTGCAGGTTAAGGGTAAAAATTGTTGTAGTCTAGTCTGGAGGTTTATGTGTAAGACTCTCCCCTTGATTCGGAATGGTGCTAGAAGGGTGGTTAGGAATGGAACTACCACTGGCATCACTGAGCCATGGCTCTTGGACAAAAGGGGAGGTAGACCTTGGAGTTGGTACCTATATATCGAGCGAGGTCAAACAAAATGGCATGGTTTTGTGGCTTATCAATGACGCTGACTTCACATGGGATGAGGACAAGATTCGTAGGTGGTTTCCTGAAGATGTGGTGCATTTGTTGGGGAATAGGTGCAGAGGCAGCTTTAATGATAGATGCCTGCTATGCGGGGGCTTTGGTAACCTTATGCATGTTTTCTTGGATTGTCATGCTATCAAGAAATGGTGGAAAACGGGTCAGCTTAGCTGGCCTGATAAGATTGGAACTGATGTTGCCTTTGTGGATTAGTTTGTTTGGTTCTGTTTAAATAAAACGGTGGAGCAGAGAAAGCACCTTGTTACCTTTCTTTGGAAGCTATGGTTAGCTAAGTGCCAAGTAATACATAATCGAGCCAGCACGTTCAATTATGTAAATAGACCAAGCTGATTCCTTTCTTGAAACGACCCATCCTTTTAGGACGTTGAGTGTGGACTTGGACCAAAAGGTTGATAACGGAAGAGGTGCAGACTTTAGAGTTGAGGTTGATGCAGGTGTGGACTCTGCATCTTCCGTTATGGGAGTGGTAGGCAGAAATTAGGATGGAGAGGTGGTGATGGTTGGTATTAGCAGGGATAGGATACCCTGGGCTCCCCATGTGGCAGAAGCTAAAGCGTTATTGCTTGGAGTTCAAATGGCTATCGGCATGGGGGCTCGATCAATTGCCTTCTCATCCGATTGCCTCTCAGTAATTGATGGTATCCTTGGGAGGAATTGCGTTAGAAACGATGTGCAACACATCCTTAGAGATATTTCATATTTATGCTCATCTAGCTAACTTAGGAAGATAAGGAGCTTTAAAAGGAAGATGGTACCACACATTCCCCAATGTATTTCTGACATTTTGCAATGATAATAGATTAACTCTTTTAACGAAAAATATCACAAAGGTAAGTCACAACCAGAATGATTATGATTTAGATATTTTTGTCTATAAAAAAAGGTGTTGGTTAAGGTGCACCTCTTGATACTGTGTCTCTTCCACACCTTTTCATCTCTATATACCCAGGTATGTGATCATATTTGTGGATACACCTTCTCCTGAAACCTCTCTCTAATCCACTTATACTTTGTCTCTCTTTAAACTTCACTTCTAATTCAATGTTATGATGCCATCATTACAGAAGAATATCTACTTTTGTATGATTGAAAGCTATACTGATGCACAAGTAAGAATTTCACTGGAATCTAACACCATAAGAATTGTTCTATTTCAACTTTTGGTTCCAATTAATAAGTTAAGCAATGTATAATAGTAAATTTCCAATAGTTACTAATTTTTTGCAAGTGACTTGGTCAGTTTATTTGTAGCAGATGGCCTGTAGTTATTTGTAGCTGTAGTTGTAGTTTTTTCATAAAGGTAGATCATATTATTAAGAACACACTAGGAAATGACAATTCAGATAGGTAACCAGATCCTAATCTAGAACCCTAAACAAATAGTACAACTGAAGATGAACCATGAGTCATCATAACCAAATCGAGCTCCAAAGGCTCAATAAACACACCTCAGACCATATCAAGCATGTTAATATGACATAAGAAAAGTAGTAGAGAATAGAGAACAACAAGTACAAACTTAATAAGATGAACCAAAACCCAACCGACCAGGATACAAAAAAAAAGAAAGAACAAGGCACTAGGTGAAGGGGCAAAGGGTCATGGCAAAGCTGTCAGAGGTACTCACCACCTTCTACAACCGGCCCCGAGCCAAACCATCATTCTTGGCAACCCTCAATAAGCCCAGGAGTTGCCCCATCCAATGTAGTATCCTCACCTTGGCAATTACTCAGATCAATTACCAACGAATCAGGAAACATGCCCAAATAAGAAGAGAAGATTTTCCCTTTCTTTCCTTGCGGATTGTCCATATTGTGCTTCCAGACTTCCTTCAACAAGCTGTCATCTAAGACCTTGTCAAGATTTCTCTTCCTCCCTCCCTAGGGCTCCACTGAATCACAAGCCAAGATCTTAACCGGGCACTCAACTATGGCTGCCTCCTGAGAAAGTTTTTTAGGACTCTTGATCATCCTATCCGGTTTGTTGGCACACTCCTATCTGTGAGGAACAAGATCCTACTGAAGAACTGATGAGTCATGCCTATCTGTCCTTAAACCCGAACCATCCTTAGACCCATCAGCAGGTTGTATAGGTGGGTCTGGATCCGGGCGGTGTGACCAAGTCTCCACCACTTCCTCCTCTCCATGGTCCGATGGGGAGAAAGCATGAGCATCAATGCATGTCCCCTTTCCTGCATCCTCAATTTCCTTCCAGATCCCTCATCATGATCATCTAGATTCCTGTGCCCAATTCGAAAGCTTGAAGCCCTCAACCATGGTCCATAATTAGGTGCATGCTCATTAAAGTCCTTGAAACAGGGACACTCTTTCATAGCATGAGTGAACAATCCACACCGTAACCATAAGGGAGGCATCTTCTCGTATGAGAGTCGTACGACCACGGGAGAGCCTTCCAATACGATACACCACAAAACCGGTTTGAAGATGTTATGGCTGGACCTTGATTCTCAAAAAATCACCACCAAAGCAACCTTGGTCATCATCAAAATCTAGGAAGCTCCCCAGCTTAACCGCCAAACGTTGGGTAAATAACTTATGATGAAGTGCGAACAGGATATTGTGAATTCAAATCCAAAACGGGATCATCTTGAAATCATGGTCCTTGGGTGCTCTTTTCAGATAAAGTCGCTGAAGTACAAGGAGGGAATTATCGAAAACCTAAGGTCCCCGACCAAAAATTTCTTCCACATTCCGATATCTACCAAGTCAAAAGTTGAACAGGTTCCTACCCACCATCCTCACTCTGATCTGACCATTTAACTGCCAGGCCTTATTGAAGGTCCCCTCCAAGGTGCAGACATCCGTGTTTCTGGAAGAGAACAATTTTCCCCATAATGCAATGCTCATAATTGGGAATACTAGCTTGGTTCAACAAATCATCAACATTCATAAAAGAACCTTCTTCTTTGGTGAATACCCCTGACTTAAAAATGGTGATTAATTAGTCTAATATGATATTTAGAGGTCTAATGATGCCTAAAAAACATTGATGAAGAAAATAAAACCAAAAGAAAGCGGAAAACGCTTAAAAGGCACAAGACGTAAAACGTGTGTAAGCAACCATAGCAGGCATATGACATCAACTAGGTGTTAACGAACTAGTGGGGATAAAATTAAGTTACGAGGTCGTAACTTATTCTTTTAAGGGGAGGTAGACTGCAACAACCTAAATTTTGGAAAATCAACAAGTTAATTTGGAGTTTAGTTTTGAAATTGATAATTACATTTAAAGAAGGTTGAGAGAAGTGTTTGGAATGAGATAGATCATTTGGTGACATTATAAGTAGTTAAGAGATGAGTTAGAAATTGATCTTAAAGAAATTCGTTTGAGCAAGGAATCGCATTATAGCTTTGAGTTAAATAGTTATCATTACAGTTAGTGGAGTGTTCTTATGTTAGATCCAGCTTCGGGGTCGAAGCTTTCTTTTAAGGGGTGATATAATGAAATACCCCTAAATATATATATATATACGTCATAAATTGTTAAATTTTTTTTTAGTTAAAGATTGGTTATAGTCGATTAACTCATTTTTTTATGTCTCGGATTTTGTTTGTCTTATTTTAATGATAAAAATGTTTCAGTTCGGTGAATAATAAATTTGTAAGTATTTCTGATCTGTAATGTTACGCACTGGATTTAAATTCTTAATTGTTATATCATTCTACCCTTCTCTTTATCTACGTGTTATTTCCCACTCAATTTCTATTATTCCTTAATTAAACTCCTTGCTATTAAATACTCCTGATAAATTCATTAGTTCTCCTTTTCACATCCAACCCTACTACTCTCTCATATATCCCTATTTATAAACCTTTCAAATTCAATTGTCGGCCGCCTGAACTTTGCTTACTTTCTCTACGACCCATTGTCCAAATTGGATGCGGCATTACTCTAGTTCAATTTCTTTGGGCAGTGATTCCTTTGTCTCGGTAAGACTCATTCACGTTTATTTTTCTTTCTTCAAAGCTTTTGGCTTATTGAATTGAGTTCACTGTTGCTTATTTCTCAAATGTCTAACCGCGACCCTGACTTCTTCAAAAATCAATTTTTAAATGCTTCTTCTCCTTCCGCATGTCTTGTGGCCACGTACCTATCTTCATATGTCTAATAAAATCGATTTTGGCTTCCACTATGAACTAATTTTGCCGTTAACTTGTTTCAAAGTTAAATCCTTTAATAATATTAACCAATATTATATACTCTTCCATACTACGTGATTTGAAGGCCTTAATTTCCACTTTGATATTTTAAAAGTGAATCCTTAAAAAAATAGAAAATTGATTAGCAGCATATCTATACACCACTTCGTAGCATATTACTGTATATTATTTGATTCATTGTGTGAAACAACTAAATCTTGTATCCTAACGAGTGAATGTGTGTATTATATATATTAATTACAAGTGTGTGAGTGTGGTTTGTATAACACTTACTAATATTGTTAATATACTAATAATAACTAGTGTATTTATAGATATTATGAGTAATCGTGTGTAGCAATTTGGTGGAATGATTATTTGGCTAGCGATATTATTTTGGAGTCAAATAGAATAATAATCACAGTGGTTTTGAGTTTCAATAATTAAGACGAGTATAATAAACGTATTTATTATTTTGCTAGAAACATGTACGATTAATTACAGCGGTCGGTGGTGATATGATTATTTGTATTTTAATCATAGGATGTGGAGATACCTTGGTGTATCACTGGGTGACTAGTTTGGAAGGATCATGTCTTCTGTCGTGCTAGCAATTGATTGTGGTGGATTGTTGTGAGTGGCTGCTTAAGCGTGAATTCCAGGTAAACCTTGTGTTCGCCTATCTTTACTTTGTGATTGTGTGTGCTATTTTGACACTGGTTATATTGGTTGTGATTGTTAAATTATGCTTATACGATATTGATGGTATGGAATGATTTGAGAATTTGATATTACATATATGGCTATTTTATTCTGGAATTGATGGGAGACTTTGGAATTGGAAAACGGCCTTTGGATTATTTATATATATATATATATATATATATATATTCGTGCTGTTGAGTCTCAGACCGCAGCTAAGCTCTATGATCTACTTCATTAGTCAGAAAAACTTTTAGGGGGTGTGCACACTTAAGGACTTAGAGTGAGGGTGAACTGGATCGGTCCCAACTCTGTTGTGGTACCAATTATTGGAATTTGTGAATTGGATCGGTCCCAACTCTGTTGTGGTACTGATAAGTCAGGAATTTACCTATTTTTACAGGGTCTTTTGATACCTCATTTGTTATCATTTACTGTTAAATTCCTGTCTTATGAGCAATTTTATGTTTTTGTTGCAATTGTTTTCTTTTATGGTTTTTTGTGTGCTTTTTCAGGTTTTTATCTCAAGGAAACACAGTCCTATCACTTTTGGAACACATGGCAAATCAAACAAGCTAAATAGAATCAAGAAATTCAACTCTCGACCTAAATACAGACATGGTCCGGGACTTGTTGCATAACTTAAGTCCCGGACCACAGCAATCTCCACTCTCGGCTCAAATACAGGCATGGTCCGGGACTTAATACACAGCCTAAGTCCCGGACCACAATGAGGCGTATCTCTCTACCGCATTTCAAGCATGGTCCGGGACCTTATACACTACATAAGTCCCGGACCACACAAGCAGAGCAACTCTCGACCATTTCAAAGCTACGGTCCGGGACATTATACAAGGCTTAAGTCCCGGACCATACTGCTATAAGCGGTGATCTGTAGCTCGCGAACATGAAGAAAAGAGAATTTTATTCTCTTTTGAACTAACCACCCCCATATTCTCCAGCCTTTCTTCCATACTCGTTTTGTCCCTTCCACTGCTTTCAATCATCCTGAACTCCACTAATCTAATCATTTCCCTAAATTCAGCTCATCAACCACTTAAACACTCACCTTTCCACTCACAAAGTCCAGCACCCTTACCACCACACCATGCTACGTACTCATACAGAAGTTCTATAAATAGAACTCTCTCCCTCTCATTCAAGACACACAATATCCATCGGATATCTTTTCCCTCACATACACCATTCCATTCCCCATCCATTACACTCCTCCATCCATTTCCACTTCATAAACCACGTTCCATTCATATCATTCATCTCATAAAACACCACACATACACAGAAATCTGGAATACACAAGCAGCTGGAGACTTCATCATTATCTAGAGATTGAGTAGAGGAAACTGCTGGTTGTGCACAGAGACTCCATCAAAGAGCCTTAAAACAGAGTTTCTTCTTCTTTTTCTTCTTTAATGTTATCTACATATTTTTACAGTATTTTCATTTCCATGGCTGAGTAGTTTTTATAAATTTCGGTTTGCTATGTAATCCAAATTCGAGGTTCCGTTATCTTTGTGATTTACCATTTTTACAGATTAAAGTGTTGTTCCTTATTTATTGTTATAAATCTTGTGATTTGGCCAATTACTGGATTTTATCAGTTTATCTGCTTATAAGTGAGAACTGCGATAGATAATAGACAACAGGAACAGCACCGGTTAATTTAGAGATGGTAATTCCTCTAGGATATTAACTGATCATTAAACTGGATTATTCTTAAAGCTGTTAGCAATTAGTAAATTTGTAACGAGAGTTAAGATTTATTAACTGTTAATTAGATTCCACCGAGCGGGAGACCGAACGTGGAATATTTCAGATCTGGGATTTTAGTCTAAATTTTGGTGAACACATCGAGAAAGGAACCGAAGAATTAGGAGGATTAGTAAACCGGAATTTTCCCTTCTCATTAATTCAGAAATATCATTATTTTGCTCATTATGCTCTTGCATTTATTACCCTTGTTCTTATTTACATTTTGTTCCTTTACCTAGTAATTCAACAAACAAAACCCCCTGTTACTTGAGTTATTTTACTAGTTTGTTCTTAAATATCAATTAAACTAAAACGCTGCCTCCCTTGGATTCGATAACCTGGAGGGACACTTCTAGGAAAACTTGCTATAATCGACCGGTATACTTGCCGTTAGGTTTTTACCCAACAAGTTTATGGTGCCGTTGCCGGGGAGGCACGGTTGCTTAGTTTAATTTTTATTTATTAAATTTTGTTTTGTTTCTGTTCTTTTTAGTTCATCCTTGTGTTATTTTATTTTGTTCATTTTATTAGCTTTGTGGAAATTGTTTCTTATTACCGGTTATGGTAATATCTGTTTGAGTTACTGCTGTCAGTTATCTGATTTGTGTTTTATGGTTAAAACTCGTTTTGTAGGAGAACCTGAATTCGAATATGAACCAGAAATAGACAGAGTAACAAGAAAGATTCGAAAAAGATTAGAGCTGGATCCTCCATTTAATCAGGAGGTGCCTCCAAAAGATTCACCAACAGAAGGAATTGTTGAAGAAGGGATTCTAAACAACCCCCCAGAAACTAATATGGAGAATATCAATCCGGAGAGGCACATGAGGGATTACACCCGCCCAAGCGTTGAAGGGCTTATCTCACCAATAGTAATCCTTGCGTTACCAGCAGGAGAGCATTGGCAGTTCAAAACACACTATGTTATTATGGTCATGAATGCACCTCAATTCAGCGGAACAATCACCGAAGATCCCAATGTCCATCTCACCACTTTCCTGAGATTGGTAGGAGCTTGTTCTACATCAGCTTCATAAGAGGTTGCTAGATTGACTCTCTTCCCATTCTCCCTAAGAGACAGAGCTGCAGAATGGCTAAACTCATTGACACCCAACAGTATCACTACCTGGACAGAGTTAGCAAATGCATTTTTGGCAAAATATTTCCCTCCTTCTCGGATGCTGATTATGAGAGGAGAGATTACCAATTTTAAGCAGTTCACTGGTGAGACATTATCTGAGGCGTGGGAGCGTTTCAAAGGGATTGTGCGCAGAGTACCACACCATGGCCTAGGAGAGGAGGTAATTTTACAGTCCTTTTACAAAGATTTGGATCATTCAAGTCGTTTATTGGCAGACACTTGTGCAGGAGGAAGCCTCATGGAGCTACCAATAGCTAGAATCAAGGAATTATTGGAGACCATTGCCAATGCATCCAATCAATGGGGAGGTGCGAGAACCGGAGAAGCTGCACCAAAGAAAACTGCTGGAGTTTAAGAAGTAGATTCGAATACCTTTCTGGCTGCCAAGATGGAAGCAATGTCTAAACAGTTTGAGAAGATGTGTGCAATGATGAACCCTCAGTCAAGTGCCGCTGTTGTGACCGATTCTTTCCCACAGTGTGAGTATTGTGGTAGAAGTTCCAACATGTGCCAGTGTACTTCTCAACAAAATGAAGAGGTAAACTATCTGGGAAACAGGCAAGGGAATTTCTACAACAACCAAAACAATCAAGGATATCAGCAGCAGAGGTTCCAGGGAAATAACTACAGTCAGAGGCCTCCACAGCAGAACACTCAGCATTTTCAGAGACCTCATCAAAATCAGCAAATGTAGAACCAGCAGGCACAGAAACAGCCAGCTGGTGTGAGTTCAAGCTTGGAAGATATGATGCGAGATTTTATCCTGTCGACCAATAGGAAACTCGAACAGCAAGAGAACACCAACCATGAGAACAAGACATTCATCTTGGAGCAGAAAGCCTTCAACAAACATCTTGAGACTCAGATTGCCCAACTAAGCGAAAAACTTTCTGATACACCTGCAGGGGCTCTACCTAGCCAGCCAGAGAAGAATCCTCGCGAATACGCTAAAGCAGTGACTTTGAGGAGTGGTAAGCAGCTTGATCCTTCGATCCCTGAAGCTGAGAACACTCCAGCTGAAAAAGACAAAGTTGTTAGTCAAGAGGTAGAGATCATTGAAGGACCGGTGTCGGAAAATACTCCAGTCGATAACAGCGCACAGAAAGATAGTGAGCTGACTGATGAAGCTGCGCAGTCTTCTAGACCATAACGACGGGCGGTCCCTGAGCTCCCAGTGCCATTCCCAAATTGATTGAAAAAGAGAGACCTCGACGAGCAGTTTGGTAAGTTCCTTAGCATTTTTAAGAAACTAACAATTAATATTCCTTTTCAGATGCTTTGACACAGATGCCTATCTATGCGAAGTTCTTGAAAGACATACTATCAAATAGAAGGTCATTAGTTGAGAAGGAGATGGTACAATTGACAGAAAAAGTTTCAGCAGTGCTTAGCAAGAACCTTCCACCAAAGCTCGATGATCCCGGTTTACCAATCATCCCATGCTCAATAGGTAATGTCGATTGTGGTAAGGGTCTCCTGTGACTTGGGAGCTAGCATTAATTTGATGCCTTTATCCATGTATCTTAAGCTTGGATTAGGAGAGTGTAACCCTACTCGTATTACCTTACAATTAGCAGATAGATCCATTATCTTTCCAAAGGGTGTGGTTAGAGATTTGGTTGTTTCTGTTGGCACTTTTGTTTTTCCCGCTGATTTTGTAATTCTAGATATGGAGGAAGACAAAGAAGTACCACTAATTCTTGGCCGCCCTTTCATGCGAACAGCTAGGACCCTCATTGATGTTGAGGGTGGTAAGATAATATTAAGAATGCATGATGAACAGCTTGTTTTTGACATGTCAAAAGTTACAAAACACCCATCTGATGTACATGCTTGTTTTAGTTTGGAATCTATTGACTCTCTGATGCAGGATTATGTATTTAGCCCTGCTGACATTGATGAGTTAGAGAAATGCTTAGTGGAATCCATAGATGGAATTCATGATGATCCGGAAGTCTCTGCTGTGGCATTCCAATTGTCAGCAGGAGGACGATATCGAAAAGGTCCCATGATAGAATGTGAAAAGCTGGAAAGGGAAGCTCAGGAGTTGATTCCCTCTATCAAAGAACCACCATCCTTGGAGCTGAAACCTCTCCCCAGCCATTTAAAATATGTTTTCTTAATTGAACCCTCTAGTTTGCCTGTCATTATCTCTGCAGAACTAACTGATGAACAGGAGGAACAACTAATGCAGGTGCTTAGGAAGAACAAGAAGGCGATAGGTTGGTCAATCGCTGATATCCAGGGGATAGCTCCTCACTTTTGTACACACCGCATCTTTCTTGAAGAAAACTATAAACCACTAGTTCAACCCCAGAGAAGATTGAACCCAAACATGAAGGAGGTGGTAAAGAAGGAAGTCATTAAGCTTCTCGATGCAGGTATTATTTATGCAATTTCTGATAGTGAATGGGTGAGCCCTACACAAGTAGTGCCCAAGAAAGGGGGATTTACTGTAATTCCCAATGATAAAGGTGAGTTAGTTCCTCAAAGAACTATTACAGGGCACAGAGTGTGCATTGACTATCGAAAGTTGAATGCTGCAACCAGAAAAGATCATTTCCCTCTTCCTTTCATTGACAAATGTTGGAGAGACTTGCAGGACATAAATATTACTGTTTCTTGGATGGTTACTCTGGGTATTTTCAGATACCTATTGCTGAAGAGGACCAAGAGAAAACAACTTTCACATGCCCATATGGCACTATGCTTACCGGCGCATGCCCTTCGGTTTATGTAACCAGCCAGCTACCTTCCAGCGCTGCATGACAGCCATATTTTCCGACTACATTGAAAAATGCATCGAGGTATTCATGGATGATTTTTCAGTTTTTGGACTAACTTTTGACTCTTGTTTGGAAAATTTGGATCATATCTTAGCCAGGTGCAGAGAACCAATCTAGTCCTAAACTGGGAAAAATGCCACTTCATGGTGCAAGAGGGCATTGTGCTGGGACACAAGATCTCTAGCAAAGGTATTGAGGTGGACAGGGCTAAGGTTGAAGTGATCGATAAGTTACCACCACCAGCTTCAGTAAAAGATGTGAGAGTTTCCTAGGTCATGCGGGCTTCTACAGACGGTTCATTAAAGATTTTTCAAAGATATCCAAGCCGTTGTGTGACTTGCTGGCCAAGGATGTGAAATTCGACTTCACTAAAGAATGTCTTGAGGCATTTACCATCATCAAGGAAAAGCTAATATCTGCACCGGTTGTTGTTGCACCTGATTGGTCTCTACCATTCGAGATCATGTGTGACGCTAGCGATTTTGCCATGGGAGCAGTTCTGGGGCAAAGACATGACAAAATGCTGAAGGTAGTCTACTATGCAAGTAAGACACTTAATGATGCACAAAAAAATTATGCAACAACAGAAAAGGAGCTGTTAGCCATCGTCTTTGCATGCGACAAATTCAGATCATACATCATTGGTAGTAAAGTCATAGTCCATACAGATCATCCGCCCTACGACATTTTCAAAAGGCGGAAGCAAAACCGAGGCTGATTCGATGGATCCTACTCCTTCAGGAGTTTGATATAGAGATAAAGACAAACCCGGAGTACAGAATGGAGTGGCTGATCACTTATCTCGGATTAATATGCTGATGATGATGGTATACCAATTAACGAGTTCTTCCCAGATGAGCATGTGTTCAAAGTTGGTTCCACGGGAGATCCTTGGTATGCAGATATTGCAAACTATCTTGCAAAACAGATAGTACCCCCAGCATTAACATATCAGCAGAGGAAGAAGTTCTTCTCCACTGTTAAGCACTACCGTTGGGATGATCCATTTCTTTTCAAGGTTTGTGCGGATGGGATGATTCGAAGATGTGTTCCTGATACTGAAATAAGAGTATCCTTGATCATTGTCACTCAAGAGAAGCAGGAGGGTCATTTCGGTCCTGCTAGGACAGCCGCAAAGTTTTGGAAGCAGGTTTCTTTTGGAAGACCTTGAACAAAGATGCTATCAGTTTGTATCTACATGTGACCAGTGCCAAAGGCAGGGGAATATCTAGACGCCATGAGATGCCCTTGAATTCTATATTGGAAGTTGAACCATTCGACCTTTGGGGCATTGATTTCATGGGGCCGTTTCCATCATCTCAAGGTAACCTCTACATCTTGGTAGGAGTAGACTACGTTACAAAATGGGCTGAAGCAATAGCACCAACTAATGATGCAAAAGTAGTGCTGAAATTTTTGAAGCGGAATATATTCACTCGTTTTGGTGTTCCGCGAGCAATCATTAGTGATGGAGGTACCCATTTCTGCAACAAACAATTTGAAGCTCTCCTACAGAAGTATGGCGTACGGCACAAGGTTTCCCTACCATATCATCCACAGACAAACGGGCAAGCCGAGATTACAAATAGAGAAATCAAGTGGATCCTTCAGAAATCTGTCACATCTTCTAGACGCGATTGGTCACTCAAGCTAGATGACGCTTGTGGGCATATCGCACTGCCTTCAAAACACCCTTAGGTATGTCTCCATACAAACTGGTATATGGCAAGGCATGTCACCTTCCTGTAGAGTTGGAGCATAAGTCTTTTTGGGCCATCAAGGCATTGAATTTTGACTTACAAAAAGCTAGTGAGAAGCGCAAGATGCAGTTGTGCAATTTGGAGGAATTTAGAGAGGAAGCCTATGAAAATGCCAAGATCTATAAGGAAAAGACAAAAGGTGGCATGACAAGCTTTTGGTCAAGCGTGAGTTTCACGTTGGAGATAAGGTGCTTCTATTCAACTCCCGCCTGAAATTATTCCCGGGAAAGTTGAAATCTCGCTGGTCTGGACCGTTCACAATAACAAGTGTCTCGCCTTATGGAGCCATAGGTTTAATCAATGCGGAAGGGGAGACTTTCAAAGTAAACGGGTCTCAGTTGAAACACTATCTCAGTGGTGACATCGCCGAAGTCCATTCGTGATCACGGTGCATGATCCTCCATACTGATCTTACAATTACACGGTCTAGCCAAAGACCGAAAAGACAGGCAGCTCATTGGGAGGCAACCCAATCTTCTTTCATTTATCTTCCTGTTTTTCGTTTTAATTCATGTTTTTACGTGTGCTAATTCCTTTGTTAGCTATTTTTCTTTGGTTTTTTGTTGTCAAAGTGTAGGTTTGATGAAGGAAGAAACAGAGTAGATAGGAGAAAACAAGTACTACAATCCTTCGGTGGACTAAACAGGGTGGTCCGGGACTTCAACCACATCTAAGTCCCGGACCAGAGGAGTAGAGAACTCTCGAACATAATATGGGGTGGTCCGGGACATTCTGCATATCTTAAGTCCTGGACCGGAACTGGTGAGAACTCTCGAACAGAAATCAATACCTGGTCCGGGACTTTATACGAATCCTAAGTCCCGGACCAACACTCACTCAGAAAAAAAAACAGTCGAAGTCCGGGACCTCATCTTCTATCTTCTTCAATCCCTTACTCCTGCAATCCCTAACTCCCTCTCTCGCTCTTGAACACACCACACCCAACTCCCGCTTTCACCACCTCTCCACCCTTTCCATCTCGCACCACCACCCCACTCCTCCATCGCCTTCACCCAGCTCTCACCGGCGCTACCATCTTCACCCCACCCCTCACCCCTGTCGCTTTCGACATCGGCCTCACTAACCCTCACTACACTACCCTACGCCACCGCCCGCCCACCCATTCCCGTCTCCTCTCTCATCTCCACCTCGCTCCGAATTCACAACGACCACCGCCCCAATCCCCTCCTCTGTCGCATTCAACCCGTCATCGCACCACCAATCCCCAACCCGCACATACCACCGCACTCTCCCTCTCTGTTCCAACCTCGCGCACCCTCAAACATCCACCAAACACCACCCACTCCAACCTGTTCGTACACGCACTTCACCACCACAAAATGCCACCACCAAACTTGATCCACACCAACATCAACCACACCCGTCCCTTGCGCATTTTTCCTCTGTTGCTTCTACCCGCACATCACCATCACCAACTACCAAACGCGTGCCAGCATCATTCAAATATCGTCATGGCACCCAAACGAGCTCGACGCAACACCCGCAGGTGCCTCTTCATCCGCCGCCGCCCCCTCCATCACCCGACGTAGCACCAATTCGGGTCCGGGAGACAATTGACTCCGACTTCATCAACGAAGCCACTAAGAACTGGTACCATGCTCGGGAAAGGAAAATACTACCTGAAAGGTCAGTGTGTCCGACCTTAATTGCTGAATTTGATCTGGAAACACTGTTTTGTGCACGAAGTTGGTATGTCTGCTGAATCGCGGTGGAAGATTCTATCCGAGATTGATAAAATTGTTTTATGCTAATGTGTCGGTAAATGATGATGGGGATACTATCAATTCTGTGGTTAAAGGGGTGAATATTTCGGTGACTCCTGCTAGCATTAGACGTTGTTTTGGGATTGCCCGTTGCTGTTTGGGTTCCCACTGCAGAGAATCGGCGAATATGCCACTATTGACTTGACAGGCTAAGGCGTACTATATAAATTTGATTGCCCATGACCCGGACGTTCAAAACCGCCAGCGTCAGAATAACCAGGATAAGCAGGTTGTCACGGGGGATAAGCTCCCGACCCCTAGAGAGCGTCTGATTTTGGGGGTACTGGTGTACAATGTTCACCCTAGGGAGTGCGCTGATCTAAACTGTATGACTGCTGGCTTATGCGCTACATCCTGGACGATGCCTATGCTGCCGCAGGGGTTCCTCCCGGTATGCATCACATCATCTTTAACTCCATGCTCCGGGTAGTTCAGACCGATCACTCCGCCTCTCTCCCATTTCCACACCTCCTTCACTCATTACTTGCTGAAAAAGGGGTGGATGTATCTGATGAGGAGCCTCAGTATCCTCGGTCTACTCTCGATATGACCATGATGAGATTCTTTCAGTGGGAGAGATCGACGGCCAGTGGGTGAAGCGCCGACGCGCTGCACGCGCTCCCCGAGTTGCTGAGGCTGCTGATGAGGCTGAGGTTGCTGATGAGGCTGAGGCCGCTGCTGATGAGGTGCTGCTGCTGGTGGTGAGCTCCCAGACTACCCGATGCCTGCTGGTCCATCCCCGGGCTATGATGAGTTGCTCATGAGTTTAGAGCCTGGAGGGGGATTGCTACAGCCTACTTTGACGGTTTTACGAGTCGTCTGGATGGGTATGGTGAGCGACTCTCAGCTTTAGAGACCCGTCAGACTGACTATGAGGCCAGACGGGATGCTCAGTTTGCTGAGTACGCGGCTCGTTAGGAGACCCGTCAGGCTGAGTACGAGGCTCGTCAGGAGGCCCGATTCCGTGAGTATGATGAGCGATTTACACAGTTGGAGTTTTGGCGCATGCCCCGGCGGTAGTACATGAGTTGGTTTATGTTCCCTCCTACTTCAGTCTACCTATCTTTTATTGCACTTATGGATTTTCAGCCGACTTTGACATTTGTGATATTTTAATGTCTTTTAGCGTGTTAGGTTGCAACTTCTGGTGACCTTCATTTTCTTTTGGATTGTTGTTGCTTTGGTACTCCTGCACTTAGACTTCGTGGTTATGTTCACTACTTTCCTTGCAATATATTGTCTGCTGCTGCTTATTCCCAACAGGATTGCCATCTTTTGTGTGCGATATCGAAAGAATACAAAGGAGACTCTGCCGAAATTTTTTCCAACACTCCTTGAGTCTCCCGTTCCTTTTCATAAGTGTGGGGACATCATCTTCACTCATTTTTCAGGGAAGTTCTATTCTTTCTTTTGCACTATGATCATATTCATGCAGCAATGAGGGTATTGCTATTTCTAAGTGTGGGGAGGTTAGTAGTAAGGGGGGCTGTGCGTTTATTGCTTATTTTATGTGTTTCCTGAAACTACTAATTCTCTTTTCATTAACCTTTGATGACCCTCCACAAAAAAAAAATCAACATACTTGGCTTTCATTTGTGGTCAGATGCATCAGTTGGGAATAACGTACAAGTAGCGAATATGTCTGAAATTTATCTGAAACTTCGGTCGCAAGAACTTTGGTTAGACTGCTTGCATTGTCAGTTTTTGGTTAAAATTTTTCTATTTCCTTCAATAAAAAGGTGAGACCATTTTGTGACTATTTTGTTTGAACTAACTTGGGGTTTTGGGAAAGTTTTGGAATGAATGGAAGGAAAGGACAAAGGCAAGGTACTCCTCTAATCTACTCTGAACCGGAACAGGCCTCTCCCATTCGGTAATTAAGCCATGGAGTGCCTCATCACTCATCTACCTAAGCATCTGATCTGGGATAGAAGGCCCAACACCGCTACAAGGATGGGGAGAAAAAGTCTGAGGGGATGAAATGAATAATGCTTACTCAGAAAATTGGAAGGAAAGTTCTTTCATGCTAAACAGTTTTATTGCAAATTCTTCCTTGATTATGAGTATGTGGCAATGAAAGGTAATGTGGAATATAACATTACTTCTTGCCCCTTGTCGTCCAATGAAATTGTGGAAAACAAATGGAAAGTAAAGCCCTGAGTGCAGTTTGGATTAAATAGTTATGATGATAGTCTCATGCATTTGTCAAACACTCTAGCTTCACTGTTTAAGAAAACTTGCAGTACTAGTCGTTTCTCTTATGACTGTTTCTCAGCATTAGATTTCCTTGTACATTTTCCTGACCTGATAAATCCCCGCTTTTGAAAATATGGTACATTTTGCTTGCAGTAATTGCTTGAGTACAAGCAAAGGTTAAGTGTGGGGATGTTGATAAGTCAGGAATTTACCTATTTTTACAGGGTCTTTTGATACCTCATTTGTTATCATTTACTGTTAAATTCCTGTCTTATGAGCAATTTATGTTTTGTTTGCAATTGTTTTCTTTTATGGTTTTTTGTGTGCTTTTTCAGGTTTTTATCTCAAGGAAACACACTCCTATCACTTTTGGAACACATGGCAAATTAACAAGCTAAATAGAATCAAGAAATTCAACTCTCGACCTAAATACAGACATGGTCCGGGACTTGTTGCATAACTTAAGTCCCGGACCACAGCAATCTCCACTCTCGGCTCAAATACAGGCATGGTCTGGGACTTAATACACAGCCTAAGTCCCGGACCACAATGAGGCGTATCTCTCGACCGCATTTCAAGCATGGTCCGGGACCTTATACACTACTTAAGTCCGGACCACACAAGCAGAGCAACTCTCGACCATTCAAAGCTACGGTCCGGGACTTTATACAAGGCTTAAGTCCCGGACCATACTACTATAAGCGGTGATCTGTAGCTCGCGAACGTGAAGAAAAGAGAATTTTATTCTCTTTTGAACTAACCACCGCCCCATATTCTCCAGCCTTTCTTCCATACTCGTTTTGTCCCTTCCACTGCTTTCAATCATCCTGAACTCCACTAATCTAATCATTTCCCTAAATTCAGCTCATCAACCACTTAAACACTCACCTTTCCACTCACAAAGTCCAGCACCCTTACCACCACACCATGCTACGTACTCATACAGAAGTTCTATAAATAGAACTCTCTCCCTCTCATTCAAGACACACAATATCCATCGGATATCTCCTCCCTCACATACACCATTCCATTCCCCATCCATTTCCACTTCATAAACCACGTTCCATTCATATCATTCATCTCATAAAACACCACACATACACAGAAATCTGGAATACACAAGCAGCTGGAGACTTCATCATTATCTGGAGATTGAGCAGAGGAAACTGCTGGTTGTGCACAGAGACTCCATCAAAGAGCCTTAAAACAGAGTTTCTTCTTCTTTTTCTTCTTTAATGTTATCTACATATTTTTACAGTATTTTCATTTCCATGGCTGAGTAGTTTTTATAAATTTCGGTTTGCTATGTAATCCAAATTCGAGGTTCCGTTATCTTTGTGATTTACCATTTTTACAGATTAAAGTGTTGTTCCTTATTTATTGTTATAAATCTTGTGATTTGGCCAATTACTGGATTTTATCAGTTTATCTGCTTATAAGTGAGACTGCGGTAGATATAGACAACAGGAACAGCACCGGTTAATTTAGAGATGGTAATTCCTCTAGGATATTAACTGATCATTAAACTGGATTATTCTTAAAGCTGTTAGCAATTAGTAAATTTTAATGAGAGTTAAGATTTATTAACTGTTAATTAGATTCCACGAGCGGGAGACCGAACTTGGAATATTTCAGATCTGGGATTTTAGTCTAAATTTTGGTGAACACATCGAGAAAGGAACCGAAGAATTAGGAGGATTAGTAAACCGGAATTTTCCCTTCTCATTAATTCAGAAATATCATTATTTGCTCATTATTGCTCTTGCATTTATTACCCTTGTTCTTATTTACATTTTGTTCCTTTACCTAGTAATTCAACAAACAAAACCCCCCTGTTACTGAGTTATTTTACTAGTTTGTTCTTAAATATCAATTAAACTAAAACGCTGCCTCCTTGGATTCGATAACCTGGAGGACACTTCTAGGAAAACTTGCTATAATCGACCGTATACTTGCCGTTAGGTTTTTACCCAACAGGTACCAATTATTGGAATTTGTGAACTGGATCGGTCCCAACTCTGTTGTGGTACCAATTATTGGAATTTGTGAAGTGTGAAACTATGGTGACTCCTGTCATTCCAGAATTGTTTGTGGTATTGTTGATTGGTGATTGAGATTATTTTATTGTTTGATTGGTTATGTGGCTATAGATGTTTATTGTACTCAAATGGATTTTCAAAATGTATTTGACAAGGTGTTTGCAGGGTTTACTCAGTTTCTCTGATTTGCGCGGTCCCTTTCTTGTGTGTTGTTATGTTTTCTGTCCGCAGGTAATGAAGCTGACCTGGATGTAAAGCGTGGGAGTTGGGTTTGGGAATTGACATAGACTCCACTTCAATTCATTTAAATTATTTAGATGGTTATAGCTTTGCGTTGAAGGTTTGAAATTTAGTTGAGATGTAACTTTTTATCTTCATTTATTTTCCGGCTAAGATTGAAGTTTTTGTATTTAGCCTTAGCACTCACTAGGTTGGTGAGTGTGGCGGTAACACCCCATTAGGTTTTGACTTCCGCTGCTAAGTAGATGATAGGTAAAAAACTGGTTTTAATTTCTACTTCAACCTTAATAATATACCGGCTAGTTTGGGGGGTGTTACACTAAACATGTGAGAACAATTCTAGAAGAAAACAAATATATATAGTGGGTTAAAAGGCAAATGAAGTCCTAAAGCACATTTTTGGGAAAACCCGGAAATATGATGTAACACCCCAACCGTTAAGCTCATTACCTCTCAAATTGTCACCAAATACTCTTACTCACGCAGCGGAACTCTAATTACAACGAGGGGTGAAACAACGCCGCTAGCCACCCATATGGCTAACCAGGCCTATCTCACACACCGTAACGGTCTGATGGACTGGAACAACCGAGTACTTCATACAACACAATACTCAATTCCTTTCTTTACTATACCGAGTCTACAATATACGGATGCCGATAACATACTCGGACTTACACCTCTTTCAAATGCATTAGTAATTACTTTCTAACTACCCATGCTTCATAGCAGTCCCCGTCCTACTCTCTCGAACGGTGGTCAGCTTCAAGTACCTGCACACTAAAAACGTTCCCCCTAGGGGGTCAGCTTACGCTGAATATGAAATTCGCATATACCGCGTGCTAACCGCGGTACGCCGACTACTTTGGGTCGGATATACATGGAGTTCATTTTAATCAAACAACATGCATCATGGCAATACAATATATATGTATATTACACAAGGAATCTACATCCAATCACGGAACACGATTCCTAACTAACATAGCAATGTTGTTAGTGGTAACTGGTACTCTTAGGCATTGAGGGTTATTCCTCACTATGCCCTGTTTACTTATTCAATACCTCACCCGCTCTCTCGGGTTACTTATTCATATACACACCCATTCTTTGGGCTACTCGTACTATACTCACCCACCCACACTCTCGGGTTACTTATTCTCATTATCTCACCCATACTCTTGGGTTATTTACACTCATTATCTCACCACACTCTTGGGTTATTTATACTCATTATCTCACCCACACTCTTGGGTTTTTATACTAAGCTCTGTAGATTCCCGAGACACTACAGGTCTCCTACGTCACGCTTGTTACTCTTAATACATACTTAGGCCAAAACTCATGGCTCTCTAGCATAGTCTTACTTCCCGGTTTCGACCCCACTCTAGGTCTAGCATGGTGGGAAGGTTCAACGCTCACGGAACTCTCTCTTAGTTCCTATCTCTTTTACTTAGGTCCGACTACTCTCGGACTACTCTCGTTCCCATACACTCCTCTCTCGGAGTTATAATAATATCATGTATATTAGTCTAGAAGCATCATTCTCGATGTTTCTAATGACTTTGGAACTTTACTTAAATTCGGGTAATCTTAGGTTTAAGGGTTACCCTCACAATCATATGCTTGTACATTCGGATATTTTCTTATACCCCGGGTAAGATCCTCATATAGGAGGTCGACCATGTCTCAAGGGAGTTACATAGTCCCTTAGGTCTCTTTTACCTTTCTTATAAGTTCACATTATTGGACTAACTTCAATCCTCTCGATGGAGGTTCATTTATCTCTCCACTCATATTTATTCCGTGGATTGTTTCAATAAGGTTTCTAACCGTTTCGGGTATTTACTCAACCCGTACATCTCCTCACGTTAGGGAGTTCATATGTTTGCGTTATCGTTATACTTTAATCGATAGCTTGTGTGTGTTTGTTTATGTTACCATTGTTCGTGAGACTACCCGATCTACGGGTTTCTAGTCAATCACTACTCTCTATGAGTCGGTCTATGCACTATGTTAGACCACACCGGCATACAAGTATGTTAGTTCATACAACATACATAAAGCATACTTAATCAACAAGGGATTATTTTCATGCTTTAATCTTGATTAAGCCGGCAAACAAACACACAATCAGAGTAACTCGGTTAGCATACGGGGCATGAGAAAATCATACCTTTCACCGGGGTTTTCACTTTACCGTGTCATCTCACCATGCTCGGGTCACGCACGACTCTCTGATAATGTTTCAAACATTATTATTAATACTAGCTCATACGGTTCATAATAAAATGCTACTCCCGTACTTACCCCCGTTATCCCGTTACTCGGTTTTACTCTTTTAATTTGAGTTCTCACTTCTCAATCACTTCTAACACTTCTTACACTTCCTAGGGCCTTTACATGTCACCAAACAAGGCCTTAACATCTTATAACATCATTAACACTTAAACCCCCACCATTAAAAGCCTTAAAAATACTCTCTGTAGGTTTCTGGGGGTGGTCCGGGACTTGGTCCACACCCTAAGTCCCGGACCTATACTCATCGTAACTCTCGGGTGGAATTCAACACTGGTCCGGGACCTTGTCCCTATCCCAAGTCCCGGACCAAACACAGGCTTTACTCTCGGCCTAAATTTATGGGTGGTCCGGGACTTTGTCCATACCCCAAGTCCCGGACCATGTGCAAGGCATTTCTCGGGCATTTAGCAGGTGGTCCGGGACCTTGTACCAGACTCAAGTCCCGGACCAAACATGTAGGAAACTCGGTATGAATAAGGGGGTGGTCCGGGACTTTGTCCATGGACTAGGTCCCGGACCCTGCTACAGATTTTACAAATTTGACAGTTTCCCACTCTGTTCAAGGTCCTCTCTTGGCCCATTGATTACCCAATCTTCACCAGCTAAAATCCACATGTTTTTGCACCTAATACCCTTCTTAATCACCTTAAACTAACACAACTAGCACCAAGTGCACTCACTAAGCCATGCTTAATTCACTCCAAATCACTTATATTCATAACTAGTTTTCTTGTTCTTCTAACTTCTTGTAACAGATTTTGGTACCCTCTTTTACCATTCAATAATGCCATTTCCAGCACTTCAATTGACATTATTTATACTCTCATACTCACTTCTCCTTAGTTTGGTTTCCAAATCATTAACCAACCATTAAAACTCTTAAACCTCCTAGTTTCTTCCTTTAACAAAGCACCCATATCCATCAATTCCTAGGCAAATTTTGACAGCACTTGCCTAGTTCTTTAGCATATTCACCACACTTAAATCAACTCATATACACAATCTTCACTCCTGTTCCATCAAGCATCAACAACCACAATACACCAAATTCCACTTGTTCACACATATGTACTAGCTTAGACTCAAACTTAATTCCCACACTTAAGCAACATTAAAACAGCTTCATCTCATCATTAAATTGTAGTATCATAACTACGCCCCTTTCAAGAGCATTAATTCAACTCCTAAATCAGTTTCACAAGCCAAATAAAACTAACACAAGGTAAGCTCTTTACCTCGTTTGTTTTCGGTTTTCACCACTCTTCGTTCTTCCTCTTCCTCTTGTTCCCTCTCTCTTTTCTCGTTTTCACAACACACAAGGGGTCCAGATTGCCATCTACAATCATATCCCCATACGTACAACAACACAAGTAAATTTTAATATCTCCCACATAACCTAATATATTTCAAGGAGCTAGTTTTCAAGGTTTAACTTAGGTTTTACCTTAGAATAACCAAATGGATAGCTTGGCAACTATTGGAAGAGTTTTCCAACCCTCCACAGAGCAAGATGCTCACGGCTGACATGGGGGAAAAATTCAACGTGAAGGAAATTTTTTTCCAAAATTGGAAGAGTTAGCTAGAAATGAAGATGCTTGTAACGTCCTTTTTACCTTGAAGTATCAAGAAGAAGATGGAGGCTCAAAATCAGCTCCTTAAGCTTCAAAAGGCAAAACACCCATGGAAGTGAAGGTGGAGGAAACAAACTTTGAGGGGTGGAAAACGTAGCCCTCGCCGATACGAATCTAACGGTGGCAATTTTGTGCGATTCGGTGAAGAAATGAGCAAGTGAGAGGATGATGAAGGTGAGGCTTGTGAGCTCCCTCTCGAATCGCATTATACAGAGGAGGAAGAAGATGTTAACAGGGAGCTGGGGCGATACGTGAGAAATAAGGAAGAAGGAGGTGAGAGGTAAGTAACTTACTTTTTACTTTTGCTTTATACTATTTACTTTACTTATTTATTTATTGTCTTGTTATTACTTAATAGCTAGCAAGCTATTAATGGGTGTATACTTATTAATTAAAACCGGCCCACATTAATTAGTAGCCCGGGTCGTTTTTCGTCTTTTCGAATTAACGCGTTTCGTCTCCCGGTTTCGTCACTATTCACTTACCGGGTCTGTTTCCGGAATTTTCTCGTTTAATTAATTTTAATGGTTATTAAGCTTCCATTAATACTTAATTATAGTTATTTAATCAACTATAATTTTTACGGGTCCATTTGACCACTTAAAGTCACGTTTTCGGGTTTTCTCGAAAAACGTGCTTTTATGCTTAATTAGCGTTTTAATCCATTTTTTGGATCCGTTTTCTCTCGGGATCACTCCCGTATAATAATTAGGCCTAACTAAGCCTTAGGAATCCATCTCGGACCCTAACGAGATCATATATCTCTTATTTAAATTTAATGCGCATTTTTAGCGTTTTTCGCTTTTCAAGCGTTTTTCTCCTTTTCCTTTTGGTTTTATTCTTTTTACCAATACTCTCTAGGTACAATTAGGCCCTTAATAATTTTATTAGAGTAATTAAATCACCATTATTAGGTCCGGGGTATTAAAATCTACCCCCCTTAAGGAACTTTGCCCTCAAAGTTGGCGAATCTAATATGGTTAGTCTCATAGCATTCAATGCCAGGTTATAGTACATGTACAACCCTACTGACTCCACAAGTCAGTCTCATTTCATACTATACATACCACTCACAAATCACAGCATGTATAGCAATCAAAAATACTTTTTGTTCTCTCTCCATGGAATCGGTCCGAAGACAAGAAGGCACTACAGTCCTCGAATCCATGTTGAGTAATATACTACTGATCCCTCAGGTACCGGTCACGTTGAACACTTACTCTTTCTGGTTCACGGCCGTTTCATGACAAATGGGCACTTACTCTCTCTGGCCCACGGTCCCTTCGGTTATGATCAAAACATTACACATATACATATCCTCAGGCACTCTGGTTGACTCACTCAACACAGGAACATCTCAGGGTACTCTCCCTCCCGCTGCCTTTGGAAAAATCACACACTGACACCGCCCCAACCGGTCACTTAGGACCGCCGCACGTACGGTGCAATGGTTTCAAAACCTGTACACGCCCACCGTTCACCGTCTACCCGGTCACCAAGACTTAAGGCCACAGCCATCGGCGGGTGATAGCGGTTTCAAAACCAGTTTCGTTTCCATCTTCATACTTGAAGAAAATTCTTTTTCAAAATCTGTTTGAAATTCTTTTAAAAACATCACACAACTCCAATCAAATTTATGGTAGCTGTATCTTTTCTTAGCGTGATTACTTGTGACCACTATAGGGAGCTTCAAGAATCATCTAACCCTGATGTGATCAGCATCAGTGTTGAATTATCCTTCCACCCCAATTTGTGTTCGGTTTCCCTTGATCGCTAGCAGATCAAGTTCCACCTCCCACGTCAGTTTCAAAACAATCAGATAGTCAAACATTTTCATTTTCTATCTTTTACTCTTTCTAGTCATATTCATAAACAATCTGTTTCAATTATCTTTATCATGGAACTTAAGTCATCCATTATTCTCAATTTGTTTCACTTACCTTGCCTAGGCATTCCATAATTGTGGCCTCATTAGTCAAATTATTACTCAACTTAAAACATACAACATACAACTCCAAAGGATGGAACTCACTCCATCAATCATTCTCAAATAAAATCACCTAGGGAACTCACTCCCTCTTAGGTTACACATCGGTTTCATACCACTTCGTGCTCATTATGTCTCATGTCTAATCTCACTAGACATATACTATAGGGATTCTCATTCCCTAGGAGTCCTCTACTCCTCTTTTCATATATATTACATACTCGTTACTTGCATCACACATGCACAACAATCATTATTACACAATGAATGGGTACATATGTTTATGTAACATAAGTTCCAATCATCAAAACAATTTCTTTTTGTGCTATGCACATAGTAGTTTACGCACCATACGTAAAACGTACTCTAAGCGGTTTCTCGCCCTACCCCCCTTAAAAGGGGTTACGCCCGCGTAACCAACCATATGTTATCACTGAACATTGGTTCATTAATCGAGTATTATGAAGTGTTTTAACTTCAATGTTGTTAATTAACTCATAACCGGGTTCGGTTCTAGCCTCTAAGGCTTCAAGAGGTTTATGATATAGGTATACTTAACCCTGAATCACGGTCCACAAGCTTCTGCTGCGAGACCTGATAACTAGAGCTTAATTCGCTCTTTGGTATTCTCACTGTATTAATCCACTCCCTTTTATCCCTTTGTGTCTTGGGAATAAAGGTTCTCAATCGTCGCTAGGTGTCTCTTACCGTATGCGAATTCGATGAGTTATAGATTTTCTCTCCAGCTCTCTGGAAATCTATTTCGTATAACACCGTATACCTTTGTGATTATTCACATATTTTTCCCGACTTATTGTCGGTTGAGGTCAAGCTGCTACTTAGCATGTAGTGCTTCCTCATTTGATAATGACTTCTGAATCATGTTTGTTTATTTATTTCTATACAAGAATTCCTCATTTATACTACTCTGCCTTTTTCCACACATCGATCCTGGGCCCTGTGGGTTACTGCCCACATTCTTTGTGCATCTTTGGCCAATGGCCGCACGGTTATCTCTCTAGATTCTCACTCAACAGGCTTCGTTGACATTTCTCAATTCCTAGCTCTCCCACTCGATCATTACCGTACAAGTGCAATACCAAAACACTCAGTCATACAGAGTGCAGAAGCGTAAACCCTTGACAGTAAATCTCTCATGAGATAGGAATGATTATGTCTCCTATACCACATTTTCTCATCAGCTTCATATCACTAACTAGTTATACTCTTTCAACGGTCGCTTGCTGCGTACCATGTTCTACTCGTTACAACATTCGTTTATATGGCATCCGCTACTACTTTAGCTTCCGCTCATGTACTCCCGCCATTTATACTATGGCTTGCCATTCATTTGGCTCAATATAATATATTACTCCAAACTCTTTACGCTTACTGTGCATCGTTTACTCAGCAATTCATACTGCACACATACTGTGTTTACTACTCAACCGATTACTCTCTCGGTTTCTTTCCATTACTATCAAAGCCTTTCTAGATACTATCTCTGTTCAAATTATTCCTTGGCAATAAACACATGATGCTCAAGTATCATTATACCGCTCTAGCGGTTTCACATTACATACTTAAGTGGTAGCCTTTCTCTGGAGGATTCACGCAATTGTTGCTCTATAGGCTCCACAATAATAAGTGGTGTCCCCACTCTAAGGTAGTGGTTCGTGCTCCACAGTAACTCTTATGCCTTAATGTATATGTTTTGCAACGTTTGAATCTACGAGTTGTAGTTGGTTCTATCGGCTTACAAGCCACCTTGCCTCGAGTCATGCTCCATGCGGGCTGTTTGTATAGGTTTCTACTTCTCCGTATACCATTAAATGGTTTGGAGGTATTACTGGGTTTTTTTTCGATAAGGTTGTCTCAACACACTTCCATGCATGGAAGCCCCTTTGCATTTTAATATTAATTCATGCCCTCTGGCAATTTAGGGTATCCCGTGTTACAAGGGATCCTTCAGGTTCTACCCGAGGTTTGCTTAACCACTTGTGTTCTCAACACGATGTTTCGTTCAACTACTGTTGACTCCGGCACCCTTCTCGGATTGCTCCTGGGTGTTACTGAGTAATGCCATTACATCTGGCTTGTACTTATGGTTACGTTCAGTTGCGACTTCACCTTGCGGCTATGTATAACTCAAACTATCCCGTTTAGGGTCGTAATGTATCCCGTTATTGGGTAGAGTACTAGTACTTTTCCTTTACCTACTTAATTAGGTCGTTATTTCTTAGTGAGATATACTGTGGGAATTCTATCCGTTTATCAAACATGATATGATCAATTAAGGCATTCATCTTATTGCTTACACTGGTATCCATTCCAGTTATTAGGTATTTCCTCCTTGATTCCTGAGACATATCTCATGTCTATGCTTAATACTATGTGCTTCTCGCACTATTAACGCCATATCCTTAGGTCCGTCACCTTACTGAATTCTGGACTCCTTATCTTGGTAAGCTTCCTTATGTTCTTCGGTCATTCGAGGTGTCCAACTGTCTTTGTTTGAATTGGCTCTTTCGTCCGTAGTATGGAGCGGGCTACTTCCCGTGTTCCGTACTCTATTAGTATACATACATGGAGTATCTTATTGATACGTTACCACTTACCTGACTAACTCATAATTGGTCTGTCAGGTCCGCAAAGCTCCTTCGGAGTGCGGTCGTTCCATGTCTATTGTGTACACTTGTAGTGTCGGTCACGCCTAGGTGAAGTATTCTGTCGCCAATCCTCTTAAATCGTCCTATGATAACTTACCGTGATTCTCTGGTTTGGTTTTTAAAAATTTGGGGTTTTTTTTTGGAAAATTTCATGTTTTGAAGAAAAGTTTGAGTCTTGAAAGTAACTCTTCGCGGCATTTCAATGCCGGTTGCTTCTTACCAGGTCTAGCCTTTGCTGACCGGTATATTCTTTATACAATGATCAAGCCGTTAGGCCTTTTCAAGGGTTCGTTCACAATTCTTAGGGTTTGTGGTGCTATGTCGGCTTCCTTAGCCATCCACGTACTCTGCTAAGTACTTATTGCGTGTCCAAGTTCCTTTAGCTGTCCGTTATACTGCACTTACCGAGGCAAGTGCGCGGGTACAAGCGGTTTTTGGTTAACTCATACCGGGCACGGTATTGTTCATATTGTATTTGGTAGCCTTGTTGGCTCTTCCTGGATCCTTTAGTTGGGTAGCTACTCCTTAGAGCTGCTTCTCACTCATCTTAACATGACTGTCATTCAATTAGGTGCTCCTCCACTCTCGGAGTTCCTTAATTATTTTAATTCTATGCTTTACCTCGTTGCTCGTTCCCACATCTTTACTGTGGTTACCGAGGTTTAACTTATTTAGGTACTACTTCTGTAGTCCTATTCGGGTACATCCCGTAGCTATGCTCATAGCTGTCTAAGCTGTATCAGTTAAGTATTGCAACCCCTCTTTGGGTGTGGCAGGGTGGGTGCATCTACCTTTGACTAGATTCTTAGTCAATACGTATACCATTAGTGGTATTAGTTAACTATGGCGGTCCGTGGACATGTGTCCCGGTTCTCGTTAGTTCTCATAAGTCCGTCTGGTCGCACGATTGGTGCATCCTTCTCACTGCTGCTCGACCAGCTGGGTTCTCGCGACTGCTAAGCATGTCGCCCCAGGCTGCCTCAAATTCTGGTCTCCTTGGATTAGGATGTCTCGACCTTTCGTCATTGCATGCAGTTATTGTCATTTTAGCGGGATCCGTCTCCGGGATTTCCGGTTCTTGGGATCTACCGCATGTCAGGCTCTAGTTCATATTGAAATATTTACTAACTGCCAGATTGGGTTTCCCCATCTCTCTAGCGTTCTTTCCCGAGCTTTTAATGCGGGGGTTGTGGAGGGCGGGTTTGGTACTGTAGGTATCCAGATCACACTGGAAGTTCCTAGCTAGCGCATCTCTCACGCTACCACTCAACCCTTAGCCCTAAGTCCCTAATTCCTAACTCGGTATTACCTAAGCTCGGTGTTTCCAGTCATCAGAGCGATACTTCGCTCTGATACCATTTTTGTAACACCCCAACCGTTAAGCTCGTCATTACCTCTCAAATTGTCACCAAATACTCTTACTCACGCAGCAGAACTCTAATTACAACGAGGGGTGAAACAACGCCGTTAGCCACCCATATGGCTAACCAGGCCTATCTCACACACAGTAACGGTCTGATGGACTGGAACAACCGAGTACTTCATAACACAATACTCAATTCCTTTCTTTACTATACCGAGTCTACAATATACGGATGCCGATAACATACTCGGACTTACACCTCTTTCAAATGCATTAGTAATTACTATCTAACTACCCATGCTTCATAGCAGTCCCCGTCCTACTCTCTCGAACGGTGGTCAACTTCAAGTACCTGCACACTAAAAACGTTCCCCCTAGGGGGTCAGCTTACGCTGAATATGAAATTCGCATATACCGCGTGCTAACCGCGGTACGCCGACTACTTTGGGTCGGATATACATGGAGTTCATTTTAATCAAAACAACATGCATCATGGCAATACAATATGTATGTATATTACACAAGGAATCTACATCCAATCACGGAACACGATTCCTAACTAACATAGCAATGTTGTTAGTGGTAACTGGTACTCTTAGGCATTGAGGGTTATTCCTCACTATGCCCTGTTTACTTATTCAATACCTCACCCGCTCTCTCGGGTTATTATTCATATACACACCCATTCTCTTGGGCTACTCGTACTATACTCACCCACACTCTCGGGTTACTTATTCTCATTATCTCACCCATACTCTTGGGTTATTTACACTCATTATCTCACCCACACTCTTGGGTTATTTATACTCATTATCTCACCCACACTCTTGGGTTATTTATACTCAAGCTCTTGTAGATTCCCGAGACACTACAGGTCTCCTACGTCACGCTTGTTACTCTTAATACATACTTAGGCCAAAACTCATGGCTCTCTAGCATAGTCTTACTTCCCCGGTTTCGACCCCACTCTAGGTCTAGCATGGTGGGAAGGTTCAACTAGCTCACGGAACTCTCTCTTAGTTCCTATCTCTTTTACTTAGGTCCGACTACTCTCGGACTACTCTCGTTCCCATACACTCCTCTCTCGGAGTTATAATAATATCATGTATATTAGTCTAGAAGCATCATTCTCGATGTTTCTAATGACTTTGGGAACTTTACTTAAATTCGGGTAATCTTAGGTTTAAGGGTTACCCTCACAATCATATGCTTGTACATTCGGATATTTTCTTATACCGGGTAAGATCCTCATATAGGAGGTCGACCATGTCTCAAGGGAGTTACATAGTCCCTTAGGTCTCTTTTACCTTTCTTATAAGTTCACATTATTGGACTAACTTCAATCCTCTCGATGGAGGTTCATTTATCTCTCCACTCATATTTATTCCGTGGATTGTTTCAATAAGGTTTTCTAACCGTTATCGGGTATTTACTCAACCCGTACATCTCCTCACGTTCTAGGGAGTTCATATGTTTGCGTTATCGTTATACTTTAATCGATAGCTTGTGTGTGTTGCATGTTACCATTGTTCGTGAGACTACCCGATCTACGGGTTTCTAGTCAATACTACTCTCTATGAGTCGGTCTATGCACTATGTTAGACCACACGGCATACAAGTATGTTAGTTCATACAACATACAATAAAGCATACTTAATCAAACAAGGGATTATTTTCATGCTTTAATCTTGATTAAGCCGGCAAACAAACACACAAATCAGAGTAACTCGGTTAGCATACGGGGCATGAGAAAATCATACCTTTCACCGGGGTTTTCACTTTACCGTGTCATCTCACCATGCTCGGGTCACGCACGACTCTCTGATAATGTTTCAAACATTATTATTAATACTGGGCTCATACGGTTCATAATAAAATGCTACTCCCGTACTTACCCCGTTATTCCGTTACTCGGTTTTACTCTTGTTAATTTGAGTTCTCACTTCTCAATCACTTCTAACACTTTCTTACACTTCATAGGGCCTTTACATGTCACCAAACAAGGCCTTAACATCTTATAACATCATTAACAATTAAACCCCCACCATTAAAAGCCTTAAAAATACTCTCTGTAGGTTTCTGGGGGTGGTCCGGGACTTGGTCCACACCCTAAGTCCCGGACCTATACTCATCGTAACTCTGGGTGGAATTCAACACTGGTCCGGGACCTTGTCCCTATCCCAAGTCCCGGACCAAACACAGGCTTTACTCTCGGCCTAAATTTATGGGGTGGTCCGGGACTTTGTCCATACCCCAAGTCCCGGACCATGTGCAAGGTCTTTCTCGGGCGATTTTAGCAGGTGGTCCGGGACCTTGTACCAGACTCAAGTCCCGGACCAAACATGGTAGGAAACTCTCGGTATGAATAAAGGGGGTGGTCCGGGACTTTGTCCATGGACTAGGTCCCGGACCCTGCTACAGATTTTACAAATTTGACAGTTTCCCACTCTGTCAAGGTCCTCTCTTGGCCCATTGATTACCCAATCTTCACCAGCTAAAATCCACATGTTTTTGCACCTAATTACCCTTCTAATCACCTTAAACTAAGCACCAAGTGCACTCACTAAGCCATGCTTAATTCACTCCAATCACTTATATTTCATAACTAGTTTTCTTGTTCTTCTAACTTCTTGTAACAGATTTTGGTACCCTCTTTTACCATTCAATAATGCCATTTCCAGCACTTCAATTGACATTATTTATACTCCTCATACTCACTTCTCCTTAGTTTGGTTTCCAAATCATTAACCAACCATTTAAAACTCTTAAACCTCCTAGTTTTTCCTTATAACAAAGCACCCATATCCATCAATTCCTAGGCAAATTTGACAGCACTTGCCTAGTTCTTTAGCATATTCACCACACTTAAATCAACTCATATACACAATCTTCACTCCTGTTCCATCAAGCATCAACAACCACAATACACCAAATTCCACTTGTTCACACATATGTACTAGCTTAGACTCAAACTTAATTCCACACTTAAGCAACATTAAAACAGCTTCATTCATCATTAAATTGTAGTATCATAACTACGCCCCTTTCAAGAGCATTAATGCAACTCTAAAATCAGTTTCACAAGCCAAATAAAACTAACACAAGGTAAGCTCTTTACCTCGTTTGTTTGTTCGGTTTTCACCACTCTTCTTCCTCTTCCTCTGTTCCCTCTCTCTTTTCTCGTTTTCACAACACAAAGGGGTCCAGATTGCCATCTACAATCAATCCCCATACGTACAACAACAAGTAAATTTTAATATCTCCCAAATACTAATATATTTCAAGGAGCTAGTTTTCAAGGTTTAACTTAGGTTTTACCTTAGAATAACCAAATGGATAGCTTGGCAATCTATTGGAAGAGTTTCCAACCCTCCACAAGAGCAAGATGCTCACGGCTGACATGGGGAAAAATTCAACGTGAAGGAAATTTTTTTCCAAAATTGGAAGAGTTAGCTAGAAATGAAGAGCTTGTAACTTCCTTTTTACCTTGAAGTATCAAGAAGAAGATGGAGGCTCAAAATCAGCTCCTTAAGCTTCAAAAGGCAAAACACCCATGGAAGTGAAGGTGGAGGAAACAAGACTTTGAGGGGTGGAAAACGTAGCCCTCGCCGATACGAATCTAACGGTGGCAATTTTGTGCGATTCGGTGAAGAAATGAGCAAGTGAGAGGATGATGAAGGTGAGGCTTGTGAGCTCCCTCTCGAATCGCATTATACAGAGGAGGAAGAAGATGTTAACAGGGAGCTGGGGCGATACGTGAGAAATAAGGAAGAAGGAGGTGAGAGGTAAGTAACGTACTTTTTACTTTTGCTTTATACTATTTACTTTACTTATTTATTTATTTGTCTTGTTATTACTTAATAGCTAGCAAGCTATTAATGGGTGTATACTTATTAATTAAAACCGGCCCACATTAATTAGTAGCCCGGGTCGTTTTCGTCTTTTCGAATTAAACGCGTTTCGTCTCCCGGTTTCGTCACTATTCACACCGGGTCTGTTTCCGGAATTTTCTCGTTTAATTAATTTTAATGGTTATTAAGCTTCCATTAATACTTAATTACAGTTATTTAATCAACTATAATTTTTACGGGTCCATTTGACCACTTAAAGTCACGTTTTCGGGTTTTCTCGAAAAACGTGCTTTTATGCTTAATTAGCGTTTTAATCCATTTTTTGGATCCGTTTTCTTCGGGAATCACTCCCGTATAATAATTAGGCCTAACTAAGCCTTAGGAATCCATCTCGGACCCTAACGAGATCATATATCTCTTATTTAAATTTAATGCGCATTTTTAGCGTTTTTCGCTTTTCAAGCGTTTTCTCTTTCCTTTTGGTTTTATTCTTTTTACCAATACTCTCTAGGCACAATTAGGCCCTTAATAATTTTATTAGAGTAATTAAATCACCATTATTAGGTCCGGGGTATTAAATATGACTTTAAGCGGTTTAATGGATTTGTGTATATTATAGTTGATCATATAATTATAATTAAACACTAATGAAGGTCTAAGAACCATTAAAATTAACAAAAGGAAAAAATCTGGAAAATGGCTCGGATCGATGAATAGTGTCAAACCGGAGATTTAGGAGTGTTTCTTGGGAAAAGATGAAAATTCCCCTCCCTAAATACTACAAGGGGGCCGTTTTTTTTTTGGGTGATGACCCACCCTTCCTTTTCAGCCAATTGGCTCCTCATTAGAGAGAAGAGACAAAAAATAATAAAATAACACACATGTTACTTTTCCCTTTCTCCTCTCATTTCTCCCCCTCCCAGCAGATTTTCTTCTTCTCTCTCAGCGGGTTCCTTCATTTCTTCTTCTCCCATGGTGATTTTGAACCCATCTTCCAGCCTTGGATAGTTCTCCCTTGTTCAAGGTCTTACAAAGCTCCAAATCAAAAACTAACCACATATTCTTCTTAGTCTAGTCAAGGGCTTTCTTCTCCACCTCTTGGAATCTTCAAAGCTTGAAGTTCACCTCCATGAGTAGAGCTCCATTGAAGAGGAATCCAGATTTTCTTAAGCTAAACCACCTCCATTGTTGGTTTAAGGTAAGAAACACCAAAAATCTCTTGATTTCCAGCTTTTCTTTCCTTCCTTTTCCATGGCCGCTTTCAGCCTTTAAGTTGCACTCCTCCTTCCTTTGTGTTAGCTTTTATTCAAGCTTCCATAGTGTAGCTAGAACTCTCCTTTGATTCATGACCAAAAATCCATTCTAGGATTTCAAAGGTAATGCCCTAATTTTGTGCTTTAAGCCCTTCCTTTTGTGTTCTTGAATTATTCCATGAGCTTAAGTACTTTACTTAGTTCTCATTAGTCTTATGTGGGTATTGGTTTATGGTTATCAAGAGTGCATTACTTTCCTTGGCCAAAAATGAGATGAGGAAGAGAAGAGGAGAAGAGAAAGAAAACATTTAGAAGCTTAAGGTAAATGATCTACCTTAATGCCTATGTTTAAAGTCTTAAGAAAATTATATCTAGGTAAATATAATTAGGACCGAAAATGAATTGAGAAAATGAAAGTTAATGACATTGAACTAGCATAAGTTTGATTGTTTAAATTATGTTATTTAAGGGCCTAAGTGCCAAGTCATTTAAGAGTCTAAGGGCTATGCAATTTAAGATTATTTCATTATATTGTGACTGATGAAATTTGAGTGGAATTGTGTGCTGGTAGAATCCACTAAGGATTTGGTTAGTTGGAATTGATTAGGAAGAGAAAATTGTGCATTTGGGCATGCTAGAAAAGTAGAGGAGCTATGGCGAAATTTCTGTAGAAACAAAGTGTTTTAGGTGATGTTATGAGTTGGAGAACCTAAGGTAAATTAGGAGTTGATGAGGATGAATTTGGTTGATTAATCACCCTGAAATATTAGTTGAAGGATTGAGATGAGATGTGAAAATTTTGGGTGCAAAACATTGTAAACTGTCATTAGAATGTCTAGTAATGCACTAGTGTGCATAATGTTGAGAATGGGGAGTATAATTTGAGGAGGAAGTGAAACTAGTTATAAAGGTTTAGCATGACCAAGATGTGTAAGTATTGAGGTAGTATAAGCAATTGTAAGTGAAACAATTGGGTTAGTGAAGATTGTAAGCAAAGGTGCATCTTAGAGATCTAGAAACTAAGTTGCAAGTGCAGGAAATGACAATGGAAATTTGTAGAATTGATCAAGATTAAGTGATGAGATTGAACAATGGATTAGTAAGGTTTTACGTGTCATTATGGTGTTAGACCATGTTTGGAAGCATGTGGAAAGTCTAGAAAAGGAATGGGTAAGAAATGAGGTTGGAATAGCAATTCAAACTGTCAAAATGCTACAGATTATAGCAGGGTCCGGGACTTGACTCTTGTATAAAGTCCGGAACCACATAAGAAAAAGAGCCGAGAATTGGCTAGGAAGATTGGTCCGGGACTTACTCCTTGTAACAAGTCCTGGACCACTTGTTAAAATCAACCGAGGATAATGCTGGAGTGTTGGTCCGAGACTTAAGACCAGTACAAGGTCCAGGACCATAGTTAGAATCTCCCCGAGAATTTGCCAAACATGTTGGTCCGGGAGTATCCGGACCATGTTCCGGACCACTCCCAAAATTCAACCGTGAGTTAGGAAATGAACCTAAATGAAGGGGATTGATTAGTAATGTCATTAGATGATGATTAAGACTTGTTTGGTGACATGGAAAGGTCATTAGAAGTGTGAACAAGTGAAAGATTGAATGTGGAGTTTAGAATTATAAGTTTAATGTTAATGAAAATAGTAGGAACTTATAATCACAAGTGATAATGAATGAGAAACCTTGAGATAAGGTGGGATGATGATTGGGAGATTAAAGAAATATAAGAGATGACATGTAAGTGTCGTAGGTAATAACAAGTAGTTGAGGTTAATAAAGAAATTAACTGTTCGAATGAATGAATGAAAAGAACTAGATCTAGACGAAACGGAAGCCTGGACTAAGAGATCGTCATATTAGGCTAGCCATCATCAAGGTGACAGGTATGGTTTTTTTGCAATCTATGTCCTACCGACTCGGCTTGTGTGCTACTTGTTTATGTGCACTGATCTAATAAGATAAATGCACGAAAACATTTATTGCATTTTATATACTCCCTCCGTCCTGAATTGACCGTTCTGTTTGCTTTATGGCACGTTTTTCCACTTCAATATTAAGCATATAAGATAAAATAATTTTATAAAACTATATTTTGTAACATATAGTTTATCATGTAAGGAATCATATGCAAAATTTAAATTTTCAAAATTAATTTATCTTATATGTTAAAATTGAAGTCAAACGACATGTCCAAATAGTAAACAGGACGGTCAATTCAGGACGGAGGGAGTATCTTGTTGCCTCTTGTGTGAACTAACCATCCTTGTTTGAGTTTGTGATGTAACTGAGTAATGTAGACCGACTCACAATAGAATAACAATTTGGTTAGGGACTCGTAGATAGAGTCGAGCCACGAAATAACTAAAAATGGAAAACACATAAGATTTCTCAACTAGAGAACAACGATAGTTCAACCTTATGAACTTACTTGAAACGTGAAAAGAGATATATGGGGTTAGTAAACTCCTTCTTAATGGTCAGTCGACCTCATATATGAGGATTCGACCCAATATGAGAAAATAACCAAAACTTCTAAGTATTGGAAGTGTAGGGGTGACCCTTAAATCGGAGAATACGATGACTTAGGAAAACTCCCTAAGATTGTGAGATGGCATCAAGAGAGATGCTTTTAACTGATATATGTTATTGTTGACCCTGAGAGTATGTTAGGGGATCGTGAGTCACGCGTGCAAGAAAGAGGGAACAAGAGAGATTGTTCTCGATTTCGTGGTCGAACTCCCTTGTCAGGGGCCGTGAACCACATAGTGGTGCCCGTCAGGGCCGTGAGCCACATAGTGGTGCCCGTTGGAGTAATACTGGCAGAGCTTATCCTTCTAAAGAGATAAGTTGGGTATTATGGGTTATGCTAAAAAGAGGAATCAAGAGAGTGGTTCCGGTTTCTAGTTGAATCTTCCCACCATGCTAGACCCGGTAGGGTCGAAACCGGGGAAGTAAGACTAGTACCGTAAAGCCCGGTGGTGAGATCTATATGTGTCTCACCCGGAGGTCTAAGAGACTTAACTTAAGAATTATTCAAGAGTAGAATAATCAAGAAAACGAGATCGAGACCAGAGGGTGTCTATAGATCTAAGAGTATATGTAAAATTATCCGATTAAGATGGATAAGGTATTGACTAATACAAATGAGGCTTAACTTGAGATAGAGATTCTCAAGGCCTAAAGAACAAGGTAATATAGTCTAACGAACTTATATGCAAACCTCGTTAATGGTATTCCTTTGTATGAATACTTGTTGAATGCGAGCATGTTGTGTGTTTACAGCATTTCATGTTTTGGTTTAAATAAAATCAATCACATGTTCAGACAACAATTAGTTGTTTGTGGCCCGGTAGTATGCGGGTTGCACGATTACCATGCCAGCAAAGGTGTTGAGCCCCTTTGGGGCCACCCATTACTTTTCAGGTACACCGGAGCTGACCATCGTTCGAGAGTAGGACGGGGATTACTGTTGCATGGGTAATTTTTGTTAATTACATATGTATGTAATAGTAGAGTAAGATCGAACCTATTGTCGGCAATAGTAGAATGTAATAGACTCGGTATAGTATTATCTTGAGGATTGTATATGACTCGGTTTGAAAATGGAAGGATATTGTATTGTATAAGTACTCGGGAATTCTGATCCATCAGACCGTGGCTGTTTTAGTTTAGGTCTTGTTAGCCACGTGGGTGGCTAACGACATTATATCACCCACCGTTGTATTGGAATTTTTCCGCTGTGAACAGAATGATGAATGAGATGGTTTGACGTTAATGATGTGATTAGCGGTAGGGGTGTTACATTTGGTAAGCGAGAGATTGGCACACCGGGTAGCTATGTCTTCTACTCATTCACGATCACTGGGAGCCATCATTACTCGATCGAATACCCAGTCGACCAGATGAAAAGTCATTTGCGGAATGGAGATGAGGAAAAGGGATTTCAGGGAGAAAGACAGATCAAAAATTCACATGCAAAATATAATGATGAAGCCGTGAGTGTGATGATGAGAGCTTGACATTGGAAATAAGGCCATGAATAAGCAAGACTAAAAGACAAGTGGAAAGAACTCACTAGGCTCTCTCAACTAGAGTAAGAGACTTGTCACGGTTTTGATGTCGGTATTGCTTTAGATATTCTGCTTACTACGGAACAAGAAGATTATTGCACGCGCAAAGGTTGCCACATTAATAGCATATGGTACGTATTGCATTGTGTTTGCTAGCTGTAGTTGTAGTTGTGACAAGGGTTTTTATCTACATGGAAAAGTAAAAAATAGGGTACATGCGTCATCTTTCTACTTTCTAAGTGTGCAAGTTTCTAAAATGACAGATATTATTAAGCGGAGGGAGTAGTATATATGATTTAAAATGTCATTTTTCATTATTGAAACAAGTGTACTATATTCATTAGAATTATTACATAATCTTATGAGTATCTTTTCAAATTAAAAAACCCAAATATAATCATGACAGAAAACCCTTTAACTTCAATGCTATAGATGAGGAGATTACTAAGTGAATGTTGCGTCAAAAATAAGATGTTAACCCACTCACCACACGTCGCTTAGCCTAGCGTTAAAAATGTTTTAACATAATTACTCGGCAAATCAACGCACTTCCTTTGTAGAATTTCTACATATGTTGATGAAAATGTCACGTTCAAACCCACAGATGTTACGCCAAAAAGTCTAGGACTTTTAATAAACAAAAAAAGAAAAAGAAATCTATAGCCATCATCAATGCAAAAGGGTAGAGATAGCTACATTTATTGTACTATTTTATTATACTTATAGAAATTTGTATAGTCATCAATAGTATCATGTTTTAAAAATGTAAGAATCCAAGTATTTTTGACATCCTTTCTAAACCAGACGAGAATATAGAAAAGGTTGCTTCCAAAATTTTGGTAAATTAATTATCAATTTATCTTGTCTATAATTCTTATTTAAGTCATTTATACTAGATCAAAAGTTCATAAAATTCAAAAAAGTATAGATCCAATGTCACACTCCATAAAGATATATGATACATGTATAGGGTAACAATGAAAATATGTACATTGCATAAGAAAAAACTATACAATGAACTATTACTGAAAGTATAACTTTCTTGTACATTTCTATTATACTGAATGTACAGTTTTGTACACCCATATGTACAATTTTGTATGTTCACATGTACACTTAATACAGCTAAAGATAACTACACCTACATGTGGATGTAGCCAATAATTGTTGCTTAATTTACATGTTTCATATAAGAAATAACAGTACCCTTCCAATTTCCTGCAGAAAGATGTTGAGTCAATCTCATAAAGAAGCGATGCCAAGAGGGACCAAACAAC
The DNA here is from genome assembly GCA_023374045.1 of Limonium bicolor. Classification (NCBI taxonomy): domain Eukaryota; kingdom Viridiplantae; phylum Streptophyta; class Magnoliopsida; order Caryophyllales; family Plumbaginaceae; genus Limonium; species Limonium bicolor. The sequence goes on along the minus strand of CM041780.1, from coordinate 214,251,600 downwards.
CCTCCCTTTATTTACATTTACAATTTATCTTTATTGTTCAGAGTCTTTTAAAAGCTATTTCCATAACCAGACGAGGGACGCTGCGGGCAAGCCGCATGCAAATCGGTGCACTCCTCTCCACTTGGCAGTCCAGTCTTCTGACTGGACTGTTTTGCTAACTGGATTGTCTTTTTATTATATTAACTTTAATTAGTTATAACTTTTAAAATATAAGTCCAAAATAAAAAAAATTGTACCATTGTTCATCTAAATTCAAGCTCTTCAAAACAATACCAAACATGGATATTTTTGACAACTTAAATTTTATATTATTTACATGTATATATGTAGATATCAACCATACTTGGTTTAAAATTGGTATGTCAAGAAGATATGATCAACCACATGACTTAAAACACATCATATAAATAATAATGATAATAATACACCACAAAACAATAATAATTTTATCGGTTCCGAAGTTTGTTATCTAATTCACCACTTATTAGTTAATAAATCATAATATCAATTTTAATGAATCATAATATCAAAATTAATGAATCATATCTTTATTTTAGTGTATCATCGTAAACATATAAAAATAAATACTAACACAATACAAAACAATATTTGGTATGTATGAAAAATACACTATTCACTATATAAGGTTTAAAATACACCATACAATAATAATAATAATAATAATAATAATAATAATACACTACAAAACAAAAATGATTTTTATCAGTTCCGAAGTTTGTTATCTAATTTACCACTTATTAATTAATGAATCATAATATTAATTTTAATGAATTATAATATCAAAACTAATGAATCATATTATGATTTTAGTGTATCATTGTATACATGTAATAATAAAAATTTTAAACAATAATACAACACAAAACAATATTTGGTACGTAAGAAAAATACATGATTCATCCATATAAGGTTTAAAATACACTATACAATAATAATAATACACTATAAAATAATAATGATTTTTATCAATTCCAAAGTTTGTTATCTAATTCACCACTTATCAATTTTAATGAATCATAATATCAAAATTAATGAATTATATTATGATTTAGAGTATCGTTGTTTATATGCAAAAATAATTTTTTTTTCAAAGTTGTCAAAACATATCCATGTCTGGTCTTGTTTTAAAGAGCTTGAATTTAGATGAACAATGATATAATTTTTTTCATTTTGGACTTATATATTAAAAGTTACAATCATTTAAAGTTATTATAGTAAAAAGAAGTCTAGTCAGTAAAACAGTCCAGTCAGCAGCTGACTGGGACTGCCAAATCAGCATACCCATACCTATCTCTATGCGGCCTTGCCGCACGGTAGAATTTGCCTTCCACAACAAGTATATAGGACAATAAAACAGAGATTTATAGTACATAGGGTTACTTCAAACTTGCAGCTTTCTCGAACATCATCCATCTTACGGTCTACATAAATGACTAGAGCTTCAGAATCACCAATTTTGCAATAATTCAGGTTCGCTTGCTCTTGAAAAAGTAGTGACTAGATAGGGAAGGAAGAAAGAGATGTGTCCAAGATTTCCATGTCCTCAAACCTCCTAAATAACAAGTGAAATGTCCAAGAATATGACCTCTAGCTCAGATGCTTCCTCACAAACATTCATAGGTTATTGTCTACCTTCGTAAATGGAATCATAATCATTTTTCGATCCAGCTTCTACCTTATGTAAGGATTCTAAGTTAGAAATACTATAATCATCCAAAAGTTACAAATAAAAAGGTATTGAAAATGTACTTCATATGTATACTAAAAAGAAAACCTTTTGTATTTGATAACTCACAATGGTAGCTTAATTCTTCAAATCTTCTAAGTTAAGTTTTTGCACTAATTCCCCAAAAATACTCTTGGCGTGGGGAACAACAAACTTTCATCAAAAGGTTTTTTTGAACATTAGGGCAAGCTCATAAATTGTAGCTAAAAAGAAGTCATGATGGAAGGTGTAAGTGTGTATCCACTTCATGACTTATCATATCATTCTAGAGACTATGAATTAGATGAATTGTTTTTGTCTAAAGGAAATCTTTATAATACAGAACACCTATTACAAGAATTTATAAATCATAGACTAATAATTGTAGAACCCTAGGTGACCAGTCATCTGATGTAAGCCCAGCATACCATAAGAAGTTCTAAATACACTACGATAATAAAAGAAATAAAAAATGAACATATTAATAAAAGCATTTATGGTAGGTTACATAAAACTTACCGTCGCCCAACGTAGTTCGTTTGCAACCATTAGATTCTGATTTTTGCTTAATCACATCTTTTTTGCAGAATTTGACATTACTTGAAAGAGCGGGATAAAATGATTCAAGCAAAAGAGCAACATAAAAATAAACACACACACATAGGCTATAAAACAAGCTTTAGACTTGCATTTGTAAATATAAATTAGGCAACCTCTAGATTCCTAAGGTTATTCAGTAAGCAAAGCTGACTACAAAGAATCATATCAATAAAAGTAGTAACAAAATTAATGCATTATAGAGTTTTAAGTAGTAGTCAGTGTATCACATTCCTCAAGCCAACATTAACCTGAATCTGAATGAGTATGACAGTCTTATACTTGAATACAACAACCATAGAGCATGCAATTGAAGATTTTATTACTTTTCATTAGCTCTAAGATCATTGAACCGACAATGAAGATAACTAATAAATATAAATATTGACATATATAATTTGAACAGTGTAAATGTCCCTTATTCTACCTCCAAACACAACATATCAAAAGGCACCTTTGTACACTTATGGTGCTTATTGATCAAGAAGAGAGAGAAGCTCCCAAAAAACTTTGCTCGTCGGTGTGAGGGTGGGGGAGGGTTAAGACCTCAAGCTCTCTGCCTCCTCCCTCTCCTCCCCCTATTCTAGCTAGTTTGGATTCTCATTCACCCACCTTACTTTGTATTTTCACTTTGTTAATTTAGATCAACTTTAGTTTGCGTTTCTCTCCTCTATGTTCTAGTTTCTATCTATCTATCAGTGGTTGTTTATAGAATTATCCTACCGATGGAGGTGATTTTGTATCACTTGGTTCTCTTTTGTATTGGCGTTGGTGGTGACATGCAAGCTCAAATTTTGGGGTACCATTAGGTCTGCGGTCTTGGAGTTGCATGTCAATGGTTTTAGTTGACTCTGGACAATGCTAGATTTGCAATGGTGGGACTGACAAATTATGGAGGGTTTTCTTGATTTTGGTGAAGGCCATAATTTTGTTGAATTAAAATTGCAAAAAAAAAATTGTAAGGAGGGGGTGTTCTTGGAGAAATGCTTCGGTATTGCCCAGCAGGTTTCACAATCTTGATGTCGCATAGCATAATCGCGATCAAGGTAGTTAGGGTTACGGTGGCTAATCGACCTTAACATTTGCTCGTCAGTATCAATTCAAACAGATAAATGAGAGGAGGAGGTGGTGGTGAGTCGGCGGGATGTGCGGTGTCTACCGGTGTCAATCTGAGCCGAGCCGGAACTAATTTCAAAAAGGAAGCTCTCGACTCAGGGTGTTCTGGAAGCTGTGAAATATTTTGTCAATCGAGCTGACTGGTGTCCAATTTATCAGTTCGTTCTTATGTAGTACTCGAAACTTCTAATTGCTAGCTTGCGTCTTCACGGTGTTGCACCGATGGCCAACCAGGGAGGGTTGGTGTCAGCGGCGGAGACTGTAGCTATGGCAGCGGTCGTTTTGTGGCCACACCGTTTCCCGCCCTGCGGGTTTATCTGTGACCATGCTAGAACAATTGTCAGTTTTATTTCTGTTGTTTAAGTTTTGCTTAGGTGTTATGACTTGTGATCCCTATGTTTCTGTCGCTCGAAAATCAGACCATGCTAGTTTCTGCCTGGGCATCTAGGTGTCGTAGATTCCTTTTGGCCGTATTCAAAATTACGGTCTAGCAGTGCCTTAACTACCAAAACAAAATATTCTACATGAATCAGTTGCTTTTGGTGGTAGTTTGTTTGTTTCTTTTCTCTGGTTACCACAATTATATATGCTCTAGGTCTAGTTACCGACTACGGCTCTGTTTAGGATGTATCAACATCCACATGATCTAATCAAAGTTATTGACTTCGGAAAAAAAAAGCACTGGTACCATTCTTCATATCTGCATTCGTTGCAAATTTTTTTCATTGAATGTTTGGGCCGTTCATTATACTGCAAGCATGGAGATTTTTTTTTCCAAAAATTGATGATATTGATACTTAAGTGTTACATAGCCTAAAGACATAATCTAGAATATCATCCGTAGACCATTGCTCAGGTGCGCAAGCGTGCATGGTTTGCTAAGCAATGAGCTGACATGTTGTCAGACCTTGGTATATAAAACCAAGCTACAAATTGTAGAGGTGTTAATTGTTATAGGATACGCACTAGTAGAAAAAAGATTTTATAACACTGAGCTTATAACACGGTTATCATGTTGCAGTGTTATAAAATATTTTACAACACGGTTACAAACATCAGCCGCGTTAAACAATGTTAGGAAGATAATATAAGACTAAAAAAATTGTTTTATAACACGGTTCTTATTTACCCGTGTTATAAAAATTATTTTATAACACGGTTCTTATTTACCCGTGTTATAATGTTTCTTTATATAACACGGTTTTCTTCTACCCGTGTTATAAGGTTTGTTTTTTTAACGTGCTCAATCTGTATATGTTATACAACGCGGTTGTTTTCCAAACCGTGTTATATGTTATGTTATATGTCCACAAAACTCACTTTTTCCCCCGCAAACCCGCCTGCATTATTGAACAACCTCAATTTGCTCTTCCTTCTCCTGAAGCTCACAAATCGCCGCCACATCCACCACCGTCGTTGCTGCCTTGACCGCCCCAATTGCCTCCGACGTCGCTTCCCCCGCCAACGCTACTTGCCGTCCAGACAACCTCTGCGGTTACAACCCTTCCATTCCGATCTGGAGACTGGTTCGGCTTCGGCAACAAACCCCAATACCTGCAGCTTATCACCGCCAGCAAACGCCGCCCACCACCAGCAACTGCTTCACCACGCCTGAGATAGGTCGAAGGCACCCAAGATGATACCTAGCTAGGTATCTTCATCTTCTCAAATTACCGGTTGCCTCTTACTTTGTCTTCTCCATGTCTGTTTCAGATTATGCTAATTACTTAAGTTTGTTCGAAGTTATTAGATGAATCTTGGAGATGCTTGGTTTTTGTGTTCACGAATTGACTCCCAATCTCCATGTCTGTTTCAGTTTATGTTTTCAGTTGACAATTCCTGAAATTTGCTTGTGTTTCTGTATACGTATCTTTCAGGGACAATGTGAAGGTAGTAATGGTTAGATTACCAACCTAAAACCTAGCTGATACACTTAAGTGGGGTTGTAAATAATTGGGACAGGTTAGAGAACAGAAAGGAAGCAAAATGAGAGAATACATATCAGTTTATAATTTCTGGTTACAGCTGACCCGTGTCTGTGTAAAGAGTTTTCAGGGAGGTTGGCTAAGGGATTTTAAGTTGTTTTTAAGTTCAAAGATTTGGCTAAAACACTCAGCTAGGGGATAAGTTTTAGAGGGAAACGAAAAATCAGATCAAGTAACAGAAAGAGAGTTATAAAAGATAATACAGCAACTTTAGATTTCGGTTCTTTTAGTTCTGTCCAACCTCAGTGTTGGGTCATATCAATAACGTAAAACCAGTGGTGGTGGGTTTGTCCTTAGTTAGAATCTTGATTTAGCCCTTAACTAACTGTGGCAGCAGTTGGGAAAGTTGAAAATCGGGCATGTAAACAAACAGAAGAAAATAGAAGAAGAGTACACAGATTTTTGGTTTTCAGTTTTCCAGTGTTTGACTGTTCTGTGTAACTGATCACAGAAGTTATATGAGTGTTATAGTGGGCTTAAGATGAGTTTAAAGTCTTGCTAATTCAACTAACTAAAGGTATTAACATTTTGGAAGAAGATTGGGAGTCAATTCGTGAACACAAAAAAAAACACAGAAGAGAAGATAACAGATTAAAGCTCCAGTTTCAGTTTTGTTTCCTGAAACTTGTACTTTCTGTATAACATTATTACAGAGGACTACAGGGGAGTGCATTAAGTGACTTAAGAGTTTAAAAACCTTACCAATTCATCTAACCCAGTAATGAACCCTTTGGGAGAAGTAGAAGCTAATTTAACCATCCAACAGCAAGGATCAAGAGTGGTGAACAGATTATGTATCAGTTTTCTCTTCTATAACAGTGGCTTCTGTATAACTGTAATACAGTGGGTCTAAAAGTGTTGAATGGTCTGTAAATGAACTTATAACCTAGATAATACATCAACCTAAGAGTGTAAACACTTTGGGGAAGATTGGAAGTCAATTTGATGCATTAAAAGAGAAGTTGGAGTGGAAGTATGCACATGCTTGATGTTTCAGTTTTCTGAAACTGGTGCCTCTGTATGATCGATTTCCAGAGGTGTTAAAAGTGTGGTGTTGGTCTAATAAGACCCAAATCATTGCTAATACACTTAACTAATTTGGTAAAACATTTTGGGAGGTTTAGACATCAGTTGGCACATTAAAGGTGAAGTTGGATAAAGGTATACACAGAAATTGTGTTTCAGATCCTGTAACTTTTGGCTTCTGTATAAACAAGTTTCAGAGGTGCTTAAAAGGTTGTATTGTTGCTATAATGGGTTTAAATCATGGCTAACCCACTTAGGTAAGGGGTAATACACTTGGGGAAAACTAAAAACCAGTTTAGGAGACTTAAACATGGAGTTAAATGAAGATGTAAACAGATTTTGTATTTTCGGTTTCTGTACCCCTTGCTTCTGTATAACCGATGTACATGGGTGTTATGAGGGTGATGTTAGGTTGATAATGAACCCAAAACCCTCCTAATGCATCTAGCTAAACTTATGGAGCATCTTGGGAAGTTTAGACACCGATAAATATGTTAAAAGTGTGATAAGATAAGATTATACACTAGAACTTTGTTTCAGTTTGCCATGATTTAAACCCATTATAGCAACAATAAGATAAGTTTATACACATAAACTGAAACATGAAAATAGGAAAAATGACCTGATAACTCCTCTTCTATATTTTTCTTGTTTGTTCACGAATTTGTCCCTCAACTTCCTCCCAATTGTTTTACCCACCTAGCCAAATACTTAATCGAGATTTCAGACTCAAAACCACATGGAACAACACCTCTGAAACTTCTTTTCACAAAACTGATAAATTCTGCAGTGAACTGAAAACACAAAACCGAGTGTTCTTCTTTCCTATCTTTCTTTTTGTTCATTACTGGCTTTTAATTTTCACCCAAAATGTTTGCCTATTTATTCACGTGATTAGCAAGATTTCGAACATAAAAACACCCCAAGACAACCTTGTTAATTCCCTTAAAACTTTCTTATACAGAACTGGTATTAACTGCAGAAAACTGAGATTGAGTTTCTGCATTCTTCTACTTCCACTACTCTTTATGTTGCATAGCATGTGAATAATAGGCAGCTGTTAATTTTTCTGTTGAGTTCTAATGTTTGCCTAATCTAATTCATTTGGTTTTACACTGATTTTTTTAAAATCTACTTGGTTCTAACCTGATCATTTAGCCAATATGTATACATAATCAGTGGAATATATCAAGTGCACTCATATGAGCTTTTATGTCATTATTACAGCCAACCTTGTTTTTCTTTTCTGATGAAAAGAAGGCTACAGAAGTCATTGGTGCTGATTCAAAGAAAATAAGAAACATTGCTGCTGAACTGTACAGGTACATATTGTCTGCTGTTTGCATTGTGGTATCTTTTGTTGATTGCTTCTGTTTTATGAGGCTTCTAAGTTTCTTGCATCTCAAGAAAAAAAGAGTAGATAATAATGGGAAATTGGAATAGATTTATTTGTGTGGTTACGTCCTGCAAGGCAAAAGCTATTCCGAGTCTCTGAGCAGCTAATGATAACCGATTAGTGAGTTAAATATAAGAATGAAATCAAGGGAGGCAAGGCAAGAATGGATAGATAGATGTGATGAATATATATGCATAATAGAGAAACTGATGATTAGCAAAAGTGGAGTAGTGTTGGGTCTGCTGGTTTTGTGTAATCTAAGTCTGAATCCATTCAACAATCTTCTCACGAGCAGAACACAATATATTATGATCATCATCCACATAACCCTGTTGCTTTTCCACCGATATAGACTTCCCCCATATCAAACTGCCCATACCCTTTTGTGGTTATAGGAGTGAAGGTATGTTCCCCTTTAAAGTGGGCAGGATCAACACCACCAAAAACAAGTTCACCACCTTCTTCTTCACCAACTTTACGGTTAAGCCAAAATGAAAATACTTCCTCTTTAACTAGTCCTTGTTTAACCATATTATCCCTGAACCATATATGTATATATTAGTTAATGCCAGTTAAGAAACCATGCCATACAGATAATCTATAAACTAATTAAACAGAAAAACTACTGCAAGCAAGATTACCAAACTTGGATAACACCTCCAATTGCAATCTCTTTAAAACCAAGCCCAAATATCAACTTTTAATTCCATGTCTTCAAACACTTTTCTTGTAAGAATGAATATCAACTTCTAATTCTCAATTTATTAATTTACTTTGTCTGTATTAAAGTACATTTTTTATTGAATTAAACTGATGTTACAATGCATTAATTGAACAAAAAGTGAGCAGTCTATGGGCTGCTATAGTGCTTATTACTGCACTCTTACTATGCTACTGTTTTGATCAGATTACAATCATATTTGTGACAGTCTTATAGATCAGTTTTTTTGATCATTTTTTTGCTGTTTTGCACCTCAAAAGTGAATTGCTCTCCTTCTCTACACTGTTTGGATTGTCACTCTGAAATAAGCATTCGATTGATATTAGACGATATACATATTACTACTGTTATGAGCTCTGTTATTAATTGTTTTTACTTCCTTTTATTATTGTTGTTAATGCTTAATGAGCTAGAAACTATACAACAAACAAGTACAAAACTATGAATATGAAATTGACAGATTGCCAATCATCATTTCCCCTCAATAGGAAACACACATCATTGCTCCCAACTATCTATGTTTTCTAAACCATAAAAAAGATGAGCTTTCACTGTTCAGCTATTTTACAAAACAGATTTTGAGTGTTTAAATTCTAGACACCTGACCTGCTATAAGCTCGTGGTTATGGTCTGAAAATCTGCATTGTTTATGCTGTTACATCGCCCATTAGTTGTGCCGTTAAATACAGATTTTTCAACCGTATTCAATTAAAAACAATGTTAAAGCAAAGCTGATATGGTAATCGTTTGAAGGATATGATGAACCGGTCGTGGATGTACAAAGGTGTACTTGATGACTCCTATCAGGCTGGGATAAAAGAGTTCTGCAGAATTGTAGTTGAGAAACTTCCGGCAGAAGATGACGGTTATATTTTGTGCCCGTGCAAAAAGTGTAGAAATGTATTGAAATATCCAAAAGTGCGTCAAATTTATGATCATTTAAGACGATATGGATTTGTGGAGGACTACACAATATGGGTCTGGCACGGTGAAAGTGTAGATGATACGACTCAGTTTAGTGAACGTAGTACTGGTGGTGAGCATACAGAATGTCATGAGGACAACAATGATATGCCTCCCAATTGTGATTTGAATTTGGGTGATGAAAATGATGATCACATTAATTCAATGCTGGAGGATATTGAACAACATTTTGCTGAGAAACCCGGTGCGTATGAAGATTTGCTAGACTCGTACAAAAAACCATTATTCCCTGGATGTGATCCTTTAAAGTGGAATAAACTGAATTTTGTTTTGAAGCTATTCAACTTAAAATCAAAGCACGAGTGGAGTGATGTGAGCTTCACTGCTTTACTGGAATTACTAAAATATACATTCCCTGCTCAAAATGAATTGCCTGTCTCAACTTACCAGGCCAAGAAGTTGTTATGTCCAATGGGGATGGGATACAAAAAGATTCATGCTTGTCCATCTGGGTGTATCTTGTACTGGAAAGAGAATGAACATATTGTGAATTGTCCTCAGTGTGGGGAGTCTCGTTACGTCAGAAAACAGAATAATGGTGGAAATGAAAATAAATTTGGTCCACCAGCTAAGGTCTTGTGGTACTTGCCAATTATCCCCCGTTTGATGCGTCTATTTGCGGTTGAGAATGACGCAAAGAACCTTAGATGGCATGCTAATGAGCTCAAAAAAGATGGAAAAATGAGGCATCCGGCCGATTCTCCCCAGTGGAGAAATATAGATGAGAAGTATATGGAATTCAGCAAAGAATCAAGAAACTTGCGTCTCGGCCTCTGTACAGATGGGATGAACCCTTACGGTACCTTAAGCAGTATACATAGTACTTGGCCAGTGTTGCTAACAATCTACAATCTACCTCCTTGGTTATGCATGAAACCAAGAAACATTATACTATGTCTTTTAATATCAGGTCCTAAGCAACCAGGACATAACATAGATGTCTTCTTACAGCCACTGATCGAGGACTTGAAATTTCTGTGGCATGAAGGAACAGAGGTGTATGATGCATTTTCTAAAGAAAAGGCAATGTTATACTGCACTATCAATGATTTTCCTGCGTACAGTAATCTATCTCGGTATGCTTGCAAAGGATCGAAGGCATGTCCTATATGTGAGGATGATACAGTTGATATCCGTTTGAAACATTGTGGGAAAAATGTGTACATGGGTCATCGAAGGATGCTTCCACAAGGGCACAAATACCGTAAGCGAAAACGGGAGTTCGATGGTAACACCGAACATCGTATTGTGCGAAGACCACTCACTGGTGTTCAGGTCTATGGTCGGGTGAAGGATATTATTGAAATACCCCAAACCTAAGTATGCTAAGTAAACATCAAATTATGATGTAGTAAGGCTATAATATGCCTTATAAAGATTGGTAGACAATTAAACCAAGGAAAACACAAGAAAGTGCCTTAAGAGCAATCAGGGCAAAAACGTGCTCTAAGCTTGGAGTGACTTGGATTAGCACCCAAATACCATTATAAGACTTTATTAATATGCTAATGGACATTTTAAATCAATTAGCAAAGAAAACCAAGCTTGAAAACAAGTTAAAACACAAAATGTGCTTTAAGAAGTCTTAAAGCACATTTTTGAGAAATTGTCTTAGAATTGAGTTTTGAGTGGCTAAATGTCCATCATTACTCTTTAATCAACATGTGTACTAATTAGTATCACATTAGGAGGTCTAAATCAATGGGAAATCAAAAATTTCAGAAATATGTGCACTGATTAGTGAATAGTGCCAAATAGTGACTAGTTTAAGTTTTAATCAACTTAAGTCAATTAGTTGGTCAAACAAGACCATAAATCTTGGTTATAATGAGGGGGCCGGTTTTCTAAGGGTGAGTCACCATAGACATTATCAAATAAGGAAGAAAAGAAGAGATAAGTAAAAAGAGTACTATTTACTTTATTAAAGCAAATATCTTATATTAGCTCACCTTTCTTCTTCTCTCTCTTCATTCCTCCTCTTCACACGGTTTTCTTCACTTCCTCTCTTCTCCATTCACGTAAGAGAAGCCTCCATTGTTGCTTCACCTTGCTTTGTCCATAGCTTGCTCATTTTAGCTCCAAATCAAAAACTAAACACATATTTCTCTTAGTTAGGCCAAGACCTATCTTTCTATCTTTTCAAATCCTTCAAAGCTCCATTTTGGTGCCAAGAGAAAACTCCATTGATGGAGGAAAATCAAGTTTGAAGAGTTCATTAGCTTCTCCATTCTCTTAAGGTAAAGAAAATGTAAGAAAAACCATGTTTCCATCATTTCTTGTACATGGCCGAAAATTCCTTCTCATGGGGCTATGTTTTTATGCCTTGTTCTAGCTTGATTTATTCACCAAGGACTAGTGGAGGTCCTATTTCATTCAATGCCAAAGTCTACCTTGAGACTTCAAAGGTAATCATCCACTTTTATGCCTTAGAACACATTTCTAACCTAGGTTTTTATTCCTTGAGGTTAGTGTATTGTTTAGTACTCATATGAGTCATTGAATATTGATTAGAACATTGGCAAGGGGAATTTAAGTGGTGGCCGAGATTCATGCAAGAAGAAGGTCTAAGGAGGAAGTTAAGATAAGCTTGAGAAAACAAGGTAAAATGCTTACCTAATGGTGGTTTAAGATTAAGGAATGAGTTTTAGATAAGTACCAATGTAGCTTAGAGCTTACATTGTGTATTGGGTTATATAACCTAAGAAAAAGAACTTAAAGAAGCTTGTGAACTTGTGACTAAGGAGCCAATGGGAATGAGTTAGTAATATAAGTTTAAGATGAGTTTTAAGAACATTATAACTACTATGAGATTGATGAGTGTATTTGCAGGTTGAAAGCTTTTATATGTGGGAAATTCAGTGTTTAAGTTTAAGTCATTTAAGGGCCTAAGAGCCATGTCATTTAAGAGCCTTAGTGCTATGCAATTTAAGATTATTGCAATATATGAGTTTGTTGTGAATAAGTTGGTTTGGGTGATGAGATATGATGAGAAGAACTTGAGTGTGTGAGATGGTTGAATGAGGAAAAATAATGTGTTTGGGCATGATAAGATACTAGAGGAGCTATGGCGAAATTTGAGTAGAAAACAAAGTGTTTAAGTGGTAGTGGTGAGTTAATATGCCCTAGGGTTTACTAGGGAGCATGAAAAGAAAAATTGGGTGGAAATGAGTTAACTAAGGAGTTCTTGAGGTTTAGAGTGACCTAGAGATGCCTAGGAGGAATTAGAGGATTGGCGTGTGTACTAAACACACCAAAACCATGATATGAGGAATGAAAGGCTTGTGCATAAGTTTTAAGGAAAGGTGTATAATGCCTTAAGGAGATTTAGGTATGAACTAGAGAGTAAGACAATGAGAATTTTGAGAACCTCGTGTAAGTGTGATGATGTTAGTGGTGGACTAGTAAGGTTTAGTTGAATGGTAATGTGTGGACTTGGGTGATGGAAGTGAAAAAGGTAGGAGGATGTTGTAAGTCATCAAGGAAAATGACTAGGAATGTAAAAGAGCGTATGATCGTGAGAATGGTGAGTAAGTGAGTAAAAGGAGGTGGAAATGTCCAAGGAGGGTGTAGTATAGTTAAGGTAAATGAAGAACAATGTCAAGGTATTTAGATAATGGAAAGAAATGTATAAGCAAGCTTAAGAGTTTAAGAGTGATGAGTAACAAATGAAAAGAAGAGAAATTGTGCATGGACATGCAAGATGACCTTGGAAGGTTTAACAAGCAAATGGAGTGCAATGATGTTAAGGAGGAGTTATATGGGTTGAAAAGAAACACTTTGGTTAGTTGAAGTTTTAGACAAAATGTACATGTTAGAAATATAAGGAATTATATGATAAGTGTTAGGAGTATTTGTAAGAATTGAGCAAATGTTTGAGAAGATCTTTGGAAGTTGTTTTAATGAGTTTGGTGGAGGTTATAAGGTGTTTTGATGTGCCAAATGATGTTAGAACACATTAGGAGGCTTGAGGAAAAATTTGGAGGAAATTTGACAATGTATGGGAAGTTTCTGCAGCCGACCTACCCAGGGGACCGACCCCAGTCTGGGTCGGTCGGGCTGAAACTGTGAAGTTGGATGTTCTCTGCAGCCGACCTACCCAGGGGTGGGTCGGTCGGACCATAAAAAAAATTTAAAAAAAAAAGAAGAAAGAAACCCTAAGAGAGTTTAGTGGTATTAATGGTACCCCATTAAGGGGGCAATGATGATTAGAGGCATAAAGACCTAAGGGATTAAGTTAAGAATAAACTTAAAAGTTTAAGATTAAGTTTGCAAGATTAAGTTGTAAGACTTAAGAGGTGTTAGGTGGGGATCATTTAGAGTTAAGTAAGTTAAGTAAGTTGAATTAAGTTAAGTGATTAACAACCTAAAACTGAATGAATGTTTTAGGACTTGGGAGTTTGGACTCCGGAAGAGAGTAAGCAGCCGAACGACCAACGGTGAACGGTACAGTTCTCTTGTGACCTGCTTGCTAACGAGGTGTCCCTCGGCTTGTGTGCTATTTGTTTTGTGTGCTCACTAAACAAGATAAAGCATGCAACCGGAATATATTATAATTATTGTATTGTTGTGTGATGTTTGAAAACTAACACAACATACCGTGAGAACTTACTAACCAATGTTTAGTAAGAAATTGAGTGAGACTAAGGAACGTCCCTAATATGGGACGATATAAACCGAAAGAGGTTAACCAACAAACATGGTCTTGAGGCTACTACTAACTGGAACTTGAGTGAGGAAACCCGGGACCGATCTCCGGTCATGCATGCTAAGGAAAGGGGGTCGGTATCTATAGCAGATTCAACTTCCGATTAAGGACTAGTCCTCGGACTAGTAGCCTTGGGTCGGTTGACCGGCTCGGCTACATTGGACATCCAGTCCAAGGTAGGTGGCTTTAAGATGGCGTGGGGGGATCAAGCCTACATCCCAAACAATTTAAGAATGTTGTTTATTGCCGGTAAGTATCCTGCTGCTGGCTAGGGTTAACCAAGCCCTACAAAAATAAACAACGAACTAAGGGCTAACCAGTTCCCAATGAGAGAACGGTTAGCATACATAAGGTAAGGTTAAGATAAGTTGCAACCATTCCCTTTTAAAGGATGGTTTGTATTATTAAGATTAAGATAAGCTACATCCACTCCTTATTTAAGGATGGTTGTTTCTAAGATTAAGATAAGACTAAGATTGAGGTGAGATAAGGATGGACTAAGATTAAGGGGGAACACTACTTAAGGAGTTAAATAACTAACTCACTAATTAAGGGAACGCATTTAAGCCGTTCATTGTGTGTGTGAACTTTGATTGTTCATATTTGGATTGTTGTTTACAGCATTTACTATTATGTTGTGCTTATAATCAACCTCCATGCTATCGACAATTAGTCGTCGTAGCCACGTTAGCTTGGGGGCCATGAAGGGATCGTACCAGCATTCGTGCTGACCCCCTTTGGGGGCTGTTTTTACTACACAGGTGAACATCAGGAGGCGGCCGTCACGAGAGTAAGATGGGGTACAAGCGTTACGGGTTAAGTGTGGCCTACGAGTTGTGCATGTACACTCGTATAGCATTATGAGTTGGTAAGATGTATAGGATGTGAGGGGATTATAAGAAGGATATGTATTTGGCTAAGGTTAATATGTACTAATGTTCGGTATATTCTGTAGTCAGACCGTGGCAAGGTCCTGGAATGTATTTGTATCCGCTGCAGAGTTTGTATATATGGTGATAAGTTTGTGATAACTACGATTGGATCGAGATGGGGTGTTACAATTATAAACCACTTTGGTCCTCCATTGAAGCTGGCTAAGACTAATATGTGGAAGAAAAAATCAATATTTTGGGAGTTGGAGTATTGGAAAGATCTACAAGTCAGACATTGTATCGATGGAATGCACATAGAAAAAATGTGGGTGAAAGTCTGTCTGCGACATTGCTTAACATGAAGGGAAAGTCAAAAGACCACGTCAAGGCCAGAAAAGATATGAAAGAATTGGGGATACGAGAAGAACTTCATCCGCAAGAGCGTGGAAAACGTACATATTTGCCTCCTGCTTGTCACACGTTGTCTAAGCAAGAGAAACAAATTGTTTGTAACTGTCTTCGCAACATTAAGGTTCCTACAGGTTACTCTTCCACATAAGAAGTCTTGTATCCATGTCCGATCTCAAACTGATTGGAATGAAGTCTCATGATTATCGAGTGTTGTTGCATGAGTTCTTGCCGATTGCAATCCGTGGTATATTGCCACCAAATGTACGAAGAACAGTACAAAACCTTTGTTTCTTTTTTAAAGCCATTTCTGCTAAGGTTTTAGACGTGGAAACACTGGATAAAATACAAGCAGATGTTGTTGTGACACTATGTGACTGGAGATGTACTTTCCCCCTTCATTCTTTGATATTACGGTGCACCTAGTTGTTCATTTAGTGGAGAAATTAAACAGTGTGGTCCTCTGTATCTTTGATATATGTATCCATTTGAAAGATATAAGGTGTCCTTAAAAGAAAATGAAGAACCGCGCGTCACCCGAGGGAAGCATCATTGAAGGGGTCACATCAGAGGAAGTGGTGGACTTTTGCACGAATTACCTAGATGGTGTTAAGTCTGTTGTCTACCAACATCTAGGCACGAGGGGAGACTCGAGGGAGTAGGCATTTTAGGGAAAAAAAGATTAGAGTCAGCACTGAAAGTTGAACAAAGCACATTTACTTGTGATGCAACATATTGTTGCGCTTGAACCATACTTTGAGCAGCATATTGCCATTTTAAAAGAAAGATATCCCACAAGGAGTGAAAGGTGGTTAGATAAGGAGCATAACCGAACATTATTCAATGGTTAAGGAAAAGGTGCTAGCAGATGATCTGAGATTCATCAGAGGAGTGCAGTGGTTGGCACTTGGACCAAATGTCGATGTTTTGTCTTTCGAAGGATATGATATTAATGGCTACACATTTTACATAGAGCGTCAGGATCAAAAATCAGTTAATCAGAACAGTGGTGTCAGTGTTATGCATCCTTGGATTCTTATGGTAATACCAATGACTGTGGTCGTGAACCAGTCAAACAACCTTACTACTATCATTCAAAATATTTGGGTTTTGGACTATAACAACTATGACATTTGTGTATTTATGTGCAAATGGGCTGATAACAAACGTGGTTGTCGTGTAACCCTGATGGTTTTAGGCTGGTTGACCTTGGTAAAGCTACTCCCTGATGATCCATCATTGTTGCATCTACAAACAAGTGTTTTTTGTTAGTGACCCATGTGATTAAATTGGTCCATTTTAGAGAAGGAAAACGACGTATTGGGGAGTCAGTGATGTAACAGATGAAGAGACTGATATGTTGAACGATGCATCATCATTGTCAATTGGGTCACCTCCAAGTATTGTGGATAATGATGCCAACAATAACAAGATGGACTATGTACGCTCTGACCACAATGAAGATTGTGGATTGAAAACTAATATTTGTTATGTACGTGTTAGATAATGTACCTTAACCTACAATTTTCAAATTGTAATGTCAAGTATACTTATTTTGTTCGTAATGTTTCTGATATAGACAATCTAATTTTATATTTTTAATGTTTGTCTTTAGTGGTCATCAGCATGGCACATGCTAATGACACGGAGGATCATGAAGGGTCATAAAACATGGATACTGATTCTCTGGATGGGCATGGCGAGTCTCGGTCTGACATTGGTGTTGATGGGGGCCATTAGAGCATGTGCTTACTGAGATAAATGTGTTGAGGAGGGACCATTTGAGCATGTGACTCCTCGGATTATAAATCCACGAAGGGCGTGGGCCTACGAGGTGTTTGAGATCAAGAAAGCTGACAAACAACCTTCTTGGGATTATACATTAGACCGACGGGTCCCTCGAAGGATGAATTTGCTAGTATGCTAGGGACTTTAGCCAAAAGCAACTGTAACATCAACCAATATTGGAGTCAGGTTGAGCAAAAAAAGAAAGATTTGATGTGGCAGACTGTTAGAGATAGATACAAAATTCCTGACGAAGCTAAGAATACAGTTATGTCATTGATTGCTTCTCGAGCCAAGGGGTTCAACTGAGTTGGTGATTGGGATGGATCAGCAACAAAGAAAAAGAAAAATAAGGTAGATCCATGGGTGTTGTATGAAGGATTCATCACTAAGCAAGATTGGGACAGATTTGTTGCTACTCGCACATCTGAAGACTTCAAGGTAGTTTTTGTTGCTACTCGAACATAAGTTTGAAGCTTCCAAAAAGAATATTCCATTATGAGGAGGATATGGGTGTCTCAATCAGTTTGAAGACATCACAGAATGATGCGATGGCAACACGTCAATGTATCTATCATCCAAGCTTATGAAGTGTAAGTATTTATTTTATATTTTATTTTCTACATTTATAAAATATGTTAAAGTAGATAAATTTATATGAATTAATCATTTTTAATTTTGATGAAGTACTGCTCATCCTCGATTGCAAAAGAGCTGGTTTGGCGAAAGTGATCACTTTCTTGTGCCCCCAGTTGACATCGTTTGATCAGGCAAAACTAAGAACCAAATGCGTTTGCGTCATATCTTCACCCGTGGCTTATTGGCAGCGAAAGCAAAGCGCAGCAGTTTTGTTTTCATCCCGCATCATGTAGTGTAAGTATCAAATAATCTTACTAAAATCAAATTTGTTGATTGTATATGTAAGTTATGGACTAATATGTTTGACGTCTTATACATGCTAAATCATTGGGTCATGTTATTATCTCTATGAATACATCCACCTTGTTCGTGCTTGATCCGATGGGGAGAGATGCTACGAGATTGAAATTATGAACCAGATAATAGAGTGAGTGATTTGCTAAATTGTCAATTTAAGTTCTTGATTTACGTTTACAAAAATGACATATAATTGTCTAATCATTATTCTACACGCTCTTATAAGAAGGTTAGACTTGGTGATGAGGTAATCCCAGTAGTATTGACTTGAAGATCCGTCACTTTGAAGTATGAATGTTTGTTTTGCATTATATGCTGTCACTATAGTATGCTTTTGAATATATTTATTTCTGATCCACCACTATATTGTGTTTTATTGTTCGTCCAAATGGATTATGTGAGATGTGGCTATTTTGTGATGAGGTACATGAATGACTTCTGCGCCAACATACACCTCAATTTTACTAAAAGTGATGATGAGGTACGTAAAGTGTGGTATTATGTTATCTGTTTATAGTGTAGTTCTTGTTTGTTACGATTTGCTCAATACTTCACACTTTTACACCTCAATTTCATGTGAATGTTCCACCCACGTGCTTGCTTTTCAATTATATAAACCATTATCGAAAAATGCTCACAGCCACCACCATCTTTCACTTGCCACTGTTGCTGCTGCATCATCTCCACTTCTCTCAATTTCAGTTTCTCTTCTTTCTGCTGTAAAAGAGTTTCATTTTTGAGCAAGTATAGCTTTATTTGTGAAACTAAACAAAAACAAGGGAACTTGAAGGTGTTAAGCTAAAGATGAGGAACTCCAAATAGAAGTGGCAATGGCACATTACAAGACTTGGAATAATGGGGTGGGGTGGTGAGAAAGATTAGTATTTTTTTCCTTGTGTGACTATGGCTAGTTTATAATGTATTTCATCGACATGATGATGTTTTCTATTGATATGGTTTTTGAAACCAGATGTGTGTTGGAAGTACATTGTTAGTGTATAAGTTAGCCAATTCCCACAAGTTTCCATCTCATCAAAACCTATCGATTCCGGCAACAGTTTATGATTAAGGAACACTTCTTAGATATCAATCTTATTCTAATATCTCTATTGTTTCATATATTAGGTATATGAATTCTTTCACAATTATGGCAATACTTACACTACAAAGGAACTTGACTTCGTGAGAGAAGAATTGGCACAATGTTTAAATATACAGTTTTTTGTTACACAGCTCTAGCGGGCAGGTATGTAAAATACAGTATTATGTTCGTTTCTTTTTCAACACTTATTAACTATATATACTTGTTCTAATATTTCTATTGTTTTTAAATATTAGGCGTTTCTTTGACACTTTTGGATTGCTCTTAGAAGGAAGTGAACACTTTTGGATTGCTCTTAGAAGGAAGTGAACACTTTTGGATTGCTCTTAGAAGCAATTGAACACTTTTGGATTGCTCTTAGAAGCAAGTGAACACTTTTGGATTGCTATTAGAAGCAAGTGAACACTTTTGGATTGCTATTAGAAGCAAGTGAACACTTTTGGATTGCTATTAGAAGCAAGTGAACACTTTTGGATTGCTCTTAGAAGCAAGTGAACACTTTTGGATTTCTTTTTGTGGTACTTTGTACAAGAGATTGAGATTGTTGAATTTTATGAATGTTATAGTGTATATGGGAAATGAATTCAGTGGCTCTTTTGCAAGCTGGTGTGGCTGCGTATTGAATGTGTCATGTGTAATAGACATGATTGACTGTTTATTGTAGGTTGTAAAGAAGTATAAAGAAACTGAAAAAAAATTAAAAAAAAAATAGAATATAACACGGTTGTATATCCAACCGAGTTATAAAATAAGTTTGTATTTTAGCGGGGAAAAAGATTTATAACACGGTTGTTAATAACAGGGGTGTTGTAAAATATGACTTTATAACACGGTTGCTTAAAAGAACCGTGTTATAAAACCACTTTAATTTTTACGGGAAAAGGCTTTATAACACGGTTTCTGAAATAACCGTGTTGTAAAAGTCGCTTTTATAACACGGTTTGCAGTAGGAACCGTGTTATAAAACTAATTTGGCGCATAAAAATGAAGTGCAGTAAGCACTTTATAACACGGTTTTGGCCTACTTAACCGTGTTATAAAATTGTTTTTTATCACGGTTGCTAACCGTGTTGTAAAGTGAAAAAGAATATACGACTGCAACATACAATACGCTTCATAACCGTGTTATATTGATGTAAACAACCGTGTTATAAAACGTTTTTTCCACTAGTGACGATTTAGAATATCTTTGACGAATTGATGAAGGGTAGAATCCGTGCCCATGTTGAGGTAATCAACAATTTGTTTGCAATCTGTCATGAAATGAACGTTTGTTGCTCCTAATCGTATTGCTGCTTGTACACCCAACTCCATCGCCAAAGCTTCTACTTCCGAGGGAATGAAGTTGCCTTTTTTGCCCTGATAGCCCGCGAAATTGAGGATCCCATGCTGAAGGCCAATATATCCATAACCCATGTGGTTGTATTTATCTAGGCTTCCATCAACATGGACTTCTAGCCATGATGTGTGAAAGAGACGATGTTGTTTTAACTTTGTGGGCATGAATGAAGAGCATGACTGCACAATGTGTAAAAAATTGTCCGCATGGCACCACCCCTGGGTGAAAGTATTGACCTTGGCGTGTGTTATTTGGCATCATGCAAACCAAATACACCACAAGAGTTGTATTAGCTGTACCAAAGTTGACGTTGAGGCCTTGAGGCATGTGTCCTAGAACCCGTCCACAAAAGCTTGATCGGAATGAAGATAGGATGGAATTGGGATTTTGATAAGCTGCCAATAGGAATGTACTATGGGGCAGTGTAGGAGGGTGTGAATCAAAGTTTTAGGCTTACCACAACAAACACATCTGTCCTCAGCATTGGTATTCTTCATACGTGCGTTTAAGACCACCTTACAAGGTAGGACTCCATGTAGTACTTTACATGCAAAGAGTTTTACTCTTGGTGGACAATGAAGTGTCCTTAAACGCTTGAAAGCCTTGCCAACAGGGCTTGCTGATGTGGATGCAGCTCCTGCTGTTATAGTCAAACGTTGTTGAAAATCAGCATGATAAGTAGATTTGACCGAAATTTTTTCTGAAGTTGTTAATCCCCAGTACCAAGAGTCTGCTTGCATCAAAGTGGGTGAGCTTGAGGTTGTAGTTGGATGTTGTAGTGGCATTTGAAAAATCAGAGATACATCGGAGGCAGGAAACCAGTCATGCAAAAGTTGTGTATCCCAAGATCAAGATGGAGTGATGAGAGCAGCTACCTTAGTTGTTTGTTGCTCAATCAGTGATCTTCCAAAGAAAAGGCCACCCTTCATCTTTGTCCTTAACCCATCTGTCGGTAATCTTAGTTCGAGCACCATTAATTATATGTCTTCTGCCACCTAACTCAACTAAGTCTCTATCGCTTAACAATGCCTTCCATAAAGGACTAGTATTGGACTTCACCTGGGCAGACATCAAGGAAGTATCCGACGAGTAGCGAGCATTGAAAACTTGAGATAACAGGGTGTGTGGTTTAATCAAGATGCGCCAAAACTGTTTTGCTAACATTGCTCTATTGAAACTAAACAGATCTCGAAAACCCTTTCATGTTGCATCCATATTTTGACACAAGTAAAACCACTTTTTCCATTGGATACCTTGTTTGCTTGGTGACCCACTCCACATAAAATATACTGCAAGCATCGAAGTAAAAAGTCATCCATACCAAAATGTGTCACCTTATTGTCTGCTGATTAATGGGTAAAAATGACCCATATATCATCAAAATGCAGCCTTCCTATTATTATTAAGTCCGACCTTACATAATTCTTGCTTTTCAAAAAAAAAAATCCGACCTAGTTTTTTTTTTTCCAAAAAAAAGGTCGGACCTGATCAAAAGACTCGTGACAAGAACTGGGAGAGAAAAATCCGTTCCTTCATAATCGGCCAAAATCTAGCGTCCCGGGCTCTCGCTCAATCCTGGTTTCTTCGTTGCGTTTTTCTCCAAGTGAGTTGTAATATATTTCGCTTGTGCTCTCTCTATGCCTCATTAGCTCTTGTCCGCATCCAAATCCTACATTAATCTTTGATATTTAATCGAATTAGTTTGGGATGCTTCATCGCTGATGTACAGATTGCGATTATTCACAATTGAAGCATAGTGTTTGACAAATAGGAGGAATATATGGGCGGGATATATCTGATTTTCTACAAAATAGGCCTGAATACATGCATTTACGGAAATTAGGGTTTGTAGGCGGGATTTCTCAATTAAGACGGCGCGTTGACTTCCATTGTGTTGGCAGTGTTGGTGCCGAGTGCCGACAGAGTAACTTGATTAAGGTGGCTAGCATGATTCAGTTTCGTTGGTATGAGAAATATCCCCTGTGAGACTTGAGGTCATTGCATTTGGTCTTCTTGCAACCCTACTAAATGAAGCTCTACAACTCCTAACCTTGAAATACGTCTCAACTCATTTAGAGTAATTTCGAGCTGCTTGGTGCAATTACAGTGAACTATAGTTTTGATAACAATTTATACTGACCTGATGCTCCCGCTATCTTTTCCGGGAAGAATTTTGTTCTTATTTTATTGGCCATTTTTGTAATCTGGATATATGTCTGCATACACTTACAGCTATAAAGATAGGTGTTGGTACTGGTTTAGTGGAGTAACTGAATATGATGCACATAGGAAAGAGTTTGCTAGAACTTGGAAGCATCTTTAATTGTTTTTGTGTTAGAGGAATTTGATTGCCTTGTTCATTTGGTAGTATGTCCCTCCACTTGGACTTGCTCTGTTGGATCCTTGGTAATGGAAGCACTTCCTGGATCTCTTCACCTTTATTCTATAAAAAAACAAATCCCTTTACTTGAGGTTATTGCTTATTTGGTCACTCTCTTGTCATAGTACCAAATAATGTTTTGGTAGAATCTTGAGGAAAAAAGAAGTCTGAGTGGTACCTCTTAAAATTAGACTGAGATTAATAATTCTGTAATTGCAACTTGCTAGTTGCTACGGTGGTTAGACTTCACTACCTGTTACCACTGAGGCGATTAGACTGGAGAGTTAGCTAGGGTAGATGTGGAAAAAATGGATCCATTCATGTAAAAAGCCAACTATTTTATTTTCTTTCGAAAACATGAAGCTAAAGATGTCCTATATTACTGAACAAAGATAGTTTTATAAATTAGGAATACTGCAGTCGTCTCCTCTGAAAAGTCTAAAGCATCAACTATTACTGAATAGAGAAAGTTTGTTTTCAAGCCATGATACGTTTAAAATTTTAAACACCTGAGATGAGAAAGAACACTGGAAGAATAGATGGGATCTGGTTTCCTCTATATAACAGGAATCACAGGCATTAGAGATCTGCGCATTCCATCTCTCTATCTGGTCCTTTGTTGGCAGTCTGTTCTTTACTGCCAGCCACCACAAGAAGGAGCTGTGCGGAGCCACAGCAGGACTCTAAATTGTGTCCTTAAGACCAATACTTTCTTGGTTTAATGATCTCCAGTTCTGATCCTGCCATTAAGAGAAGTACTATTCTCCAGAACCTGTTTAATGCCCTTCCTTAAGCATCGGTCGATCACTTTACAATCTCCCATACTGAAACAGAATAACCCCAGTAGTTCCTACTCCATCTTAGAAAGGTGGATCCACGCTGGGATTGAATCTGCAGAATCACTTTTGCTACAGCAGCCTTGTTCCAACTAAAGCTTCTTTTATATAAAAACCCCAACATTCTTTGATTTACACAGCTCATCCCTAGCCACAAGAAAAAGTTTCCTCTCAGTACTCCGATTCCAATGAAAGATGTGAAGCACAGCCTCACTTGTTTTCACCACAGTTTGCAGGAACAGGAAAATATTACTTCAGAAACAATGAATGCTAATCAAGATACTCGTGAATAGCTGAAGTCTCCCAGCATAGCTTAGTTTCCTAGCACTCCAACGATAAATTCTACTAGTCATCTTAGTAGTTAAGGGATGAAAATCAGAAGTAGAAAGTCTGCGGGGAGTAAGGGGAACTCCAAGATATTTAACCGTGGGGGAACCATCATCAAACTGCAAAATTTCAAGAAGCTCTGCCTTGACACTATCAAGAACACCCTCTAAAACGCTTGACACTTGTTCAAACTAAGCTTTAAGCCCAGACGTATTTGAAAATGTATTGAAAATACTTTTCAAAGCACGAACGGAACCAGAATACCCTCTTTAGAATAGAAGGATATCATCCACAAACCTTAGGTGAGTAAGATTGATCTTCGTGCATCTTGAGTGAAATCTGAAATTTTTTTATTCTTTCGTTTACCAATCAAGAGAGACAAGTACTCCATCGGCAAAACAAATAGAAGAGGGGACAAATGGTCACCTTTTCTTAACCCTTTTCCCATGAAAAAAACACTCAGGTTTTCCATTGAGAATAATAGAGTATCAAGGGGAAGAGAAACAGTTCTCTGCCACTTAGTGAATGTCTTACATCCTAAATCTCTTCCAAAGAATTTCCAATCAGTAGAGGCATATGCCTAATGAATATCTAATTTCAAAGTACATCTTGGTGACAGATTTTTCCTCTGATAATGTTTCACAATCTCCTGACACTACAGAATATCATGTGCAATGCTCATGATGGAACAAAAGTCCCTTGATTGTCTTCAATTACCAGGGGCAAAATGCATCTGAATCTGTTAGATAATATTTTTGGGGATTATCTTATAAACAGTATTGTAGCATCAATAGGACACAGGGTTTTAACAGAGCTAGGATTGGGGACTTTAGGAACCAAAGAGATTTGGTAGTATTTATCTTTCAGTGGAGAAAAAGTCTTGTACTGCTGTGGTAATATCCCCACCAATAATATGTCAAGTAGCCGTACAATAAAAGGCACTACAGCCATCGGGGCCTGAAGCTTTAGGATTACTTATTACAGTAACAGCCTTCTAAATTTCTTGAGCAGTCACTGGGACTATAGGCAGCTTGTTTGAACCTCTGAATCACAAGGACCATTTATGAGGATCATATATTGATGTTCTTCTCTCTCTCTCTCTCTCTCTCTCTCTCTCCTCTCTCTCTCTCTCCTCTCTTCTTATATATATCCTCAATGTAGGTATTTATACCTCACGTTTCTGAAAATTTAATCTTTCCTTTTCACTTGTATGGAGTGCTATCATTTCTACTATTAATACCGAGCATAAGAGCTAACAGGCATACGGGTGGCAGCCCTAGCTAACTCAATCCAAAATGAGAATTATCTTTGTTGAGCTAATCATACGTATGTAGTATGCTATTTTACATAGTATGATTCTTTTTATACCTTCAAAACATACTACATAGACCTTGTTGCTCCAATATAATAGTTACAGTTTCGCTGACTAATGTTACTTTTCTTCATAATTAATGTCATTTTTACAATTGTACTGGGCTTGATTTTGATGCATGGGTCATGTCTCGGGTGCCTCGCTGACCTCATGGCCTCAGGAGTTTGTAATACTGTACCTCATCTCCTTTTGCACCTTGCCTTGCCCCAAAACTTTTGTGGCCTTGATTTTTAAAGCAAGATACTTTATAAGACACTCCCGTGTAAAGCACCAAACAACTTTAACCATGTAGCGTATGAATTGACTTACTTTTTATCCCTTTTAGTTTCTCTTTCTTCCGCTCTTTTGAGCTGCTAAAACAACACTTGAGAGTAGAATGTTCAAAATGTGCTCTGAGGCGCCTGATAAATGTGCATCAGTGTGCCTCGGCTGCTCTTGGATCATGTCTCATCACCTCGTGCGTTTGAGTGATCGGTCAGGGCAGCATGTTTGACTACTTCGGTATGACCTATTAGAAAGGAAGGTTGTCCATAGATGGACATTTACAGTGTGGTTGGAACAGCCCAAAACCGTGGGTAAGTAGAGAATGATCTGTCAGAAAGGATGGTTAACCATAGACATGACAATGTAACTTAAGCAAGTAGGTATGCAGCTCCAAACTGGTATAACAATTCTTATTCCTTGTGTACGATGGAGACTGGTAAGGAGTATGTTTGCTGATTATGAAGTGTACAGGAGATTCTTTTTCGAATGTAGTTCCATGTAGATGGTAAACCGGATACTGACAGTGCTAACAAGGACTACACCATCTTCATTCATGGCTTAAATTCATAAAAGCTTGAGTGCGCTGGATTCTAAAAAGGAACTGAATTCCAGTTATGTGGCATATGATCTGTTGCAAGCTAGGCTTAAGTTTTATTATGTAATTGGATGCTTGCTGGTCATCTTTTGAAAAAAATTAAATTAATCTGGTGGATGTGTCAGCATTATCATATGTCATTGTTGATGCGTGTTTTTTCCTTGGCAAATGATTCCAGGTGTGATCATGGCGACAGTTAAGATTGTTTCAGCTTTGGTGGGGTCATTCGCTGTTGCCTATGTCTGTGATTATTATATAGCCGATAAGAAGATATTTGGAGGCAAGTTTAGGCATAGATGATCACCCAGCCCTTGTACACATTTTATTATAGTTTCAAATTTTTTGGTTTGGAATAGTGAATTAACATGTACCTATCCTGTGTTTTGAAAAAAAAAACCCCGCAGGTACAACTCCTCACACAATTGCGAGCAAAGAGTGGTGGAATGAAACTGACAAAAAGTTTCAGGCTTGGCCTCGCACGGCCGGACCACCTGTTGTCATGAACCCTATCAGTCGCCAGAATTTCATTGTTAAGTCTCCTGATG
Organism: Limonium bicolor; assembly: GCA_023374045.1. Taxonomy (NCBI): domain Eukaryota; kingdom Viridiplantae; phylum Streptophyta; class Magnoliopsida; order Caryophyllales; family Plumbaginaceae; genus Limonium; species Limonium bicolor. The sequence continues at coordinate 214,224,583 of CM041780.1, read as the reverse complement.
AGGAGTCTTGAAGGGGGGATCAGGTTTTTATTGATACTTAAATAAGTCGACACTGTTTGCTGTGGGGCAGGTCACCTCTGCCTATATATATTTTTCTTGAGATGTTAGATGACTGTCTTTTAAGGCGAGTGTACGTGATTTATAACCTCTTTGATTAAACAGTTCCGAGATTTTCATGTACGTTTTTCCCTTTCCTGGTTTTATCAAAATTTGTTAAATTGATGACCCTTGCGAACTACGTTGTTCTTGTGGGCTGAAGGAAAGTTGACTCCGCTGTTAGTGCTATTTACATTCTATTTTTATGGGAACATGAATTTTTCAAATTTCCAGCGGTAAAAATATTGAAACAGCTCTGAACTTTGCAAAGAATGAAAAAGTAAACTAGCTTAAATGCCAGGGTGATGTGTAACACCTCCCGAGGATCTTACAAGTTTCATGTTCAATATATAGTGATCGGTTGGAAGAAAGTTATAATGATCGTTTGGAAGAACCTTTTCGCTGGATATCGTTACGTTCGCTTCCTTAGATTTTATATTGTAGTTTTGGAACTGCTGATGCAAAATTTTCAACTCCCAGAAGCAACCAATTGCTTTTGCAAGAGTTTGTTCGATTAAGAACTGGTTACCTATTTACACTCATTAGCGAAATGTTATGAAACTGGAGACAAATATGCCAGCATTTGGAATTTGTTTAAGGAAGCTGCCAAACACAACCTAATGATCTTGGGCAACACCTCAAAAGCAGAGCCAACTGAGATGAGAATGCACCCAAATCTTTAGCACCTTACACAATTAGCCAACTGAAATATCCTACAAAAAAAAAAATCCTATTTGCTTGCTTTTAGTAATCTAATTCCTTCGAACCTCTGTTAGCATTTTCTTTGCATGATGAAAGAAGGCACACCCCAGAGGTAAAATTACAGAAGGTGCATCGAGGTGAAAAGTCAAATGAGAAAAGACACTCAAAGGGTGCAGATACAGATCCACTAAAATTACAAGACTCGATCATATCTACCTTACTACTGAGAGCCCAGCTATTCCAATACGAATGACTTATTCACAGAAACAGGCCTTGAAGAAGGACACCCATTAACTTCCCATCTTCTACCCCTTTCAGCACCTACTACCCCTCCAATGCAGAACCACTCAACAACCCCAAATTTAGTATAGCCTCTTCAAATCAGATCAACTCTGGTTTATTTCTTGTAGCATTTCAACAACTTTCTTCATCTTTGGGCGCTTGGCTGGAGTATTGTCCGTGCAGAGCAGCGCAACCTTGAGGGCAGCCAGCATTTCCTTCCTCCACGAAAATGAAACCGTGCTCAGTTTAGGGTCGAGTATCTGCTCTGGGGTTTCCCCTCTCGATGGTGCGCTATGTACCCATTTCACTAGGTCTCTCCCATCCCCAAACGACTCTTCTACTGGCAAACGGCTCGTCAGGATCTCCAACAGGATCACCCCGTAACTGTAAACGTTTCCTGGAGCTGTCACTTGCATTGTAAATGCATATTCTGGCAAACAGATTAAGCCACGTTGTTAGTTATAATTCATAAATAAGAGTTTGTTTGGTTCTGCAGATAACACGTTTAAAGCAAAGCAACAAGGATCAATGACTAAAATTAGTTGTGTATACTAACCTGGAGCAATGTAACCAAAGGAGCCTGCCACTGCACTGATGCTAGCAGTCCCTCTAGAAGGATCCAGAAGTTTAGAGATCTCAATCTCAGCCACCAACGGTCTGTAGTTACCATCCAAGAGCACATTCCCAGAGGAGACATCGAGGTGGATCACAGCAACACTGTGAAGGAAAGCTAACCCCTCGGCTACACCAATCGCAATTGAAAGTCTCCTTGGCCAATCTGCTGGCTCCAACAACTTAGGCGCCTCATGATCAAGACTGTTGTTGTTTGAGGGGTGAAGATACTGAGAAAGGGTTCCATTGGCCATGAACTCGTGGAGCAGTAGAGCAACATCCTCATAGATCACAAACCCAATTGGCTTCATCAAATGGTCATGAGAGATTCGACTTAATCTCTCGAGCTCTCTGATCATCCTGTTCTGGTGGTGAATTACGGTCCTGTCAATCGATTTCAAGCATCTCACAAGAATAACAAGACCTGAAGGCATAGTAGCCTTGTACAGGCAGCTGAAAGTCCCATTGCTCAGCTTGTTTGAATCCTTGAAAGTTGACTGCACTACAGCATCGAAATCCACTGCTTGCTTAAGATTCTCAACAAACACATTCCCGGCTATGATCATTGGCGGATCTTTCTTCACAGTAGCAGCAGCCTCCTCAACAACTTCTTCCCTTTCTTGGCGGCTGCTGCTGATTTCTCCTGCCTCTCTCTCATCATGAAGAGAAAGACAACGATGGAGACAGAGAGGAAGACTGCTAAACCAGAGCCAACTACAGCCAACACAATCCTGTAAGATCCCCTCCTAGTGTAGTCACCTGGATAATCTCCTGCATCATTCCCGTAAGATGGTCCGCAGGAAGAGCTCAGCGGTGGACCGCAAAGCCCACTGTTTCCGGAGAAGCTAGAGTTAGGACTCTTCTGAAACGGTACAAAGGTGGGCACTGGCCCTGTGAGCAGATTGTTCGAAAAGTTGACTTCAATCAAACTGAGCATCCCCTTGAGCTCTTCTGGGATCGTACCCGATATCTGGTTGCTAGACAGATCTAAAGATACCAGCTTATCCAACCTTCCTAATTCAGACGGTAACTTCCCACGGAGATGATTGAGGCTCACGTTCAGCTCTATTTGCAGGTTCCTTAGACGACCAATATCGGGCGGAATTGAACCGGTCAGGTAGTTGCTACCCAGTCGCAACTCGAGCAATTTCGAACAGTCACCAATCCGCCTCGGTATCTCCCCTGCGATGGAGTTATGGTCCAAGTACAAGAACTGCAGCCTAGGCATCTGGCAGATGTCTTCTGGGATGGTACCATTGAATCCATTGCTGCTCAAGTCAAGCTTGTTCAAGCTCTTGCACCCAGTTAGGATTGAGCTCGGTATGTCACCATACAGACTGTTCCCTGAAACAATCAATTCCTGCAGGTTCTCCAGCACACCAAACGTAGACGGGATCACGCCAGTAAACCTGTTGGATGCCAGATTCAAGAGGGTGAGATTTGGACAAAGAGCTAATTCCTCGACTATGTCACCAGATAGATTCTTGTTGTTGTTGGCTTCAAAGTATGTCAGGCTAGTGATATTCCCAACTGAACCGGAATTCTACCCACCAGCTGGTTATTTCCAATCCGAATACTCGAGAGATCCTTACAGTTGCCAATAGATTCAGGTAAGGAACCATTCAACCTGTTATCTGTAAGCACCAAAGTCTGCAATGTCCGTGGGCAAAAATAGTGTCCGGAATCACTCCCTCCAGCTGATTAGAGTGCAGGTTCAGCATCTCAATCCCAGAAACCGAACCCAAATTATCAGGGATCACTCCAACCAACCCGTTTTCATAGGCAGTGAACACTCTAAGCTGAGTCAACTTCCCAACCCAGTATGGGATGGAACCGTTCAACCGGTTACTAGACAGATGAAGATGACGCAACTGAGTCAAGCTCTCCAGCTCATCGGGGATCACACCAGACAGCAGATTGTTAGACAAGTTCAAAACCCTGAGGTTCACCAGGTTCCCTAGTTCAGAAGGGATAAAGCCCTCAAAGTTATTCCATGACAAATCAAGAAACTCGAGCTTTGACAGCCACTGTCCGAATGCAGGAGGTATGGTACCCAGAAATTCATTGTTGGACAGGTCCAGTCTCTTGAGTTGCTTGAGGTTTGAGATGACTGATAAGTTACCGGCTCCAAGGTAAGAATGGGAAAGATCAAGTCCTTCAACGGATTTATGGTCTGGACCGCACTGGATTCCCTGCCAAGAACAGTAATCGGAGCTGCTGGACCCACGGGTCCGCCACTTTGTGACTCCAATCTCTTTCTGGATAGCTATGAGGATTGCTGCTTGATCATCATCATCATCGGATGTCATAGAATTCGCTCCTGGGAGGGAACTCCCCGCGAGTAGCAACAACACAATAATGAAAAGAGAATACGGCAGACAGGAATGCAATTTAACAACTGGGTCCCGCATGGTTGGTTTCTTCGGGGGCAGAGCCGAAGAGAGCTGAGCAGAAAGATAAGAGAGTAGACAATTGCTTACTTACACCCCTCTTCAATTCACGTCACTGGCTAGGAACAGTGAAACAGCCATTGAAAAGACAGGAGGAGGAGACTCACTCGTGACTGTCTGAGCAGACAAAACACCTTTCTTTTCAATTTTGCATTTTTCCCTCAAATTTTCCAACATTGTACGGGAACTATGAAGCGGATTCAAGGAAATCCTCTCGATTATCCGTCTCAAAGATCAAATTGAGATTGAAATTCAGCAGAATTGTACTTGTGAGACCCACGAATGACTGACAGAAGAATTACAGAGGGCATGGAAGACGATGGAGGATGGAAGAGAGCAGTCCAGAAAGGAAAGGAAAGCAATGTGCGTGTCAAACAATAAAGAGAGAAGATGCGGGGAGAATTATACCCAGCAGAAGCAGCAGTGGCAGCAGACAATATATATCTCATGAAGCTCACTCAGACACTCGCATATGAATGAAGCCTCCCTTTTTAAGCATCAAACGAGGAAGAAAACAACAAACTGAAGAATAAAGGTGAAAGATTCACTTCCTCACAAAATATCAAAGACGCAGAAAATGTGGAACTGATTCTGAATGAACATATTGCAGAAAGAAAAAAAAGAAAAGAGAAACCATCGGCTGGTTGGGTAGAGCGAAAAGAAGGATGGGAGGGAAAAGAAAGGTAAAGGGATTTACTACTAATTATCATCAGTAGGAGTAGTAGTAGTCACTCAGCAATCGTACAAAAAATCTTTTCTTTCTATATTTTGGGTTAATAGTATTAGTCTTTCTTTCCCCCTTTTTGCTGGGCACTCTTCTACTCAGTCCCAGATGTTTTTCCGCTGTCGCAAGCTGAGGGATGAGAGAGATAGAGAAAGAGAATGAAAAAGAATCCTTTTTATGGGGATGAGAAAGAAAAGGTAGGGGAGAGGGAAAAGGAAATTGGAAAGGGTGGGGGAAAGAGTTCACGAGGAACGGGCAGCAATGGTGAATGTAGTAGGATGGTAATTGGTAAATACTACCAACGGCAGCGAGGAGGGGGCGTACGATGTTGATAGGTGAAGAATAAGATGCGTTCGATTAGCGTGAATTTTTTTGGCACAGCAATCAAGGGCACTCGTGTATACAAGTGTCAGGAATTTATTGGTTTTTTCTTTGATGTGGTCCCACCAGCCCTCTCACATAATCACCTTAATCATAACGCAGGTTTTCCTGTGTTTGGAATCCTCAAACATTAAGGTCATGGTCGAACGCGAATATATGTCCGGTTGGACACCACCACCCGCATTAGCTCAATCAACAGTACAACCTCACATACGAATTTTGGTTAACCTCTGGATAGTTGTGGTCCCTGATTTTTCTGGATTGAATTTAGTCTTTTAGATCTAGGAGGCAAGTAATTTATTGGTTAAGATTATGTAGCTATTTTTCTGATATTTTTATTTTTTAAAATAATAAAGCAACATCAATTAAAGCCCAACAAACCTATTTTACAGTCTATGACACCTATATTATAGATTATAATAATTGCTAGACTCTCAGAATTTCTTAAACAACTACCAAAATTACCAAAACCAGTTTTTCTACCTTCATTCATTTTGTTACCGGTCATCTCTTCCCCCATTCTCTCTCAATTTATTTTTTTTGAAAGCACGCCATTCCCTCCATATTCATTCACCAACGTATACATAATTCAATTACCTCAAATCCATTAACTACTCATCCTTCAACTTCTACGATATTTGCGTTATCGCCTGCACTAATCGTTGACGTCGTAGAAGGGAAACCACCGCTTTCAAAATTTGTTCAACGACGTCAAACAACCAGGTATTTAATCTTTATTTACTAAACTCTCTCTCATCTTATGTGATCTTGCTCTTCCATTCATTCTCTTCACACTTTCTGATTTTTCTCTCTCACCATTTTTTTGCTCTTTCAAGGTTTTCTTCATTCTCGCTTAATTTTGCTCTCTCATCTATTCTCTCAACTCATTCGCTGGTAACTATGTCCAGTTTTCTTCACCAATAAAAACAATGAAGTTGGAACAGCACATTGGTAAAACCAAATCAAAGAGAAAAACAACAGTGAGTTTGTTCTCATACTAAAATGAGCATATTTTTGTTTTGATAAAATATTCCACTTTTTTTAAGTTAAGTATTCAATTTTTTTTATAAATTAAGTGTTTGACTGCTTAGATATTAAGAATACAAATCGACAAAAATAAAGTACTCGACGGTATGTATACTAAGTACACGAAGCAATATAAATAAAGTATTCGAGTGTTTATATACGAATATATATAACGTATTCGACTGTTTTTTAAAAAGTTAAGTATTTGACTGTTTTGGTATCAATTAAGTATACGACTGTTTAGACATTAAGTGTAAAATCTATATAATAAAGTATCCGGCTGTGTAAATACTAAGTATTCAAATATTTAGAAATAAATTATTCGACTGTTTAGATACTAAGTATGCAAATGTATAGAAATAAAGTATTCGACTGTTTAGATATTAAGTATGCAAATCTATAGAAATAAAGTATTTGACAATTTAGATACTAAGTATACATAAAGTATACGAATGTGATAGTGTTAAATATAAGAATATTTACAAATTAAGTATACAAATGTGACAGTGTTAAGTCACGTGGGTGACTAACGGCGGTAACACCAACTGTTGTAAGGATTCCGCTGTAGTGATGAGTTAAGTAAATGGAGATTTATGAGATTACTATGTATTTATGAGTTGGGGTGTTACAATACTTAAATGAATGTTGTTAGATTAATTTTTTATTAACTTAATTGTAGTTTAATTTATCGATGTTAAATTTAATTGTGATAAAGTTTATCAAGTTAAGATTATTGTTAATTGTTGTGAACTAAGTGGCCTGTGACCACTCATTTATAAATTTTAAACATAGTAACTATTGTTTGGATCATAGAGATTTAAACCTTAAAGGAACCGCACATTGAAAACCAGGTCTTGTTGAAAGGGCGCTACAGCGCTGCATGTGGCCATAGTTTCTTACATTATAAGAGCTGGTTTGTTTGGACCAGCTGATTTGAGGGTAAACAACTCGACTGGTGAGGTCACCATCATGTTGGAGGACGTTCATGTTCTATAACGGAACTAGGTCATACCAATTAGTAGTTGAATTATCCCGACGTCTTCGAAAAACTGTATGAAATTGTTGACCATTGCCACCACCTCATCATCCCTAGTGATGACACTTCACCTGCCGTATGGTGCCGGAAATGAATATATCACCTCTTATGAATTATAGTATGAGCAAAATAAGTTCAAAAACCCATATGCAAGTGAGTTTTTGATGTGTTATTGTAGACCCGCAAATGTTGGATAATTTGGAATGTAGATATCAATCTACTGAGCATATGGAAACAACTTGTCAAAAGTAAATCCTTCAGTAAGCGTGAAGGTCACACCATAATGAAAGTACAAAGTGCAAAGAAATGACATTATAGGTATGATGTGGAGAAGACTATAATCTATTGAATGAGAAGTTTGATACAAGTTTTGAATATGCATGTTCTTTATTATGTAAGCTAACTCGTCTACCATGGTTAATGAGTCAAAAGATCATGATAAGGTGAAATGTGCTATCAAATCCATGAGACTATTGCGTAGGCACAACCCTATAATTATTTAGGCAGTCAACTTTTTCATCATCAGTAGCTGCATAGCTGATGATACTTTGTAGTGTCTTTTCAACTTCATATACGAACAATTATATGAGATTGTTCAAAAGTATAGATTACTCATACCAATATATTTAATAGATCTTAATTTTTTTAGCGATTGCTTAAAGCACGACTAACATAGCAGGAACTATATAATATATTACATCTTATCAAAAACTAATCTTCTACTTCTCCTTCATCATTCAACTATACTCAACGTCTTCGATGTCATCCTCTTGACCATAAACTTCATCATACAAGGTTTTGAATTAGACAAGGGAAGTAGGATAGGAGCAAAAGTGCACGAAATTGATATTTCCACACTTCTGTAGCTTGTTGATTAAGCATGAACTACTGTATAAACCGTTGCACATCAAAATCACATAAAAGATACAAAGGGCCTCAAATTATTTGTGAATTGGTACACACTAGTATCTTGTGAAGCATGATATCTAACACAAAATTTCCTGCAACATGAGTCTTTTAAAAGTTGCTAACAAAGTAAATAATTCAGTAAAACTGATGGCAGTGGAAATATCGAAATCAATGTATCTGGAGAGGTTGTTTATACTAAAATATAAGCCAGATTCATCGCTCAAAGGTGTAACAAACACACACATACTACAAGGAATCTCCATAACAAAATTATTAACAAAGTATACCTAAGGTGCAAGTTTTAGTTGTAATCAACACAGACATGTACAGGTACACTTTCTCATCATTTCTACTAGTGGAGGAAACACAAAACTAATAATTTAATAGTACTGCTTGAACTCAGTAAAGTAGTGCAATACACGATTCATACTTATCCATACACTGTAAGAGGAAAGGCTGGAGGTGACAACACAATTGAGTAATAAGTGAGACACAATCACACCTTTTAATAATTACGTATTGTCACACCGTCCAGCTTGCTCATTCTTATCTAAATCATGAATTCGTCATCTATAAAAGACATCAACCTATGTAGTTGAATTGAACCATGCACTTCTTCAAATCAAACTCTTAACCCCCTTGCTAAATAATGCTAAAAAATGTCATATCCTTTCAGTTTACATGTCAATTACACAACTATAGTCGACTCCATGGAGCATAGTGTGTACCTCATAAGAAGCACACTCACATCTAGGCTAGTCTAACTTGCCCATAAAATTTACGTGACTTGAAGTGACGAGCACTCTGGGCGGATTCTCTTTGACTTATGATATCATCGCTTAGGTGAGGAAATGATACTTAAAAAATGATCATAATTCTCGTTGGGGATAATAGCACACGAGTGAGGAGTGAATTTCTGTATACGCTATTCAAATGCATTCCACATCAGTGCAACATGAAAATAGAAACTGCAGCCTCCTCAACACATTAACGCATAAATGTTTCTACTATTTTCCTGCGCAACAAAATCTATATCTTTTTGCAAGTGATACTCTTTCACAACCATCACAAAAAGTTTTTTGTCAGAAAATTCTTCTTTCACAAACTTCTACCCTGGCCTTCAATATGGTACACCATGTCGATCAATGTTTGACATTATTTTGCTTATGGTCTGTAAGTCCACTTGTGTTGAGAATGACTTCCATGAGTGTATGGTGTCAAAGGGCTAGCTTCGTCGGCAGGCCAACATCCGAACTTCTACCGTTTACACCTTTGACCGACACATGGTCATACTAGGGAAAATTTTCAACGCTTTTGTCATTTTCCTCCGAAGAAGATATAGTTACATGATCGAATTGAACTTGCACTACCAAGCTAATATGCACATTAGTATTCTGCTGGAAATTAGATACCATCATTCTCACACGGGAATTACTAGTAATTTGGAGTGGCAGAAATGAAACACATGGATATTTGCTCTACGACTTTCGATAAACCAAGTCTGTAACACCCCAACTCATAGATACATAGTCATCTCATAAACCTCCATTTACTTAACTCAACATTACAGCGGAATCCTTACAACAGTTGGTGTTATCGCCGTTAGTCACCCACGTGACTAACTAGGCATACTAAATACTCCAAGATCTAGCTACGGTCTGATGGACCCGAATATACCGAACATTAATGTATACTTAAACTTAACCAATACATGTCCTCAGTATAAGTATTTCAAATCCTATTACATCATACTAACATCTCATACCATTTACTAAACGAGTGTACATGCACAACCCGTACAACTAAAGAAAACAACCCGAAGTAATTCTACCCGTTCTACTCTCAGGACGGTCGTCTTCTTTCATTCACCTACAAAATTTAAACAGTAGCCCCCAAGGGGGTCAACACCTTTGCTGGTACGATTCTCTTATAGCCCCCAAGCTAACGGGGCTACGACGACTAATTGTCGATAGCATGGAGATTGATTAGATACACACCATAAATAAGAAGTGCAATAAACAACGATCCACACATGAACAAATAGAGTTCAAACACAATGAACGACTTAAAGGCGTTCCCTTAATAAGTGAGTTAACGGTTTAACTCCTTAAGTTATGTTTCCTCTTAATCTCAGTCCAACCTTATCTTGCCTCAACCTTAATCCTTATCTTAATCTCAATATACAAACCGTTCTTTAAATAGAAATGGTTGTATCTTATCTCAATGTTTATTTTTGTCGGGTCAAAAGCAACCCTAGCCAATGAGCTATTAACTCCATTGGTTGAATAAACAACTTATCTTATAATTTAGGATTTAGGTGATCCTACCGCACCATCTTAATCTGCCTCCTATCATGGACTGAAATCCACGGTAGTTGAGCCAACATTCGGCCCTAGGCAACAAGTCCGAAGACAAGTCCTTAAGCGGAAGTCGGATCTGATTCAGATACCGACCCCCTTTCCTTAACATGCATGACCGGAGTCAGTCCCGGATTCCTCACTCCCCCAAGTTCCAGTTAGTAGAAAGTCTTAAAGACGAAGTGTTAGTTAAACCTTTCTCGGGTATTAACCAGCCAACAAATTTGGGAGTGAATTTCTTATCTCATCCAATGTTACTAAGTAATGTTAGTAACTAATCTCAAAGCCAAGTGTGTTAGTACAATGCAAACACACAAGAAGATAAATAGTCTGGTTGCATGCTTTATCTTGGTTTAGTCATAGCAAATAAACAGATAGCACACAAGCCGAGGGACACCTCGTTAGCAAGCAGGCTACAAGAAAACCATACCTGTCACCAAGGTCCACTCTATTGTGTCCTCTTATGCTTATCTTACTAACTCATTTCCCATTGGCTCCTTAATCACAAGTTCACAAGCTTGTTCAAATCCTTGTCCTAGGTTATATAACCCCTTAACTAATGTAAGCTCCAAGCTACACTTAGTATTTATCTCAATCCCATCCCTTAATACATTAAACCACCTTAAGGTAAGACATTTACCTTATTTTCAAGCTTTTCTCTCAATTTCCTCCTTTAGTGTCCTTGATGGAAAATCGGCTAAGGACCTTAGTTCCTTTGCTAACCTTCTAACCAACATTAAATTAATGTAATGAGTACTAAGGAACATGGCTAGACTCATGGAATTTATTCTTAGGTTAAAAGAGTGCTTTAAGCCTTAAAAATGGATGATTACCTTTGGAATCTTGGAATGAGTTTGGTAAGGAATCAAAGCATGGCTTCAACTAAGATCTTGAAGATTGAATCAAGGCTAGTACAAGGAATAAAATACGCCATCTTGTTAAGGAAATTTTGGCCATATATGAAAAATGGAGGAAAGTTGATTTTTCTTTCACTTTCCTTACCTTGAATGAATGAAGAAGCAAAGGAGCTCTTCAAACTTGATTTCCCCCTTAAATGGAGTTTCTACATGGCACCAACCTTGAGCTTTTGAAGATTTGAAAAGATAGGATGCAAGAGCTTGCTCTAACTAAGAGTAATCTATGCTTACTTTTTGATTTGGAGCTAAAATGAGTGTTTGGTGAGCAAATGAAGATGGAGTATGAATGGAGGCAGCAACTCACGGTTTTGGAGCAGAAGGAAGAAGTAGAATACGGTGGGGAATGGAAGAAATGAAGAAGAGAGGAGAGAGAAGAGGTATTAGAAGATATTTGCTTTTAAAAAGGTGAATAGTCATTTTTTTTCTTCTTTCCCCTTTCTTTCCTAATGTGCTGGCCTTGGTGATGACTCACCCTACCAAAAACCGTCCCCCCTCTCATTTACTTAGATATTTAGGTGTTATTTGACCATTGACCACTTAAGAAAGTCATTTGACTTATTTTGGGCACTATTTGGGTACTATTCATAATTAGTGCAAAAATTTATGAAATTTTTTGTTTCCCATTGATTTAGGCTTCCTAATGTGATACTAATTAGTACACATGTTGATTAAGATGTAATCATGGGCATTTAGCCACTCAAAACCCATTTCTAAGACAATTTTTCAAAAATGTGCTTTAAGAGTCCTTAAAGCACAATTTGTGTTTAAGCTTGTTTTTCTTTGGTAATTGATTTAACATGTCCATTAGCATGTTAATAAGGTCTTATAATGATATTTGGGTGCTAATCAAAGTTACTCCAAGCTTAGAGCACATTTTTGCTTAAATGGCCCTTATGACGTTTTCTTGTGTTTTCTTTGGTTTAGATTGTCTACCAACCTTCCTAAGGCATGTTTTAGCCTTATTACATCATAAGTTGATGTTTACTTATCATACTTAGGTTTGGGGTATTTCAATGTTGATGATCACATAGTCTTCCTATGACTCTAAATCGACAAGATTTTCTCATAATCTTAAACGATTCAAATGTGGAAAACTCAGATATTTGGGTGTAAACTTTGACTAGTGGGATAAATGAAAATACACACCATAAGGGTCGTATATGAGATCTATGTTTAGAAAGAGAATACAAAGGATTTCCATCTTAAACGTTTGCCGCAAATGTGGAACAAAATTGACTTGTAAATATTGATTGGGCAGGATAAGGGTAGGAAGTTGGAATCTTGATGAAAAAAAAAACAAAATAGGCAAACCATCTTATAGGATCCAAACAAAGTAGTCGTCGCAATACAAAACTAGTCGTTACAAAAAAAGACCGTGACAAAGAAGCCGCTAATACAGTTATCGTTTTGTAAAATGAAAAAAAAGAGAAGTTGATACTATGGTTATCGGCTCCTATACAAAACGAACAAGAAGAACAAGTCGATACTATATGGTTATCAGTTTCTTTGCAAAAGACTAATAACTCTTTTTTCTTCTGTAAAGAAACCGATATTGAGATAATCGGTTTCTGACAAGCCGATGATGCTATTATCGACTTCTTAACAAGGAAAAAAACAACTACGTGAGGGAATAACGAAAACTCCAATAGTGAATTGAGTAAGGTTTTCACCCTTGACCAAAATTTATCCTGTTAAGATATAGGTATGAAATTGAGTTTATTGGGGGATAGGTAGGTTGACAAATTGTATTTTCAGATCATGTAAATGATAGAAACAACACGCAACAAGAAATTTACATGAATATACATGGTATACGTAACGAAGTACATAAAATTTATTCGTATGTACACGAAGCAATGAAATAAATAAGTAACATGTAAACATTATATTTACACAAATTAATGAAATAGATAAGTAACACAAAATTTATTCGTGTGTGCACAAATTACATGTGTACACGAATTATATGTTTACACAAATTATTTACAAGTATTTAGTGTATACACGATATGTATACAATTAGATACGGTACACGACACGTTAATAAATCATGTATATACGATACACGACACGAAATTAGTTTTATATATAAAATTAAATACCTATACATGTTAATGTCATGTCTGTTTTGGATCACATATTCATTTTCGTTACCTTTTTGCCAGACTTAGGGATAGGTAAATTACGAGAAGTGATCTACTCAAGGTGAAGCATGTAGTAGTCTTTTTTCCATCAACAAAATTTTTAAAATTATAATATTTACAATGCTTTCTTTTAGAAAAAAAATGCTTTCCACATTTGAGGATGTACAATAATCAAATCTGCATTACAAGTAATTTTGATAGTTATGTGTGAGACACTAAGACTATGTTGACCTTGACATTTTTGTAAGTGTTCTTATTTTTGTCTATTTTATATGTAGCAATATGTTATCTGGATAGAACGTAGAATTCATGTGGGACCCATATATGATCCATGTAAAATCAACCATTTTATGCTCCAAATATGCCATAAAAATACCAACAAGTCATTACAAAATTATAATTTTTGTTTGTATAAACATTTAATATTTTATATATTTAATTTATAATTTTATTTTAGTATTTGTTGATTTAGTTGGATAATCTCTAATTATATTCAAATATAATTGACAAGCCCTTGTGGCTTGATTGTTGGAGGAGTGGTATCCTCGAACCAAAGGGGTGTTCATGGAAAACTGAAAGTCTGAAACCGTCAAACAGAAATTGGAAACTGGGAACCCGGTTAGCCGAAGGGGTTTGCCTATTCGGTTAACCAAATCGTTTAGTTTCCCGTTCCGATTATTGATTTTTAAGATCCAGTTAACCGGAAAAACCGTTTAAGACTTTTAATTTTTTTAGTATAAGTATAAAACTATACGGTTAATTATTAGATTTATCAAAAATAAGTGTATTACTATTATATAGTTAATGATTAGAGTTATACTAAAACCAATAACTTACCAAAATTGACGGTTAACTAGTTTAATACCGTACCAAAACCGATATTTACCGCACGTTGTTTAATAATTATAAGAAAAAGACACATAAATCTACATCGTTTTGGTTAACCGTTAAACTGGTAAAATCATACTGAAACCGTAAATTAACGGTGACCGGTTAACCGCTTCTAAATGAACTGGTACGGTTATATCTAGTTAACCGGTTTTTGATTAACCGAAAATTTGGTCAACAAACTGGTTATGAACACCCTAATGGTGGCTATATCAGTAGTGTGAGTGTGGGTGTGAGTGTGAGAAAAAGGAAATCATGAACGTCTTCCTTCCTTGGGCGGGAAGAGAAAAAGAAGTCATGATGATATCATTATGCTGGCCATAAAACTAATTTCCCTTTTAAATGGAGTGCAGAGACCGACAAGGAAGCAAAAGCCAAACAATCAGACCCCCCACTGCTGGTTTCCTTTTTCATCATCTAGATTGACTATTGTACTTGTCTTTTATCGCTACTACATTTGAAAGGAAATTAAAAGTATACAACAATTTTTTAACCGTGTGTACCCGTTTTAACTTTCTAAAATACATTTTTCCCTGTACAATTTTGCAATCAGAAAATATTTTTGAGGGGGGAGGGACAACTTGGTCTGGTTATTAATATTAGGTTTATAATTAATGCATTTTTTTAAGAGAATAATTAATGCAAATTATGGTTTTGAATGTTAAACCTATTTCAGGTTCGTTTAGTTCCATCTGTGACTGTTTGTGGAAAGTATTATTAACCCTCAGAATCTAAAAACAAAACCAATTATCAAGTGCTCGTTGTTTTTCAGTTTTTTAAAAAGTGGCTGTGGCAGTATTTTCTCTGTAATAATGGAATGGAATAAGGAGTCGGCCCAGGTACTGTCCCAACCCATAACATGTGGGTCATTGATTAAAACTCCGAGCAGGCCCACCCAAAAAAGCAATATCATGCAAGCATTGTGGGCCACAACTGACAACATCCTTTTTAAAAGGAAAAAGAGACCGAGGAACCAGGATGTGCAAATACATGGACCACAATCTAATTACTTTCAGATCTGAAAACCTAATCTCCGAAAGAAGAATATAATTACTATCCCCTAATATCCCGAATTTTATATTGGAGTTGGGTCTTATTTGTAGAATAATAAAACCAAGGACAAACAAAACAATACTGAAACCATAACGAGGTACACTTGATACCGATTCCATGGCCCTTTTAGGAATAATAGCTTCAAATCAAATTTACAAAACAAACCATGTGCGAAGAAGAAGCAAAGCTGTGTCATAGTGGGGTATGCCACGCGACATTTCATAGGCAGAACTTGACTGTATATATATAAAGATCACCTTTTCAAAAAAAAAAAATCTATATACCAAAAAAAGAGAAGTATATATATTTCCTAAAAATAAATTTTCTTTCATTTAAATCAATTGATTGAATTTTTCAAAAAGCTCCCATCTTTAGCAGACATGCATCATGAACCTTGTTATTATGCATTGTCTCACTCTTCTACCGCACCATAGCTTATCTCCCCCTCACTCATGCATATCCTAAATGAAGCAGCACTAAGTGAAAATAAAAGGGGAGAATCCCCTATTCTAACGCTGAAATATATATATATATATAGTAGGCATACAATGTACGTACTATATGCTAAAACTCATGGTTTACATGGACCATTAGACTAGCCCTCAAAATCGAACATTCTTCATAGATTTCATCTCATTCTCTTCTTCAGCTTTCTCTCTTTTCTTATTATAATATGATAATATATACATTGATAGTAGCTTTAAGATTTACGCCTGTAGGCATACACAATATATACGTTGGTTCGTTAGGGGATCATCACGCGAAAACGTACTCCTAGACATTTTTTTATGTTTTTATGTTGTATAATAGGAATTTATATAATTATTAAAAAAAGGACTATATATAGGACCCTTTGACATATATTAGTCACCATATGATCATTTAAAGCATTCAAAAAGTAGTGTGCAACATACTCTCATTTTAAACTCAAGTCACAAGTGATTATATTGGAGTATACATTTGTATTTGTATACTCTAGGATATAACATTAGACTGTACTTTAGGAAATAACATTGTATTTTCTTAGATTGTATTGTAGGTTATTACTTTGTCTTTTATTCTTCTTGTCCGAAGCGTTTTATGCAGCACACTTTACTTCCTATCCTTTTTACGATAAACACACTTTTCCTTCTGTAAAAACACTTTCCACTCTTCTCTTCTTTGATGAGCATGAACTATCTTCTTTGTTGATCTTGACATGGCCGGTATCAGAGTTTTGATCGCTTGTAGCAATGGCAAACAAGAAAGAAGATGAGAAGAGTAGTGGCAACAAATTTGCAACCATGACCATGGACACCAGTGATCCATTGTATGTCCACCCTTCGCAGTAACCAGGACAAAGCCTAGTTCACAAGTTTAGCGGCGATTGATTTTAATGCTGGAAGTGGTCAATGAAAACAGCATTAAGAGCCAAGAACAAGTATGGGTTTATCGATGGAAGTATAGAGCGACCAAATAGAGAAGACACCTTTCGATTGACGGTCTAGCAACGAGCGAATTCCCTCATCTTTTATTGGATTGTTTATTCAATCTCTTCATATATTGTGAAAAGCATTATGTTCAACAATGATCTGGAGGAGGTATGAAAATGGCTATGTCAGAGATTGTAGCAAAATAATTTTGTGACGATACACAGTCTGAAAAATCAAATTAGGAACCTACGACAAGGTGACGACTCCCTCATGGACTACTTCACAAAATTGAGGGAGATCTAGGCCGAATTCGGTTTAGCTTGTCCTCCTCAAAACTGCACCTATTGTACCAGTTGTAAAGCCAAAGAAATCCAATGAAAACAAAGGGGTAAATGCCGATTGATACACTTTTTGATGGGTCAGTAGATCCTATACGCACATTCGAGATCAAATCCTGGCCATGAAGGATACACCCACCCTTAAACAAGCCTTTTATCTAGTTATTCAAGAAGAAAAGCAAAGAGTTGTTGGTGAAGTCAGAGAAGAATCGGAAGATTCAATAGCCTTGAGAATCAAGAGTTCAAACCCCAACTTAAAAAAAAAGGTAAATCCTACTAACTCTAGATTCCAGAATAAGAAAAACCCCAACAAGAATCAAATTAGGGGAAAAAAACCTCAAAATACCCCAAAGTGCACAAACTGCGGGAAATAAGGGCACACAAGGACAGGTTGTTGGTGGTTATTGTTTTCCAGGAGAGGAGAATAAGCAACCCAGAAGTGCAGCAGTTGGATCAGTCATTGAGAATGCTTTAAGAAGTAAAAGTGAAGAGAAAGGTAATGAAGCCACTTCTCAGGTCAGTGACCTTAGTGTCAGTCAATTGAATGAACTTGTCAGCTATCTACAGCAAAAGGCAAACACCAACAAAATCAAAAGCCAAAACAATTTTAGAGAATTCTCAAGTAATACTTTTGAACTTTCGGCCCTTCTCAATGATTAGCCTCTAATGCTAGTTCCATGCTTAATTCCCTTCGAAATTGTTGGATTCTCGACACTGGAGCCCCTGAACACATCAATGGAAATAGAAATTTGCTTGCTCAAAATAAATGATTAAAGTGTAAGAAGGATAAAACCCTTCCTAATGGTCACACAAGTTCTGTCCATAGTATTGCTCAACTAGCTCTTGAAAATGTTGAATGCCTGAATGATGTCATGTTTGTTCCCTCTTGCCAGTTTAATTTAGTTTCTATGGCCAAATTAATTAATTAGAGATCTTCAAGTCCCAATTATTTTCTGGGATAATTTTTGTGCTCTGCACAATTAGGAACATTTTTTTTTTGTTAAGATTGGAAGACAAAGCTCTGGATTATACTTTATTGATTTAACAGTTATTTGAAGTTTTATATTTGATAGAGTGTATTTTCAAGCGATGTTCTTTTATGGCATAGTAGGTTAGGCCACCTGCCAATTAAAAAACTCTGTAAACTTGAGGAAATGAAAAATGTTGATGGTCCCTATGTTATTCTCTGCACTATATGTTTCAAGGCCAAAGTTTCCTACATCTGCATTAGAAGGAAAGGGGCTTTCGAAATGATACACTTATACATATGTGGACCAATGAGATGTGAAAATTCAGAAGGCTATAAATATTTATGGTAGATTTTTCGAGAGCCACTTGGGTTAGCCTTCTCAAGCAAAAATCAAGTGTCATGCAACATATAAAGGACCTTATAGTCCTTACTGAAAGACTAATGACCAGAACGATTAATATTGTCAGATGAGATAATACAATGGGAACTAGATAAATCTCAGGAGGGAGTTTTTTTTTTTTTTTTTGCAAAAAGGGGAATAATACACCAAACAAGCTTTCCCCACAAACCCCAACAAACCCCAACAAAATGGGGTTGTTGAAAGAAAAGAAGGTCATATCATGGAAGTAGCAAGAGCCTTTTCTTTTCCAATCCAGTCTTTAAGATAAATATTAGGGTCGTTCTGTTGAACACGCAAATCATATAATCAATGGGATTCCTTTAAAGGCCATAAAAAATCTTTTTCCTTTTGAAAAGCTTTATGGATAAAATCAAACTATGAAGGAATCATAAACTTTGGATGCCTATGTTATGTTACCATCATTGATCCCAATTGAGGAAAACTAGACTCCAGATGATCTTCTATTTGTGTTTACCTGGGAACAACAAGATTAGCAAAGCCTATAAGGTGTTTTACATAAAGACACAAGAAATTAAAAACAGCAGGGACCTTACTTTCTTTGAGAACATATATCCTCTAAGAGAAAATAAATGGAAATTTATTTGGCATGATAATAGTTCTAATGTGTTAGAGCCTAAACAAACTTCTGATGATATTTCCATCACCCCTGGTCATTATTTTTACATAGACTCTAACCCTCTTGACAAAAACAGTGGTAACCAACTTCATATAAACAAACAAACAACTCATCTTTCTCATGATCTTTCTGGTTCCACTGACACACCTCTTCCAAATGATTTTGAACCTGATCATGTAGAAAACAATCCAGAGCACTCAGAAAAACTTCTCTTAGAAGATCAACTCGAACTCATAAACAACCCGCCAAACTCCAAGACTATGTATATTCTTCTAGCTTAAGTCAAGAAGACCTTTTCAACACTATCTTGGCTGATATACTAAAACCCACTACGACCAACTTTAACCATACTACTCCCAATAGCCTTACTGATCTTATTCCAAGAAACACCATTTTTTCTTGCAGCTTACAAAGTAACACCAATGAGTTTTTACAGAAAATAACCAACCTTAATGAACCTTTAAAATTTAAGGCTGCTAGTAAAGATCCAAGATGGATTAAAGCTATGGTTGTAGAGTTTCAGGCTTTGAAAGATAATAACACATGGTCTATTATGGATCTTCCAAAGGGAAAACAACCAATTAGTTGCAAGTGGGTCTATAAAACTAAGATTAAAGTTGATGGAGGTCTTAAGAGATTTAAAGCTAGATTAGTTGTGTGTGGTTTTACTCAAAGGCACTGGTTAGACTATGATGAAACCTTTTTTCCTGTAGTCAAGCTAACCACAGTTCGTGCCTTGGTTATAATTGCCACAAAAAGGTGTGGATTATTGACCAACTTGATGTCAATAATGACTTCCTTCATGAGAACGTCCACATGACCATTCCTGAAGGATTGCCAGTTCATGGTAATAACAAAGTCTGTAAACTCCACAAATCCCTCTACGGTCTTAAGCGAGCTTCAGAACAGTGGTATGAAAAACTTGCCAAGTTTCTCACAAACCTTGGCTTCACTCAATCCTTAAATGATTACTCTATGCTTATTAAGAAAAAAGGAAATAACATGACCCTCCTTGACATCTATATATTAGCCGTGGGAAACAATAACAAAGAAATTGGGTTCCTTAAGAATCAATTGAACAAAGAGTTTAGGATAAAGGATTTAGGGAGGCTTAATTCCTTTATTGGGATGGATTTTATGGAAAAATAATGATGGTATTATCATGACACAACATAAATATGTGAAACATATTTTAGCATATTTTGAAATGCAAAATTGTCATCCTTCAGTTTCACCATTGCAACTTAAGCTGGAACTTTACAAGGATTTAGGTGCAAAACTAGAAAATCCCATGTTATACAAGTGTTTTGTTGGTAAGCTAATTTTTTTTAACTAACACAAGGCTTGATATTGCTTATGTCGTTCAATTTCTAAGTTAGTTCTTGTAGGAACCAACCACTGAACACCTAAAGGTAGCTTTCCACACGTTGTTTTTATGTAAAATGTACAATTGGTTTTGGTTTTTTTTTTAATAAAAAACCCTCTTTATGATTTAACTATTTTTTGTGATTTAGATTGGGCTTCATGCCTAATCACAAGACGTTCCATCTCAGGATACACAATCTTCTAGGTGGTTGTCCACTTAGTTGGAAGTCCAAAAAATAACTCTCAATAGCCCTGTCTTCTGTAGAAGCAGAATACAAGGCTATGCGACATGTCACCGCTGAGATAAGTTAGCTTATTAGACTCCATTATGAGATGGGTATCACAGACATTGCACCAATACCTTTAAATTGTGATAACTTGGCTGCCATTCATATAGCTAAAAATTCAATATCTCACGAACGAATTAAACATATAGAACTAAATTGTCATTTTGTTGTGATAGGTTGCAGACAGGCTTGATTCAAGTCCAGCATGTCCCAAGTGCACAACAACTAGCTGATGTAATGACTGAGCCTTGGCTTCTACTAAAAAAAGGCTTTTAGTGATTAACAATATTAATAGTTAATGATGATAATTTTTGTCTGTAATGATAATAACAGCCAAAAATAGAGTTTGTCTCCAGTGGTCGCTAAAGGTCTGTCGTTAATAGTATTTACGACCAACCAAATATTCATGGTCGCTAGTACATTAACAACTAAATATATACATTGTCTCTAAGCAAATAGCGATGAACCAAATACCTTGGTCGCCAATACATTAGAGACTAACGTGAAGTTGTTCCCTAACGCTTTAGCGACTGTAATATATTTGATTGCTAATGTTTTAGTGACAGACAATATAATTGGTCGTTAACATCATTTGCGGCCATTATTTGTGACAATAGGGTGATAGAGAAAATGTGTACCTAAATTCAATATTTTGGTCACTAGTGTTATTAATGACCAAATTTTATATGGAATCTTAGGACCAAATTTTGCATGTAATATGTTTTTTTTTCACTTTTCATATCACTCTACCTAGATAAAATGTTGACAACACTGTAAGTTTATAATCATGAGATTCCTCATATAAAAATGCTTAGGCATCTTCATTGATAACCACACGACTAATATACTATAAAATTGTTCTACAATATCAAAAGCTCTACAACAACATTCTGGAAAGCAACTATAAAAAGTAAATGATGAAATGACTTGTAAACAAATGTCGTATAATGTGACAAAACTTCATAATTTGCAATTGAATGTCATTGCATTAAAAAAAATCCTATTCACTAGCTACCAAATCTTTTCGTTTAATTTGTACAATAATAGTCTCACCATTCATATAAATAGTTACACCTGCAATCACAAGAAGATAAAGATAATAAGTAACACAAGTATTGACAATACAAAATCTTTAGTGGTGTCCAATGAGAAATGGTAAGTCATAGCAAGAGAACATTTCACCTTTTTAAATGTAAAAATCGTTACAGAACTTAATCATAATAAGCAGTAGAGACAAGAACAATGGAAAGAAGCATTTTAGATTTGTATAACCTTACAAGCTGGAAAAATGACAAGTTTTAGAAATAGGGAAATACTACATTCATGTAGTACAAAAACATCTACTAGCATGACCTTAAAAACTAAGCATAAGACTATCAACTAATGCTTTTAAACTGGCCAAGACAATTGTGCAAAAAGTGTTCAGAAACAACCATTACATTTGTCCATGAATTGCTTACAAATTTTGATCAATTACTGCACCATAAAAGTAATAAGGTAATGACCAATAGACCATAACTTAAGCTATATATTGCAGAATAAAACTGCAAAAATTTCACATTATAGCAGCGGCAAAATCAGAGGACAAAACAGACCATGAGTATCTTTTAATCGTGCTCAAACTGCAGCTAGAAACAACTTAAAATATTGAGAGCTTGATAGACAATTGGTGCAGACCATTGAAATCACCACCCAACACCTGCTAAAATAAGGTTATCTTGTTTAGTGTTTGTTGTAGGGAAAAGGCAGGCCAAGGCTAGGTTTGTTTATCATCACCAGGATGCTGTCTTGGTCTTACAAAATCTTATGTAAACGGAAAGCTGTAATGTATGTCTTACCTTTAGATAACTGTTAGATAGAAAAAGAGAACAACAACAGTTGCTGGAACCACAGCAGCAAAGATAACTGAATACCCAAACCAAACAAACCAATACATCATCAAATCAAACCAAACAAACCAATACATCATCTATCCCTCCCAAATAAAATATGCTAAGGTCTCAATGAAATATACTACGAAACAGAATCATAGTTTACAGTAGACTAGATATGAAAAAAGTATTTCATATTTGTACAGAAAAGAAAAATGCATTCGTATTTGTACAAAAAAGAAAAATGCATTTCATATTTGTATAACCTTACAAGATGGTAAAATTGCAAGTTTTTAAAATAATGGAACAAAACATTCATGCAGTATAAAAACATCTACCATCTTGACCAAACCAAGCAAACTATCAAGTGTTCAGAATAAAACTTCTCATACTTTTCTTTTCTTTTTTTGTCTTGTCTCTATCTTCTTCTTCCTTTGCTACTTTTGACAGCCATGGCATTGGTTCCTAACTTAGTTGTTGATGCTTTTGAAATCAAGGAGTTTGTTCCAGTATACTTAGACCTAATATGACGGATAGGCCGGCCTGTTACAAGATTATGTTTACTTACCTTTGTTATTTGAATAGTTTTTATCTTTAGTATTTAAGTTAGTAATAAAGAGAGCAGTTTAGATATTGTTTAGATATTTATATTTACATTAATCAGATAGATTTGTTATAGGAATATTTGAATTGATAGACTTTAGAATTATATAAAGGGAGGGTATGTAACCAGGAAGGCACACTCAATAAACAAGATTATCCTCTTCTAATCCTTTCTCTATCTATCCAATATGCTATCCTTCCCTTCCTCTACAAGCTTCTCCTCATCTCTTCCTTGTACGTTTATCCCTCCGGACACCCAACTTTTGGCATATCAGAATTTGCCACTAGGGTCGACTTTGCTTTTTTATTGGGACTGGCTATGGCAATGCCGTCTCTGATGTACTTGTAACTGTAAGTAATCTCAATCTCATCCTATAATACATCTGTAAGTGTAAGTAAGGCAATCCCCAGATGCTCATTCACAATTCTCTCTAACTTGTTAATGTTAGTTTGTCCTTGGGTTGAGACTGGAGGAACTCTCCGCTTCAGATTTTTTTTCCATCCTGCAGGTATTATTCTTGGTTGGTAGCTAGTTTTTCTAGTGGATAGTTTTCAGAACAATAAGGGCAACAGGGTTGTACAGGTTGGTTCTAACCTTGGTATTTAGCCAATTTATTGTCTTTTCCATTATCACAGTTCAAGCCGGTGAATTCACCATACTAGCCACAAATAATATCAGGCTACAATTTACCAACCGTCATCATCATCACATCCAAAATATTTCCCCTAAAATACCATCACCCAAAGACTGAAAAGCACCAAAAGACATTCATCCTAATACTACCACTGCCTAATAGAAATTGTTCAACACTTTGTTTCCAACCCTGATTTCTTCATCTCCCATTCATAATCGTTGACAAATCTATTCGGAGGCGCGCACAAAACAAGTTCTAATTTCTTTTATAACATACAAAGAGTATATACATTCAAACAAACAAGAATAGTACCAAGATAAAAAAAATTATAGAGAACGATGCGATTGTTTTTTGTTTTGTATGCTCTTTCACACTAACAAAGATACACATACATACATACATGTACAAACTAAATGAACATGCATAGAGCATTCAGTTTCTTCTGTGATTAGAAAAGCCATGCAGCCCATACATACACATGACAGAAGTGGAATTAGAATGATCAGCCACAAAGAATCTTTTTAAACATAACCTTGTTATAGAAAATTGACTCTGCATCTCTTACTGAAATCTTCACAGCGGCAGCAGGATGAGGAGATGAGGAATTGATCGAAGTGTAATTGATGAGAAAACCAAATTAATCCATCTTCAGGTATATAGGGGAGTGAATTGAAATAGACAACATACAAACAACTTTAAGTAATTGATATTTAAAAAAAATCTAAATAGAGGGCTTATGCTTTGGCGACACTTGTGAAAAATTAGTGCACCATATTGAAAACTTATTTTTTTTAAATCATTGAAATACTTCTTACTAATTAAAAAAGTAATCCACATTACATGCCCTACCTACTTTGATAGGAATGTTATCATCTATCCAAACTTTGAAACTTGAAGAACCATTAAACAACTTGAAACATAAACTTAAAGTCAAATTACATTGATTCCGCTCTAAGTAACTACCATCTTCTCAAAAAGGAATGATATTGCTATCATCTGATCTGAGTGATCAAAGTGCCATCTATCGTCTTTTATAAGGCTTTTTGATTTTTCACCTCTCTAACTTGTATCTCCACCTTCTTGTAACCCTTTTCATAAACCCATTTCATCCCAAAGATGATTGCCTTTGCTTCATCATTCATATTAAGCACCACGTTGTGTTGGACTTTATTAAATACCATGATGAGCTCACCCTTCCAATTTCTCCAAATGCCAGCCAAGACTCTTGTTCTCCTTAATAGACCAATTCAGTTTTATGCTGTCCTGCATAGGAGGAACCCAGCCATTAACACTAACAGGAGAGGAACATCTGTTTTGACCTGAAAATAGATAGTTATTAGTAAAAGCAAGGTTGCTTATATTGAAAACTTAATTTGATAATACTGTATTGTTGCTTTAAAAAAAATTGATACTATATATTACTGCCAACCAAAAAAATAAGTTTTTAACGATGAAAAAAGATTATGGTCATTAATATGACAATTATAGCGATAAATATACCAGTTTTTTTTTTTTTTTTGAAGAGCTCAAATTATGATGAACAATATTTTTTTTTGATAATTATAGGCACATGGCCTAGGGTGCCGCAAGGGCAAATCAAACAACACCGACTCGACTCAACTTTTACATACCTTTCTAATCCTACCTTACACAGACATTACACGGACATCTTACTAAAGCCTAGAGATCTTGTTCTTCTGACGATATGGCGGACATGCTCGTCTTGGGACCGTCCTACACGCCACTCTATTCCTCTTCCAGGCTGGGTAATCGGAGAGTAAACTCCTTTCCCTTACCACCGTCCTTCACGACGCACCTTCATTGATCTCTTCTTACAACATTTCCCTTGCATCTCTGACGATATGGCCGCCGGGTAATCGGAGAGTAAACTCCTTTGAGGATTCGAACTCAGGACCTTCCGTCCCCTACTTCAGTCCTCCACCACTCGGATGTCATCATTAGTAATTTCATCCCGACCACACTACAAATTTGGTCGCATACTTGGTGACAATTGACCCCTTTTTTGTACACACTTCTGATTATAAGAATGCAGAATAAGCAGACACACCTCAGCATCCGAGGTTGCAGGAGCACAAAGACAACAAAGTTCATGCAGCACACTTTACTTCCTCTCCTCTTTATGATAAAAGGGTCTTCTCTCAATAGTCTGTGAATCTATCAAACTTTCCCTTCTGCAATACACTTTTCCTTCTGTAACAACACTTTCCTTTCTTCTCTTCGTTGATGAATATGACGTATCTTCTTTGTTAATCTTAACAGATTGACAAGTCATATATATAATCTAAGGCGAATTAGATACACATCAGTTCGCATTTGAGGAAAATGAAGAACGTACCGGAGTAAGTAGGGGTGAAAGAGGACAAAAACTAGACAATAATGAAGCCGTGGAGAAAAGCGAAAAAACTGATGCCTTATTGACAAACCCATGACATATTATACCGTACTTTTACGAGGCTGGTTATACTCGGATATGAAAAAAGCTTTGTTCTGCTGGCTCCTGGAACTGTCATAGAATGCGTGAATCAATCAAAAGCCGAAAATAAAGCCAGTAGAAAACTGAAAACAATAATGGATACAAAATTAAATAATTACGATAACAACCCAATTGTGTAGAATTTTTGACATCTAGTCATTTCGTAAAGAACCGGAAACGAGGCAATCAAACGCAAAACACAGCCATATATATGTGACTCATACGGTAGCTTCCAGGAAAGATCATCATTGGGTGTCACTAAGTCAAAGATGCCAAAATTGGTAATTACGATAACTAATAATGCAAGGTTTCAGATCTCTATCCACAGTGCCGTGTTTCAGCTAGCCACACGGAGAGTCATATTCATAACAATAAGTTCTTCATTATCACTTCATGACAATGCAAAAATTAGCAATTCACATGCTCCAATCCAACACTGAAGAGACAGACGTAAGTAGTTATGACGGCACATTTTCAGGGGTGTCAACGTGCTCTCATGATCATCATCTTCATAAATATTATGTGCAGAATTGCAACAGCGCACTTAACTGATGACAAGTCAACTCCACTTACAGCTTACAAATCCAGGATTTATATGTTACAGAGTACAAGCTTTCCTGCTTATACCTATCAGAGTACCCGTTTCTGATAATGGCTCACTGCTCTGCACTTTGCTTCCTACTTCTCCTCTTCTGCAGCTTCTCTTCTGCAGCAAAACTGCAACATCGGGTGCTGGACAGTGAGTTTCTCCTTCCTCTTTTTGAGGCAGTCAAACACTAGATGCTTTCATGCATATCCATGTGTCGGATCGATATTGATAACTGTATTACTTCACGTTCATATATATTAAATGCTCATTTCATATGCTGAAGAAGCTTAGTCATGAAAGAAAGAAAATAAACTCATTAGTAGAAGGAATCCTTGAGTCAGAAGTTGCTTGTACCATTTCTTTCAATGCAACCATAAGCAAGTGATTTGTGGGATAAACAGGGGTTCTTCCAAATGGGAAATTCGAAGAGTCACCTCACCCATCTAAGCTCCATAACAAGAGGATAATAGGGAGGCACTCACTCCCCAAATGGGAAATCAGTGGCCTGGTTCAGTATGTCTCAGGTGGACCCCAACCAGGTGGCTTCTACTTTGCTGTGCCACGAGGTGTCCACGCAGTCAGGCTGGGAAACAAGGGTTCAATCTCTCAGTATGTCAGGGTTAAGCCCGGTAAGATCTATGCATTCACTTTCGGCGCGACCAAGACATGTGCCATAGATGAGGTAATGAGGATATCAGTCTCATCAGTGGGAGGCAACGTCTCAGCATCATCAGACCTGCCAATCCAGACTCTATGGAGCAGCAATGGAGGAGATACCTACTCGTGGGCTTTTAAAGCCAAGGGTAAGCTAGTGAAGGTCACCTTTCACAACCCTGGTGTCCAAGAGGACCCAACATGTGGGCCACTTTTGGATGCCATTGCTATCAAACAGCTACCACGTGCCAAATACTCAAGAGGTAATTGATGGTCTCATTCAGATTTGGCTGAAGAGTTAGTGACCTTTTCATTACCGCCCATTGAACTGTTATACTCATATTCACCACGTTTTGATGCTGTAGGTAACCTAGTTAAGAATGGGGACTTTGAGTGCGGCCCTCACACATTTGAAACTTTCTCAACTGGGGTTCTACTTCCTCCAAAAATGCAAGATGCCAACTCGCCTCTTCCGGGTTGGATCATCGAGTCCCTGAAGCCCGTCAAATACATTGATTCAAAGCATTTCCTAGTGCCTTCCGGGAAAGCTGCCATTGAGATAGTTGGAGGAAGGGAGAGTGCTATATCCTAGATAATAAGAACAGTCCCTAACAAGTTTTACCTCCTCACATTCTCAGTGGGAGATGCTAAGAACGGGTGCCATGGGTCGATGATTGTACAAGCATTTGCGGCCAGGGATAGCCTCAAGGTTCCTCATATAAGCCATGGGCATGGTCATTTCGTGCATGCAAGTCTCAGGTTCAAAGCTATTTCTAAGAGGACAAGGTTGACATTCCTGAGTGACTTCTATCACACAAGTATTGTTGACTTTGGACACATGTGCGGCCCTGTTCTGGACGATGTTAGAGTTGTGCCTCTTAGACACTAGAGGGTTACTCAGCTCAGGAGAAAGTACAAAATCAAAACATAATGTCAGCATATCAATATAATTCATGATTTGTAGTAGTATCTGATACGTTTGAGTTATATACTGACTCGGATAGCAGATTTTAATTAGAAAAGATTCATAAGTATGAAGTTTACAGGTATGAAATGAGAAAGGCATGCATGCATGGTCGATCAATAAGATGGATTTCAAAGTACACATAATTAAGAAAAACAAAATTTATGACGCGCGCGCGTGTGAGCCCCATTTTATCGCTTCCCAGGCGATTTCAGAGGCGATCTTCATCGTTCTCCCTTTCTCGATTGTTCGTTCAACGAGATCAAACCCAGTAAGGTGTGCCTTATCTTGGGTCTTTATCCCCCCGCCAATTCCTGGTTTCCCCACGCTAGTAGCAGCTTCTCGGTCTGGATTGGGTTTTGGTAGAGTTGCCCCTTCCGATTTCGATTCAGATTGGCTGTGTGTCTTCCTCGTGCGGGTCTCAGTTGGGCGCTAGTCGATTGGAACAACCTCTTCCGGTTTTCGTCACAGGTTAGCTTCTGTTCGTGGTCCAGGCCTTCTCGCGTTCCAGTTGATGTTTTATCGGAACTTTCCTCAGGGTTGAGTTAGGTTTCCGATTCTGTCTTGGCTGCTAGTTCCCCGAAGTATCTCCCGCGTGCTTGCCCGTCTCCGGGTCTGTCGATTGAATCTACTAGCTCATCAGTTCTGGTTGGTGGTGCTAAGAAAGGATTTCTTCTCTTCTGGGCTGATCAGATTAGGCGTGTGTGTTCTTCTGTTGTGGGGATTGTGTTTCTTTCCGCCCAAGTGCAGACGTGTTTGTGCTCGGCCCTGCCTTGAGTTCAGTCCTAGAGATTGATTCCGTCCTGGTGAAGTCCCGTCTCCTTGGGGACCACTTTCTTGTGAGAGGGTGTGCCGGTTGCGGGTCTATGCCCAATTCGTTTGGGGTGCTTTTGGCTGGTGGGTGTTTCCCTGGCTAAGTAGTTTTCGCGGTGCTTGCTGTAGAGCAAGTGGGTATTCTCAGTCAAAGTTTCAGAAGACTTTGTTTTTCGGGTTGACCGATTTCAGTGTCCCGTTTTTTGGACTCGTGGTTCTGAGCTCATCTCTTGTGGCCGATTGGTGGTGCTGGTGAGTGCCCTCTGCGCAGATTTGATCGGTGGTCTTGGCTTGATCGATTTGTTTAGGCCTTTCCGGATCCCTCTGTCAAATGAGTTGTTTAACGCTCAACTGTAGGCGCTTAGGTAAATCAAAGGCAGTCTATTGGGTTAAGAGCTTGATTCTTAAACTTAACCCAGATATCATCTTCCTCAGTGAGACTCATAAGTCAGACATTGATATGGAGTTCTTCTTTGGGATGTTCCCTCTAT
Source organism: Limonium bicolor (assembly GCA_023374045.1). NCBI lineage: Eukaryota > Viridiplantae > Streptophyta > Magnoliopsida > Caryophyllales > Plumbaginaceae > Limonium > Limonium bicolor. The sequence continues at coordinate 214,194,483 of CM041780.1, read as the reverse complement.
ATTGCGGTCTAGCGGTTTCTAGCAGAGGGAGGAGCGGTGGTCTCTGCCTTATGTGGAAAAACGTCCTAGGATGTTCGATGATCTCTCAGTCTAGGCACCATATGTCCGCCAATATGACTATGCCGGGTGACCTTCATTTTGTGTTTACCGGGTTCTACGGGTGGTCCAATTGGTCTCTTAAGCACTTATCCTGGAAACTGCTCCGAATTCTTGGTAAGCAAGTTAGCTTGCCCTGGGTGATTGCCGGGGACTTCAATCAGATTCTGCATGCCTCAGAGAAGATCGGGGGTAGAATCAGGCAAGAAGTTCACATGGCCCCGTTCAGAGAGGCCATTATTGAGTGTGATCTCCACGATATCGGTTTCTTTGGTGAGGGCTCTACTTTTACCAATTGCCAGGATGGGGACTCCCATTCTCACAGTAGATTGGATAGAGTGTTTTGCTCCTCGGCTGGACTACAGACCTTCCCCAATATTTCTGTCGAACATCTACCCCGGGAAGCTTCCGATCACTGTCCTCTTTTTATTAGGTTCTTTGGTGCTCATAAAGAACCGGCAAAAATTTTCAGATTTGAAAATGGTTGGTGTTTGGATCCCTGCTGAGATAGTTACTGATGTCTGGAGTAACAACTTTCCTATCATTACTACTTCTCTGGATCTATGTTCTCGGAAACTAAGTGAATGGAAGGGGTGGTCGATCTCCAAGATTAAATGGAAGATCATAAATAAGAAGAAAGAGTTAGGGAAGATCTCTATTAGTGATAGCTCTTTGGGAGCTATCAATAATAGGAAGAGGCTCCTCTTGGAAATTGAGTTACTTTCTTTCCGGGAGGAAATATGGTGGAAGCAACGATCCAGAGATAAGTGGATTAAGGAAGGAGATAAAAATACGGGTTACTTCCATGCTAGGGCTTCTTCAAATAAAAGATCCAAAGAGATTTTTGGTCTCCTGAATTCCGGGAACAGTATGCAGTATACTTGGCAGAGTATAGAAGGCATTGCAGGAGAGTATTTCCAAGATCTCTTTTCTTCCTCCCATCCCCAGGTGGATAGGGACCTTTTGGGAGCGGTGGAGGGCCGACTAAATGGTAACTTTATTTCTGAGCTGAGCAGACCCTATACTAGAGAGGAAATCATTTTCGCGGTGAAACAATTAGGAGCCAACAAAGCTCCTGGGCCGGACGGATTTAATGGTAAATTCTTTACCACTTTTTGGCATATCATTGGAAACCAAGTTATAGATGCAGTCTTGCCTATTCTTAGAGGCCAGCCTCTCCCTGATTCATTGAATGAGTATTTTATCACTCTTATCCCAAAGATGGCGGGGGCGACGGAGATTGATAAATTTAGACCGATTGCACTCTGTAACTTTACATACAAGATTGTTTCCAAGACCCTGGCTAATAGGGTTCAACATATTCTTCCGCATCTTATCTCCCATAATCAGTCAGGGTTTGTGAAAGGAAGGCTCATTACCGACAATATCATTCTAGCAGGCGAGCTCCAACATTTTTTAGAGAAGAACCAAGCTGTTAAAAATGGCTTCTTTGCTCTCAAGTTGGACTTTAGCAAGGCCTATGACAGATTAGAGTGGAGCTTCCTCCAAGATGTTCTCCTCTCCATGGGTTTCCCTTCTCATTGGATTTCTCCAGTTATGAATTGTGTCCGCTCAGTCAGATGTGCCATCCTCATCAATGGCAAGCCTGGCAACTCTTTCGTCCAGTCTAGGGGCATTCGACAAGGTGACCCTCTCTCTCCTTTCCTCTTCATTTTGGCTCAGGAAGCGTTGTCCAGCTTACTTAATAAGTCTGATACTAATGGAGATTTCCATGGTATCAAGCTCTCCCCCCTCTGCCCGTCCATATCTCACCTAGCCTTCGCTGATGACCTTCTCCTCTTTGGTAAAGCCACTCCCACTAATATATCCTGCCTGAACCATATTCTCACAAAATTTCTTCTAGCCTCTGGCCACAAAATCAATCACCTCAAATCTGAATTGGTGTTCAGCAAAAGATTATCCCTCCCCATTAAAGACAATCTCTCTAGCCTTCTGAATGTCCAAGAGGTTCCTTGTTTCTCCAAATACCTGGGCCTTCCCCTCAAGATAGGAAGGAGAAAACATGATCTCTTTATCTATCTAATTGATTCTGTTCACAAAAGGGTTTCCAGTTGGACTAAACCCATGGCACAAGCAGCTAGATCCGTCATGGTGTCTAGTGTTCTCCAGTCTATACCCAACTACACCATGTCCCTATTTGCTCTTCCTAAGGGTATTATCGCGAAACTCAATTCTGCTTTCTCCTCCTTCTGGTGGGGTGGGAAAGTCGATAAAAAAGCCCTCCACTGGACCAAATGGTCTAAGGTTTGTGATCCTCTGGACCAAGGAGGCCTTGGTTTCAGAGAAGTGGAAAATTTCAATAAAGCTCTTTTGGTTAAACAGCTGTGGAGATTACTTTCTTGCCCGGGGTCTTTAATAGCTCAAGTTATGAAACATCTCTATTACCCTGACAACAATATTTGTGATTGCACCTTTTCAAACAAAGGTAGCCCCATATGGAAGTCCATCTCTTCGGCCTTGGATTTGCTTAGAGAGGGAGCTCGCCCTCTTCCTTTGATGGGGGATGAGACTCAGTCCCCTAATTCTCTTGATTTGGGGAGTTCTAATCAGTGGACTTGGGTTTTTTCCAAAGATAACAAATTCTCCGTCAAATTAGCCTATCTCTCTCTGGTAAAAGACTCAGGGGTGGAAAGCTCTTCCAATCCTCCTCTCTCCATCGGTAAGATTGGGAAGAAGTTAACTAGCTCTATCTGCTGCCCTAGAGTTAAACTTAATCTCTGGAAGTTCTTGGGGAATATTATCCCTTGTCAGGATAATCTGGCTAGACGGATTGGGGGTGATTCCAAGTGTTTCTTCTGTGGGGATAAGGATAATTTGGCACATTGCTTCTTCTATTGTTGTGCTGTTAGAGAGATATGGAGGGGCTTGGTGGATGTGAATGAAATTCCTAATAATGTGGATGAAATGTTGGACTGGTTTTTTCGGATGTCGGAGGGGTGGAGTGCGAAGAAGCTATCTCTTATAGCTAACATGCTTTGGGTCATTTACGCTTCGAGGAACAAAGTCAAACATAATCCAGAGCTTTCTTGGTGGAAAGAAGTTGAGGTAAACAATTCCTTTACTGAAGCCTACCTTTCGGTGATGAAGGTATCCTCTCACACTAGTACAAAAAACGCCTATTTCGGCGCCCTTATTTCGGCGGTTGTAACAACAACCGTTGAAATAGGTGCCCCGAAAATTCTATGTCTAAAAAAAGGCACCTATTTTGGCGGTTCCTAGCTAGGAACCGCCGAAATAGGTACCTTTTTTTGAAATAAAATTTTCGGGGCACCTATTTCGGCGGTTCCTAGCTAGGAACCGCCGAAATAGGTGCCTTTTTTTAGACATAAAATTTTTGGAAGCCTATTTTCCCGTTTTTTTTCAAAAAATTCAGTCGGCGGGAAAATTTCAGCCTATTTCGGCGGTTCCTAGCCCTATTTTCCCGTTTTTTTTTTAAAAAAATCGGTCGACGGGAAAATTTCAGCCTATTTCGGCGGTTCCTAGCCAGGAACCGCCGAAATAGGTGCCTTTTTTTAAACTAAAATTTTTGGAAGCCTATTTTCCCGGGTTTTTTTTCAAAAAATTCGGACCGCGGGAAATTTCAGCCTATTTCGGCGGTTCCTAGCTAGGATCCGCCGAAATAGGTGCCTTTTTTTAGACATAAAATTTTCGGAAGCCTGTTTTCCCGGTTTTTTTTTTCAAAAAATTCGGACCGCGGGAAAATTTCAGCCTATTTCGGCGGTTCCTAGCTAAGAACCGCCGAAATAGGTGCCTTTTTTTAGACATAAAATTTTCAAAAGCCTGTTTTCCCGGGTTTTTTTTTTTCAAAAAATTCGGACCGCGGGAAAATTTCAGTCTATTTCGGCGGTTCCTAGCTAACCGCCGAAATAGACTTTATTTCATTATATATATCGCAACTGCTCTTCATCTCTCTCCTCTCACGGTAATTTTGCAACTCTAACTGGCGAATGTACTGCTAAACGCTCCTCTCTGCATCTCGCTCACCAGATTGAAAACGGGGTTGAAGTAGTTCATTCTAGAACCGGTAATATACTCGAACTTATCTTTTTCTCATTGGAGAACAAGCTACATACATGCTCTGCGCCTTTCATTCTCTTTGTTTTGTCTACGCATCTCTTCATTCTCTTCTTGTGTCTACGCCTATGTAGTGACAAATCACTGAAACCGCTGCATCTCACTCACTAGATTGAAGACGGGGCTGAAGTAGTTCATTCTGGATCCGGTAATATACTCAAACTTATATTTTTCTTTTTGGAGAACAAGAAACACATGCTTTGCGCCTATTTATTCTCTTCTTTGTGTTTGTGTCTCTTTATTCTCTTCTAGTGTCTGCGCCACTACAATCTCTTCACACTCACGGTGATTTTGCAAGGCGAACAAGAAGCTTACATGCTCTGTGCCACTGTTCATTCTCTTGCGTTTGCGCCTCTACAGAGATGCAAAACTGTTGCATCTCGCTCCCGAGAAAGAAGACGATGCAGCTAATTTTTTTTATTTTTTAAAAAAATACCTATAGCGACGGTTGTTAGCTAGGAACCGCCGCCATAGGTTGTTTTTTTTTTGAAAACCACCTATGGCGGCGGGTCCAAGCGAACAACCGCCGCCATAGGTGTGTTTTTTTTTAAAAAAAACAACCACCTATGGCGGCGGTTGTAGCTAGGAACCGCCACCATAGGTGTTCTATCTCGGCGGTTGACAACCGCCGAGATAGGGTCTCATACCTATTTCGGCGGTCTCCATTTCGGCGGTTCTAGAACCGCCGAAATAGACCTTTTACAACCGCTGAAATAGACCCTTTTTGTACTAGTGTCACCTCTTTTCTCCTAGGATTTGGCATCCTCCTCCGTCAGGTTACCATAGCATTTGTACGGGTATGCTTGCTAGTTGTCATGGTGACCGGATCATTGCCGGTATCATTCGTGATGACCATGGTTTGCCAAGTGTAGTTTTCAATCGAAGAATCTCCAGCACCTGTAGTGTGCAGTATGCTGATATTAAAGTAAAAAGAATTGCCATGGAGCTTGCCTTCTCGGTGGGTAGCCATAGTATTTGCTTTGAATCAGTTGACAAATATTTCGAGGATATCCTCATTTCGGGGAACATTAGAAGACCCAATGCCAGTTGGGAAGATATCTTGAGGGTGAGAGGACTCATGTCTAACTTCGCTAGTATTATTAAAAGGGATGATCTTTTATATGATTCTTATCTGATAAAGATTATTTGTAATTGGGGGAATCCCTTTTTTGAGAGTAATCAGGTGTGGATGGGGGAGCATGTTCCCCCTAGTATTATTATGGCTTGTAAGCTAGACTTTGAACTAGCATGACATGAGGGTTTTCTCCCTTGTGCTTGCTATCCTTTTTAATATATGGTCACAATGTTATCAAAAAAAAAAAAAATAAGATGGATTTCAAAAGTTTTTTCTTTTACTTGTAGACATTTATGGGAGCACACATGAGAAAAAGAAAAAAGCTTTTGAATTCCATCTTACTGATCGACCTTCAGACTCCAAGTACCCGATAATATATATAGATCAGCAGAATTCATTATACACGAAGAGGCATATTGTCTGATGCGGTCATTTTCAGAAAAACAGCCCACAGGAATACAGGATGGCCATGGAAACTTCAACCTGATTTGTCTACCTTCAACGATACTTTTAATGAAGTACTTAAAAGCCGTTATCATTCGTATGAATGTTCTGCAAAACCTATCACACATGCACAGCAATATCATTAATGATTGCCAGTTTCAAACTTGCTTTTTCAAGATAAGTTGATTCCTACTTCACACCCTAAGAGTGCGCCACAAAACGGGGAAAAAGTATTGGTAAACGTCCACATACAAACAGATTAGGCTTTATAAATTATAAGCTCCGCTATAACTTAGTATTAGTTTAATATAATACTCTACTACCTTATTTCTATGACCCCTGAACCGAGACACAATCTTAGAGTTCACAAATGCTAATTAATGCAACGCAAGTAGGGTGCATTGGAGACTTCAAAGTTTCAACGAACAGTGTCAGGGTGCCAGTGAAGAAGAAGAGAGAGACAACTAGATATATCGAACGGCGCATTTTGTGCCCATCATCAGACACGGTTTCCTAATCCCTCTCACAATCCCTATTTAAAGTATTACAGGTTGAAGGATCCTGACGAATTATCAGTGACCTTGAACTTCTAAACTTCCAAAATGAAGCTGTATGTATAAATAGGGTGATAGCTCTGGTAGCCAAAGATGCATTTCCATTTTAAACTATAGCCTATAAACCATAGATATAAAGAGGATCTTATCCTGTATATGGCATAATGGCCCTGAACTATCACGCTCTGTTTTGCTTTGGGTTACTTTTTCTCTTCAACAGCTTGACTTCTTCAGTGAAAAGTTCGCCACTTCGACTTGGTGAGTAATTCATCATCAAATATAGACTCTGCATTTCGATAACTACCTTTTCCATATATTAAATATTGTACCGCAGTACCAATCATAGTTTATATATCTACTCCTATCTAGTAGTATATCATAGCATTAACACGGCTGTGAAGCTGAGTTCTGGGTCATCTAATAGCACCACCCAATATACAAGAGATATCAGTGTTGGCAACAAAAATTATGAATTATCTATTGAAATCGACTGTTATTGCCCCTCACCGTACGTGATTAATGACACGTACATGATCAACTTCTCTCAAACAGGAAATGGCAACAAGGATAATCTACCAACCAAAAGACCCAAAAACAAGAAGGCGGAGTATCTTGATGGTGAGTTTAGATGCTAGCATATACGCGCGGAGAAGCTTCACCAATTTTCCTCCTCTATATCTCTCTTCGGAACTTCTTTTAAACTATTCTCATATTTTTTTCAATTGGCCTTTGTCGTTGAGTAGTCATAGTACACTAGGTACTGATTGATGGTCACTAAAGAAATTTCGGCCGTCAAAGATGCCATACTCATTATATTAACAGTTATGCTCATCAGGGTTTCTCCCAAACGGGCATTTTGAAGAATCCCCAAAGGCATCAGACCTGAACAACACCAGGATCATAGGGAAGCATTCCCTCCCTAAATGGGAAATCAATGGACTAGTGGAATTTATCTCGGGTGGGCCCCAGCCAGGTGGCTTCTATTTTGCCGTGCCACGTGGTACCCACGCTATCAGACTTGGAAATGAGGCCTCCATCTCTCAATATATCAAAGTCAATCCAGGTCAAATATATGCTTTGACCTTTGGAACCACAAGAACATGTGCCCAGGATGAAGTGCTGAGGGTCTCAGTGTCCTCTGGAGTCAGCACTCAAACAGGAGATTTACCCATTCAAACTCTTTACAGTAGCGATGGAGGAGATACTTATTCCTGGGCATTTGAGGCAAACACCGAGACAGTGAAGGTGACATTTCATAACCCCGGGATTCAAGAGGACCCCACTTGTGGGCCACTTTTGGATGCTGTAGCAATAAAAGAGATGCTACCCATCCGATACTCCAAAGGTTAGTCTAAATGGTAAAATGGTATTAGACCATAGATTGATCAAAATAATTTAGATGTATATAACACTTCCTGAACTTCTTAAGAAATCAGTGACAACTGGATCACTTTCTTCAACCAATCGAATAAACCTGTTGATTTAATAGGTTAAGCAAAGTGCTTCCTAGTTCCTATAGTTTCTTTTTGTCATCTACCGATCAACTATGGTAAATCATTAATTGTATTTTCATCAACCATCGTCCTAACTTGTAAATGAATTTAATTACATCTCTGGTATTTTTTTTAAAAACATGGAAAGTTTTGATCAAGTTTAAGTGTGCTGATTCAGGAAACCTGGTGAAGAACGGTGATTTTGAATATGGCCCCCATATATTCAAGACCTTCTCAACTGGGGTACTCATACCTCCAAAGTTTGAAGACTCAATATCGCCACTCCCCGGTTGGATTATCGAATCCCTAAAACCAGCAAAGTATATAGATTCAAAACACTTCTTTGTACCCCAAGGGAAAGGTGCAATTGAGTTAGTGGGGGGAAGAGAGTGCGCTATAGCTCAGATCATTAGAAGCAGACCTGGCTGGCTGTACCTGCTTACTTTCACAATTGGTGATGCCAAAAATAGCTGTCATGGATCAATGGTTGTTGAAGCATTTGCTGGGAATGAAACAGTCAAAGCCCAGCATGAAAGCCATGGGAAAGGACATTTTAAGAGTGCAACTCTTAAATTCCGTGCAACAGAGAGCAGAACAAGAATTACGTTTTGGAGTTCTTTCTATCATACTAGCATCGAGGATTATACATATATGTGTGGCCCTGTTATAGATGATGTTAAAGTTGTACCGGTTCGTTATTAAGCATGGACAATATGAGACACTATGGCGGAGATTGTAAACTTGATAGTTGTTCGGAAGTTCACAGTCTCTTCATCATGTTTGTATCATCTGACTCTCGAAAATAAAGGTTCACAACGTTAATAAAGCTAAATTGTTAAACTTGCTTAGCCTGTCCATTTTTTGTTCCCAAACAGGATAAATAAAGATGTTCACTATTCAATCACATTTAACCCCAAACAAGAAATCTTTTTTTTTTTATCAGGACCCAAACTAGAAAACTATCATAGAGCATACAAGTACAGCAAGATCAATCAGGAAACCAAATATGCCATATATAACGTGCTATATAGACAGCGACATTAAAAGCGATGGCTGATAATTAGGGATGAGAAAGCACACCTCTATCCACTACTAGGGAAATGGTCTACGGCAACGGTTTTTTTTTACTTTTCGCAACGCATTTATGCGTTGCCAGGGTCTTTACCAACGCATAACAAAGCGTTGTGTTAGATCGCGTTGCCAGGTACTATTGCAACGCATTTTTAAAGTGTTGGTACAGGTAGAAAATATGCGTTGCCATTGCTCGCAACGCTTTTACCAACGCATTTAAGTGTTGTCACTTGACATCTTCATTTCCTTTCTGGGAGCAGTCTCGCAACAGTCTCGCAACAGTCTCACAACACTCTCGCAACAGTCTCGCAACAGTCTCACAACACTCTCGCAACAGTCTCGCAACACTCTCGCAACACTCTCGCAACACTCTCGCAACACTCTCGCAACACTCTCGCAACACTCTCGCAACACTCTCGCAACACTCTCGCAACACTCTCGCAACAGTCTCGCAACTCTCTCACAACGGTCTCACAACGGTCTCACAACGGTCTCACAACAGTCTCTCAACACTCTCGCAACAGTCTCACAACAGTCTCACAACGGTCTCACAACACTCTCACAGCAGTCTCGCGACAGTCTCGCAACACTCTCATAACAGTCTCACAACGCTCAGCCAACGCTCACACAACGCCAAGCCAACGCTCTGGCAACACTCAGCCAACGCTCTCACAACACTCAGCCAATGCTCTCACAACACTCTCACAACACTCAGCCTGCATTTCCCCACACTTTCCCAATACTCAATTAAGTAGATTTTATACAACAGATCACAATACATAAACATTTTTGTATATATGTAATACATCAAGTAGCCAAAACAACCTATTCAAACATCCATAAGATGAGTACGATTCAAACATTCATTGTTATAATCAAAACCAGTGGCAACAACTAACTGAGAGAGGGTTGATAGTAACTAATATCCTCCTAAGATAACCAACAAGTATCTAATATTCCTTCCTTTTGTATCATTTCCATAATATTGAGCAGAGAAGCAAAAACCCAATGGGACTAACTGAGATTTGCTTGGACATCATCTCATAGAAGAAAAAAAGGAGCAAAACATACACACACTTTCTCCAAACGGCTGCTGCACAGATCAGTACCTGAGAAGTAACATAGTTGAAGAAAATAGAATTATTAAGCAACAAGCAGATGCCATAGTTGGTGTAATAAGAAAGATGGTGAAAGATGCATGTAGTACATACATATCAATATATTCCAAACCAAACAAGAGAATACAGAGCTCAAAGGAAAATGGAAAATATAATATCATGGTGCTCTACAACTTTGATCCCTCATAAACCCCAACAGCTAGCATTAATATTAGAAAAAGGTCCATCGAGGTACCATTGCAGATCATGCCAAACGGCAACAAAAGTAAATATGACCCAAACATTGAACACCTTTGTCCACCAAGTGGAACATACATGTACTTACAGTATTATTAACAGATTACATGTTGTATTATATCAGTATACCAAGGCATGCATTCATCAATTAACCATCAAAACAAGCACCTGACTAACCACTTGTAAAAAGAAGCATGTCAATTCTTCCACAAGTCTTAAGGCTGTAGCAATTGTTGATGCACTTCGGCATATTCTCAGGTTCTTCAATTCCATTAACATGCACATTCAAATTTTTGATTGAAATGTAATATATGAGTGCTCTGTTGGCATTCTACACACTTGGCAGCAATCTAAAGCATATGATTGGCATACCAATGACCAGAATCGGAAGTAAAAATGCTGCCCAATGATATAATATATATGCTACCCCCGCCAAATGACTATTTCAGTTAATTAAGTTATATCATCTATTAAAAGAGATAATGGCTTGTGCTTCATATCTATTATAGTACGTAGTTCCCTTTTGCTAGCTGCTGCCTTGTTGAACAAAGAGATAATGGCTTGTGCTTCATATCTATTATAGTACGCATAGACTGGAAAAGCATGGAACAACATGCTTGACAGAAGAACAGCTTTGACAAACAAGAAAAACTTTGGAAAGGGGGAGAGGGAAGCACAATGGGCAATGGCACAGAGAACACTTCATGGACTTCAGCCACCGGAGACTACAGAGCTGTTTAATGACAAGAGTTACAGAGAACTTTCAGAGATTGCTGAGCAAGCAAAGAGACGTGCTGAGGTGGCCCGGTATATACTGTACATTTGTTTTTATGAATATTTACTGATAGTACTATATATAGTAAAATCAAAATTAATTTCATCGATTTTTAATTCTCAGACTGCGTGATCTTCACACACTCAAGGGACATGTTGAGTCAGTGGTAAAGCTCAAGGGACTTGACATCGACACCATCCAACAACATTATACTGTTTGAAACAGAGAGATCAGTAACACATCATTTATCATAAGTTCTTCTAACAACTCATATTAGAGAGAGAGAGACAGAGCTTTATCTATTGGGATTTCACTTTGTTCAACAAGGCAGCAGCTAGCAAAAGGGAACTACGTATTAAAAGAGATAATGGCTTGCTGCCATGGACATCCCAAACCCATGGTAACTTGGTCAGATCAGTACTATCCTATAATGGCTTGTGCTTCATATCTTCACTGGTTTACCATAAAAAGAGATAATTTACCTAAAAAGAGATAGTTTACCTTAAGATAGTTTAATTCTCAGAAGGCTGGTCTTGGTTTCTTAAGCTTGAATCTCCTACAGAAACATAAAAAACATTGCTTCTAAGCATATAAAAGCAACTTAATATTTCAATCCACAACGGAGATTAACTGAAACTTTACAGGACACTTTCTAATCAAAACTAACCTTGAGCTTCTTCTGCATCTGAGCTTCTTGAAACACTTTCTGAATCAGATTCTTCACTTTCCTCCACCTCAATCTTCCGTTTCATCCTTTCAACGGTCTTGTTTAGCTTCTTTATCGTATGATCTTGCTTTTTCATTCGTTTGTCCATACGAGTCACAACCTCAAGTATTTTCCGGAATTTGTAGTCACTCGATGATTCATCCTTTGAAGTGATACTTAAATCTTTGAATTTACCTCGAGAGGTTGATGAAGAAACATCTGATCGAGTAACACCTAATCCTAAACCCCGAACCAAACTCTTGTCTTTACCGATGACCTGTGCAACAGCGTCATCGTCTAATCCCAAGTTCTGACCGGTTTCATTTTGTCTTCCATCAATCTCCCTAATTTGAGACTTCATTAACACATCATTAAAAAAAATTAGATTTATAGCAATATAGTTCAAAAAGATAAGTTTTATATTTATGTACCTATAACATAACTACTATTTAGACTTGAGACGAAAAAAGCTTAATGTATGAAATAAATACCGTCAAATGTGCATCACTTGGACGCTCATGTGTTTCCAGCCATAAAGCTGTCCGAGTAGGACTCTTGTCATCTCTTTTTTTCTGCATACACACACAAGTATTTTAAACAAATAACATCCAAGTTCATTAAACAAACACAAAGTAAACCTAACATCAGCATCAGATTAATCATGAATTGTGTCATAAAAGTGGAAGAAAAAGTTCTAAACCCAAACAGAAGAAGTGTACCATTTCATGACCCACACGTGCATAACTCTTGCTCCCTGCGGTGTGCCGAACTTTATTCTGTGCTTTTGCATGTGATAATCTACCCCTCTGACTTCGTTTCTACAAAAACATTATAATATTATAACTTTAGATAGTATAGATATTTAGTACACTACTAAAATACATAATTAATTGATTCAATTTACCTTTCCTTCATCAGATCTCCAGAAGTTAACTATACTAACCCACTGATCTTGCACAACATCCGGAGGGCAATTACTGAGCAAATGAGTAATAGTTGAGTCTTCATTATAATATTTGGCCTTCAGATAGCATTTGTGCTCTCTCCACTTGTTGCCGATGGACGTTAATATCCATGGTCGAAGAAGTGATGGAAAAAGGAATTTTTGCTACAATAGACAAGTATTCAAATTTAAAAAAAGTTTATGTTTAAAAAAAAAGATCAAACATTGAACACTTACCTCAACTTCTTTTAATATCATATTTTGGTTGTTGAAATTGTTGGCTTTCTTTAAAATATCCCATCGTGTATAGCCAAGGGAGCAAAGCCCTCCATTTCTTGCAATTGTTCCACAAAAAATGCCTAATGCCCCTGCTTCATCTCCTATTGGCTGATTAAGTGCATTCAGCTCAACAATGATCCGATGCCCCACCGGTAGATTCCATACACGAGCCATTATAGTTTTACCACGATATCTCTTTCCATTGGAATCTACAAAAAAAGTAAAATAATCACAAGCATTAACACGAGTTATATCTTTCTTAACATATAAATGACTTGTACCAAACTAGATAAAATAGAGTTAGATTGTAATATGAAAGGTGAAACATGGGCCATTTAACAAGGTTAAAACAGAACTGTTATTTTACCTTCAACATTACAATCAAACGATTGCATTTCATCTTGTCTTTCCTCGTTTCTACCACCATCCTCATTTTGCCTAGTAGAATGCGCTGGCTGCCTTTCGATTCCATTGTTGAAGCTACTTTCTCCTTCACGCTGAAGATCTTCGGTAGAAACGTGTGTTCTTGGCTGAACCACATGTGGAGGAGAATCTTGATTTGCTTGTGAAATCATAAACATAGGCATAAGGTTATCTTATATATTAGCATAGAATAGTTAACTAAACTTTTGTCATTAAGTAAAGAACAAATAAAGACTAAAAAATAGATATAAAAAGTTCATTCAAAATACCTTGACTTTCAGTAAAAATCTGATCTCTTGTACTCGCATTTGCATTAAGATTCGTGTCAGATTGTTCTTGTTCTTGCCTTTGAATTCTAGTGTGAGAACTACTTTCTCCATCACGCAGAAGATCTTCTATAGAAATGTTTATTCGTGGCTGAACCACGTGTGGAGGAGAATCTTGATTTGCTTGTGAAATCATAAACATAGGCATAAGGTTATCTTATATATTAGCATAGAATAGTTAACTAAACTTTTGTCATTAAGTAAAGAACAAATAAAGACTAAAAAATAGAATATAAAAAGTTCATTCAAAATACCTTGACTTTCAGTAAAAACCTGATCTCTTGTACTTGCATTTGCATTAAGATTCGTGTCAGATTGTTCTTGTTCTTGCCTTCGAAATCTCGGAGAAGTTCTAATTGATCTGGTCTTTTGCTTTTTTTTAACTTGAATATACAGATTAAACATATAAAGTTAAATATTATAATAAATTATGTAAATAATAATAAGAACCCAAAAGAACAACATTATTTCAAGTACCATGTCTTTCTTCAACTCGATCATCTCCAACATGTGTTTGAGCATCAGATTGTTTTTGTTTTTTCCTCCTGCTTCCACCCTTTGATCTGCTATCTTCTTGATGCTGCTGCAGATCTCCTGAATTATGAGTGTCTTTCTGTCTTTCAGCACGACTCGCATTTCCGTTGTTCGAGCTATTTTCTTCTTGTTGTGGCATGTTCTTCAAGGGTGGCTTGAAAGAAACTTTTAGCTTCTTTTGCTTCGGCATTCTTACTTTATATCTGAAAAATGGTGATTAAAGATATCAAAAACACATGATTTCATAAGGCTGTCAAGAATTGAGAAAATATGTACTAAGAGAAGCATTTGGTGCTTTCACAAGGTTGTCCTTTCAGAAATCAGAAATCATAAACCAAAACAAAATACAAATGAAAATAACAACAAAATACTAGGCAGTACATGTAATCAGCATACAACACTCGCTGAGTTTGTGGCCACAATGTCAACAACAACACATTATTACATTTCAGTAAGTTAGCTAACATATCAAGTTATCATCTAACAAGAAAGAAATAGGGAGACTAGGCAACAATTGTTCCACTTGAAGCTTCAACCGTAGTTCCTTCAACACCTGCCCTGACCCAAGAATGATTGCCCTCCTCATTGACAAGTAAGTCGTTAAGAAAAGAGACATGGTATGGCTCATCCTCTTGATCCCTCATATAACCTTCTTCTAAATTTGAGCCCCATGTTGGTTGCATCTTCATCACAACAAACCAATCCTCATTTAGTTGGTCTTGAGCATAAAAACTTGTTGAGCTTGTGACGCAAATATATACGGCTCATCAGCCAACCTTTCTCCTGTGTGTATTAAACGAGAGAAGTTGACAAGTGTATAGCCGAAATCATCTTTCTTTAGCCCTCTTCCAGGAGTGGTATCAACCCATTCACATTTAAACATATCGACAGAGTATCCTCCCAAGTACTTCAACGTAACAATCTCTACTATTCGTCCGTAGTAAGCAACATCACCTAAAATAGGATTGTTGTCATTAGCACTTGCATAACTAGATGTTTTAGCAACAACAACAACACCACTGTTTTGAGTGCACTTATCATAGCACTTGGCCCTGAACTTAAACCCATTGACATTGTATGCTTGATATTTTGTGCCCACATCCAATGGACCACGTGCTAGCATCCGTAGTTCAACTGACAAACATTCTGACCCCCTTGTTGACTCCAATTTCAAAACCTAGATTAATTATCATTATTTGTTACTAAATCTTAACATATGAAACTATAAGCTTAGGGATAATATAAATCAAAGTGCTTACATGCTCTCTAAACCAATTATGGAACGTTCATGTTGTATTCGCTCAATCTCATTATATGACAAACGCCTGGGCCGACTACGTCTCCGAATCTCTGCAGCATGTTCTCTATATTCGAGAAGTTAAGTTAATAAGGTCACTAGCAATTATTTAACTAAGTAATCAACTAAGACCAAAAGACTTACTTGAGAAAGTCTTTCAATGTAGGGCAGTTGAATAGGAAATAACGATGTGCTTGTATCATACTTTTTTTATCAATCTTCCATGTAATAGGATTTCCTAGAGGTTTCCCAACTTGTAGAAAGATAGTGTTTTCTGTATGAAGGCTTGAGCTATCAGCAACACTACTCATATCTGCTGGTGTCTTGAATATTTTCTCAAAGTCTTCAAGATAGCGTGAACAAAAATTGACACACTCATCGGCTAGATAGGCTTCTGCAATAGATGCCTCTGGTCGAGCCTTATTGCGAACATAAGACTTTAGCCTACCAAGAAATCTCTCAGCAAAGTACATCCAAGTATATTGCACAGGACCTGAAATCTTTGCTTGACTAGCCAAATGAATCACAAGATGTACCATCACAGTGAAAAAAGAGGGAGGAAATATCATCTCCAAGTGGCACATAATTTCAGGTATGCGTGCTTCCATTTGTTCAAGCTCGTGCACATTCAATACCTTACCACACATGACTCTAAAATAGCCACACAGTTCATATATAACTGCAGTCACATCTCTAGGGAGAAGTCCTCTTAGAGCGACAGAAAGAACTTGTTGCATTAAGATGTGGCAATCATGACTTTTAAGCCCATGTATCTTGCACTGCTCAACATTCACACATCTTGAAATGTTACCCGCATATCCATCGGGAACTTTGAGGTCATGAAGGAATTTGCATAATGTTCTTTTCTCACTTCGAGACATGGTATATGGAGCTGGTGGCAAATACAATCTTTGTCTTGATCCCCTTTCTACCGGATGAAGTTCCTCTCTGATTCCCCAGTCCTTCAAATCAAGACGAGCATTTAGGTTGTCTTTGGACTTCTCTGAATTCAGCAATGTTGAACCCACATTATCATACACATTCTTTTCAATATGCATGATATCAAGATTATGGCGAATTAAATGAGTCTCCCAATAAGGAAGTCTAAAGAAAATGCTCTTCTTTTTCCAAGTTCTTGAGGCATTAAAATCCTGAATCTGCTCTATTTGCTGCAATACAATAGCTCCAGAAGGTGCAGTGGGTGCTAGCCTATGTTCCTCTTGACCATTGAAAGCTTCCTTGTTGAAACGGAACTCATGATCTGGTTCTAAAAAACGACGACTGCCAGTGAAACAATACTTCTTGCTGTTCCTTAGCCATATTGAATCAGTTTCAGAATTGCAAACAGGACACTGTTTCGCACCATGCACACACCAGCCTGAAAGCATTCCATATGCTGGAAAGTCATTTATTGTCCATAGTAATACTACGCGCATCTTAAATGACTCATTTGTAGATGCATCATATACATCTACACCTTGCCACAAATCAAGTAATTCATCCACAAGAGGCTGCAAATACACATCAATGTTCTGTCCTGGACTACTAGATCCTGGAATCAATGTAGAAAGGATAATCGAATCACCTAAGCACATCTCCGGAGGCAAATTATATACGCTTAAGGCTACTGACCAGCAGCTATACGATATGCTTTTGACCCCAAATGGATTGAATCCATCACTAGCTAGGCCAAGCCTCACATTACGAGCCTCAAGACTGAAGTCAGTAAACTTAGAGTCAAAGCTTTTCCAACCTTCAGCATCTGCTGGATGGCTTAACATACCATCCCTTATAAGTCCCTCATTGTGACGTCCCTCCACGTACCATCTCATCAAGTGTGCTGTATGTTTACACATGAACAACCTCTCAAGTCTGGGTTTCAACGGAAAGTACCTCAAGACTTGAGCAGGAACTCCTTTCTTTTTCAATCTCCCGGTTGAAGTACGTTTCCTCGAGACACTTTTCCACCTTGAAGCACCACAACTGGTGCACCTGTCGTCATTTGCTTTATCTTTCCAAAATAACTGACAACCCTTGGGGCAGGCATGAATCTGTTCATACTTCAACCCTAATTTCTCAAAAAACTTTTTGGCTTGCGGAAAAGATTTAGGCAAACTAGCACTATTAGGAATGGCAAGCTGCAAAATTCCCAACAAATCATTGAATGATTTGTTACTCCACTTGTTCTCGCTCTTAATCTGGAACAAGCGAACAATAAAAGATAGTATACTCAACTCACAACCATCCCACAACTTCTGATTTGCATCTTTCAATAGATTAAAAAAACTTTCAGCTTCTTGGTTAAGACCTTGAGAAGATGGGTCCAAACTCTGTGAAGAATCATTGATAAATTCAGCATCACTATCTCTATATCCGTAGGCATCATAAACCAGTTGCTGCATATCTGAATGACGCGGTAACCCTTCTTCAATTGTAGGTTCAGAAGAACTAGAAGCTTCACCAGTATATTCCCCATGATGCTTCCAAATTGTATAACCAACTTGTATTCCGTAAGCAAGCAAGTGATAGTTTACCTCATCTAAGGTTAATATCTTACTATTCACGCATCTTTTACAAGGGCAACTAATTCTATCATCTAGAGGAACACCCTTATTGATCACAAACCTCATGAATTCCTCCACCCCTTCTCGATGTTGAGAAGATCCTAAGGGCCAACTCAACTTCTCCTTAATTATCATTACATCCATGACTTTGAATGCTGAAATAAGAGAAACAACTAAAGAGGTGAGGTGAGGCTTAGGGTGGCAGCAAGAGAGGGAAGGTTCAATGACCTAAAGTATCATGAAAGAAGTTAAACAACTGCTACCTCTTCTCTAGATAAACAACTCACCCTACTCATTGTCCAAACTACACATAATGTAGAAGCATGGCACTTGTGCTCTTTCGATCAGCTAATTTCAGAAAAGGAATATCTATGTTGAGTGATATAAAACACAAGTAATTGGTTACTTAACAAATCTTAACATGCTTGGACTATTGTTTTTAAAGCTATAAAGTAGTTTGTAGAATGGAAAAGTAAAGCAAAGTTGTGCAAGCAGTTTGAGCAGAATTAGAGATTGATGATAAAATAAGGGCTATAGAAAAAAAAAACAAACCAGGAAGGTAGTAGTGTAAGCAGTTTCCCTTTGAGCAGCAAGACGTTGTGCCTTCTGAATTTCCTTAAGAACTGACTGGAAATCCTTGGCAAGCTTAGCGTCAGCAATCTTCTAGGCAGCCTGCAGAATTAATCGTTCAAAAGATTAATAAAAAAAATGAGAAACAAGGAAAAAAAAAGATGTAATAACAAGATCACTTCTTATGAGTTACGGCAAGATCAACCATTACTTACAATAAAATGGTACTATGCAAACAACTTATAACTCGCTTCCTTTGTTGAAAGTCTTCCCATAACTAACATCCTTCGATCATGAAATGGTTAGCTAGCTGTTACCTTTTTTTATAATACAAACCTTAATTTTGTCGCCGCTGCTGCTTCTCCTATTTAATTGCTACTACTAGCTATTTTGTCGCCATTGCTGCTGCTTCTCCTATTTAATTGCTTCTCCTACTGCTGCTGTTTCGGTATGCAAGTAACAAGAGGACTAAGGCTGCAATTTGCAAGCAAGCCTGTAGAGCAAATGGATCGGGCAGAGAGAAAGAGATGAGTCAAAATGTAACAAAGAACAAGTGAACTCTTTGAAGAGATAAATGTTCTATTAGACAGAAGATTCATTGGTCAGTTATGAAATCTTAAACAAGTCAATATATACTTTAATACTATATATGCTTCTCAAGTGACTAGCTAGATTTAATCCCGGAATCATTTATTATATTATTATGTAGCAATAAAGGCAGGTTGCTTCCTTGAGCATGCATGGATACATATACTTTTGAAGAAAAGAATAAAAACACAGAAAAAAATACAGTTAAAACATATATGCAAACCATTACCAACTCTTGACAAAACCAAACATAATAATAGAAACCATCCATAACACCTGAAACTAAATTCAAAACATCGTTCTTATTTACAGTGATATGAGTCATTATAAATTACACTAATCATCAACGTTAAACAGTCTAGAAATAACAACAAAACTAAAAGAAAGAAAGAACTGCCAACGTACGATTAGTACCTGACAAAAAAAAGAAAACAGGAAATAGATTGAAAAACTGGTTATAAATCTGAGATAACATGGATCGGAAAGAGACGACAAACATAAAAAACATATATGAATCAAAACATTAACTGATTAGCAAACTTTGTACACCGCAATCTGAGCAGATGGGACACAACCATGAGCGGTTCCACAGGAAAAACCAAACAAGTCGGCTTTATACACTTCTGAATGATCTTATTCAGTTATACACACACTATACCAGAGAAAAGGGATGATCTTAGGTAACAAACAAAAGGGAAGATCACAAAGCAAAAACAAGCATATTAAAAAAAATACAGAAGCTTATTACTGGTCATGTCATTAGCTATGAAAAGCATGATCAATATAATGGATTAGGTAGATTCCTAAGTACTTCACTCACGTTTATAGTACTCCTGTAGAACAAGTAAGAGCAATTTGTTCACCTTCTGACTATCTTAGCCAAACATATCATTACCTACATATTTAACAGCCCTGTTTTCAAAATGGCAACCTAACTCAGATAGCAAGATGGGTAGAAAAAGTACAATAAGGTACTTGTTCACAACAATAGGACAAAACTTTTTCATCGTTTTATAATATCAACCAGAAGAAAACAATGTTAAACAGATTGGCACACACCTTACAAGAGGTACAATATCAACCATAAGAAAACAAGGTAGAACTTTCTTCGGACTGAATCCAAAGGGTCCGAGAGTCTGAAATGAGAGAGAGATCTAAACACGCATAGAGCTAGACGTGCCCTGACAATTGCTGGGTCAAGTTTTTATATGAACGAGTAACAAACGGAGAGATTAAATCCTCAATCATGAGACAGTAGGAAGGGAAATACTCAAACATTAGCACTAATATAAACAGAAATGACAAAAATGACGCCGAATCCATCACAGATTGAATACAAAACAGAAATGACAGACATAAACACCACAATACTAGATGCGCAAACTTTTAGTTTCCCTGAGACGTCAACAATACTGGATTTCATATCCATTTGATTAATGTGCAGTAATAGAAGATGTACAAGGAGAAAGCAATAGTGAGCTGAATAGAGAGTCGAATGACATCAGTTACAAGAGGTCTTCTCGACATGACCATGCCCTTCTGTTGTTTGGACGGATTCGATCTTATTTTGCCAGTACCTTTCCCTCATTTTACACACTAGCCGTAGAAGAAAACTCAGAAGAAAACGCTCACCTCATAAATGACGACGACGGTGAGTAGCGAGAACTTCACGAGTAGTACCAACTGGAGATTGCAATGCGACTACGGCGGTGAGTAAAGAGAGACCAGCAGATTGAGCGAGGAAGAGGAAGGAGTGAGTAGGAAGATGAGTAGAGATTGAGCGAGGAAGAGGAAGGAGTGAGTAGGAAGAGGAAGGAGCAGCAACCCTAACTAGCAGCGGGAGGGAAGCGAAGTGACCAGCATTTTTTTTTCAAAGAGAAGAGCGTGACCAGGGGCAGCGAAGTGATGTAGGAATTAGTATTTTATTTTATTTACTTAACATATTAGAACATTGCCAACAGTGTTGTGCCAACATGTTGTGAAGTGATGGAAAATATTAATATGTTAGGAGAGTTATTTATAAAAAAAAGTGTTTTAATAAAGTATGTTGGCAGAATAGTGTTGGGATAGGTGATTCCTGTAGTAGTGATCAACTGTAGAATCTCCATGTACTCGATCCCTCGATGAAGCACACGTTTTTGCTTCAACACGGTACAGCAAATCGTCCATTTTTACGGCGAGTGAATGTACTTCCCTATTGTCCTCTCTGGTCCACCCAAGCAGGGGCGGAGCCAGAAATATAAGTTGAGGGGGTTAAAGACAGAATTATAAAAAATTAGGGGGTGTTTTTACTAAATTTTTCTAAAAAAAAAAATTTTACACTACAAATTTATGTAATTTAACAAAGTTAGGGGGTGTTTTGCTCCCTCCAGCCAATGCCTACCTCCGCCACTGCACCCAAGTAGCTTCTCCATTGAACTTCTGATCAACATCAAGAAAGGAATGGCCGCGCCAGCCTTGTTCGTGCGTGCAAACCGCAGTCGGACAAAATACAAATCCAACTCCATTTCCAAGATCACTAGCAACTGAAAAGAACTTCAGATCTTTTATTGAACCAGGATTAGGACGAATCAAGAACAAATCGAGGAAGAAAGGGAAGAATCGGGAGAGGTAGCTACACAGAGCAAAACAGACGTGGAAGGCTTCAAAGCCAAAGAGAAAACACGACTCACACTCACACTCTAAACCCTAGCAACTAAACTTACTTAACTAAAGAAACTAAAGACAGGAAAAATAACACTAAACCAAAACGCACCGTTTTAACTTCATAACAGCCCCCCTCAAAACAAGCACCCTCCATGCTTGTTTTGGCTATACAGAAGTTAAAACGGAAAGATCAACCCAGATCACCGCAGACAACAAGACACAAACCAGAATGATAAAAACTTAATCTAAGTTACAAACATTCTCCACTCCAAGTTGCTTGAGTATAGAAGGATAGGAGCTCCCAGGCAACACCTTCGTCAGAACATCAGCCTTCTGCTTCTCTGAGGACACAAAGTCTACCCGCACTAGCCCTTCAAGAATTTTCTGCCTTACGAAGTGGCAATCCACCTCTATATGTTTAGTCCTCTCGTGAAACACCGGGTTTTTCGCGATGTGAACAGCTGCTTGACTGTCAGACTTGAGAGGAATTGGCCTTATCTCCTTTATTCCCAGCTCATTCAGCAACCTTGTAAGTCAACTTACTTCTGCCACAGCTTGTCTCAAGGCTCTATACTCTGCTTCTGCTGTGGAAAGAGCCACATTAGATTGTTTTTTTAGATTTCCAAGACAAAGCACACTTCCCCGATTCAATGTAAAACCCACTAATTGATTTTCTAGTATTCGGGCATCCAGCCCAATCAGCATCGCAATA
This sequence comes from Limonium bicolor, assembly GCA_023374045.1. NCBI lineage: Eukaryota > Viridiplantae > Streptophyta > Magnoliopsida > Caryophyllales > Plumbaginaceae > Limonium > Limonium bicolor. Next base: position 214,171,937 of record CM041780.1, on the reverse strand, counting down.
AGCTATCAGATCTAAATTCTCAGAACCATTAAACATTAAACCATAATCTAAGGTTCCTTTGATATACCTCAAAGTATGCAATGCAGCTCTCATATGTACATCAGTGGGTTTTTGTAAAAACTGACTTAATAATTGAACAGAGAAGGACAAATCAGGCCTAGTATGAGTCAAGAAATTCATTTTACCCACTAGTCTCCTATATACCAGCGGATTCTCTAGTGGTTTCCCATCTTCCAAAAGCAATTTAGTGTTTAAATCAAGAGGACCCACTGCATTTTTAAACTTATCACAGCCAAACTCAAAGACAAGTTGTTTACTGTATCCTTTCTGCATTAATATGATGCCAGCTTCTGTTCTAATGAATTCCAGCCCTAGAAATCTTCCCAAACCACCTATATCTTTGATTTTAAACTCACGATGCAAGGAATACTTCACTCTTTTAATCATGCTGGTGTCATCCCCAGTGAGCAATATATCATCCACATAAACAGCTAAAATAGTTATTTTCCCTTCATCTTTCCTAGTAAACAACGAATAGTCATTCATGGATTGTACAAAACCTAGAGCTGTTAGAAAACTACTCAATCTTTCATGCCATTGCCTTGAAGCTTGCTTCAGGCCATACAAGATTTTCGTAGTCTACAAACCTTTCCTTTATTTTCTGTTTTATACCCAAGGGGAAGTTCCATAAACACTTCCTCATGCAAATCACCATGCAAGAAAGCATTGTTTATATCTAGCTGTTTTATGTCCCATTTCCTTTTAACAGCAAGGATAATTATTGCTCTAATAGTTATGAACTTGACCACCGGTGAAAAAGTCTCTAAATAGTCTATTCCTAGCCTCTGATTGTAGCCCTTGGCAACTAACCTTGTCTTATACCTTTCCAAGGTGCCATCTGCCTTATACTTAATCTTGTATACCCACTTTGAACCTATGGGTTTCTTCCCTCTAGGACAATCTACAATTTCCCAAGTCTTGTTTATTTCCAATGCCTCTATCTCATTTTCCATAGCTTTAACCCAGTTTTTATCATTAACAGCCTCATAGTAATCATCAGGTTCTGCTTTATTTCTCTCAGCCAGACACAGGGTATAATCAGATTGATAAATGCAAACAGTAGGAGGAGATGCAGTCAGACAAGCATGCTTAGTTGTGCAGACAGTAGAGTCAGAACTATCTTTATCTAAATGCTTGTTTAACAAAATCCTATGACATAGTAAATTAGTAAAGTGATCTGGAGACTTCCCTGATGAGAAATACTTTGCATTTCCCAGCTGATAGTCCTCAAGGTATTTGGGTAGATGCCTTTCCCTTGTTGATCTTCTCGGCTCTTCATGTGTTGTCTCTTTAGGTTGTTGGTTATTTTCTGCCATTACTTCAGTGCTTTCTCCTTGTCCCACATTTATCTCTTCATATTCTTCTTCTCTGCTGAGAATTGGATGCCTGGTTGTCTCATCATAGTAATCACCTACACCTTCTGACCTATTTTGAACTGATTCCTTGATAACCTCATCACAATGGTTAGAATGATCAACAGGCATAAAGAAATTGGGCTCATTGATAGAAGAATCAGCAAGAATATCTTGTTGATCCCTAAAAGGATATACATTTTCATAAAATTGCACGTCTTTGTTTACTATAACTTTCTTGTTCTCTAAATCAAAGAGCTTGAAACCCTTTTTGTTTGCTGTATATCCAAGAAAGATACATTTAACAGATCTGGGATGAAACTTGTCATGCAAAGGGGCATTAATATGAGCAAAAGCTAAACATCCAAAACACCTCAGACTTTCATAATCTGGTTCCTTGCCATGAAGGACACTAAAAGGACTTTTGCCTTTTAGGACTTCTAGAGGCATTCTATTAATAAGATACACCGCAGTTTGAACACTTTCTCCCCAAAATTCCTTAGGCAACCCTGTGTGAAACATCAATCCTCTTGCTGTCTCCAATATATGCCTATGCTTCCTCTCTACCACCCCATTCTGGTGGGGTGTGTAAGCACAGATTTTCTGGTGTTGTATTCCTTTCCCTCTCAGATACTCCACCCCTTCCCTTGTAGCTCCCAATTCATAAGCGTTGTCAGTTCTAATGCATCTCACCTTTCGTTTAAATTGGGTTTCTACCATTTCTATGAAATGCCTTATCACTTCAAAGCAATCAGATTTCTGTTTAATCATATGAACCCAGGTAGCACGAGAAATGTCATCAACAAAAGTAAGGAAATAGCTAAAATTATCATGTGTTTTGACCCCATAGGGCCCCCACAAGTCTATATGAACCAATTCAAAAGTTTCTGTAGATTTTATTTCACTAATGGGAAAGGGCAGCCTATGGCTTTTCGCCTTACAACAAGACTCACACAAAAATTGTTTATTGCCTAAACTTTTATCAAACAGATTCAACCTTTTCAGCCTGGCTATGGGCAAGTGCCCAAGTCTATGATGCCACAGACTAACAACATCATTACAATTGAAGGAATCTATCATGCGCCTAGTGCTACAAAGGATAGTGGTCATTGAGGTCTGGAAATTCTTTTCATTGCAGGCAGAGGACTCATCTAAGAGATACAAACCAGCTGTCATCCTCCCAATTATGTGTTCTAGCATTGTATCACATTCCTGAAAAATGCAACAAGTGTCATCAAAATAGATTTTCCCTTTTAGGTGTTTGGTTAACTTCCCTATTGAGATTAGATTAAACTTAAAACTGGGAACAAACAGCACATCATCCAAAATTAATTCTCTGCCAATTTTGACACTCCCTATGACATTAACAGCTTGTGGGTGACCGTCCGGCATGCCTATAGTATGCTCCTTTCCTAAGGATCTGAACTTTACAAATTTGCCTAAGTCACAACACATGTGATCACTGGCCCCACTATCTAGGATCCATCTTTCTGCTAAATGTGTTGTGGAACAACTGAGACCACAACTGAGACCATTGATCATACTAGTTTTGTTTTTCAGGTGACATTCAGAATGATGATGCATATCAGGATAATGATGCACTTCTTCATGATTTGTAGGACAACTGAGACCACTATCCATACCAAATCTGTCATTCTGATTACACTGAGCAGAATAATTTATTCTACTTAGGTCATTAGCACACAAGTTCCAGGGAACATCAGAGATTATTGGTCTGCAGGCATCATTAGTCAAGTTATCACACAGAGAACTATTTAGCTGATCATGTTTATCACACAGGGTTGCAGACACAGAGTAATCAGGCATCAATGTTTTCTTTCTATGCTTACCTTCATTTCTCTCAACATCGTGAAATAAATTGGAGTTAAATTTAGTAAGGGAAGAAGAGACTGTACCCACAAACCCACAGGTTGCATTGCTATGCTCTTTTTCTTGGTTCTTGGCATATTGGGACAGCAACTGGTTGACCTGCTCCAGTGAGAACATGGGCTTGCTCCCTTCTTGCCCCGCCTGCGTGGTATTAGGGTTTTGATTGACATCTACACTAGCCGCGGCATATCTCTTCCCTTTCCTCCAGTTTTGAGGAAATCCATGGATCTGATAGCAGCGGTCCACTGTGTGCCCATTTTTCCCGCAGTGTGTGCATTGAAGGGTGCTACGTTTCCCATCTTTTGATATTGGGGATTTATTCTTCTTGTTCTCCACCGCAAACGACAAGCTGCTCTCTCCTTTTGATGATGAGCAGACCAATTTTTGTCGTTCCTCGTGGATGAGAAGGGAATAGACTTGGTCGATTGACGGGAGCGGGGACATCATCAGTATGTTTCCTCGCACAATCGAAAATTTTTCAGATAATCCCATCAAGAACTGGACCACCCTCTGTCGACGGAAGATTTCTTTATATCCAACCTTAGCCTCACAATCGCAGTCGGGAACTTCTTGGGAGGAATCTAATTCATCCCATATCTTTTTCATTTTCGCATAGTATTCCCTAATCGTGCTGCCTTCTTGCTTGGTTTCTATCATACTTTGGTGGAGCTCATAGATCTGGGCGGCGTTGGCTTCCTCATACCGCGTCGACAGCTCGGTCCAAATTTGTGCTGCTGTCTTGCAGTATAGCACTGTATCCCCAATATCCTTGTCGAGGGCGGTAAGTATCCAGGCTATCACCATGGAATTGCTTCGATCCCAAGCTTTTCCCTTCGCCTCCGACTCAGTAGGTCTGGTAAAAGTCCCGTCCACATAGCAATATTTATTTTTTGCTCTCAAGGCTATCATCATACCTTGTTTCCATGACCGGAACCCTTTTCCTTCAAATCTCGCGGTGAGCAGAGCCCCTGGGCTTTCAGAATTCGCCAAGAAAAGCGGATCTGAATTATCCGTTGCTCCCGATGCTTGCGCTTCCTTTGTCTCCTTCTTGCCTGACATTTCCTCATCCTTCTCCTTGTTTGCTTCGTCGGAGGACATCGTCGGAACCCGCGGCTATCTTTGTCGAAAAGATTTTCCCCGCTGCGCTTCACAGTCGTGCTTGGAATTTCTTCGACAGAATCACGCCCCTTCGTCCGATTCCCGCTCTGATACCATGAAAAGAACTTCAGATCTTTTATTGAACCAGGATTAGGACAAATCAAGAACAAATCGAGGAAGAAAGGGAAGAATCGGGAGAGGTAGCTACACAGAGCAAAACAGACGTGGAAGGCTTCAAAGCCAAAGAGAAAACACGACTCACACTCACACTCTAAACCCTAGCGACTAAACTTACTTAACTAAAGAAACTAAAGACAGGAAAAATAACACTAAACCAAAACGCACCGTTTTAACTTCATAACAGCAACAAGGCTGCACATGGCGTCGATGAAGTCTTTGGAATCTTTTTTATTATTATTATTATTTGAGGCGAATCTTTGTAATCATCAGATAAAGAGATCACGGCATGAAAAATAGGGTGTGAAATAATGCGAAAAGGCTGGTAGGATTTTTGAGAGATGAATTGAGTGTGAAGATATAGATCATACGGTCAATTTAGTACGCATCGACCTCTAAGAGTAGAATTAGGAAGGCAAAGCCTCGGAACCAGAGGAAGGTTGGACGGCTGACGGGCGATGGATTGCACGTGACAGTTATCCTTATCCATGGCTTGAAAATATACCGTAGTCTTCGGGCTGTGGCCTGTGGGGGCTTTCCATTAGAAAAGTAAGATGATCTCAAACCCCGGCACGATCGGAGGAAGTTTAGAGAAGGATGCAAGCAATTGGGTCAAAGGTGTTCAGGACTGTTTAAACATTCTCAAAGCCAGATCAACCCGCCTAAGGCATTTCGTCGAACACTTTCTAATCTCAAATCACGAGGCAAATACTTCAGTAATAAGGGATCTTCCACTACTCTTTCGAGTGGTTTAGAGTCTATAGAACTTCAATTTCAAGATGCGCAGATTCATAAAACATCCTCCATGTGTGTACCATTTCTTCTCCCATATCCTTTTTTCAAAAATATTACACGCAAGGCGTGTCCGAACGGGTGTGAGTTGGAGAAAAAAAGTCCAAAATAACACTCCACGATAAAAATATTACTCATATTAACCTCCAACCAAAACTAATTCCTAAAATAACACTTCCGGGAGAAATCGTCTCTTCAAAAGACGATTTCACAAATTATTGAAGTTGAAATCGTCTTTTCAAAAGACGATTTCACCTATTACCCAACACTTAAGAAAATTTCAAGTGTTGAAACGTTGCGATGATTCGGTTTGACTCAGAGAGAAATCGTCTTTTCAAAAGACGATTTCTAAAGTCGTCTTTTCAAAAGACGATTTATCAGTTTCTCAGAAATAAGTGAAATCGTCTTTTGAAGAGATGATTTCAGCTTCTACAATTAATGAAATCGTCTTTTGAAGAGACGATTTCTCCCGGGAGTGTTATTTTAGGAATTAGTTTTGGTTGGAGGTTAAAATAAGTAATATTTTTGTTGTGGAGTGTTATTTCAGAATTTTTTTCGTGAGTTGGATGCCATGGGATTTTAGACAACATGGTCGACCAACTCGAGCACCTACGGGGGACCCCTTCTCGCTACTAGTGATATAGGTTAAAAACAAATAACATAGCCCAGTAGTAAACTGATATTAGAAGATAATGGGGTTAGACCCATAACACTTGTACAGCCCATATACTTGTAATGTCCTCACTATATAAGGACAACATTGCACTGAATACAAGACACGGGTGATTCATTCTATTTACCCTATTTACTATGGTATCAAGAGCACAGTAACCCTTTTTTTTCTATGGCGGCTACTCCTCCCTCTGGGCGTGTGCCGTCGGACCAAACTGGTGGAGAAACTCCTCAATCCAAAAACACCGGCAATGTTGCTGGTGGATCCTCTGGGTTCCTGGGGTCGACTTCATCTTCATCTCTTTCCCACTCGGTTCTTTCAGCTGCTGGTAATTTGATCAAGCTCACCCCAACAAACTTTAACTTATGGCAAACAACCATTACCCCATTTCTCAAAGGTAATGATCTCTTCAAGTTTCTGGATAATTCTTATCCTTGTCCTGCACAATTCATAGAAACCGGATTAAATCCTGAATACCAAAGATGGATAAATCAAGATCAGCTGATACTGTCTATTATACATATGTCTCTGTCGGAGTCTATTATTATCTTTGCTGTTGGTTGCACTACTGCTAAGCAGCTTTGGGATAGACTACATTCTACCTATCAAGCTCAGACAACTGCTAATCTGGGTAACTTGTATCTACAACTTGCAAGCATAAGTAAAGGAGGTGATGAAACCATTACCACCTACTTTAATCGGGCCCAAGCCATTGTTCACTCTCTTGCTGGAGCAGGTCATGAGGTTGTAGATCATGAGTTTCAGACCTTCCTTATGAAAGGTCTTACTGCGGACTTCAGTCCCATTACTACCATCCTTATGGCTTCACGGACCCAACTCTCCCCTTTTGAGCTTTTAAGCTGTTTGCTGCAGTTTGAAGCTACCCTTAAACAACAGCAACAGCAGGTGACTACAGCTGTCTCCCTTAATTCCACCACTACTACTGATAATAAAGCCCTAAATCAGTCTTACAGAGGTAGAGGTAATTACTCTGGCAAATCCAGAGGACGTGGAAGAAACAACTCCAGAGGAGGAGGTCGTGGTTCTTCTACCAACAACAGCTATTTCACAGGGCAGCCAGATAACAGACCCTCATGTCAAATTTGCTACAAAAAAGGACATGAGGCTAGGGACTGTTATCATCGTTACAATTACTCTTACCAGGCACCTCCTCCCCCCTCCTTCACAGCTAATAATACAGTGACTTACCCTAATACCTCTACTACAGACTGGCTTCTTGACAGTGCAGCCTCACATCATTTCACTGGTGACAGCTCCAGAATTAATCAGGGATCTTCAGACTACATTGGGTTAGAGTCTATTTCTCTTGGAGATGGGTCTATTTTACCTATAACTCAGCAAGGTAAAGGATCCATTTCTACACCTACCAAACAATTTCTGTTATCAGATATGTTTCATAGCCCTGCTTTAACTAAACATTTGCTGTCAGTCAACAGATTTTGTTTAGACAATGATGTTTACTTTGAGTTTCACCCAACCCATTTCTTATTGAAGGACTGCAAAACCAATCTTACCCTCCTACAAGGACCAGCTAAGCATGGGCTCTACAGTCTTCCTCACCTCTCCACACCACCTCAACTGAATCTAAGTGTGAAGGCATCTCCTACAACTTGGCATTGGAGATTGGGACACCCCTCTACTTCAACTACTAAGTTTACTGTAAATAGGTTTAACTTGCCTGTTTCTAGCAACAAGCCTTTACAATTTTGCTCTGCCTGTTGTTTAGCCAAAAACCATGCTCTTCCTCACCCTACCTCTTGTCACTCAACCTTAAACCCTTTTGACTTATTAGTTATGGATTTATGGGGACCTGCCCACACTGTTTCTGTTGATGGCTACAAGTTTTTTCTGCTCATTGTAGATGATCATTCTCGGTTTATGTGGGTTTTCCCTTTGAAATGCAAATCTGATGTTAAGCAGGTTTTTGAGTGCTTCTGTGCACTTATTGAGAACTATTTTGACACAAAAATCAGGGCAGTCCAAACAGATGGTGGCGGTGAATTTCTGGCTTTAAGGTCTTTTCTTAATAGCAAAGGAATTCTACACAGGATGTCCTGCCCCCATTCCCACCAACAAAACGGTTTAGTTGAAAGCAGAAATCGCAGGGTGGTTGATTCAGGTATCACTCTGTTAGCCCAAGCATCAATGCCTATTGCCTACTGGAGCTATGCTTTTCAACAGCGGTTTATTTACAGAACAGAACTCCAACTTCTGTTTTACATAATCAGTCACCTTTTCAGGTGCTGCACAAACAAGATCCTGATTATACTTTCCTGAAGGTATTTGGTTGCACATGTTATCCTAATATTAGACCTTTTAACTCTCATAAGCTAGCTCCAAGATCCGTGAAATGCATCTTCTTAGGGTATCCTCCTAATTATCAAGGATATTACTGTCTTGATCTCATGACTAAACGCATGTACATCTCTCGTGATGTGGTGTTTCATGAAAGTGAATTCCCTTTTGCCTATACCTCCACTCTTTCTACCACTCAGCCCTCTTTGAGAACATATTCTCTGCTTATCCCTAACCTTCAATCCACCCTAACTACCACTCACATCCCTGAACCTACAATATCCTCTTCAAGCACCACAGCAACAGACCTCTCCACCTCTCCCGCTTGTTCTATAGAAAGCCCTACACAAAACCCTGAAACCATTTCCTCACATACACATTCTTCTAGCCCATCCTTACAACCTACCACTCAGTCTACCTTCCATGTCCCTTCCATTCCTCCACCGCATCCTATGTTAACCAGGTCCAGAACTAATTCTTCCAGACCTTTGATAAGGACTGATGGGACCATTAACTATGCCATAAATCACACTCTCACCTCACCTATACCTGAGTCTCCCACACTCAAACAGGCTCTGCAACATTCAGAATGGATAGATGCAATGAAACAAGAGCTAGATGCTCTTGAAAGAAACCACACATGGGACTTAGTCCCCTACCAGTCAACAATGAATCTGATTGGGGTCAGATGGATTTTCAGAACCAAGAAAACAGCCCAAGGAAAAATTGCAAGAAGAAAAGCTCGGTTAGTGGCTCAGGGGTTTTCTCAGGCTCCCGGTTTGGATTACCATGAAACCTTTAGTCCAGTAGTCAAACAGGCTACAATTAGATTGGTTCTATCTGTTGCTGTTACCCTAAACTGGCCAACACAGCAGATTGATGTTCAAAATGCTTTCTTACACGGGGACTTAGAGGAGGAAGTCTACACTAAGCAACCTCCTGGTTTTATTAACTCCTCATTTCCTAATCATGTGTGTAAGCTTAAGAGGTCCCTATATGGGCTTAAGCAATCTCCAAGGGCTTGGTACGCTAAGCTAAGTGGCTTTCTGCTCGAACTGGGTTTCACTATGTCAAAATCAGACAACTCTTTATTCTACTTCTCTCATGGCCCACATCATGTCTATCTCTTAATCTATGTCGATGACATTATTCTTACTAGGTCTTCTCCTACTGTCCTACACCAGTTCATCACCACTTTCCAACAACGGTTTCCTATTACAGATACATGGAACCTAAATTTCTTTTTGGGTGTTTCGGCAAGAAGATCTAGTGATGGCTTGTATCTAAGTCAAACCCAGTATATTACCGATCTGCTACAGAGGGCGAACATGCTAGAAGCTAAACCTGTCTCTACACCTATGTCTAATTTGACGAATTTTGAAACCCTAGATTCTCCCCCTTTCGCAGATCCTACTCTCTATCGAAGTATTGTTGGAGGACTGCAGTACTTAAACTTCACAAGACCCGATATTAGTTTCTCGGTGAACAAAGTATGCCAGTTCATGCATAATCCCAAAGATATTCACTGGACTGCAGTAAAGCGTATCTTACGATATTTAAGTCATACCAGAAATTTGGAGCTCCATTTTGCCACTGACAACTCGCGCCATCTTCACATCTGAACAGACGCTGACTGGGGTGGCGATCTGTCTGACCGGTGTTCAACCTCTGGTAATCTGGTCTTTCTTGGCCGGCATCTCGTTTCTTGGTCGTCGAAGAAGCAAGCCACCGTCTCTCGGTCTTCAACGGAGGCCGAATACAAGTCTCTGGCTTCTGGGGCCGCGGAGAGCATTTGGCTTCAAACTCTTCTCGCAGAGTTAGGGTTTCGTCTAACCCAACCGCCAACACTCTACTGCGACAGCATCTCCGCTACTTTCTTGGCCTCCAACCCGATTCTTCATAGCCGCGTTAAGCATCTTTCTCTCGATTTTCACTTTGTTAGAGAGCAGATTAAAAATGGAGTCTTCAAAGTCTGTCATCTCTCCTCTCACGACCAACTCGCCGACATGCTAACTAAGGCAATAGTGACTTGTACTTTTGAACTTTGTCGATCAAAACTTCCTTTAGCAAGACGGTTTGACTCAAGGGGGGATACTAGTGATATAGGCCCAACGCAGGTTAAAAACAAATAACATAGCCCAGTAGTAAACTGATATTAGAAGATAATGGGGTTAGGCCCATAACACTTGTACAACCCATATACTAGTAATGTCCTCACTATATAAGGACAACATTGCACTGAATACAAGACACATGTGATTCATTCTATTTACCCTATTTACTACTCGCGGACCATTAAACAAATTTCCTTTTCACCTGCGGAAATTCGCGATGGATTGGTTGAAGCAAAGGTGATAAAGGATATCTTACATATGGCGGGAAGCTGTGGAAATTGAGTAGAGTAGTAGGTCCGGCTCACAGGCGCACACGGGGTGGGGATGAACTTTCTCTCTTGTTTAAATAAGCATCCCTATTACTAATTTTTTGCCTCATTTGTACTACATTTTATTCAAACATATATAGTTGACATACTTCAATTGCAATTTAGGTAGGGCTAGTGAGATCACTCAAGCACCTTACAATAATCTTACTAGATTTGTGAAAAAGAAAGAGATACAAAAAGAGATGGTGAGTAAGACAAGTCCAGACAGATGATTGGTTAAAAATGATAGTATGTGACTACATACATGGTTATATGTAATGTCAAGATATGATAGAACGACAGTATTTAACTTTCCTTACAAACAAGTTTTCATAATGATACAATTCACGAGACCTTTAAACCAAAGAAATAAATTTATATGTGTAATTACTAAATTATCCTTATACAAGCTAAACGAAATATAGAGTTCAACAGGTAGTTTATGTAAAACTCCTCATAGAACCTTCTTTTTAAAAGTCTCATCTCACTTTGGATAAGAGAAAATGAAAAGCTGATTTAAACTTGTAAAAATCTACAGCATTGTAGAATATATGTTCAAGAGCTTATCAGATTAACTTATCTTTACACAAACTGTAGCAAGTATTGATCAATGAATCAGTTGGTAAACAGTATTCAATCCCACAAAATTGGACTAGTATTTATCATGCATCAACTAGAACATATGAGGGTTTCAACATTTGAAAAAGTCCAGCTTTCAATAACATTTGGCAACTGACACATGTATTGACAATCTGTAATTTCTTCACTGGAAGCAAAATCTCACTGTCAATGATCACAAACATTAGACAGTTCCGAGGAGGGTCAAAAAGGGGGAAATGGAAAAAGAAAATCGAGGACGGGTAATATAATTATTCAATCCTCGTAGTTTTCCTTCCCCCTCTAGTTTAATCCGTTTCTTTTTTTATGTTCATATTTTCTGGACATCTCTTTCTCTTTACAGGGTAACTGTCTCACAACGGCCTAAAATAATCGCCTACCAGTATCCCTTTAACTACAAAGGATGCAGAACAGGATAAACAGGGTGCTGACTGGTCCCAGTATCTTTATAGACACCAGTATGAATCAAACACGAATAAGATACTCGAGGCAATTTGAAAAAATGAATCAAATCGAAGAGCAAGCGTCAAATCCCGCCAGTGCTGATCACAGGAGCTATCAGATCAATTGCGGGCGTGCACACGGAGAGGCACCAATACTCGTTGGTAATGGTACCTCAACGGATAATTGAAGTTTTCCAAAATGTGGACCGACTTAGGATGTACCTCCAGAATTGTTAGCGAAGCACTCCTCTGCTGCTTCTAATACTCATGAAGTTAGCATCCAGCAGCTCTTAAGAAATTATCATATGGACTCAGACTTGGGAGTTTAAAACCCTGCGGTTGATCTTGGTATTGATACTCAGCTCCACAATGCATTGACACCATAAGGACTGATGAAGAGGATGGCTCATTGTTTGAAAAACTCGCTGAATTCCCATCCACAAATGGATTTCCAACCTAACAATTTAGAGTCAATTAATAGCAGTCATCAACTTCTTTGAGTGGATAATCAAGAGATTAACACGTGCCACCACGGGCTGGTTATCAATTCAGTTTTTGGTTTAGTTGCTAAAATTCTTCCTTGCTGAGTATTTCAAGCTCTGTTCTAGTGATGCTCGTCTTTGAAAGGTGAAAGAAAGCACCACTGTTTCACTTTTGGTTTTAGTTTGTCAATTATCTCACTAAGAAATGAAAAGGGCAGGATTCATATAAAACTATCCAGATTGGAATCAAAGCTTACCCTGGAGGGGACCGAACCCACAGTGGCAGAATTGTGCTCCTCGAGGTTGAAGTTTGCTGGGAAAACCAAGCTTTCCTCTCTCCGTGCAACAATCAAATGAGACATCTTTTGATGCTTACCCATCAGAAGTGCTTCACAATGATTGGCCATTTCTTTATAAGGCACATTCGGAGCAGCCGAGATTGAAGGCCTCGAAACATCGTGGGCAGTGCCAGGCACCTGAATACAACATAGTTAAGGTACTCTTTTAATTATTATGATTTAGATCAAACAAAAAATGTACAGTCAAAACACAATATAGGTTCAGATCAAGCATAGCTGATAAATTAGAAATCCAACATACAAGCTAAAACTCATTTGAACTATGTTATATTCTAATTTCTAATGACAGGGAGCAAATTACCGTCTCTAGAAGTTGGTTAACACTTGGCAGATTAGAGTTGTCCTTAATCAACTGCAACTGCTGCTGAGTTGGATCACTTGAAGATTCAGGCAAGACATCATCATCAAATGTAAGGAGTAGAACTGACTGCTGTAATATAAACACAGAATCAGCCACTGTCCCAGCACCAAGTGATAGCCATTGAATATAAATACAACTTAAGAAAACAAATAACCCCCATTTTTTACCTCATCCTCAGATGTCCTCTTCTGAGCTCCATGTCCGTATACGCTGCTAGGACTCAATGGGGCTCCAAGAGAGTGCACATCATCGGGTATGTATTCAGTAAGCAACTGCTCTTTTATTGTAACCCGTTCAGACTACAGAACAAAAAAATACAAATTTACACCCGATCTTTTCATAGTAAATGGAGAATAACTGGGTAGATTAAGAGTAATCTTCTCTTTTGCTTAACAGGCTGAAAATTCAGACATGATTATATATTCTTACCTCAGATAAATTCTTTAGACATTCTAAAATTATAGAGACACAGGCTTCCCTGGTATAACCACTAATGTCAATCTCAGATAGGTATTTGGAAGCAGATGCATCATCTTCCTTGGACCCAAACACTTTAGTTGAGCTCTCTGAGGTATTGGCGGTAGCATGCAGCTTACTATCCCCAACCACATATAAGAATGGGTCCACCTAGATTGATGACAAGTGTACGGGTCACCAGATACTGTTTGGTTGGATTTCCTCAGATATAAACATATTTAAATGGAGCATAATGAAAACTATGACAGAAAAAAGTAGATTTTAACGCAAAATGAAAGTTAGTAACATACCGTTTTGTTTTTTGACTGAAGGGACGCCTTGGCACCAGAAACAAGGGGATCAACATTGTATGCTTTCGAAACAAAGATTATCATTGCAGTTGCTAAAGTGAAGAGTGACCTACTGCACGATGGCGGCAATCTACCTGTCAAAGTAGAGTTCATTTGTTATGCCCGTAATTGTTAAAAATTGCAAGTTCTCTCCAGGATGAGGGCATTTAGATAAGAAAGTAACATGGTTTAAGGTATTGTTTCAAGAATGTCAAGCGTGCCTTATCACTAAGTTCTGGCATTAACATTGAAGACCAGTGTTGTGTTTCTAGAGTTAATACCAGGAATTGCAGGAGCAACTGGCTTTTTCAGTGTAACAGGAATATTCGTGCAAATTTGGTGTTTAATCACAAATCAAAGCCATGGAAGAGAGAAAAGAAATGGAGTGCTTTTAACTGAAAAAGTTGGTTGACTGTGGACATTAAAAATTGCTGCATTTTAACTCTCCGTGTATACAGTATTCACCATGAGAAAAAACCAAAGAATTATAGAGGTCCAAGGGACACAGGAAAATATTGTTAGACATTCTGTTTTTTCCCTACTCGCCTCTCGTAAGTATTTGCCATGTGCGCAGGTTGCATAGTAATGCAGTACCTGTAACTTCTCCTTCGGAGTCATACAGGGGTGTACGTTCATGTGATGAAAAATATACTTACGATTCACTAAAAATATAAAAGAGATTATCAGATCTGAGTTGCTGAACCACGTTTTAAAAGATATTCTACTTGTGTATAATACGGAATAGCATATAGTTACCTCCTTCTGCAAGAGCGATGTTTCTTAAAGAAAAAGCCAGCTGAAAGCTTTGAACTAGTACCTCCGTACTTGAGTTCTGCACGCAAAATTAGTGTATATCAGAGAGGATGTACATCGTATAATAAGAAAGACGCGCACCATTGGGAACAGAAGGAAATCATTATTAGTTCGAGACCTGAGTGTTACATAACAAAGCACGTTTGCAATAAATTAACAGTGTCAAGTGAACAGGCCCAGCTATTAGGTACCTGAGATGAAATAGAACTTTGAGCATTTGAAGGTTACAATTACATCTTAAAGACATCACCATAAGTTACCTTGCCACGAGAAAACAGCATCACCAGGCTGTACGTATGAGCGATTGCTTCATAGTTTACAGGTTTATTGTCCGGGGAAATAGACTGTAACCAAATTGAAGAAAGCAGGAGGGAGATTTGGCGTGTACTCAACTTGAGGGAATATACCTCCTGCGTACACATATTTTATATTACTTCAGAAACTGTTTTCAAGGTTCATCTTCACCAAAGTTGAACAAAGATTTATTGTTGATATTTTGATTGCTGATACTTAGGTCTAAATTGGATCATTTATTAAATCTTTTTTTTCTTTTGCATTGGAATTTTCTAGTTAATTTAGGAGGTAACATTGTATAAGAGACAAATCAGATAAAAGTGATTGACACACACACTAACTTTATTCGTTAAGCTAGTTAGGGTGAAAGAATGCAGGCAAGACATGACCAGCAAGAATATACCTTTTCCGTGCTAGAGCTGTCGTACAACACTTCATCTACAGGGTTCCTCACACTATATGATCTGCTGTAAGATGACTTCAATCTGTTCAATACTCCACTATTGTTATTCACAGTATTTGCACAGATCTCGTTGCTTTCTAGTATGATGCTTTCTCTGCTAGAGCTTCTTTCTTTCTTGAGCTTTTCAAAGAGAGCAGCAGAGGAAGAGAAAACCGAGACAGCTCTTGATAGAGTCCTAGGAAGTTGTTTATTGTTCATAGACATTGCTGAGTTTGAACGGGGAGCAACTGAAGTCGGCACCAGAACAACTGAGAAAATTCGGTGAGCACCAACTCGAGTTTCATTGTCAGGATGGACCATAGCAGGGAGCAACTGGTGAAACAGAGCCTCCGGAAAAGCCTGGGGTAAAATTGACAACAAGAGAAATTCTTTTAGGTGAAGGAAGGACCCGCCAACTGAAGCACTTTGAACTGAAACCTTCAACTTTTGTTAGCAATAGAAGGAGAACGAAATATAACCTTTTTCTTGAATGAAATATAAGGTAGTGAGGCTACTATTTGTGCAGTACGATAAACAG
Organism: Limonium bicolor; assembly: GCA_023374045.1. Taxonomy (NCBI): domain Eukaryota; kingdom Viridiplantae; phylum Streptophyta; class Magnoliopsida; order Caryophyllales; family Plumbaginaceae; genus Limonium; species Limonium bicolor. The sequence continues at coordinate 214,156,001 of CM041780.1, read as the reverse complement.
CTGATACTGTGGTTCTAGCTATGATATTGATACCGGAAATATTTTCCAATGTCTCCGCCAAGATATCAAGAATAGGACCTGCATCTCCCACCTTATTTCCATAAAAGCAGAGAAAAATTAAAAATTACTATTCTGAACACAATCTAATTAAACAAAAGATGATTAACAACCACCAGTAAGAAACAGAACCTTATTAGATAGCTGAACAAGGCACTCGTCCACAAGTTCTTGAAATTTCTGATTCCATTTAATAACATCAGGGCCAAGATTAGAAGCATCAGACGAACAATGGATGCTTTTCCTTAAATGCCTCATAAGATCCCTCACAGCGCCTAGGATAGAAACAGATGCTTCAACTTTTGCATGTTTAGCTATTGAAGTAGTGACCTCGAGAATGTCCAATTGCATGTCTCGCTTCTTGAGAACATTCTTGTGGTCAAGATGCTTGATCAATATGGAGATCAAAAAATGTGTATTGACCCCTGAATTATTACAAACAAGACATTTATACCATCGTTTATCTGAAGATAAAATGAAAGCAAGTTCAGGAGTTGTGCAGTCATCTGATAACAAATTACCAGAATTTTCCATCACCAACTGCATATCCTTTAGAACCGGGAAAGCAGTCCCATGTTTCAAAGACCAAAGATTTCCAGTATCAAAATACCGAAACAGGGATTCTAGGACACGTCTAGTGGTTGTAGCTTCTTTTCCAAGCATAGCCATATTGTAAAGGCAGACTCTGGACCAAAAGCTGGGATCCTTAGCCTCTTCTCTGCGAAAGGAGAAGAGTAGTCTTTATAAATTACTTTTAACGAGTCTTGAGTAAGGGGAATACAGAGCATAAAGGCATTAAGATTTACGGTGTCACATTTAGTTCTCCATTTCCATTTACAATCATATCCCAACTGGGAATGTTCATCGCATCTTCAGGCTTTGAGGGTGCAGCACGGCCTTCGTTTCTGCAGACCTCTTGCACCCATCGACTATCCTGCTCTGGATCCTCGTTCACCCTCTTTTCTGGGGACTCATAATTCTCCAGCACAACTGAAACAACCTGTTCATGATGGAACACAAAAAGAGGAGGTACTGCTAAAATGAGCAAAACTATTCTCATTTTGTCGGCAACTGATCGTCTTCAAAGTGAAAAGGATCAGAGGAGTAATGTCAAGAGCTGAGTATGAATTTCGAAGCCCTTTAAGAGTCAATATATTTAACTACTCCCAGATACAAAAGGTGAACCAAGGATAACAAAATAGCTTTGTCTATTTAGCTTTGAAATAAGTAGATCAGAGAACAGAACTACTCTATGATATAAACTAAATATGATATATAGCCAAGTTTTGAAACTGCTTACTGTATCAAACTCCTCCGACATATGAAGATGTTGACCCATCAACCATACCTACGACAAATCCATGTACATCATCAGAACTTCTTGGCAAACCAAGAAACAGTGCTTCACACAATGACTTCATTGCACACAAAAAAAGATGGGTAAAGATAAAAGGTTGAGGTGATATTATTCTGTTGATACTGCAGTCACATTGTGGAGGCTTATACAACAACCCTCAAAAATATGCTATAAATTACAATAAAACAGTGGCTCAACTTATACAACAGTGTTTGGTTATCAAAGATGTTCTTGTTATGGCAGAACATCACCCTAGGGAAAAGTATCAAAAATGGGACAGCTAAGATTGGCTTTTCTATACTCAATTTAATAATTTTCCAGTCGACTGATAGTAACATACAGGAATGGAAGTGCAGGATAAAAGTTACAGGCAATGCAAACCAATCGAGTTGTCTACAAACTTTCACTCTATATATACGTCTATTTTACATAAGTAGTGGTAATCTCCAATGTACCAACTTTTACCAATTAGCATAATAGTACACATCGTTAGAACATATCAAAGTATCTTTCATGAAATAGTTATATATCACCATTGCAGATAGAGCTTGAAGTGCAGCTGCACGAAGAAGAACAGCCCTTTCATCTTCACCCACTTCTTGAGCGAGCTCAACTAATTTTGGAATAAAGACTTCAATATTGAACATGTAAGTTCCATCCTTCTGCATGATATGTTATCATGCTCAGTTCAAAGCAGTAGAAAATGCTGGTGTATTCCGATACAAGATTATAGGAAGTACTCAGCATTACAAACCTGATTATTTACAAAGTCAAAAAGAGTTTGACATCCTATGATCTGAATTTCATTGTGCCTCGTTTGTTGCAGAAGAGTATGCATGATGCTGAGCAAGCTACTAGCAAAAAGAGGCCTGCAAGAAGTTGATATAAGATATATGCATCCATGCATCTAAACCAAGAGGAAAAATTATCAGATGACAGATCACTGCTGACAGTAGTCTGCTGCTTAGTATATCATGCCAATAATTAAGTTGGGAGGAAGAAAACCCTCACATTTGTTCCCTGCACGAGACCGACAGTTTTCTGTACACCCGCAAGGTTATTTTCACGGCGTTGAAATTTTCAGCCCTCAATTCCTTATAACATCTTTGCTCAAGAGTATCTGTGATCTGATATACCAATAAAAAAATGCAAAATATCAGAAATTTATACATATTTACAGTAGGAAAGCCACAACTTGTTAGCTGTCATGTCCTCAAATTTTCTAATAGTGCTACTTTACTAGCCTATCAATGAAAGACTAAAGGTCCTTAAAAAGAAGAGCCACAGCAAGTAGCCAGAAGCCTAACAGCTCAAGGAAAGACATTTCAATATCATAGTCCAAGCTCATAACAAGAAAGACATTTCCATATCATAAACCAAGCTTGTAAAACAAACAAGAGTATCAATCTGCATAATTAGACACTCTCTTCATGAGCATATCCACCAGCACAATCAACAATTTCAATTAGTGAAGCAAATGAACATGGAGCACGATGTAAAACACAATGATTGCTGAAGTCAACTGAATCAAAGCACCTTTGGTATACGTAATGGATTTTTGGCTGCATATTCACATAGCTTTCCAATCATCCTGTCATTTGGCTCGCCATCCTATTAGAAAAAAGGCCATAAAAGACAACCAAAAGCTCATTACATGGGAGTAAAAAAACACTAGATACAAAAGATCTTAAGCTTGTAAAATTGAGAACATCATCTAAGAACATATATAGAAATTTCCCCAATACTAAGATGCTTGGTATAATGATACTAGATAGTAGTAAACTAAAGCTCCTACCATTTACTTCAATATCAAGAACTTCAAATAGTTACAACTTCTAAGCGTGTTTTAGCATGTAGAACAAGAAGTGTATGATATGAATATCAGCAGAAACACAACATCCATAACAGAACAGTTTAAAAATGATCCAGCTAAAACTGCCACCAAAAGTTTGTTTCCCAATACAAGTTGCTTGCAATGTTTAGAAATGACTTAAAATGAAGTGCCCCAATGAGTTTCGGCATACTCCATGTTTTACTTTTCATATAAATTCACAATATTTGGATACCCACAGACTTCAGATTAGAAGTTTCTGAAATCATTTACAGTTCTAAAACCATCTTTAGCCATAATACTGATAGGTCTGAGCTCTAGCATGGCATCATAGGGAATAAACGTGATCGCAGACAGATTGAGCTTAACCTACCACAACTAGCACAAATCTCCTATCTCACATAAGATTGGCAGTCATCAGATAGAAGTGTGAACGCAGACAAAATAAACTTTTTCAACGACATTCCTAGCATCTCAAGCTAAATATAGCATGGAGTGATATTAATTTTGCATCATAAAACCATAATGCAAGAGGAAAATCAAACCTGGGTTTTCGGGAATATAGCAGCGATGAATTTCTTGTACCTCTTGACAGGCTGCCTTGACCGTGCCCTCATTTCGGGGCAGAAGAAGCAAAGGCTTCCACATGCTGGCAACACTTGCCTTGAGATCACCCCGGAAACCGCACTCATTTTTTCGGATTACTCTACAGAACCCTCTTATTATTATCCGTCTATCACAGCAGCTTATTCCCTTTTTGGCTTTCGTACCCTCCAACAGATCTTAACAAAACATTTCCAAAATCTAAAGAGAGTCAAAGAAAAAAATTAAAGTTGCAACCTCTCAATTTCGTCGATGGAAGTGAAAGAGAAGGGCTCGGAAAATCAACATTGAGAGAGGAGAGTAACTTTTTGCTTTCCAGGTCCAGCCTACAAGCAATCCATAAAATAAACAACAGGTTAATAGAATGTATCAGATCAAAGAAAGCATAATCATAGAGTAATTGAGCTACAAAAAGCAGAAGTTTTAAACAAAGCGTGTATTGTCTGCCAGCTGGAGAATCGTCATGTTGAATTTTGGAATAACATCAAATGAAATTCATAATGTTGGGTTGGATAAAGTTTCACAAATGAGAAGAAAAAGGGTTTAAATTAACAGGAAAATTCAATTGAAGGTGGATTAAAATCATAAACTACCTTCAGGTTGATCCTTGAGAAAAAGCAAAGTCGGAGGCTGGGAATCGGCCAAGATAATGCAGAAATGTACTCAAATTCCCGGCGATCCCCAGCCGTGTAATTAATGACTTTCCGTCTCTATCTATCCTCTCCGAACCCCCCTCTCTCTTTCTCCCTTTCTCTATTTCTCTCTCTTTTGTTCTTTCTGAGTTTTGTAAACTGAAGCAAAAAATAATCGAATATGGCCGCCTTAGATCCTTTCCCTCTCCCTCGACAAGGAGGGAGGATGTGAGAGAGGGAATAAAGGAGGTAATTGAATGTGTCCGCCCCCCTCTCTTCAACGGTTTTTTGCTGGCCAGAAAGGGCAAAACGGAAACTGACGACTTACGGAAACTGACGTGTGCACTTGAAATCCAAGTAGATTTCACAGCGCATTCCGTGTAATAGCCGTTGATGTGGTGGGGAGGATGAAATCTGACTGTTCAATTAGTTGTTTGGTTGGTGGATTAGAGTCCACGTCTAACTGCAATAAAGTCCGCGTCTAGACTCTCTCCCGGCTGGCGGGAAAATAATAATACTATAGACAATTGTTTATGGTATTTATGCCTCAGAGAGTGATATGTACATATATTACATTTTAAACTTTTGAGTATTTATAGTACATTGTTTATGAGGTCCCCCAAAGGCGGTTGAAAGCTCTTTGAAACATCCACGTTTCTTTCTTAGTTTGTGCCATGACGTTAGTACGAATCCACATTTCTAGCTTTTTTCTATGGCTTTGTATATTAATTGTAATGAATTTCTGCCTGTTAAGTCTTCAGCCTAAATAAACGCACGTGAAAAGAAATACTTGTACATTTGGTTTTTCACGTTAAAGATGCTTTTTTAATAGTCATCGATATTGAGAATTTCACCAGGGTTCATATAAATTTGTATGAATCAGAGGAAGTACAAACGTCTATAGTCTATAGACATAGGTCGCATTTGACACTACTCATCCTCTAATCACATTTGTATCTCAAAAAATATATTAAAATCAATACCATATTAAACTCTAAATAAATACAACAAGACTATACACTACAAGAAAAAACAGATTTAGCTACCGATGATTTGCTACCGCGCATATATTGGTAGCTACTTTCAGAAATTGCTACTGATTTTTAATGGTACTAAAATAGTGGTGTCTATTTCGCTACAACAAAGACAATGGTAGCTAAATTTTTGAAACAGCAGCCAAATCGCTATCGTCTGACAAGACTGCTACCATTAGTAGTAACTATTTTTTATTTCATCTTGGTTCTTTTTGTAAGAACAATTTAGCTACCAATGTTGGTAGCTAAATTACGGAATAGCTACTGCTAAATGTGACTAATTCAATCATGGTAGCTATTGCGCTACTATTAAAGTAGTAGTAGCGAAAAATATTATAACTAGTAGCTAAATTACTACTAAAAGTTGCTACTACCAAATAGATAAGCTAAGTTAATGAAATTGCTACTAACACTCATCACGGTTGCCGTTCTGCTACTGTTTGGGCGTCGGTAGCGAATATTTAGCAAGCATAAAAATTGTTACTATCTTAATTATGAAATTGCTACCGACTAATGATATTAATGAGATTATGGTTAATATTGTGCTACATTATAAGAAATGATAGCTAATATTTTTAAGCGATAGCAAAATTATGATTCTCTTTTAATTTAAATGTGTGATACGTATATAATTCAAAATACACAACTATTTATAATTATGAGAAAGATATATTTTTAAGAAATTACCCCAAATTAATGTATATAAAGATAGGTATGAGAAAGTATATTATTATTTTGCAAAAATCCACCATAACTTTGAAACTATGGATTGCGTAAATGGTTAACTACCCAATTAAAATTTTAATTATGTCATTATTATCCCGATAATAGTTTATCATCCAGACCTAAAACCTAAACATACACATATCCCATCATGTTAAAGTGTTATCTTAAAGCAAAAACAAAACTGAATTAGAGTTGAGCATTATGGCCAGCTAGTCAAGTATATTAAATCGGGTCATTATTAAAAAAAATTTAGTACTTTCTTGTAATCTAAAAAAAATAATTGAATTAAAATCAGGCTTTTGAGATATGAAATCGAGTAAACTCGGAAGAAAAGACATCTCAAATTAGAAGAAAAGTTTCTAAAAAAATCCAAAGTAAAAAGGGGACGATGAATTGCTATTACACATATTGGTATCTAAATTGAAAAATTGCTACTAATTTATAATGCTATTAACAAAGTGGTAGCTGTTGTGCTACAGGAGCAACAATGGTAAGTTGTGTTACTTGTTACCGCCAATAGTAGCTATTTTTTCTTGAATCTTGAATCTTTCAATAAAACTAATTTTGCTATCAATATCGGTAGCTAAATTAAGAAATTGTTCTTGCTGGTGGATGCTAATTCAAAAATTTTGCTAATGTGCAACTATTTCGACAACAATAGCAAAAATATTATAACTAGTAGCAAACTTGCACTATCTTAAAGTTTCTACGGCCAAGTAGATAAGCAAAATTATGAATTGCTAGTGGCACTTTATTATAGTTGCTATTATGCTACTATTTAGCAAATGCTTTAAACAAGTAGCTAAATTGCTACTATATTTAATTTCAAAATTGCTACCGACTAATAATGCTAATACAACTTTAGTTGATATTATGCTAGAATACAACAAATGAATGCGGTATCAAAATTAGTATTAAGTTATAAGATCTTATAACTTAAACGTGTGATTACTACATAATTCGAAATACTAATATATACTACTACTGTCATAGTGGACATATTATCTTTTTATATAAAAATTTTAATTTTTTAATTTTTTCAATATAGTATATGTGTTAGCTTTGAGCTATCAAAATTTTGAAAAAGAACAATAAGTAAATAAAAATTGTCTAATTCGTGAAAAATAATTAAACTATATACCACTACTAGAATTTATTTATCATATAAGATATACCTAACATAATATATTTTTGATATTATAATATTTTTAAGTCTCAAAGTATCACACATATTAATACATTATAAAATAGAGTAAAAGTATTAATTATTTAAATTAGTACATATGTTGGTTAAAATTTACAAAATTAGTAAAAATAGTAGTAATAATAATTTAAATTAGTTAAGATATATATATATATATATGTGTTTATATATATTTAATTTAATACTGTTTTTATTACTATATGATGCTTTTATTTACAAAAGCCACATAACTAATAAAACATAAAAAAAACTAAAACTAATAACAATTTAAAATAGTTGACGTGTAGGTTAAAATTTGCAAAGTAAGCAGATATATATATATATATATATATATATATATATATGTGTAAAAATTTATAAAATGTTAAAAGTATACAAAATTATAATAAAAGTACATAAATATACTATATATTAATGTTTTTAATTTACAAAGCAACACACAAATTAATAGGATTTTGAAAAATAGTAAAGCTATAACAATTTAAATTAGTTAAGATTATACAATATTATACATCTATTACAATTTATAAAATATTATATTATACAAATTTACAAAAACAAAATATATTATTTAAAAGCTTTAATTTTTGTATAATGATGTATATTATATTAGTATTTGTAACACTGTATAATAAGACTTAATTAAATAAGTAACTTTACATAATATATTATCTTTTTATTTAATTTTTGACATTTCAAAGATTTTAAAAGATATATATGTATATTTTATAATTTTTATAATTTTAAGCCAACAATATACTTAAATTTTTATAAGCTTTACTATTTTGGTCGCATTAAATTAATTTGTTATATTATATAAATTAAAATATCATGTAGCATAATCGGCCGTATATCTATTTTATTAATTTAATATATCACTGGTTTGATCATGTCTCAGCAAAAGCTTCAATTTATATTTACAGTATCAAACATTCAATATAACACGCAGTTTCAATATATGATGTGAATAACTATCATGGCACAATGGTTAAGATATTCTATATTCATCCCACACTTCGGGGGATCGATTCCTGCTCTATGCACATTTTAAACACACTAAACGAATTAAATATATCATTGGTATGGAGGTCTATTTATACTACTTTGTAAGGTAAGGTTCGATCCTAGATGTGTACACATAACATAATCTTGATTTAAAGAATAGTCAAGTTACTCGGGCACATGGAGTGGGATTGAATGGTGGTGGTGCCCCATTATTCAGTAGTACAGATATATACCACTATTATAGTATCAATTTTGTTATTGTTATACTAGTAGCAACTTTGATACTGCTATGGTAGTAGCCATTTCGCTACCATTATTCTAGTATCATTTTTGTTATTGCTATACTAGTAGCTTTTTTGCTACTGCTATAATAGTGTCCATTTCGCTACTATTGAAGTAGTAGCGATTTTGTTACTGGTACACTAGTATCGATTTTGTTACTAATGTACTAGTAACGATTTCGCAACTGTTATATTCAAAGCCATTTTGCTACTGTTACACTAGTATTTGGCTACTACATTCTAAAACGGTAGCAATATCTAGCTATCGGAAAAGTAGTAGCAAGACCAAAGCGAAATAGCTACCGCATTCCAAAACGGTAGCTATTTTTAATTTAGCCACTAGGACCTTTACTACCACTGTATATCAGTAGCTAAATCACAAAATGTGGTAGCCCGTTGTGTTTAGCTACCAAAACTGATGATTTAGCTACTAATATACAGTGGTAGCTAAATCTGATTTTTCTTGTAGTGATACAAAGTTTTATAATTAAATCTGAAATAAGATTTGTAAGATTGCTTGTGAAATATCAAGAGGAGTTATTTATGATTAAGTCGGTTTTAATAATACTTTTGTGATTCATACGTGTCGGAGTGTATATAATTTACAATAAAACGACTCAAATTATACCATTGTGAGATATGAGGACGAGGTTATGTTGGGATTAATTGTTAATGCTGAGTATTTTGATTGTTCAAACTCCGCTACAGACACAGATACTTGAGCTTTGAACTGACAAATCTGTACGAGGTTAAAAGATGATTTTTATCTTGAGAATCTTTAGCGTACACGAGGGGAGCTGTTATTTTCTAGCTATATATTTAAGCGAATTAGGAAAGGTTTTTGTGTTAAATATTTTACTTTTAAAGATATTAACCTTAAAGATAAAATAAACTTTCACTCTTCTTGTAACCTATATATATCCGGGCTGTGGATATTAGTTTCTAGGGTTTTTGAGGTGAAGATAATTATGTTTTTAAAAGAGGGTATGTTCACACTAGGTTGTTCTAGTTTTCAGTGCATGTAATTCTAGGGAGAATTGTGAGAGATCTAGAATTACGAGTTGTGAGTGATCTTTGATTATGTGTTGCTCTACTGGGATTGGCTTCTCAAGGAACGTGGGAGTGTATTGTTCTTCAACATCGGTTAGTAGAACGTGATTTCCACTTAAACACAATCTCGCCTCTGTTTTCAATTTCGTGTTCTTAGTGAGTCCGCTACTCAGAATCTAAGGTCTCGATTCTCATTCAACTAAAGAACTTTTTGTGAAGGCTCACATGAAATTACTGTCTTCTGTCTCAATTCTATCTCTCGTTATATTTATCTTGGTGAGACTGTAACACAATCACAAAGTTCTTCGTGGGTAACTGACTCAAGAAGAACAAAGTAGGAACTTTCACAAACAAATTACATAATAATACAATGTAGATTTTAAGAATTAAAACAACTTTTCATAATCAATGAAAATATAAATTATGAACTTGATTTAGCTAAATCTAAATTGACAATGAAAAAAAGTTGCAATTGGAATACTCAACCCAAAATGTAGTTTGACAAGCCTGGACCAAAATTATTGACTCAAGAAGAGAAAATGACATGGCATTACCTAACACATGAAATTAGACCCAACTCAATCCAAAAGCATTGATTGACCTGGTGTAACATGAACGTAACTAACCCAAATCTTAGCTTCCCTAATTGACAGATGTGTGTCCAACCTTGTGTCAGCATGTACACACATCTATCAACTAGGAAGCTAAGATATGGGTTATAAGGTTAGACTCAACTCAAACCAAGACGAAAGTGGATTTTACTTATGTTTTTGGTATGTACGACCTTGTCTAACCTAGAACACTCTTGGAGTTCTCCATTTGTCCACCTAGAACACTCTTGAAGTTTTTAGTTAAATAACTCTCTTTTTACATTCTTATTCAATGGCAATCACAACCTTCAGTATGCACTTGTTGAAGAGATTTACAATTATCCTTTTTTCTTGGTTCGTTAAGTTTCATGTTAATATGGTTTTTGATTTTTCTCATTTTTACATCCTTAGATTTTTTTGGTTATCTTCTTTAGATGTGCGGTTCTGCAGTAACTTAAGGCTGTGTTTTCAACCTAGAGGCATCTAGTCTAGATATGTGATATTATTGCATGTATTTTTCGAAAAGGTGATATTATTGCATGTTTGTTTGGTGTGTTTTCTAGTGAAAGTAGTGTGTTTGCTTCAATCGAGACCTGTTTTTCACCCTAATTATGAACGATGCTATCCAATGTTGGTGAAGATTTTTAAGCGGATTAGAGAAATTTTGCCAAATTTACATTATCTTTTGGTTTTCCTTTGTATATAGATTAAGATTTTATCTTTTTCGTTTAATCCTCATTATAACAATACACCTATGAAATTGTAAGATTGAGAAGTTTCCTTTGTAAAAATAAGTTATGTTACAAAATAGGAATATCTAAAACCTTAAGATGTAAAGGTACCCAAAATCAAAGGTCTTGAAATCAAGACAATGTGCTGCGACTCGATGTAAAGTTAACAATAAAGAAAATTATCCATCAGTCCCTACTGTAAAGAAAGGGTTACATGAGCCCTTTTAGGTAAATTATGGAAAAAATAAGCCCTCCATGTACTGCAATTATCTAAACTATTGAGGTCGACAGTTACTTCTCCAATCTACAGACAGGCAGTCACGAATGCACTTAACAAACTTGGTCAACGTAATACTCGAAAGCTAACAAAGATTTCTGGGGAAGAATATAAACATGAAGCAAATAATGTCTCCTGTGAGCACAGGTTAATCTAACCAGTAAAAAACACTTCACATCGTTCGAGAGAACCTGCCTTTATCATGTAAGAATCATGATACGCACTGGGTACATCTACTTCACTATTTAGTAGGCGTCGCGTCTGGGTGCAAGAATTGAATTCTAGGGCAGCCAGAAACATGTAGCAGCACATATTCTCTTTGGTGTGAAGGGACAAACCATAATAAGATGCCAGTCTTTCAGTAACTAGGAAGTAAAGTGGCGAGCAAATCAGCATCATTTAGCAAGAACACTAAAATTGTCCTGTCCTGAACTGTGATCGCAACTTTTAAGGAAAGAGGTAAACAGCAAACAAACGCCATTGGACCCAGTAAGATTCATGTGTACATACGTATACAAGTAATTGTGTTATACATGCAAAACACTTACTCTCAAACAAAGAAGATAAAAACGGGAGTTACAAGGAGCAATTGCTCTAAACACCACATAAACATTACCAACATCAACAATGTACACAATCTTCAGACGCACTCAATATGAACTCATCTGTCAGCATAATATTCATTGGCTTACCCCGAATCTAGCACAAGATCATTTGATGGAACAAAACAGGTTAAATTGTGCATGTGGATTGGATTGAGCCACCTTGAACTTGACCCAAATATGATCTGAGTACCTGTGGTAGCTTTAAAAAAATCTTCAATCTGAAACAGACCCAACTCAACCCAACCCATTCTAGCCAGAACACAGCTTAGAAGACAAGAATAATAATCATTTGACGTGATGTAAATATGACTCCAAGCCAACCCAGAAGGAAAAAGAATTAACAAATTCCAATTTGACATATACGAAGCAACCTGAACCCAAAACCAAAGCCTAACCCAACCTTGACATTTTGTATTTAAACCCGACTAAGAAACCTACGATGTCATGAGTTTTGTCCCATGACCCGTATTCCAACTAGGTTTGTATTTTGCTCTCAGTTTCATCTAACCTGGTTTGTCTCCATGGAAGTCAAAGAAACAAACAAACATCGCAAAACCATCCCAGGAACAAAAAGATTTCCACTTACTGTCCCTTCTAAGCCTTTGAAGTACCCCCATGCTCTCTCTCCACATGCTCCACCAATGCCACAGGATCATGGAATCCCTTGCTACACTTCGGACACGCATCAATAGAAACCTTTCTAGTCCCTACTCGATTACTGCCACTACTTCTCTCATGGACTTTCTTTGCATGTTCCACAAGATCTTCAACAGTAGAAAACTTAGCATAGCACTGAGGGCAAACCTCAGCTGAGTAAGAGCCACTCCTAGAGCTGCTCTGCCCAGAAATTGCTTGGCTGACATCAGTACCCAGCCTTGAAGCGGCGTTAACAAAACGGGTCCATGTGGATGATGAAGAGGATGCAGAAGGTGTACGGTTGGATTGAGCTCGACTAGGCCGTTTTGGCTCCTCTTTACTGCTTCCGCTTAAGAGGCTCAAAAATTGGAAGCTTGTTTCAGGCTTTTTGGGGCCAGAGCACTGGTGATCAGGCCCAAACCGGTGCTTCAGACAATGATCAACCTGACAGTCTCTACACTTGATTGTGTTGGAGAACACAAGCACTTCTCTACACCTAGGAACTGGACATTTCTTCTTCTTTGTAGCCTTCTCATAGTTTGACGGGTCGCATTCTGTGTTAACATGTGATTCCCAGGTGATGTTTGGGTCTTGATTTGGGATTAAGCGAACTCCCTTAGCACATAGTGGGCATATAACAACAGTTGAATCGTCTTTATTTGCGTGAGGACAATGGTGCTGAGAATAGCTTCTATGCTCCAAGCAATACACCTACAGAAGGTATAAGTTGCCACTGGTTAAATTAGAAGCATTAAGTGATAGATCCATTTATCAAAGAAAATTTGGGGGAAAATTTAAACATTCTGCTGAATGCATATTGGAAATACAACTAGCCCAGCTAGTTCCGTCTAACCCGCTGGATTACATCACATTGCAAACTTCACGTAGAAATCAGGTCAAAATTGTGACACCACAAACGAAACTAGAGAAGCTCTCTACTTTTAAGCACCACAATATTTCAACCATCAAAATACTTAAGGGACATGAAAGAGTTCTAGTTTGCTTGAAGATTCATCTTTCCGCGACTTAAGCAACCCAAAACTCAAGCAATATGTCTAGCATAGTAAAGCTTTGAAAAGAAACAATAACTTCATTTTTCTTGGATCAGAAACCTGAACAAACCAAAATTGAGCTTCCATCGCAGAGTATACCTATATCCTCGCTGGCTCTCACAAGATCAAATTTTCGATGGGATTATAAATTCTTACTACACGAAGCTCTAAATCAAGCACTGAGGAAGTACAAAGGAAGAACCCGGTGGAGATTGAACAAACTGGGCGTAGATTGACCAGTAAAATCCCAGAACAGCAGTACAAGTTGCACAATTGGAAGTATAAAATTTGAACATGTCGAATTTGAGCAGCAATAAGATAGAATTATCTCGACAAACCTGGTGGCAGCGGTCGCAGGTGAAGGGGAGGAAGTCGATCTGCTTGCAATCTTCAACGTCACAATGCTTCCCCAAATTCGGAAATTCAGGAGTTCCCATTGAAGGATCGGAAATCCGGATTCAGAAGAACCAGATGAGTATGCAAACACGCGGAAAGAGATATCAGGCTTTTCAACCCCGCAGCAGGTTGGGGACGAAAGGCGACGCAGGGAGCCGGGGGGAAACGGGTGCAGAATGCGCCGAATCAGACAGACAAACGGACAGATGGGATAACTAGTTAGAGGGAGAGAGAGAGAGAGGATATACGCGGAAGCGGAGATACAAAGGGGGAGGAAGGAGGAAATTTCGTTTTTCTTTGCAATTCGGGCGTCTTAGTTGACTTCAGGCCGTTCCGCGGCAATGTTTTACGCAATTTTATAACTCCTTTCTTGTCCGTTTACTATTTTTATAAATCTAATATTTTATAATATATTCTTTATACGAAAATTTAATTTAAATTTTAACAATTATTTTTTTTTTTATATTTAATATAGAACTGGATAAACGTACCAACAAAGAAAAACTTATAATGGACGAGCTACTATCATAAATTCATAACAACGTTTTACACAAATTTGATGCCTTATGTGCACGGAGAAACAAAAATGATCTCCTGCATATAAATTTTTTTTAATTTATCAAGTTCGTTGGTTATAATTTTTTTTATCAAATTAGTACTACATCGGTCTCATATTAACCGTCATGTTTCAAAAGAGGTTTGAGGGGTAGAGATTTGAATTCAGGATCAATTGGTCCATTATTTTACACTTCGGCGTATAGCTTTTTTGTGGTTGTTTTGTAGTTGTTTTGGTCTGGTTGTTTTGGTTGGTTATTTTGTGGTGTTTTGTTGGTTATTTTATACTGGCTGTTTTGTGGTTGTTTTAAAAATTGGTGTTCAGCATGTGGTGGTTTCGTCTGGAGTATTTGAATAAGTTAATTACGTGCAGTGCGTTTATCATTTTCTTTGTTACAATTAAAAATTTTATATTACACTTTAAAACAAATTTTTGTTAAGATGAAAATAAAAAAACTACTAACAAATATAGAGATCAGTATATACATAATTTATTAATTACGAAAACAACAAATTTTTATTATAATCAATTTTTGTTAACATTTATATTAAGGTCTATATAAATAACTTCACTATTATCAACCACAATTCTATCAATGGATAACAACGATTGTAACTATACATGGTTTAACACACCAGACTACTTGTTCACATTTGAATAAAGGAAAATATAATAATTAATTAGTGAACTTTACTAATGTTTACATCATACAAAAAATAAATAATTAGTTTTTAAAAATATGACCTATATATTACTATATGTACATATAATTAAATATTCAGATTTTATACCTTATTTGAGCAATATAATGTATTATTATGTCATTCTTAGTAATCATGTACCCCTTCTATCCATAATACAAATATTTTTTTAGTTTTTTATTATAGATTCTGCAAATTAGAAAATATTAGAATTACTCAAAATAATTTTTAGTATAAGTTTTTAAAAAACGCTACTAGTTTAAAACTATTGTTCTATATTATTATCATTAACTTATAATTTAGTATACCAATCTTTATAAATAAACTAAAAATAAAAAAGGGAAAACAAATTTTTTTTATATATTAATTTATATATTTCAATTTAAATTTAATATTTGTATCAAATTTAATATATAATATCATTTTAAAAATAATTATAACTATTAAAAATTCAAATTAATTTATTAAAATAATTAATATTATTAAAATATTCTTAACCCTAATTACAGTTTTTTGGCCCACCTCTGTTTACGGTATTCATTAATGGCTGCTGCGTTCGACGTAGCATGTTGTGGTATAAATGTGGTATTTTGAGTTTGGCATTTTTGACAAAAAATGTAAAACCGCCACTCCGAACAACAATTTTCAAAAGCCACAATATACCAGCACAAAACAACCACAAAACAACCATAAAACAACCAACAATTTATACTGCAAATATAATGAATACCGTAAACAGAGGCGAAGCCAGAAACGTAATTAAGGGTGAGAATATTTAATAATATAAATTAATATTTAAAAATTAATTTTTAATAAATTAATTTAAATTTTCAATATTTATAATTATATTTAAAAATGATATTATATATTAAATTTGACACAAAATTAAATCAAAATTGAAATATTTAGATTAATATATTATAAATTAGTTTATTTTCCCTTTTTTATTTTTAGTTTTTTTATAAATATTGGTATACTAAATTATAAATTAATGAAAATAATATAGAACAATAGTTTTAAACTAGTAATGTTTTTCTAATTGTTTATTCAGATACGGATAATAGTCTCTTAAAAATACAAATATTAAATTTAAATTTATGTTTTTGAATTTTATTATAATTTAATTGAATAGAGTATATTATTTAACTACATATATGTTTAAAATAAATATTTATCAACAATTAAACAATATATAATAATACAATAATAAGTGATATATGTATATATATATATATATTCGTTTACAGTCAATTATTTTATTATTAAAAAATTGCTTTTTCATTTTAATGATATTATTTATTCCATTAAAAATTAAAATAATCTTAAGTATTAATACATTGAAATGTTATTAAATACTAATATAATCCATAAAATTAGATTTTATATATAACATCTAATATATTTGCTCTAAATACAATAGTTTATTTCTTTATTTTTTGTAAATTATGTAGAAATTTAGTTATAAATTAATATGTATACATATTATAAATTAATTGTCACTAAAATATAATAAAGAATATAATTATTAAAGGCTATAATTGAATATCTACATATATTTTAACTTTTAACAAAAAATTGTTTTAAAATGTAATAAAAAATTTAATTGTAACAACGAAACGGTAAACGCACTGCACAAACTAACTTATTCAAAACAGATAGACGAAACCGCCGCCTGCCGAACACTAGTTTTCAAAACACCACAAACAACCAGCACAAACAACCAACAAAACTACCACAAAACAGCCAACCAAACAACCAGACCAAAACAACACAAACTACCACCAAAAACACAACCGAACGCAGCCATTCTCTTTGCAGCATAAATTGTTGGCTGTTTTGGGTTGTTTTATGCTGGTATATTTGTGGTTGTTTTGAAAATTATTGATCGGCAAAAAAACCACATTTATACCACAAAAGAGACAACACCGAACAGAGCCTTCATCAACTCACCCTAACTTTGTAGAAATGATATTCGTGATCAACTTTTTAGTTTAAACAGATCGAGTTACATTTTTCACATGATCACATATTTAATATTTTAATGTATTAGTATCATTAAAGCTTTGTTTATGTTGATATATTTGATGACATATTTGTTGACATATTGATAGTACACTCACATGGTCTCTCTCTGAATTTCATGTAACTTTTGTGTTTTTCACCAATAACATACTAGCATATACTCGCTCCTATTCAAAATATATGTTATCTTAGAGATGAATTTAAACTTAAATCTATTCAGATTCATCTCTAAAACGACGGATATTTTGAAATATGAAGGAATACAAAATAGTCAAAATAAAAACAACCACAAATATACTAAGTCAATGTCTCAAATGCGGGTTTATAGGTTCGTTAATGACAATCATTTTCATAGATATTGGACGTTAGCTGCTAGAATAACAGGCCCGTTTGATGTCAACTGTGAGGGTAGTTGCACTGTCAGCTGTCAAAATGAATAAAGTAGATAAGAAAAAGTGGGACCCATTTGTCATATTTCAGTTGTCACTTGCCAAAAGAAATAAAGTAAAGGATAAAAATGGGAAAGCATTTGCAAAATTTGGTAGCTTCCAAAACAAATAAAGTATAAGAGAAAAAGTAGGAAAACTTACAGCTTTCGGGTTGGATAATCAAACGGACCCAAATATAGTAAAGAAAACAGAAAATCGTCGTACTAAGGGCACCATAACAAGGAAAGTGAATTCCTCATTAAAAATATTTATAATGTCTTCTCTCACACCCTTTCTTCATATGTCACCAAAAACCTTCTCCCGCCAAAGTTCTTAACTAAGTAACGTTGCATCACTATTAAGTTTTTCTATTTTAACCACTTACCTATGTAAGTGTGTCAAATACAAGATATCCTAGTTGTCCAAGATGTTGTCCAAAATTTTGGTCGGACCAAATACATTTTTATTAGTTAAAATGTTGTATTTATTACGTCAAGCATTGAGAGTGCAACATTAGGTTTTTATTTTAATACTAACATATAAGCTATTTTAAATTTATCAATATAAAATTGATAATTTATTTGATATGTTATATACTGAACATTCAAAAGTATGTTTTTGACCAACACGACATCTAATATGAGATGGATGAGTATATAATGTTACAAATGTAGATCACTATTGATAGGTCGTTGATTTATATACTGTTGAAATCCCATGCTCTTATTACATTTTTATTTAGATTTTGTGTTTAATTGAAGTCCATACTAATATTAAAGAGAAAATGTCTTTAAATGTTTTGTTTAATGATTATTTGATTCTGGACGCGATTTTTGGGGAATTTAGCACATACTTTGCGAAGGAGGAAGCTCAATTTGTACACATTTTCCGACCTCTATCCGGATCACCATATCCAGACAAGCCTTTTCCGCCCTCCTACTGAGCCACCTGACCTGCATGCATTTATATTAAGTGAAGACCAAGAATCCTACACATGTCTGGACTTCTGACCGACCCTGCTGATTTGGGCACCCCTTATACTACCTCTCTGTCCGACCCTGGCCACACGACAACTATATCTATGACCACGAGTGAAGTTGGCTTACAGATGTCTGGCTATCTGTCCGATGAGTCCCACCCGAACACCTCATGGAGCTGAAAATCTCGCTTGGACAATTCTGAGTCACGTTCGACCCAGATGGTTATGTTCAAATGGGTGAAAATTTTCTATAAAACAGGGCGGATGGAGGGCAACATCCACAACACACACAAACCCTAGTGGTTGTTGTGATTCTCCACCATCTTTAACATCGAGACTCGGCGTTCTTCAGATCTAGACAACAAAGCGGGCACAAAAGTCTTCTCTACCACTATGAATTCTCTTCCATCTTGGTTTGTTCTAATCAGTAACATGCTAGGCTAAGTATGACCTACTACGAAGGATGGTTTATTTGTAGCTAGAGATGATTTTGCAACTACTTCTACAATATTTTATTATGGGTTTTTATGGATTGTTTTATATTAATATTATACTTGTGTTTCTCTTGAATCTCGTGAATTTCTTGATTATCCTTACAAGTCCTATCATGATCAGATCGGTGATTAATAGGATGGTTGAATTAACGTATTAGTCTGTGAAAAGCTGAATCGAATTGACTAGGTTTCCGTCAAGTGCAAAATAATTCCTTGTGATTAATCCATTTGCAATATGTTTTGTTGGAATCTTGATTAGATCTTGCATGTTCTGGTAGATGAGCTTTTATGAGGCTATGATTTAGTCCTGAAAAGATTCCTTATGAATTTTCCAATCCATATTTTTTTCTTGAATTTGTAAAGTTGCAAAATCTGTCAAGTGAGATATTGACATGAGTCGACATTTCATTTCTCGCTTCACTTTATCAACTTTTTATCTTTTTTATTAGTTTATTTGGTCATCTACTTGCTTTCTACCAGTGTAATTTACCAAACCTGAACAACCCACATAAATTTCTAGTTTTCTTAGGATTAAGCTTTCTTATGCAAGTCTTGTGGTCCGGTTGCTTTGATATTTATACTACCGTGACAAGGATTTTTGTGGCCCGAAGACTTTGTATTTGGGGAAAATTACATCCCCACCCATGACGTTTGATGAAATTACACATCCCACCCACGAGGTTTCCAAAATTACTTTGCCCACCCATGTGGTTTCCGCTATTTTACATCTAGCAACTTTTCTAATATTTGATCAACTTAAAAGATGGTTAAATGTTATCCAAATTGATGAAACTTTACACGGCCGATTCTAAAATCCAAAGTTTTTTAAGGTCATATATTACCTGTGGGACCCAATGAAAATACGTTCACATGTTACATGTTTCATTGGGTCCCACGGATCACATATGAGCTTAAAAAACTTTGGATTTCATGCTAGATCAAAGTATAACACCTTAGATCGTCCATGTAAAGTTTCATCAATTTTGGATAACATTTAACCATCTTTTAAGTTGATCAAATATTAGAAAAGTTGTTGGATGTAAAATAGCGAAAACCACATGGGTGGGCAAAGTAATTTTTGAAACCTCGTGGGTGGGGTGTGTAATTTCACCATTCGTCATGGGTGGGGATGTAATTTTCCCTTTTATTTGCTACTTTCTAGGTTTATTTATTTAATTTTTAGTTTATCGGATTTCTTGTTTGCAACTATATATAGCATTCTAAACATAAAATGATTTCTATATGTAACACACCACAAGTGAATATATCATAAGTTGGCCTTAAAAACCAATTGCTTCTTTATCGTATCTCTGGGTTTGGCAACTTAAATGATCGTTACTCGGATCCTTACTCACGTTTTCTTCTCCTTCAGATTTTACTTTGGCTCAAATTTACATACTTAATGTCATGGTCACTTAGAAGTTTATCGAGATAAAACCTTACATTTTCTGAACGCGATTTTGAATATGGCGCTTGCGCTATGTTCTAATATGGAGATGGTGTCACATGTCACTACACTATTAGAGGGAAAAAAAGGAAAAAAAAAAAAGAGGGAATAAGAGGGAAGTCACCCGTAAGGGAGAGGAGGTGTAGGTGAGTAGGAGAGAGAAAATATTTTTTTTTTCAAAATGTGATAACTTACAAAATATAAGTGTAAAAATAAAACAAATTATACCATTGTTCATCATTTTTCATACTCTTCAAAACAAGATAAATCATGGATATGTTTTGATAAATTTTTTTTTATATGTACATATTTTTTAAGATTAATTGTGAATCTTAAGTTTTAAAAAAGTGAATAAAAGGTTGTTAAAAAGTGAATCAAAGTTGTTAAAAAGTGAATAAGAGAGTTGCTGAAAAGTGAATAAGAGGTTTAAAATAAGTGAATCTCATAAACAGAGATTGTTTAACTAAAGTGATTCTGATTGTTTGACTAGTGTGAATCAGAGTTTTTAGAAAAGTGATTCAAAGGTTTTAAAAGTGAATCAGGTGTTGTTACAAAGTGAATCAAAGTAATAAGGGTGAATCTTGTAAGCATAGATTGTTTAACTAAAGTGATTAAGAGGCTTAAGAAATGTGAATTAGAGATTTTTATAAAGTGAATCATGAGTTTAAAAAAAAGTGAATTAGAGGTTTAAGAAAAGTGATTCTCGTAAATACAGATTGTTAACTAAAGTGATTAAGAGGTTCAAGAAAAATGAATCAGAGGTTTAAGAAAAGTGAATCAATGGTTTTTTAAAGGTGAATCAAAGGCTTAAGAACAGTGAATATTTTATTTTAATACTATAGTAAAAGTTAATCCTACCATATACTTATGTGAGGGTGGATTTTAGAGTGTTTGGGGGGGGGGGGGGTAGGATAATCTTTTTGGCATTAGTCTCCACTTTATATTGTCGTTACTAACTCGACAGATTTTTAGGGTTTTTGGTTTAGGTACAACCCATAAAAATGCAGTTTTTAGAGTTCATTTTGTTAATGAATAAGGTTCATTTTATTGTTAAAGAAGATTCATTTTGTTAATGAATAAGATTCACTTTAAAAATACGTAATATATACTCATTATAAAAACATAAAAAAGTGAAGTTACCAAAACATATCCATGATGCAGCTTGTTTTGAAGAGCACGAAAAATGATGAACAATGATATAATTTATTTTATTTTTACACTTATTTTTGTGAGTTATATATTTTGAAAAAAATATTATTTCTCTCCCCTCCCAGCCTAACTCTCAATGTGATGCGCGTATTACTGGTTTTTTTCTTTCTCTTTTTCTCTTTTTTCTCTCTTAATTTTAATTAGACCAATAATATATTAACATATGACATGAAACCATATTAAAATGTGACTCTTCTCCATGTTATCGAGAAATTATCCGTTACTCAAAGTAAGAACTTCAAGCAAGGATATGCTCTTCTTGTGATGTGATGTCTCTTACCTAAAGGTCGGGTTGACATGTATAGAGTTTTTTTTAACAAACATTTATATTACGCATTACATAAAGTTACAATATTTTCTGGACTGAGGAAATCCAACACCCCCACCCCCTATCCCTACCCCCTCTTGCCACACTTGCCAGCATATGGGCCTCATATTACCAAGCCTAGAGATGTACATCCACTGTACATGAACAAAAACAGACTTCGAAAGACTAACTAGATCATCTAATAACAGCCGTGACTCATATCCTATAGGTTTACCATCATTTACATAGTCAATTAAAGATTTACAATCTGACAAAATGCATATGCTTCTAAAACCAGCACGCCTGGCACATTGCAACCCGTATTGTATTGCATGAACCTCCACTTCTGCGGACTGAGTTCACCATGCTTCCTTTCATTGCAGCTGCTATAATTCTGTTATTCTAATCTCGACAGACCACCCCCAAACCATAACATGGCACTTCCAATTTGCTTCCATCAACATACACTACTAGAAAACACCATTTTAGCTACGGATTTAGCGACGGCAACATTTCCGTCGCTAATTAGCGACGGAATAGCGAGGGATTAGCGACGGAATTATTGGCGACGGAATAGCTACGGAATTGCGACGGAAGTTGGGTGGGTCCGTGGCGCTAAAATTTCCGGTCTTGGCGCCACTTTTGGCGACGGAATAGAGACGGCCATGTCCGTCGCTATTCGTTTTTTTTTTAAAAAATAAAAGAAACATTAGCGACGGACATATGTCCGTCGCTACTCGAACGACGTCGTTTTGTCCCATTGTCTTATCTCCCGCGGTTAAGTTTACTAACTAAAACGACGCCATTTTAATTGGTTTTAGTGACGGAATAGCGACGGACTTGACCGTCGCTAATAATTAGGTAAAATAAGAATCGCGCCGCGCGCCGTAGTCTTCTTCCTCATTCTTCCTTATTCTTCTGCTCTCCAAACTCGAACATCCCTCCGCGCACACCTGCGAACCAGCACACCCAGGTGAGCAAATAGGCGATTTCTGACTCGTTTTTCCGGCCAACCACCACTCCCATCGTCCCCGGCAAGTTTCTGGCGTCAACTTTACTCGTTTTCTGCTCCCAGGTAACTTACGAAACCCTAACTCATTAATTCCGAAAATTAGTTTAGTAAATCTATAAATTTGTTAGTTTTGACTTAGATTGTGTGGTTTTCATTGCAAATTTGTGCTAATTATTCTGCTGGTAGTTGCTTTATTAGTGCAATATACTCGTTGTATAATCTTCTCTGATTAAGTCTCAATATAGAATTACCGTTGTGATATTACAAGGTTTTCACAAATAATAATACAAAATATAATTTGTTAGTTTTGACTTAGATTGTGTGGTTTTGATTGCAAATTTGTGCTAATTATTATGCTGGTAGTTGCTTTATTAGTCATCAATTTGAAAAATCGTTATCACAACATACTAATTAAATTTGTAGCATTCAGAATTTTTTTTGTTTCAGAGGATACATTTAAAATTATGAAACATATATAATTATGAAATGATATTAGAATTAAAATATGGTATGAAATTTCTGGGCAGCTAGCTTGCCTCATTATCAGCTAGTATACATATGTATTGATGTTGTGTGGTAATTATGAATGTTAATTGTTGATTTTTTTTGTGGTATTAGACCTAGGGTTACAATATTGTCAAATAGAAAATTGATTTGGGCTCACTCATTTTTGGCTACTTCTCTATTGTTTGGATTATATTATTTGTCAGTTTTATTAGTTTGGATTAATTATATTATTTGGGAACATTATTGTTTTTTCTTTGTCCTTCGTTCTAATTAATACAAGTATTTCATAGTTTTGATCCACAATTTATATAGCAACTCAGATATAAGAATGTTTTTTTACTTTCAAATATAAGAATGTTTAAGTACACTTTAAAAATGGCGCTTCATATTATAACATGAATTAATAAATATAAGTTGATAATTGATTGCTTTACGGTATAATTTCCTCTTGATAATATACTCCAGCTAACAACAATACATATGCATTCAACAAACTATTCAAAGTGCATTCCCTCCCCTGATGTCATATGTAGGAAGAAAGATACAAGTTACAGGTTACTAGTGTTCTTCATCATACCATGGTACATATCACTGGCGGTGAATTATGTAAGATAAAATAATAAAAATTTAAACAATTAATGTATGTGACGTATAGAGTTAAAAAGTAAAACTAATGAGATAAACTGTTTTTAATACGCCCATAAGAGATTATAATGTTGTCGCCGAATGATTATAAGTTTTCTTTAATTAATTAATAATAGTTAACTATAATCAACGACCAACCGAGGATTTTTATCAATAATACAAATGGAATCAGACCTTTTGTTCTTTTGAAAGTCTCTGTTTTTTTGAAGTTTTGATAATCGTGTATCTTGTTGATGTGGGATTTAATTATATAGAGTATATATATATGTATCATTTCTTATCGTGCAAGTTTAACGAGGGAGTATTAGATTTTGTAAATTGTACTAAATTATCTATATAATTAAATGTATTATATGATAATACTTCACTTTGTTTTTTAAACTCAGTCATTACCTCATTACGAAAAAAGGCTTGTTTTTTCCTTCTAAAATACCTTTTAATATATATTGTTTCTTATTAAATAATTCAGTTGATAATTTAATTGTATAATTAAGTTGATAAAATCAATTAAGTTAATATATATTTTAAACTTGATTTTATATTAGGATATATTATTTTATTTAATATATATAGTACGTACTAGGTAAAAATAAAGTATAATATGATATTTGTTTGATCTTAAATATCCATTGCTTGTTAGTTACTTTTGTGTGTGTGTTTTGTTAGTTACTTAATTTGCGTCGATGAATCAAGTGGTTGGATCTGTTGTATGCTGTTGTAGATATTGTGTGGACAATCTGTTGGGTTTTTGTTGATAACTGTTGGTATTTGTGAATCGTCCTTGTGGGATGCTTAGAAATAAGCGGAAAAGTAAAAAAATAGGGGAGACTATGTCGAATTTTTTTAAAATTAACTAAAGTAGTGTTGATAATCACCGTATTTTATATTTCGGTTGGTCTCCTCCCTCAGGCGTAGTCGCATGGCACGCACCCACCACCACCACCGCACACACCGGACACCACCACCATCTATCTTCTTCTTTCTTCTTCTTCTTCTTCTTCTTTTCTTCTTCTCTTCTTCTTCTTCTCTTCTTTTGTCTTTCTCCACTCCAATTCGTTCTTCGATGATAATGTGAATCGTCATCAACCCGATAGGTATGAGACCTCGTCATCAACCCGATAGGCATGAGACCCGATAGATTGTGGATGTACGATGAGAGAACCTTTGAGAGAGGTAGAATCTCTGCCGAATGGCTGAGGAAGATGGAAGAGTTTGTCGCTTTTGCACTACAACACCCTGAATGTATGGAAGATGGTAAAATTAAGTGCCCTTGCGACATGACAAGGTGTAGAAACAGACAGTATCTCAAGCCTGATGTTGTTAAGGTTCATTTAGCACAGAAAGGTTTTATGTACGGTTACTTTGATTGGATATTCCATGGAGAAGATAACACACCCGTACAATCTACCTCGAGAAGCACTACGCCTAATGAGGTTCCACATGTTGAAATGTTAGAGCAAATGATTGCACATGCTGTTGGTGAGGTTCCAGAAGAATTCGGGGATACCTTTAATTTTATGGAGGAGGTTGAAGAGGATCAGAGGATACTCCAAATCCTGAGGCTAAAAAATTTTTGAGTTGATGGAACATGCTAAAAGAAAGTTATTCAGTGGCACGCATCATAGTGTACTATCTATCGCCACTGAATTAATGTCCATTAAGAATGACTACCAAGCACCTCAGGCATTGATTGATCGAGTTTGCAAAACCTACTGCGAGCTCCGTCCAGAAAACACTGACATTCCAAAAAACTTCTACGAAGCAAAGAAAATCATACGTGGTCTTGGGTTACCTTATGAAGAAATCGATTGTTGTTCCGAACTATGTATGATTTTCTGGGGAGAAGATAAAGATCTGGATGTATGCAAGTTTTGCACTCGTCCCAGATACAAGCCCATCAAAGAGGGGACAAAAAGGAGAAAAAGTAAGGTACCTTTCAAGAAGATGCAGTACTTCCCTCTCATTCCAAGGCTGAAAAGGCTTTACGCTTCTCCTGCAACGGCTACCGATATGAGATGGCACGCAGAACACAAAATGGAAGATGACAACATGTGTCACCCCTCCGACTCAAAAGCGTGGAAACACTTTGACCAGATTCATGCTATTTTTGCTTCGGAGTCTAGAAATGTCAGACTTGGGTTATGTACTGATGGTTTCCAACCATTTACTGCTTCTGGAAGACAGTACTCTTGCTGGCCAGTTGTAATTACACCATATAATTTACCGCCTGGGATGTGTATGAAAGATGAGTTCTTCTTTCTTACAGTACTTGTTCCTGGCCCTAAAAATCCTAAAGGAAAGATTGATGTGTTTTTACAACCTCTTATAGCTGAGTTGCAAGAGTTGTGGGCTGGAGTCACAACATATGATGTGTCTAGAAAGAAAAATTTTCAAATGAGCCATAAACGACTTTCCTATGTATGCAATGCTATCAGGTTGGAGCACTGCTTGTAGACTGGCGTGCCCACATTGCATGGAAGACAGTGACACATTCACATTGCGTTGTAGTAAGAAGCAGTCGTGGTTTGACAACTCCAGAAAGTTTCTTCCTCCAGACCACAAGTTTCATAATGATAAAAAGTCTTTTCGTAAAGGGCACAGAGAGACCAAGGTTGCCCCACATTTCAAAACTGGTGACGAAATACTTGCAGAGTTGAGTCGGATGGGTTTTATGAAGGTCACTGAGATTGGTTCGGCTGAAGTAAATGTTCAAATTGCTAAAACTTGTGGATGGAGTAAAAGAAGTATCTTCTGGGATCTACCGTATTGGAAAGATTTATTGATCAGACATATTATAGATGTGATGCACACTGAAAAAAATGTTTTTGAAAACATATTCAACACAGTTGTAAATGTGAAGGACAAGACGAAAGACACATTTAACTCGAGGCAAGAGTTGAACGATTATTGCAACCGTCCTGAGTTGGCACCGGATTTGAGTTCAAACACAATTCCTAAGGCAAAATATGTCATGGACAGAGATAGTATTCAAATCTTGTGTGAATGGGTGAAAAATTTAAAGTTCCCTGATGGATTTGCTTCTAACATTGGGAGGTGTGTTGACATGGCCAACAGAAAAATGTTTGGGATGAAAAGTCATGACTGTCATGTTTTCTTGCAAAGGTTGATGCCCATAGCTTTTCGACATCTTCTTGATCAAAAGGTGTGGGAGCCAATTACCGAACTGTGCCTATTTTTCAAGAGTTGACATGCACGTCGCTTTCAGAGTCGAATATGCAAAGGTTAAACTGTCAAATTCCAGAAATAATGTGCAAATTGGAAAAAAATTTCCCACCAAGCTTTTTTGACTCAATGGAACATCTCCCTCTTCATCTCGCCTTTGAAGCACTTTATGTGGACCTGTGCAGTACAGGTGGATGTATCCGTTTGAGAGGTACATTCTATACAAGTTTCAATAATGCACGTACTACATGTTGTACTTTTGTGATATATATAGGTACTTGGGGAAACTGAAAAGGTTCATCAGAAACAACAACAAAGTTGAGGGATCCATTCGCAATGGATTCCTTCTGGAAGAGATCACCAAATTCACAAAGTTTTACTTCGTTGACGATGGACCATCGTACCCATACAAGCTTGGTAGAAACGAGACAATTGTAGAGGATGTTGATGACAACCCAGAAAGATTATCTGTTTTTAAAACAATGGGTAAACCGATTGGCAAAGGAACAAGAAGAATGTTGACAGCTCGTGAGTTAGATGCCGCTCAATCGTACATTCTACGAAATTGTGCAGAAATGGAGCCTTATTTTGAGTAAGATATATACAAATATTAGTTATATTCATCGTTCTTACGTATAATTCAATAGTGTGTTCACAATTCAGTTTAAATCTTTTGTTGTAGAATGTACGAGCGACAACTACGACAAGTAGAACCAACATTAATGGATGAGACAATCAACCTAAGATGGAAACAGATTTTCCCTTATGGTTCCGATCATATGTGAGTGACTTTATACATATACATAAAGGTCAATACAAAATATATTAAGATATTTTTAAATTACAGTCAAACGATGTTACCACGCCAAACGAATTCGTTCGTAGCTTGGCCCAAGGCCCGTTGAACGTGGCAACCTCCTACTCTGGTTTCTATGTGAATGGGTACAAATTCCACACAGAGTCTTACTCAGAAGACCGTACAACGTACAACTGTGGTGTTTGCATATCTGGGACAAACTATGGTGACTCAGGTATGATTATTACGGGGTGCTGAAAGAGATCATCGAATTAGAGTATCCCGCATTACCTGTGAAGAAGATTGTAATGTTTAATTGTCATTGGTTTGACCCAGAAAAGAGAGGAGTACAAGTACATCCTCGATATAAGCTGGTTGACATTAATCACACAAGAAAATTTGACAAGTACGAGCCGTTTGTGCTGATCAAGCCGTTCAAGTGTATTATTGCTCATACCCATCAAAGAAGAGGGATAGGAAAGATTGGTGGGTGTCTCTAAAGTGAAAGCGAGAAGCACTTTGAACATGCCGACTCATCAGCAGTTGATGAGGAGGTTCAGCCACTGCAAGATGAAACCGTAGATCATGTGGTTTTATCACCTTTGGTCGATGATGAAGAAACATTTGATTTAGTAGACATAACAGATACATAATTTAAAAAGTAAACTTACATACAACTACTATGCAACAACAATATATTATTGATTTCATTTGTTTTTTAATTAGTGTATAAAAATATTTATTCTACTAATGTTTAATGTGATGTTTGTCATGCATGGGTTTTCAGTGATGGCAGGTGGTAGAAGTTTTTTTAAATCTGGGTGGTCATTTGGTCGAAGCAGAAGCAGGGCCAGCACTTCTACTCCCCCAGGTGATTCGCAGCTGCAGCTGATCATGTGATGGTTCCGGTCATGAATCCCCGTTGGGTTCTACACCTCCGCCCCTTCTCACTCCTTGTCAGACGAGCACCCATGGGGACCCCTTATTTCGACTCTCACCCACACCATTCTTCGATTGTCCCAGATTCACAGCCGTCTGTTGAGAGACGTCGATCTATATCTCTACCTCTACGTCGACAGTCTACTCCTCCACCTCCACGGCAGCCTACTCCTCCACATCAGTCTACTCCTTCACTACATGATGATTCACCACCATCTGACGAAGCACCGCATAGCTCAGACGCTTCACACCTACACACGGTGGTGGTGTTGATCCCCGCGTGGTCATTACTATCTCTGACAGGTAAGTACTATGTAAGTAAAAAACAATTCTCAATAAACTTTGTTTTAAATATATATATGCTAATTGTCAATTTGTGACGCATTATATAATTATAGGGAGCTACTACCTGCAAACAAGGTTGCTCGTTCTTTTCTTCCTTGCTTTGAGACGAGGTGGTTTCCAGAGGGTTGTAATTGGGAGGGTTTGGGCCAGGACGGGCATAGATTCTATTTCAATGAATTCAAGGTATTTAACCATTCTTGATATTTAACTTCTTTTTTTGTATATGTTATGCTTACACTTACTTATTTATGCAGAAGCGCTTCCGTTGGGATCCTGCCATTGAGAGTGTTGTCTATGAGATATTCTGCGCCTTGGCCAGAAAACGTATTCAGACACACTTACAAGATGAAGGCTAAGAAATGAGGAGAAAAGTCAGCGATGAAATCTGGCAGGCTTGGGAACACGAATGGGCGAATGAGAAGCGTAAGAAGATCAGCGAGATTAACTCTCGCAACCGGCGGACTGAGCATACACCTGGCGGTGGTCTATCTACTCATGCATGCGGTTCTCGCTCGATAAAGGAGCATCAGAGGGTTCTGGTGAGTTTTTTTGTTTGTAAGTGTATATGAAAGGATGCAAGTACATGTGAATGAATGTGAATGTGAATGTGAATGTGAATGAATGTGAATGTGAATGTGAATGTGAATGAATGTGATAATGCAACTTTGAATGCATTATGTGAGTTGTGATTGTTATCAGATTCTGATATGTGCAATATTGGATTGTATATGTGTGGGCAAATGCATAAAACAGGGGAGGTTATGTCAGATTTTTTTAAGCCTTGATTGATTAATCATATCTGATTCTGACTGAACAATCCTGGTTTTTATGTGTGGGAAATGTAAAAAAACAGGGGAGGTTCTGTCAAATTTTTTAAAGGCTTGCTTCTAATTTAATCAAGTGTTTTTTTTAGACTAAGAAATACGGTACACAACCGGATGCTTACACATTGTTCATACACACTCATTCGAGCAAGGATGAGCATGGAAACAGTGTGCCTGTATGCCCCAAGGTCGAGGAAACTGCTGTAAGTGTTTTAATTTAACTTATTTAAGTTGATTACATTATTGAAATTTATTCATTAGCGATGAGTACTAATTATATATATATCATTGTGTTATGATTATGAAGCATAAATACGAAGAGCTGTTAGATGCTGCCACTCAGGAGTCAACCACTCCTGATGATCCATCTCTGCAAGCCACACCAGTAGACCCTAATGAAATTTTTTATAAGGCTGTTGAAGGGAAATCCAGAAAGCAGAGGGTCTATGGTGTGGGCGAGCTAGCACCGGCGTACTTCCCTGATTCATTTCACTCCACCGGCACTAGCTCACGTGCTTCCGGCAAAGACCATACACATACGAGTCCATGAAGATGGAGATTGAGCAGGATCTGACTCAGTTCGATGAAAATTACAGGCGGCAGGTTCGTATTGAGGAGAGGGAAGCGATGCGCCAGGAGATATACGGCGAGGAGATGCAGAGGATGATACGAGCGCAGATCTCCCAAATGTTTCCCTCTCAGCAGAGTCGACCGTACGGTGATCCTGGTGCTGGCTCTAGTACGGGTGGATGGGGTCAGTGGCCTAGAGATCCACATGATGGCTCAGGTGGTTCGGGTGGTCCGGGTGATCATATGGGATATCGTCCAGGGGATGGACATGGTTGGGGGGGCGGGTATTAGATAGATATGATATTTGACTTTATTAGCTTGAACTATGTCTGTATCAAATTCGACTGCACTATTCATGGTTGTGTTGACTGAACATTTATTTTTGGTCTGCAGTGAGATTAATGAGTACAACTGTTTATGGTATTGCATATTAAAGGTGGATATGAATAAAATGTGTTATATGTCCACATTTACAGGTGAAAATATGGCTACGAATCAAAATATTAAATATTTTTTTAAAATTAAAACAGATTAGCGACGGACGATTCCGTCGCTAACAAATAAATAAGAAAAATAAAATTTCCGTCGCCAGATTAGCGACGGACAGTTCCGTCTCTAATCCGTCGCCATTTGGATTTAGCGACGGACGTCCGTCTCTAATCCGTCGCTATTTGGCGACGGATGACGGCTTCCGACGCGACTTTGGCATTAGCGACGATGGCATTAGCGACGGACAATTCCGTCTCTAATCCGTCGCTAAATCGTTTAGCGACGGATTAGAGACGGAATTGTCCGTCGCTAATGCCGTTTTTTCTAGTAGTGATAGACCCTTATCTTATCATCTGAAATTTGAAGCGGTGGCTCCATACTCAAGCCAAGACAAGGCTTCTTCCTCCATGCTAACTCCAAATAGCTTTCAGCCTGCAAAAAACCATACTTTAAATCTCGAGCTTTAGAATGCAAAACTTGACATCTAGAGAACCATAGCTTCCATAACATAGAAAACAAGTCACATATATATATATATATATATATGGCACTGAATGCGTCAAAGCATCACACAGCACCCAGTCACAAAATGCATTATTCGACACAATATTAGATGGGCAGGAAACAACAGCTTGATCCCAAAGCTTTGCCGCGCCAAGACATTGAAAGAACACATGTGGCAAAGACTCAATTTCACTGCATCCACAATAGACATCCATCTGCAGATTCCACCTGGACGCAAGGATTGTCTTAACTGGGATAAAACCATTCAAAACCCGCCACACAAACAATTTAATACGATTAGGCAAATCAATTTTCCAAACTCGCTTAACAGCCTGCCCCAAAACACTAACTGCTGCACTACAACTATTAAAACTTTTATGCTGCTCAAGGCCAGAAAGTAAGCCGACTTAACAGTATAAGAACCCGATGAAGATGGACCCCAACACCACCAATCTGGTGTAGCTTCATGTAATAAAGGAATGGACATTATATGGTGTACGTCATACGGTAAAAACCACGCATTAACAATATCCTCACGCCAGGACCGAGTTTCCGAGTCAATCAACCATGAGACCATACCTTCATCTTTTGCATGCTGGGGTAATTTCGTAAAGAAAGGGTAACCTCCCGGTTTCGCACGAAGTCAACAACCAGTTAAAGGCGTACTACACCCGTCCCCAATCCCTCGCCGAACACCAGCTCTCAACAAATCAACCGAACTCCATAACGCCCTCCATATAGGGCTCGGGTGACTGCCTAACTGAGCACAGATGTAACACCCCGTCCTAAGCCAATCGTGGTTATCGCAAACTAAACAGCTTAATCATAAACATCGCAGCGGATTAAACCAACACCAGGACCTTGCCACGGTCTGAACAACAGAATATACCGAACTTATACTTTACAAACGCTTGCCCAAAAGGAATATACCAATTATCCAAAACATTCACCAACCGAGTTCATAGTAAATCTGCTAACAACATAACTACTATCAGTTTTAATATCAACAGACCGGAGCACAAGCGCAACCCGTATTCAAAATAAAAGTCCCACCTAAGTCTACCCACTCCTACTCTCCGGGTGACTCTTCATAGGCCGCTTACCTGTAAAAGTAAAAACAGCCCCCAAAGGGGGTCAGCAAGAATGCTGGTACGACCCTCTCATGGCCCCGAAGCTAACGGGGCTACGACGACTAATTGTCAATAGCATGGAAGTTGATTAGAATCACAATCATAATATGAAGTGCAATAAAGCAACAATCCACAAATGAACATACATAGTTCACACACAAATGAACGACTTAAAGCGTTCTCTTAGTAAGTGAGTTAGTAAGTAAACTCCTTAAGTTCCAATTCCTCTTTTCCTCCGTCCATCTTAACTTACCTCAGTCTTAGCCTTATCTTAATCTTAGAATACAAACCGTTCTTTAAATAGAAATGGTCGTATCTTATCTCAATGTTTATTTTGCCGGGTAAAAAGCAACCCTAGCCAATGAGCTATTAACTCCATTGGTTGAATAAACAACTTATCTTATAATTTAGGATTTAGGTGATCCTACCGCACCATCTTAATGCCTCCTACCTTGGACTGGAAATCCAATGTAGCTGAGCCGACGTTCGGCCCTAGGCAACAAGTCCGAAGACAAGTCCTTAAGCGGAAGTCGGATCTGATTCAGATACCAAACCCCCTTTCCTTAGCATGCATGACCGGAGTCAGTCCCGGGTTCCTCACTCCCCCCTTAGGTTCCAGTTAGTGAAAATCTTACAAACCATGTGTTAGTTAAACCTTAACGGGTATTAACCAACTGTTACCAATATACTTTATCTCCTTAATTCAATAGGTACTAAGCTTAGTTAGTAGCTAACCTCAAGTCTCGTGGGTTAGTGTAAAGAAAGCACACACACACAACGAGAGCAATAAAAACCGGTTGCATACTTTATCTTGTCTTAGTCATAGCAAATAAGCAGATAGCACACAAGCCGAGGGACACCTCGTTAGCAAGCAGGTCATAAGAAAGACTGTACCGTTCACTGTCGGTGGTCGTTTGTTTTATCTCCTTCCGGGTCCCAATTCACAAGTCCTAAAACATTCATTCAATTTTAGGTTATTAGTTACTTAACTCATCCCAAATTACTTAACTTGCTTAACCACTAGTGTTTACCCACTAAAAATCACTAAGTCCTTATTGTTTAACCTTAACCTCAAAAGTCCCTTACTTCTCATTATTTCTTAAGCTTGTTTATGCCCCTAATGACCTTTATATGTCATTAATTATGTCCTAACAATCTTATAATATCATTACCAAACAAGTCCCAACCTTAAAACCCCATTTTTCAACATTCTGTAGCTTTTTTTATGGGTCCGGGTTTGTGTCCGAGGATGTAAACCCGGACCAATACATCGCATAAGTCCCTGGACAGTTTTGTGACTGGTCCGGGTTTGTGTACTTAGATGTAAACCCGAACCATGTCACGACATTAGTCTCTGGATGGTTTATGATGTGGTCCGGGTTTATGTACTTAGTTACAAACCCGGACCAAGGCTAGACTTGTACATAAATGCAATTTTTAACTTCTTTTGAACCTCAAATCTTGCCCAATATTTTCCTAACCTTTCCATAAGTATCCTAGCATGTTTTAACATCATTTTAGCACCTTAAAATCCTCCTAATCCATCCACCATCTCATACTTAATTCCTTGATCATTCACTCAAGTTCTTACAAAAATTTCTAACACTTATGCTTAGTTTCCTACATTTCTAACATGTAAACTTACCTAAAACCTCAACTAACCAAAGTGTTTCTCCATAAGCATTATCGCCACTCCCTAGCTTTACTACTCATTCCCATTTCCTTTACACAAACTTCTAAACTCCCTCAAGCTTACACTTAGATTTTCACAAGACATTATTCTTCCTTGTTTATCAATACTTGCACACGACTTAATCAAACTCCCACTATAACCCTAAAACATCAAACTCACTCATTTAGATTCTAATTCCTTCAAGACAACTCCTAAGTCCTTTAAACACTCAAGAACACTCTAGTTCACTTACTTTCACCAATTTTAACCCTTAAGAATTCCTAGTATCTTCTAGGTCATCACACTTCATTTACACATCTTAAACTCCTTGTTTTCTCACCAAATTTTGACATGGCTTCTTTAGTATATTTCTACATCCAAACACTTGGTTCTTACCATTTATCAACCTTGAACACCCAAATTATTTCCACACACTCTTAACACTCAATTTACACCAAAACTACACTATATCACAATATAGTGCATAAACTTAAATTGCTTGGCACTTAGGCCCTTAAATGACATAAAGCTTAACCACTGAATTTCCACATATAATAGCCTTTGACCTGCAAATACGCACAACAAGGCTCCCGTTGAAATATAAATGCTCTTTTAATTCACCTTTGGATTGTCTAACTATCTCATTTCCCATTTGCTCTTTAATCACAAGTTCTCAAATATAATCATTGTTTCTCCTAGGTTTATATAGCCCTTTACTAACGTAGACTCTAAGCTAAGCTATCATATATCTAAATCCTATTCCCTTAAACAATAAAACACCTTAAGATAAGCAATTTACCTTGTTATTTTACAAGCTTCTCAAACTTTCTTACTTAGGCTTCTCCTTGCACAATCTCGGTCACCAACCAAATTCTCCTTGCCAATGTTCTAATCAATATCCAATGATTATAATGAGTGCTAGACAATGCACCAACCTTAAGGAGTAAACCCTAGGTCAAAAATGTGTTTTAAGGTATTAAGATGAGTATTTTACCTTGAAGTCTTAAGGTAGGCTTGGATATGAATCAATAAGGACCTCCTCTAGCCCTTGAAGAATAGAAAACAAGCTAGAACAAGGCATAAAAATGGAGCCCCATGAGCAGAAATTTTCGGACATGTGAAGAAATGGTGGAAACTTGATTTTTCTTACATATTCTTTACCTTAAGAGAATGGAGAAGCTAATGAACTCCTCAAGCTTGTGTTTCCTCCTCTAATGGTGGTTTGGCTTGGCACCAAATTGAAGCTTTTGAAGATTTAAAAAGATAGGAAGAAAGAACTTGAGCTAACTAAGAGAATTATGTATTTTGTTTTGGTTTTGGAGCTAAGATGAGTGTTTGGCAAGCAAATGGAGAAGGAGCTAGCATGGGGGCTGCTCTTACGTGAATTGAGAAGGGAAGAAGATGGTGAAAATTGGTGGAGAGAGAAGAGAATGAAGAGGTGAGGAGAGAGGTATGTAAATGTAAGATATTTATGTTAAAAGCAAATAGTAAAACCACTTACTTTTCCCTCTTTCTTTTACAAACTAGCTTACTAATGTGTGACTCACACCCTTAGAAAACCGGCCCCCTTATTAATTTAGGCTGGTCATGGTCTTGTTTGACCACTTAATTAAACTTAATTGACTAAAGACTAAACTAGGCACTATTTGGTTACTATTCACAAACTAGTGCACATATTTGTGAAGTTTTTGATTTCCCATTGATTTAGACTTCCTAATGTGATAATAAGTAGTACACAAGTTAATTAAGGAGTAATCATGGGCATTTAGCCACTTAAAACCCCTTTCTAAGACAATTTTTCAAAAATGTGCTTTAAGAGTCCTTAAAGCACAATTTGTGTTTTAACTTGTTTTTGAGCTTGGTTTTCTTTGGTAATTGATTTAATATGACCATTAGGATATTAGTAAGGTCTAAGAATGATATTTGGGTGCTAACCCAAGTTACTCCAAGCTTAGGGCACATTTTTGCTTAAATTGCTCTTATGGTGTTTCCTTGTGTTTTCTTTAGTTAAAATTGTTTCTTAATATTTCTAAGGCATTATCTAGCCCTCTTATATCTTAGTTTATCACCTAAACACCATATCTAGGTTTGGGGTATTTCAACAGAAAAAATCACCACCCGAAAAATATCTAACTCGAAGAATTTGGGCAAGCATTGACTGAGGATTTTTTAAGATACGCCAACATTGCTTAGCAAGCAAAGCAGTATTAAAACATTTCAAATCACGGAACCCTAACCCTTCATCCCTCAAGCTATCACAAATTCGGTCCCACTTACGCCAATGAGTACCGGACTGGGCTAAAGAACCGTTCCACCAAAACTGGGAGAACAGACGAGTAAGATCAGCAATAAGACCAGATGGGAGACGGATTACACTCATAACAAAAGTCAGGATTGACTGTAAAACACTTTTAATAAGAATACTTCGACCATATTGTGAAACCACTCTAGACCAACTCTGGACACGTGCTAGAACTCTATCACGGATATAGTAAAAAACACGGCGCCTATTTCTCCCAATGCTACTAGGAAAACCAAGATAAAGCCCAAAGTCTGACACAGCACGAGTATCGAAAATATTGGTAATATCTCGTCGAACATGAGCCGGTACCCGAGCAGAAAACATGAGACTAGATTTATCAACATTAATGCATTGCCCAGAAGCATGCCCGAAATCATCAATAATATCATAGAACCTACTAGCATTCCCCCGACTTGCCTGCCCAAAGAGTAAGCAATCATCGGTAAACAAAAGGTTTGTTATGTCATAATGAAGTCCTCGTATTCGAAAGCCCTTAACAATTCCCACATCAGCAGCTAACTTAAGGCTAGAAGTCAAGACCTCCATACAATAGATAAAAAGATACGGGGATAACGGATCTTTCTGACGTAGGCCCCTTCGAGGGTTAAAAATAGTACCGGAGTAATCATTTACTAGAACTGACATAGAAACAGTTGTAATACATTTTTCAACCAAAGCAATCCAATTCACATGGAACCCCATACTTCGCAGCACAGCAAGCACAAAACCCCATTGATAAGTGCGAAATATATCTTTTTAGGCCTTTAATTCTTCATATTTTGATAATAATTCATGCCATATTTCTCACTTATCATATGTTTTTCCTTATATTTATGTTTTGATATGAATTGATAGATTTAATGTGTCTAAATACAGGAAAAAGTCTTGAATTTACATTCATCATTT
This sequence comes from Limonium bicolor, assembly GCA_023374045.1. Lineage (NCBI taxonomy): Eukaryota > Viridiplantae > Streptophyta > Magnoliopsida > Caryophyllales > Plumbaginaceae > Limonium > Limonium bicolor. The sequence continues at coordinate 214,117,967 of CM041780.1, read as the reverse complement.
CATAAGGATTACAACACAACAAATGATATCTATATATATATATATTATTATTATAACACCACTCACATATATCATTCACTAATTCCGATGATGAAGATCATTAGCCCGACATTATTTACACCTGCATGACTTACTTGGATTTTATCAAATCTCATTATATATATTTTTAATATAATAATGCACACTAGTATTCACGTGAAGATATTACTATGTTGCGCTTTGTTTTTATTTCGGTGGAGATAAGATACGGAAGTCATGATAATTGTTTTCTTTTTTTTATCAACAGGGGGGATTGGCCAGGCAGGAGGAGATTTTGGGGGAGTGCTCGGCATTAATAACCCAGCGCCGCCTCTAGGGAGAGGGGATACGACTGTTTCATTGAATTTTGAAATTCAGCGCCGCACTACTCGTCTCCCCCTAAGACAATTATCAATTCTCTACACCCTATTAATTACCCGACACCACTATCACCACTTTGATAAATCCATCGTCATCCATTACCATCATTCCCTTCGTTCACAAATCAAACTCCACCTGCCATACATCATCGACTTCTGCTCTTGCACCACAAGTATTCACCACCGAGCCGACAACAGAGGGAGGGTGCAGCAGCAGTTCCGTTGGGAGTAAGGGCAGAACCGGTCAACACCAAAAGATATTAGTAAACTGGCAACTTATTCTTATTATTTGTTACAAATTGTTTATGTTATTTTTAATTGTCGCTTCTGTTTTTCGTAGAATTCTAATTATGTAGATTTGTCACTATTATTATAATTTTGTAATAGTTTGATTCCAGTCCTTAATGTGCCTAGATTTTCTGGCCAATTTTCTAAGTGATTTTTGTAGAGCTTATATCAAAATGCGGTGCTGAGATTAAATTCTAGACATAGGAAATCAAAACGGGTTAACGACTAGAAGCATGGTTTGCCTATAGGTCAATTTGTCTCTAATAGGAACTGAGTTTATTGCAATTAACTTGAATTTAACTGGGGCATGGTTTGCGGCTTGTTATTTCAGTTAGTTAGGGTTCGTTGTACAAGGACCGGTCAACAAACTATTTATAATTCTTGAGTTTATTGCATGAAATAGTGAAAATTGTTATTAATTGAATTCGAAGAAATAGACGAGTGGAATAACCTGATGAGCGTTTTTAATTCACTAGATTTTTAAACCGATACTTGTTTTGTTTATTTTTATCACTTTATTTTTTTATGTTGGTTATTTGAGTTGAATTAATTGAAAACCCGAAAAAGTGACAATTTCCCGTTTTCTTAGTTTACTTTAGTTTCTCGGTTAGATTAATAATTTGTCAGTTAATTGAACGAGGTCCCTGAGTTTGACAACCCACTTAATCACTATACCCGCAAAACGATAGGTACACTACCTAGGTAGAGATAGTAACATATTTCTGCTCAACACCCATTCAACACGATCAAAAGCTTTTGACATGTCCATCTTAAAAGCAAAAGAACCATTCTTAAATGTCTTAGAGGAACGCATCATATGCATGATTTTGCTAGCAATAATTATATTATTAGTTATTAAACGTCCTTTAACAAAAGCAGCTTGCTCTGAAGAAATGACATATTGCATAGCGTTTTGAACTCTATTAACAAGCACTTTGGCAATAACCCGATAAATGGTATTGCATAACGAGATGGGACGGAAATCAGACATAGAACAAGCACCTTTTCGCTTAGGAATGAGCACAACATAGGTATGATTAAGTTCCCGAGGCACAGAAAGTCAAGCACAGTACTCATATAATCATCTTTTATAATATCCCAATAGGTGTTAAGAAACATACCGTTAATGCCATCCGGTCCCACAGCCTTAGCAGGATGCATACTCTTCATAGCAACCAACACTTCCTCGGGAGTATACGGCATACCAATAGCAGCATTTTCAGAATCTGGAATACGTCCTTCAACGCAAGCAAGTAAATGAGGATTCGAGGCTACATTAGAAGATGTAAACAAAGACTGAAAGTGATCGCATGCAACATTCTCAATTTGATACCAGTCTGAAATAAGAGAACCAGTAGACGTGCGCATGCAATGAATAAAGTTTTTGCGTTTATGATTCTTAAATCTCATGAAAAAGAAAGCCAAATTTCGATCACCTGCTGACAACCATTGCTGTCGAGAACGTTGACACCAACGTACTTCTTGCTTATAAAGCAGACGATCAAGCTGAGTTGTAAGCTCATTCCTCTTTCGAATATTGCTCGAAGTAGGAGCCGCAGAGATAACCCAATTAAGCTGCTTCTTAACTTCCCGAATTCCATGCTTCTCACTCTGGATCTTACAAGCACCCCATCTTCGAAGCTCACTACCACATTGCTTAACCTTTGCAATATAACCACCATGCATCAGATTAGAACAGCTCCAAACATGCCGCACAATATCTAAACAATCCCCATCCTCAATCCAGCAATCCTCAAACCGAAAGGGTTTGGGATCATGACGTACTGCTGGCCTAAGAAGCAGCTTCAAAGGACGTTGATCAGGGCGACCCCAAGGTAGGTGATAATTAGCTGCGCAAGGGAACAAACGTAACCAGTCATCCAAACTCAAAAAACGATCCAACCGACTTCGAACATGCGAAGCTCCTCATTGCTTATTATTATATGTAAACATATTACCATCAAAACCCAAATCCAAGAGATTACAATCCACTAAACATTGCCGAAAATCTTCCATACCTTGGCGATTTCGAGGAGCTCGACCGCGATGCTCATGGGCAAAAAGAACTTCATTTAGATCATCGCGTACAAGCCAAGGACCATGCCAAGCATTCTTCAGGTCACGAATCAACTGCCATGTACACCAATGATCCTGAGCAATGGACCAACCATAGATCCCTGTAAAACGCCAAGTATTATTCCACCAGTCGGTAATAAGGAAATCCACATGCCGTGAAGAATACGTAAGTATTCGAACAGGTAGATCTTCCTTCCAAAAAGCGCAACACCGCCTTGCGTCCCGCACTATCTCCCGCAAGCCAGCAGTAGCCCCGCAAGTGATTGCCCACCAAGCGAAGCTCAAAATGCGAGAGCTTTGTCTCCATCAAAAACAAAAGATCAGGCGATTCATCCTGGATAAGTTCCAGGACCCAGCGAACTGTCCGAGGATCGCCGAGACCTCGACAGTTCGCAATAATACAAGCCATTATGACAGGCGACCCTGCGATTCCCCAGGGACGCCTCTGAAGAAGGAATAGCAACACCATTACGACTCTTTTTCGCATCATTCTCAAGTCGCTGTCGAGCAAGAAACTCTTCAAGAGTGGCATCATAATCAATAATATCAGCCCTCCGTTTGCGACTAGAACGATCAGGAGCTGGGGCCTCAATACGCAAAATAACAGGTGATGTGTCCTGCTGCACCTGCTCTAAAGTCGTATGCACTGAATCTGTACGAACACCCGAGTCTGGTGAAATAGAGTCTTCAACACGATCTCCGGAGTAATCAAGAGCGCGCAAACCTAAATCCCTCAATCCATGCACGTCCTTTGAACTCGAACCTTCACCAACCTGGAACAGTCGAATCTGTGTACCATCTGAATAACCCGCACACAACCACGGCCCGTGAGGGGATCAACTTCAAGGGTCTCACATCGAAGGGGGCAGTCACGAGTACTGTGCACCAACATGCCACAATAGAAACATATACTGGGCAACCGTTCGTATGTTAGCTTCAAAACTGTATTTTTACCCCAGTGGTAACCTTGATGCATTGACATGTATAGAGTTCTTTGTGGACATCTTGTTCATTTTTTTTCTCCGCATCATTGTTCTACCGTGATTTCTCCACTTCAATATCCTTAATAATTACTACTTCTTCCATTATCCCTCTTTTGTACTTTGTATCTTTTTATTATACTTCATTCTTTGTCAACTCCTAATTATGTTAAGCTTGTAACACCCCATTTCCTAATTACTCTAATTCGTCTTAAGATATCAAGTTAATGCAATGATATCAATCTAAATGGATGTTCTCACCAAACCACTCGACATAGCAATTGAAACAATACTTAATACAAGTTGACTTCTGCAATTTAAGAAAAAGCCAAGTGGGATTTATCACCCTCGTGTTCTACTACATCTCATACATGAGATAAGTACCACCAATTTGAAAGGAAGTGTGGACCAAAACGATTTTCCACCTTTGATCAAACTACAACAAAGGAAGACTAGCCACCTCATAAGAAGAGCATATCCATTGCTATTTCAAATACAATAGTAGGAGATCAGACTGAAGGATAAATAATATAAGAGTTGAACCTACAACAAAATCTTTTAAAAGTCTTTAAACCGCACACTACCGTCGTTCTTTGAATACTTGCAATTAGTCACGTGAAGGTAATACAAAGAACTGCTCACAAAAACCGTCAAATATATCAACATCGTTTAAAATCCCTATCTTTATTGATACTTTTCATCATAAATCTTAAGTCATAACTTTTTTAATGTAGTACAATGATATTGAAGGTATATGTATTTCTCCGTCATTACTCGTATGAATCTTATCTTCATTGATCAATTTGTCCTACTTGCTTCCTTGATTCTAAGGCCGCGTTCGATACTAACGAGTGAGGAATTAATCTCTATTTTTCAAAAAGTAGATTACAGCTGTTAAATTTTGGTTAGGCAAAATTCTAAACCACGGTTACATGACAGCATATGAATGGTTAACCACGGGGACATTAAAACAAACGCAACAAATGCTGCGTTTGCCCACCAAGGGGCCGTTCGCTACGAACTTTCAAACGCAGGAATAGCTGTGAAAATATTAAGCTCACTGTGGTTAGTGTATCAGGTTTAGACATGTGTACTGGGTGCTATTTTTATCCAATTAAAAATAGACATTGTCCAGCACTTTTACCAAAAAGTAGATTAATACTCTAATCGTGGTTATAGAACGACCCCCAAGAGTTACCAAACGCAGGTAGAGTTGCGTTAGAATAAAGGTCCATGTAGTTAGTGTATAGTGACCAGACATGTAAACATTTTAAAAAGTTCCAACCAATTATACATTGACACTTGTGTTTGCATATTTTTCAAAAGCAGATTAATCTGCTATTCGCACGTACCGAACGGAACCTAAGTTTCATTCTTTTATGGGTTTACGAATTTATTTGATCAACTCACTTTTTCTCTCTATATGTCACATAAATCAACTGTCATATCAATTTTTTCGTTTTTCTCTTAACTACTTTTTTATCTTTTCTAATGACCTCAACTAGCAATTTCAAACTATATAAAAGAATAGGGCCGAAGACACGAAGCTGGTTTTAACACTTCTTTAAGCCCATAAGCATATCAACTTCAACAACATAATCAAAACCTGGAGCTCAACACTTGGATAATTTTGGCTCTGACATAACTAGTAAAGGTGATTAAAACAGGAAGGAAAAAAACGAGCTCCATGATTTCATTACACTTAGTTATTGGACCGTTGTAAGTATTATCCAATTTCCTAGCAATTCGACATGAATTTATTTTCATCCTAGATAGAGCTACCTCCGTATTGAAGACGTAGCTAATAGAGGGAAGGCAAAATCTTGGCAGCATGTGACTGTAGTAGAGCTGATCATAATGTGTCCGGCCCGGCAGCCCGGTCCGACCCGGCCCGTAAAAAAGCCCGACGAGCCCGAACCCGATAGGGCTTCCGGGCGGGCCTGGACATAAACTTAGGCCCGAATGAAAAACCGGGCCGGGCCGCGGCACATTTTTTGAGCCCGTGGGCAAGCCCGGCCCGGCCCGATTTTATATTATTTATTATTATATTTTTAAAATGTAATATATACATATTTAATTTTTATATAATATATACAAAAATTATATATAATATAAATTTTAAATAAGTTATATATATAATATATTAATTTTAAATAAGTTATATATATAATATATAAATCTATATTAAAATATATTAATTTTAAATTTTTTTTATTAATTTATATTACAAAAATTAAAAAACCAGGCCGGGCGGGCCGGGCTTCGGCAAAGTCTGGAAAAAACCGGGCCTAGCCCGGCCCGGCCCGAGCATGTAAAAAACCGGGCTTGGTTTTTGAAAATAGGCCCGACGGGCCTAAAATTTTCCTCTGGCCCGGCCCGAACCCGGCCCGCCCGCCCGAATGATCACCTCTAGACTGTAGCCACTGTGGCTACATCTAAGGATGTATTTGTCAATTTACTCTATTTATTTATTAATTACAAATGGTGGAAGGACATGGAGAGAGAAAAATAAAAAACAAAAATAAAAAAATCCCGCGTATCCAGAGGAGGAGCAATGATGGTATGCTGCTCTTTTTTTTTCTTTTAATGCGCGCCCAGAGCAGTAATTTTGTTTTTAATTTTTTTCTTTTTCTTATTTAATTATAAAAACTTTAAATTGTTATAACTTTTGACATATAAGTTTAAAATGAAAAAAATTTATATCATTGTTCATCTAAATTCGAGCTCTTCAAAATAAGACCAGTCATGGATATGTTTTGACAACTTTTTAAAAAAATTATTTTTATATGTATACTATGATATTTTAATGTGAGGATGTATGTACATATTTTAATGTGATATGGTACATGTTTTAATGTGAAGATGTACATGTTTAAATGTGAGAATGTACATGTTCTTTAATGAACATCTGTACATGTTTGTATGATCATATGTACATGTTTGTATGACCGTCTATACAAGTGTTCTTCCTTATATGTACAAGTTTTAATTTAAGGATGTACATATTTAATGATTCGTACAGGTTTATATGACTATCTATATGCTTTTAATGCGAGGATGTACATATTTTTACGTGTGGATGTACATGTTTTAATGAACATTTGTACATGTTTGTATGACCATCTGTACAAGTTTTCTTTTATGTTCTGTACACTATACATGTAAAAATATTTTTTAAATAAAAAACAAACTTAAAAAAAAACGTCGGAGCAGCGCTTGCAAAAAAAAAAAAGAAATCGCTCGCGCGTGAGGATGTAGCCAGTTGGCTACAGTAGGGTGTAGGCAAGACAACCTCTAGAGGGAAAGCTTCAACTTTTGCTTGAAACTAAATCCATTAGGTACAAGATTTTTTTTTTTTTTGAAAGAAGCAATATTCATTAAGTAACCAAACTTCGTACAAGTTCCGGAACTGACTCCGGTGTCCATGTTCCCGCAAGTGCTGTAGTGCGAGCATGGTTAGCTAAATAATGCGCTGGCAGGTTGACAGCTCTAGGAATATAAAACCATAGTACATCCTGAAAACACCCTAGAGCACCCAGAATCCTGTCTAAGATTGCCGTAGTAGAAGGAAGCAAAGAGGAAGCTGCTCCTGCTTGCAAATATTGGACTACATGTTTGCAATCGGACAGAACACGAAGCCGTGTAACTCCGGAGATTCGTGCATGCTGCAACGCCATCTCCAGTGCAGTGGCCTCCGCATCTGCTATCAGCATAGTGGACTTGGTTGAAGCGCACCCAACTCTCCATAGCCGAGAATCTTGAAAAGCCACCCAAGCCATCCCACACGTCCGTGCGCATCCAGACTGGCATCTGTGGATAATTCATTGACGGATGAAGAGCACGTTCCTGCGTCAGGTATGCACCCCTGATGGAAGTTGGGTCATTGCAACATCAAGGAAACCAACCGCCTGGCACCATCCCTGTGCAAAGCTGTGGGCTCGTGCATGCTGTACTTGACAACGGGCGAACCAAATCTTCCAGAGGAAACAAAGATATTGGACTGCCGATCCTTCGTGTGTTGCATGAACAACGCAAACAACCACTGCTTGAAGCGAGATCCGAGAGGATACCAGGAGGCAGAACAAAACCAAAAAGGACCATAGCGATTCACCTCTGGGCATGCATACAGCGCATGCAGCATAGTCTCATCTGAGGAGCAAAAAACACAAGCCGTCGACATGGGTGTCCTAATGCGATCTTTGATGGCAACCTTGCAAGGGAGCTTGGCAGTAAGGATTTTCCAGCCAAACAACTTGAGACGTAGTGGGATATCAAGATGCCAAAGGCCCTTATGTACTCTAGCGACTTTGGGAGCACCAGAAGTAGAGGGAAAGGAGAGCATTTGCATTGCACGTGCCGCTTGATAAGCTGAAGATACCGTAAAGGAACCCGATTTGGACAACCCCCAAGACCAATAATCAGTTGTAGGCTGATCCGCTGATCGTGGAGTATGAATTGCTGTTTGCATAACATCTCTTATGTCAGACTCCATACACCATTGTCGCAGTAGACTAATATTCCATTCCTGATTAGGTGTAATGAGAGTAGCCACCGAGGAAATGTTCCGTGCCAGTGGAGGTATCTCCAAGGAAACAACTGACCACCTGGTTTTGGAACAACCCACCGGGCCATGAGCCCCGTATCCCGGCCATAACTATTATACGTCGTGCCCCATATTGAACTAGGTCTCGCACACTTAAAAGAGCCCTCCAAATCGGACTAGATGCAGCCGTTGGTTGGACAGCAAACCAATCTGAGCCCCGCACATACTTTGCATGATAAAAACTGGATAACATAGTATGGGGCTCGGTAATGAGCCGCCAAAACTGTTTAGCTAGCAGTGCACGATTAAAACTTTGAAGATCCTTAAAACCCATACCACCAGAAGCTTGATCACTGCACAGAGCAGACCACTTGACCCATCGAATTGCTTTGGAATGCAAAACTCCACCCCACCAGAAACTATTGATCATCTTCTGAATTTGCCTGAGCAACGATTTAGGGAGAAGCATGACTGACATGGCATAAGATGGAATGGCCTGAAGGACAGCCTTGACCAAGAGTGTTCGACCAGCCTGTGAGACCTGCTTAGACCAACTTTGGATACGCTTAGCTACCCTGTCTTTGATATAATTAAACACTGAACAACGCTTCTTACCTATCGTACTCGGGAAGCCCAAATACAAGCCCAAGTCATTGACATGATGCGCATGAAATGTACCCGCAATGGCAGTTTGCAATGAAGCTCGTAAACATTTGGAAAACATTATTGCTGACTTATGTGAATTAATGCATTGACCTGAACTTTGCTGAAAATCATGAAGAACATCTGCCAGGGCCAAAGCATTTTCAACCGTTGCCGCACCAAACAATACTATGTCATCAGCAAAAAGCAAATTAGAAATTGATATGGGTATACCAGGCAAAGCAAAAGGCTTATAAGACCCAACATCTGTAGCAAGCTGAAGGGCTGATGTTAAAACTTCCATACACAAAATGAACAATATCGGTGATAATGGATCTCCTTGACGCAAGCCTCTCTCTGGTTGAAAGGAAACACCGGGGTATCCATTAATGAGAATTGTAGTAGTAACAGAAGTGATACATTGACGGACCAATGAAATCCAGGTAGGATGAAACCCCATACTAGATAAAACATCGATAATGAAACTCCATTCCAGCCTATCAAAAGCCTTGGACATGTCCACCTTATAAGCAAAATGACCCCGGACTTTGGCCTGCGACCGACGCATAGAATGCAATATCTCATGGGAAAGCAAAATCTGATCAGAAATCAATCTGTTGCGAACAAAAGCCGCCTGATTGTTGGAAATAACACACGGGAGGACATCCACAACACGGTTTACTAAGACCTTGGAAATAACCCGATAAATTGTGTTACATAATGATATTGGCCGGAAACTGGTAATGGAAACAGCACCTGGTGTCTTTGGAATAAGAACAATGCTGGTATCATTGAGTGATGACGGGAGAATGCCGTTGTTCAAGAAAGTGAGACATGTACGCACAAAATCATCACTGATTATCGGCCAGTATGTCCGTAAGAAAACACCATTAACACCATCGGGGCCTGGGGCTTTATCTGGGTTCATCTGACTGTAAGCACGAACCACCTCCTCCCTAGTATAAACCTGACCCATAGACTGATATGACGAGGCTGAGACCCGGCCTGTTATACAAGCTAATAGATGTGGATCGGCCTGGGGATTAGTTGTAGTAAACAGCTGCTGAAAATGATCCCGCGCCACTTGCTCGATGCCAGCCCAAGTAGTCTGAGGATCCTGTGTTGGAGACGACAGAGAACTAATATGATTCTGGCGAGAGCGCATTCTGAATCGCCCATAAAAGAAAGCGGTGTTCCGATCACCTGACTGCAACCATTGCTGCCTGGAACGCTGCTTAAGCCTTACCTCTTCTTTTATCAAAAGAGAATCATATACTGACTGCAGTTCAGCCCAGCGATTAACAGCTCCAAGTGCAGGCATATCATTGCAAACTGAATCCAATTGCTGACGAATTTGATGCAATTGTCGTTTCTCGACCCAAAGCTGGTGCCTACCCCATATGCGTAATTGCTTGCCACAAATCCGCACCTTTTGACAGTAACCTTGATCTGATGCATTCCACACCGAGTGGATTATAAATTTGCACTGCGGATTATCTGCCCAACAATTCTCGAACCGAAATGGTTTTGGCCCACGACGACGATTAGGAGAAAGTACCAACTTAATGGGTTTATGATCAGAGTGGCCCCATGATAAATGGTAATTCGTAGCCGCTGGGAAAAGATCAAGCCATGCTTGATTACTTAAAAACCGATCCAATCTACTCAGTGCATGCCTATGCGGTTGTCCTTTGTTGGTGAATGTAAACTTGGAACCCCTGTAACCCAAATCATGAAGGTTACAATCTGACAAGCAAGTCCGAAATTGCTGCATATTCCCAGAAGAGCGAGTGCCTCGACCTTTATGCTCATGTGAATACAGGCATTCATTAAAATCACCCCCCAACACCCATGGCCCCTGCCATTGAACAGACAAATACCGAAGCAAATGCCATGTTTTCCATTTACATTGAAGATCAGTCCATCCATACAAACCAGAGAACCGCCAAGGTTCCTTGCCAAAACCATGAATTACAACATCCACGTGACGACTAGACAGACTTAGCACTGAGACATCAAAATTACTAGACCAAAGAAAAGCCACCCCCGCACTTCTACCTTCACTATCCCCTGCAACCCACCGATAGCGAGATATACTTCTAGCAAAAGTTCTAAATTCAAAAGATGCAAGCTTAGTCTCAGTTAAAAACACAAAAGCTGGTGCTTGTTGATGTAGAACATCCTTAATCCACCGAACTGCAGCAGCACCACCTAAACCTCTGCAGTTCGCTACTAAAATGGACATTATGGCTGGCGACACTGGGCCTCGCCCAGCATCGCCGTTGTGGTTGAAGCGGTCGGCTCTCCTTTCCCGCGCTTGGTAATCTCTTCCATAGAGTTAACATCCCTGAGCTCTGATTCTGAGGAAGAACACTGAATTACAGCAGCCTTGCGCTTCCGAGTATCTGAAACAGTAGGGGAAAGGGGTATCTCTCCCTCCTCCATGACCGGGTCTTGATTGATATCAACCATCACAGGCGAGACGCCATGCTTTTCCTGCTGAACCTCCGGGTCAAAAACAGCTTGGACAACTCCAGGACGTGGGGGTGGAGTAGAGCGACGGCTACCTGAGGAACCAACACCGTGGGACTCATAGGATGGCCTGCAACACCAGCAGTACCGGCTTTGAGCCACAGCCCATAATTAAACTCCTCCTGAGTAGCTTCAGTACGATACGGGCAGTCACGGAGAACATGGTTGAACAATCCACAGAGAAAGCACAGATTTGGTAACTTCTCAAAAGTCAGCGGCAGTACTGTGGGCTTTCCTTCGATTGTGATAGATGTAAAACGAAGGAGGGGACGGGAGACATCAAGACAAACCTTAATACGCATATACGAGCCAGCCTTGCGTCGATCAAATTCAGCATATTCCATGAAAACTCCAATCTGGTTACCAATCCGTTTTGCAAACATGGGATGCATGAACTGCAACGGTACATCATGAACATGCACCCAGAAAGGAACCCACCTGAATTCATGCTCGCGTGGAGGTGTTGCTTTGTCAATGGCCGAAAGTACCAAGAGGCCCCGTCATGTGTCCAAGGACCACGAGAGAGAATAGACGCCACGAATGCCTCATCGGTAGACGAAAAAGCAAGAGCCCATCGTCCAGACTACGGACACGAAGAGTATACTCACAGCGCCAGGCCTTTGCAAGAGTGCGCTCTAAAGACTTGAGATCAGCATGGCGATTCATGAGCAGTTTACCTAAGAAGCAGCACGTCGTTAGAGCTTCAGAAGCGGTGGTGAGCAAATCATCGACCTCAACGGATTCCTCCTCTGCAGCAGTAAGGGAAAGTTGGGCACAATGAGAGGCCAAAGTTTCAACGGGCGGAGAAGATGATGGTGCAGCCATTAGTGGAGCAAGAAGCAATGGAATGGAGAGCTTGGAGAAACTGAGCAGGAAACGATGTCGCCATCACAAAACTCACTAGAATCTGGGTTGGAAGAGAAGATGATATGGCATGCACAAGGTTGTGTGTGGAAATTGAAAACCCTAACACGGTTTAAGTAGGTACTGAAACGCCACAGCTTATGACCATGCAAAGCTACAGCTAGGGATAATGATGGACTGCATGGCACTAATCGGTACTTGTAGAGAGCTAAGGCTTGAAGCGTGTGAGATTTGCTATAATCCATTGAACAGAACAGATTGATGGGATAATCTCTGATGAACTGCATGCATATCGGAAGTCGAGGCGTCTCTTTGGGCGAAAAGGTGCTTGAGAGGAAACCTTGGTAGGCAGGAAAACAAACCGACATCAATACTGTAAGAAGAAAATCATTAGGTACAAGATTTGACTTTAAATCATCTCATCCAAAACTCTCGGATTACTACTTAGCCATGAGATCATCTTGAGACGAGAACTTCGAATCCAAGGTGGACGGTTGTCTTCAGCGTCAGATCCCTCTATATTTTGATGTCTCCCAAGTGCTCTCTTATCTCTCTCTGTTGCCCCGTCAAACTTACGCCGCAAGTTTCCAAACTAACAAATACAGATGTCTGCAGATTCTAGGCCTTCTCTAAATAAAAAAGAAAAGGAAAGAGTTCATCCCAATTGAACCGATTCTTAGAAGTAATGTGCAACAAATATTTCTTGAAAACTAGTTATTATGTGTATAACCTTATTTACAGTTGCAACTGATATTTGGTTAAAGATTTTCTAACAAATTTCAAGTACAGTGACTGGAAAAATTCATTACAAAATATTATTCAACACAAATGACTAATAACTTAAATAAACACAACACACTAACAGAGGCCATGGATTCCGTGATGGAACATAAATGTCCGTCGCGCTGACGGACTTTTTTTTTCAGCATAGTAGTTATATTGATACGTCTGCACTATTATTCCCTCTACCCCTCTTTTTGCTTTGATTATGATTATTCAATTATAGCTTGTTTCTCTTTAAATTTTAATCCATTCATACAAAACTTTGAATTTTTTTTAAAGTAATGATGGAAATAATTATATGAGGTTGTGTACATGTTTATAACATCAGTGGAAACGTTTATAAATTATCGTAGATACATAAAAACCAAGGTTAATAAATACGTAAAATCGACTCCAATAACTCAGTTTATTGTTTCGAAAATAACCTTCAGGTTTATCAATCACTCAAGCTTTGAAAACTGATAAATGGTGCGATAAGAACGACCAAAGGAAATGATATATAACAATTAGTGCCATATTTTTTAAAATAGTGATGGAAACGATTATAGGAGGTTGTGTACATGTTTCTAATCATCCGTGGAAATGTTTATAAATTATCGTGGATACATAAAAAACCAAAGCTAATGACTACGTAAAAATCGACTCCAATAACTCAGTTTATTGTTTCCAAAATAACCTTCAAGTTTATCAGTCACTCAAGCTTTGAAAACTAATAAATGGTAAAGGAAAATATATTCTTATACCCAATGTACGATAAGAACAACCAAAGGAAACGATATATAACAGTTAGTGTCACTTTTTTTAAATTAGTGATGGAAACGATTATAGGAGGTTGTGTACATGTTTCTAATCATCCGTGGAAAATTTTATAAATTATCGTGGATACATAAAAAACCAAGGTTAATGAATACGTAAAATCGACTTCAATAATTCAGTTTATTGTTTCCAAAATAACCTTGAGGTTTATCAATCACTCAAGCTTTGAGAACTGATAAATGGTAAAGAAAAATATATTCTTATACACAATGTGCGATAAGAACAGCCAAACGAAATGATATATAACAGTTAGTGTCACCTTTATTAAAAATAGTGATGTAAACGATTGTAGGAGGTTGTGTACATGTTTCTAATCATCCGTGGAAACGTTTTTAAATCATCATGAATACATAAAACCAAGGTTAATGAATACGTAAAATCGACTCCAATAATTCAGTTTATTGTTTCCAAAAAACATTCAGGTTTATCAATGATCAAGCTTTGAAAACTGATAAATGGTAAAGAAAAGTATATTTTTATACGCACTGTACGACAAAAATAGCCAAAGGAAACGATATATAACAGTTAGTGTCACTTTTTTAAATTAATGACGGAAAAATGACTTCCATCACAAAATCTGCGGGGAGTAATTCCATCTTTTTAAATTAGTTTTGCATTTATTTATTATAAATAAAGGTTGGGGTAAATTTGGTATGTGAATATATGCTCATATATCACTTTGGTAAAACAGTTCAAACACATATAAATCATATACATATTCAAAGTGATGTAAATTTGGAATGTCCCTCGTCCTACACATATATCTATTCATTTCTTTAAAAAAAATACTCATGTTTGTCCCGATAGTTCATTTCTTGTCCTTTTGATTAAAATAGTGGTTCATTCAGCTCTCGCGTCAGATTGGAAAAGGTTTAAAATATTTAAGGATCAAGATTATGTGACGGAAATCCTGTGTCCGTCACAATAGTCTTCAAGACAAGTTCGCCTGCCTTAAACCGAAAGCTAGGCCACAATTAGATTGGGCAGCTAGTTCCAAACAGTCCTTGGAAAAGGAACCGATTGTCTACTAATTCCAAACAAACTAGATATTCTCTTATTTGTCATTTCTACACCAAACCAAAACGCTAGTCCATGATCATCAATCTGAGTGAAAACAAAACCCAGCACAGTTGGATACTGATCCTTATACATGGCAAATTCAACAGATCTAACTGTTCATTCCCCTCATCTTTTCCCAAGAGCTCAGAGGAAAAAATCAATTATTGAGAGAGACAACTTCAGACCTATCAACAAGGGATGGAGAAATGAAGATTTATCCCAAGATGTTCCAACAAAAAAAAAATAAACATCTTACTGTCAAATGGTAAATGATACGATGAAAGAATTGGCAGCAAAAAACACAACGTATTTCAAGATTAACAGCTGTAGTTTCATACATCAAGAAGAAAACTTTAATTAAAAGAGTGACTGAAACTCATTCTTCTAAACTGACCCGAAAAAAAAAACTGAATGTACGCAGAAAGCAACACAGCTCTTCTATAGTTTTATACAATTTTCTATTACAACAATGTAAGGAATAGTAGCCACCCATTGGGCAATTAGCATTAAATCTACCGGTTAAAAGAGTGCATACTCTCAAATGCTCTTTTATACTTTTAAATTTCATTACTATTTCCAATACAATAGTAGGAGATCAAATTAAATAATAAACAATACAAGAGTACAAGCTATGACAAAAATCCTTTAAAGGTCTTTAAACCGCACACGCCCTTCGGTCTTCGAATACTTGCAATTAGTCACATGAAGGTAACACTAAGAACTGCGCACAGAAGCCATCAAACATATCGAGCATACACTAATATATCCCATAAGAGCATTTAAAATATCTTTATTCATACTATTGTCATTATAAATCTTAGGTCATAAGTTCTTTAATGTAATACAATCATATTGATGGTACATTCAGTTCTCCATCATTAGTCGTATGAATCTTCTCATCATTGATCAACTTGTGCCACTTGCTTTTTTAAATGGACAATATAGAATGGTATGTCAACAAGGTCTAAGTTTTCTTGGGACTTCTCGTTGATTTGGTTGGCAGTCCATTACTATTAGTCTTCACATCAAAGCATTACTATCTCATAAGCGTTTCAACTTTAACAACATAATCAAAACATGGGAGGATAGAGCTAAACACTTGGGTAATTTTAGCGCTGACGTTAGTAAACGTGATTAAAACTGGAAGAAAAAAAAAACGAGCTCGGGATTTATTTACACCTAGTTATTGGACCGTTGTAAGTATTATCCAATTTCCTAGGAATTCGACATGAATTTATTTTCATCCTAGAGCTACCCCATGTTGAAGACGATAACCTTGGAAAATTTTCTCCGAAATACTATATGTCAAAAAAAATTACTTGCGGTGGCTTTTTTTCAAAAAAATTACGCGGATGTACCAAAACGGGTCATATAAACCGCATCAGCCTGATCCTGCTTACTGTAAACCGCATCGAGTTAATCCATTTACCGGAAAAATTTGTCATAAAACGCACTGCATGAACGTCTCTTTGCGAATAGATGGACTTACCCGATGCGGTTTATTTGCAATGAAGATCGATCCGCAACTCGTCTGACGGGGCAATCCTGGGCGTCCATCTGGGGAGATCGCCGCCGTCGATTTTCGTTGGAAGCCCGCGATTTTCGGCTGTGTTTTCTCCCCCCGTTGCAAATAAACCGCACCACCTGAGCGCATTTATTAACATCCGAAAAAATTTGTATAAAAACGCATCCACCCGATGCCTATCTTCAAACCACATTTACCTCCAACCACACTCACCACTCTCCCTACGAAATAGAGAAGGTTAGTTTTAGTTTTTTCAATTTCAATTAGTTATTTTTTTTTAATAACTTGTTCTAATATTTAGCTTATAGCATATTTGTTTAGTGATATTAATTGATGTTTCTTTTGTAATTAATTTTAATGTGTAGGAATCTTTCTAATTGCTTCTTCTAATCCCATCCAAAATCTTTGAGGTTAGTATGTTGCTCTCTAATTTTAATTACTCATTTTTATACTAGATACTTGTAATGTTGGTATTTTTAGTTGTTTAATTAGTATTTAAATTCGTAATTAATTAATGCATTAATTTTATGACTTGTTTTTAAGTTAAAATGGTGCATAAATTAGTCAAATAATTAGGTTGATATTATTATGTTATTGGAAGGAATTAATCTTGGTAGTTTTAGTTGTTTATTTAGTATTTAAATTCGTAATTAATTAATGCATTAATTTTATGACTTGTTTTTAACTTAAAATGGTGCATAAATTAGTCAAATAATTAGGTTGATATTTTTATGTTATTAGAGGGAATTAATCTTGGTAGTTTTAGTTGTTTATTTAGTGTTTAAATTCGTAATTAATTAATGCATTAATTTTATGACTTGTTTTTAACTTAAAATGGTGCATAAATTAGTCAAATAATTAGGTTGATATTTTTATGTTATTAGAGGGAATTAATCTTGGTAGTTTTAGTTGTTTATTTAGTATTTAAATTCGTAATTAATTAATGCATTAATTTTATGACTTGTTTTTAACTTAAAATGGTGCATAAATTAGTCAAATAATTAGGTTGGTATTTTTATGTTATAGGAGAGAATTAATCTTGCTAGTTTTAGTTATTTATTTAGTATTTAAATTCGTATTTAATTATTGCATTAATTTTATAACTTGTTTTTAACTTAAAATGGTGCATAAATTAGTCAAATAATTAGGTTGGTATTTTTATGTTATTAGAGAAAATTAATCTTGGTAGTTTTAGATGTTTAATTAGTATTTAAATTCGTAATTAATTAATGCATTAATTTTATGACTTGTTTTTAACTTAAAATGGTGCATAAATTAGTCAAATAATTAAGTGGGTATTATTATGTTATAGGAGAAATTAATCTTGCTAGTTTTAGTTATTTATTTAGTATTTAAATTCGTATTTAATTATTGCATTAATTTTATAACTTGTTTTTAACTTAAAATGGTGCATAAATTAGTCAAATAATTAGGTTGATATTTTTATGTTATTAGAGGGAATTAATCTTGGTAGTTTTAGTTGTTTATTTAGTGTTTAAATTCGTAATTAATTAATGCATTAATTTTGACTTGTTTTTAACTTAAAATGGTGCATAAATTAGTCAAATAATTAGGTTGATATTTTTATGTTATTAGAGGGAATTAATCTTGGTAGTTTTAGTTGTTTATTTAGTATTTAAATTCGTAATTAATTAATGCATTAATTTTATGACTTGTTTTTAACTTAAAATGGTGCATAAATTAGTCAAATAATTAGGTTGGTATTTTTATGTTATAGGAGAGAATTAATCTTGCTAGTTTTAGTTATTTATTTAGTATTTAAATTCGTATTTAATTATTGCATTAATTTTATAACTTGTTTTTAACTTAAAATGGTGCATAAATTAGTCAAATAATTAGGTTGGTATTTTTATGTTATTAGAGAAAATTAATCTTGGTAGTTTTAGATGTTTAATTAGTATTTAAATTCGTAATTAATTAATGCATTAATTTTATGACTTGTTTTTAACTTAAAATGGTGCATAAATTAGTCAAATAATTAAGTGGGTATTATTATGTTATTGGAAAAGTTTTTAAAAATGGTGTAAGTTGTTTTTCTTACAAAAAAATGTATACTTTTGCTTAAAAAATATTTGCACATGTAGTTAATTCTGTAACTTATTTTTAATAAGTGTCTGTTGTTTATTGTCTACTGAATTGAAATATGTGCTTGTGCAGATGGCATTCCAGAGAGAAGTTGCTGGTGTGGGGCCAGATGATGCAACTTTGTTCACATACCAGACTACCCACATATCTGCAGCACTTTTTTCAGATGACCCAGTAAGTAAAGAGCACATGAAACCTCACCGTAATACGTTTTATGTTTTTAACTGAAGTTATGAACATCATTTATTTTAGAGTAAATTACTCAGAACCCCCTTGAGGATTGGGCATAATACAGTTAACCGCCTTGTGTTTATCATAATTATTGGTAACCACCTTGAGGTTACGGTATCTCTGACTATGAGCCCCCAAATTATAACTCTGTTATCAAAGCGTTAACTACATGCTGACCCATCAGCTTAATCACATTATTAATGCCAACTTGAACAATAAAACTGCTTAATCAACATCGTCTAACTCTCTCTCATCCCAATTCAGATGCATTTTTAAGGTAGGGTTGACGTTTTTTGGATAAGAAAAATACTAACTAAGGTGTGTTTTTTGTCCAACATGTCATTAATAATGTGATTAAGCAGATGGGTCAACACGTAGTTAGCGGTTTGTTAACAGAGTTATAGTTCGGGGGCTCATAGTCAAAGATACCGTAACCTCAAGGCGGTTACCAATAATTATGATAAACACAAGGGGGTTAACTATATTATACCCAATCCTCAAGGGGGTTCCGAGTAATTTACTCTTTATTTTATTGCTGTGCAATCTAGGTCATGAGAAATAGAAAATACACCGAAAGGAAACTACGTTCTAGGAATGTTGATGTGGAGCATCCACACTTGGCTTTGCATGGTTACATCCGAGATGCTGGTTTTCTTGGATCATCCTTTTTAGAAGTTAAAGCAGACAATTCCATTGTCAGTGCATTAGTTGAGAGATGGAGGCCTGAAACTCACACCTTCATGCTACCATTTGGTGAGGTAACCATTACTTTGGAGGATGTCCATCGTTTACTTGGCCTGAGAGTTGATGGGGATGTGGTGATTGCACCTATGAACCTTCCTGTGGCTGATTTATGTTTGGAACTGCTGGGAAAGAAACCAGATGAGAGCGCAATCAGGGGTCACAAGATCTCCTTGTCATGGTTGCAAAAGAATTTTGAAGTGCCTAAAAAGTTTCATGATAGCTTCTTCAGAGAGCCAGCTGTGGTGCATCAACGGTACGCCCGTGCATTCCTTATGAGGCTAATAGGTGGGTGTTGATACCTACCCAGGACAGTCGCATGATGGACTGTGGATACCTGGAGTTATTGAGAGACTTTGACGAATCAGGTCAATTAAGCTGGGGTTCTGCAGTGTTGGCACACACGTACCGTGGTCTGTGCAATGCTACCCAGTTCGACACTCCTTACACGTTGGGGCGACGAAGTTAATCACACTGTGGGCGTATTCTCGAATTCCCACATTCTTTCCAGAGCGCATTAAGGGGCTTTCTGATGCACAGATATATGGGGAAAGGTAAGGCGTGTGTCAGCTAATTTTACTTATACATTTCATTTATGTGCATGCTCAATTTTCTTTAACATGTGCAGGTGGGACAGTCCACATGTTCCCCAGGTTTCTTTACGAGATGCTCGTAACATACTTGATTCGATTCCAGTTCCACCCACAAACGAACAGGTATATTTGCATTTCAATAATTGATAATGTTATTCCTTATGTCATCACTTCTTAATTAATTTCAAAACTTATTATGGCAGTGGGTCTGGCAGCCATATGATGACACTTCTGTGGACGAGGGTGCCATGGTTGTTCCTTTAATTTTGAATAACATCATAGAGGGTCATCAGCCGGACCGGGTTATGAGACAATTCGGCCGTGATCAACCGATACCTGCAGCACCACTAGACTGTGACCGGCTACATAGCCAAAAGCGCACAGGTAGAGTTGAAGCAAATTGGTCTGCCATTAATGCGGTATACATAGAGTTATGGAATGACGGGAACATAGGCGGATAAACTTGGAAGGATTTCCTCCTGCTGTTCAACTGACTACACGGTCCGAGTACATGATATGGTACCAACAAAATAGCTTAAGATGGTATACTCAAGAAGCACGTCGACAGTCCATATTGGTATGCATTTACAATATTATTACTGTTTTTGGTATTATATAATAGGTGTGCAGTACAATTGCTTACGTATTTACCTTACAACTTTGTATGTTCTGCCACAGGCTGATGGATTAGACCAGCTGCAACATTATGGACATGATGCTGATGTAGGACCTTATGCCGAATATCTCTCCCAGCAATCAGGGACAATGTATCACCAACGGTATAGACATGTCCAGCCTCAAGTTGATCATCATGCACCCCCTGCGTTCAATGTCTACCAACCACCCTTCTCATTGAATGACAACCCCAGCAGAAGGTCTACACGTCGACGACCAAAGAGTGAGTTACGCCGACCGCCACAGGCTGAACCTGAGATTGAGGCTGCTCCCATTATCTTTCAATCTAGCTGGACATATCCTCCTCAACCTTATTATCCGGTTAGCCAGCAAGATGCCCAGTATGATTATGATCCATGGTATCGTGCCCCTCCAACTGAGCAGTCAAGTATGTGGGGATCATCATTCGGCGGTCAGCAACTAGGTCAGTGGGGTTATCAGACCAGCACACACGATTACTCAGTCGGCCAGACATCCACCCAAGGTGGATGGGGAGGTGAAGTGGGCACCCTGGATCAATATGGTGGTCAAACAAGTACCCAAGATCAGTGGGATCAACAGGGTGGTTCAAGTCAGTGGGATCTTCAGATTGGTGGTCAGCCGACTCAGACGAGTCAGTGGGTAGTTCAAAATCCACAAGCTAGATGGGATCAACCACAGTGGAGTTCTTATTCAGGTTCGTACGTTGATCCCACACCACCATCCATCACACCATACGGTGAAGGGTCTTCAAGAGGGGTAGCTTCAAATGTACCGACTACGCAAGCTGAAAGGTCGGCACACATGAGTGCTACTTTTGCAAATCTTAATGTGTTTGATGATGAAGATGAAGACGATGCACTTCGGACTTCCATGGACGCATATGTTCAGTCCAACCCGGTTACTCCTCCACCACAGACTTCCACGTTTGACATGACTTTGAGGGGACCAAACTCAATGAACCCTCCACAGCGTTATACACCGAGTGAGTACGAACAACCAAGGAGAGGAGGTGCAGGTGGAAGAGGACGAAGGGGTAGAAGAGATAGAGGCGGTGCTGCTTGATACTCCTATGCATTGTTATTTTTACGTACTCATTTCTTGTTTGTTATGGATACTCCTTGACAGCGGTTACTAGACTGTCTTTATCGTCAAACTCTTGGCCTATAACGAACTCTTCTACAGGATTCTAGTTTGGGACACCGCGACGATCCACATCTGATTGCATTGCGTTGATGGCATCCCAGTCCACGTGATAATAAAATGAAGCATCTGGCATATGCTGACTAGTTTCGCCATCTACTTCTGGTCCGTGAAGAAATTCTTCTGGAATGAGTTCAACTTCATCATCTGATGTAACATCTTCATCATCTGCAGGCTCATACTCGCCGTCGTCATCGTCATCGTCATCATCACCATCAATTTGTATATGAATGTCCATGCACTGAGAGATGTCACAAGAACACTTATAGTTACAAAGCATTGCCTGAACATCTTCATCAGTTTCTAGTACAAGTGCTGTAAACCGTAAAGGCTCCCTGCTGAGCAACTGCCGATATGTCATCCTCGAAACAGAAAATCCAAACTTCAATTGACGGATGGCCTCTGTGACAGAATACTTTAACATTTCGATGGTGAAATCATCAGCTACACGAAGATAAAAGGTTTTGGTGTCTTCATTGCCTTTGAAGTAGAGACTTCCATGTTCCGTGTACGATAGTTCGGCATTAACAAAAATGGTACAAGGGAATGCCATTCTTTCAAGCAAAATTAAGATGCAGACGAGTAACGTAGTTTCTATCTGCACAAACAAACAATATTTTAAAATTTAAGCAAGAAAGAATAATAAACGATAAACTAAATGCAAAAAAAAAAAATTGAATTGTACGAGCAAGTCTGAACATTTTTTAGCAAACGACAACCCAATTTACAAGATGTAAATATAATAATAAATTTAACAACACAAATGTAGTAAAACTTACAAAATATTAATTAAGAATCTAATTAATATATCAACAACTAAAATATTTGAAAAATATGTTTAAACCATTACGAACAACTCTACATATATTGTAGCTAACTTATACACCTATTTTGGTAAACAAGTAGTTATAAATTATTAACACCATCATTTTAAGTTATAAACAAGTTATCAAGTAATGTATTAATTAATTATGAAATAATTCACTAATTAACCAACTAAAGCTACCATAATTAATTTTTTTCCTATAACATAATAAAACCTACTTAATTATTTGACTAAATTATACAATATTTTAAGTTAAGAACAAGTTATGATATTTATGCATTAATTAATTACGAATTTAAATAATAATTAAACATCTAAAACTACCAATATTAATTTTATCCTATACCTAATAATACCTACTTAATTATTTGACTAATTTATGCACCATTTTATGTTAAAAACAATTTATAAAATTAATGCATTAATTAATTACGAATTAAAATACTAATTAAACAACTAAAACTACCAAGATTAATTTTCTCCAATAACACAATAATACCTACTTAATTATTTTACTAATTTATGCACTATTTTAAGTTAAAAACAAGTTATACAATTAATGTATTAATTAATTACGAATTTATATCATAATTAAGCAACTAAAACATAGAAAAAATTAATGTAAACCATTAATAAGATGTCTAAATATTATTTTAACATACATCAAAATTAAAGAATAATAAATTATACAGTAATGTCATAGTTAATTATGATTTTAAGCATAAGTAATTTGATAACTAATTAAATATACATATATATCAAAACCTAATAAACAAAGACAATTACTATAAAAATAAATGAAAAATACAAATTAAAATTAACCATACTAACCTCTTTCTTCTCGGAGCATTACTCATGGTCGAAGGGGATTTTTTTGGTGTCAATGATTGATGGAATGAGGATGGCTGAGAGTTTGGTTTTTATAAGGACTTTTGGGAGTCATAAACCGCATCGGTGCGATGCGGTTTATGTGTAACATTGTGGGACATGGAAGGCGGAGATCGCACCAGATGGACGCCCAGGATCGTGCCGACACAGGGTGTCATAAACCGCATCGCGGTAGTCCATTTTCTGGCAAATACGCGTTCAAGCGGTGCGGTTTATGACATAATTAGCACATAAGTGCTTTGCCTTAATGCGGTTTACGGTAAGCTGCATTACATTGGTGCGGTTTATATGTCCCGTTTTGGTACATCCGCGTAATTTTTTTGAAAAAAACCACCACAAGTAATTTTTTTTGACATATAATATTTCGGCGAAAATAAGACCGATAACCTTTGCTTCAAGTATTAAGGGTGTGTTCGATCTCGGCGAGCACTTTTGAGGAATCACAGCATTTGCTGTTTGCTGCTTTTCAAATAATCTGGCTGTGGTTAGTCTATAATAAGCTGCCATGTGTTAAATTTTTTACTTTTTATATAACAGAGATTAATCCCTAGAAGCTGACTATCGAACAGAGCCTAAATCCATTAGCTACAGGAAATTCCAAAAATCTGCAGCCAGATTGTAGGCCTCTAGGCGGAAAAAAAAAAGAAAAGGAATGAGTTCATCCCAATAGAATCGATTCTTAGAAGTAATGTGGGTAAAAAATATTTCTTGAAAACTAGTTGTGTATAACCTCATTTACAGTTACAGCTGATATTTGGTTAAAGGTTTTCTAATAAATTTTAAGTACAGTCACTGAAAAAATTCATTACAAAATGTTACTATTTAACAACAGAAATGACCAACATCACAATGACGTGGAATCCACTCTAAATTAATAAAACAAAAAGATAAAATATGACATGGAGGATAGAAATGTGAGAGTTTCTTAACTAAGAAACCAAAAAATGGATATTTTAGCAAAAGAAGAGAGAGACTGACGGGGAAGAATAAAATATTATTATTTTAAGAGTAGAATCCACTCTTGTTATTATGGATGCCCTAACAACCAAAGTAAACATAACACACCAACAGCTAGGCCACAATTGGATTTGGCAGCTTGTGCCAAACAGGCCTCGGAAAAGGAACCTAATATCTACTAATTCTAAACAAAGCTTAACTTCCCAACCAACTAGATATTTTCTTATTGGTCATTTCTACACCAAACCAAAACGCCAGTCCATGATGCCAGTCCATGATCATCAATCTAAGTGAAAACATACCCAAGCACAGTTGGATTAAATGCAGACTGATCCTTATACACGGCATATTCAACAGATCTAACTGTTCATTCCCTCATCTTTCCCAAGGGCTCAGAGGAAAAAATAGACTATTGAGAGACATCTTCAGATCTATCAACAAGGGATGGAGAAATGAAGATTTATCCCATGGTGTCCCAGAAAAAAAAATAAACTTCTTATTGTCAAATGGTAGATGATAGCATTGGCAGCAAAAAACACAAAGTACTTCAAGATTAACAGCTGTAGTTTCATACATCAAGAAGAAAACTTTAATTAAAAGACTGACTGATACTCATTCTTCTAAACTGACCCGAAAAAAAAAAAACTGAATGTACGCAGAAAGCAACACAGCTCTTCTATAGTTGCAAATGTAGAAGTCCCTACAAGAAACATCCTTCCTTACTATGTTGAAGCAAAATGAGGTATCAAAGCTTATGCATCAAGCTTTTCAACATCCTCAAGAAGAATGCCCTTGCCCACTGGTTTAGCCAAGATATCAAAGTACTCTTGGAATGGAGACTTGGCAAAGCGGGTCTCCCTCCACAGATCAGGGGTCAGGAAACCATAGGTCTTCATCAGACAATCAAATGTGGCCTGCAAAACAGAATAAGTTACAGAGCCATTCAAATATTACGGTTGAACAGATCATCTCCGCCCAATTCAGCTCCAAAATCCATTGCCCAATATCAATTCGCAAAAGAATCAGAGACCTTCGTAGCATCTAATACTGGACACAACTGGTATCAATATCACATAGAGCAAATAGTATTCAATAACGAGAAAATTCAATTACTAAATCCACAACGTGCAATCCTTGAAAACCAGTAAATCCAACCAAATGCAATGTATAACAGCGATTATCTAATACTAGAACATCTAATCAGCCAACACAACTATTCAAAGGCTATCAAGCAGCATTCAAACTATGTGAACCAACTATAACATAATACCAAATCCATCAGATATCGGCAACTGAAGAGATAATAAAAATTCAGAACACATACCTTGACAAAGTTTCCAAGGGTCTTAGTCGACCCACGAGATGAAGTGAACACATCATCGATCCCAGCAAACTGCAAAACCTTCTTGGGAACTCTAGCGGCAACAATACCAGACCCACGAGGAGCAGGAACCATCTCACCGTAACTGATCCACATTTCCCAGTAACCTTACATGGAACAGTATGAGGCGCACCAATCTTGTTACCCCAGTAACCTCTCCTCACAGGAATCACAGACAGCTTAGCCAACATGATAGATCCACGGATAGCGGTAGCCACTTCTTTGGAGCACTTAACACCAAGCCCGACATGTCCATTGCTATCCCCAACCACAACGAACGCCTTGAACCGCGTCCTCTGACCAGCTCGGGTCTGTTTCTGAACCGGCATGATCTTCATCACTTCGTCCTTCAGTGATGGCCCGACGAGACGATCGACAATCTGATGCTCCTTGATTGGGAGTGAGTGGAGGTAGATCTGTTCCAGGCTCTTGATCTTTCCTTCCTTTACGAGACGGCCAAGCTTGGTTACAGGTACCCATGTCTCCTCCTCGTCCCTGCGGCCGGCACGGCGGCGTCCACGGCCTCTGTCACCTCTTGGTCCTCCGCGTCCAAATCCTCGGCCGAAACCTCCCCTGTCGCCGCCCCTCTCACCGCCTCTTTCTGCCATGATTGATTGTAGTTTGGATAACGGATTTACTTGCTATGTGAATAGTATCTGGGGCGGAAATGAGACGAAGTGCTTGCGCAGTGAGCTAAGAGAAAGAATGTTTATATGTAAAAGCTCGCTAGGGTTTCTTTATAGTTTCCTTTTCTTTTTTTTTGTACTCATCATTTTTCTGTGTTGGGCGAGGGTTTTTGGTGTAAGGATTCTGGATCGGAGAGCTGGTGAAGAAATGAGGTTAAATTTGGGTTTGGTTTTACTTCTAATATGAAATGGGCCTAGTTATCATAATACGATTCTCGGGCCTTATAGCTTCCAATTCATTAGGGTATTACTGGGCCTGTAGGTAGGTAAGATTACCGTGATCCAAATGGTGTAAAAAATAAAAAAAAACCAAATCAGCCACTTGAGAATTGAGACTATTCTTTGTGGTTGCGTTCTGCGAGCGACCTATGTTAAGTTAGCCAGGTCATGTAATATTGATGTTTTCACTTAAGATATATGTGAATATAGTGGAAACAAGTTTCTGAAAAAAAAAAAAAACTATACTCAACTAACTACCCACTATGAAGTATGAATCATCGCTCTCCTAACATCAGGATCAAACTTCTCTAATTTTATCCTACAGACTTTTCTAAGTTTGGAGATGCTATGGCATGTTGCCTTTGTATACAAATAATTATTTTTGAAATGACCTTTGGATATATATCATATGTGAATTTTGTACGAGTTATGAAGTGAATGTAAATACATTATATGGATGAGAGGAAGAAAAAAATTATGCGAAGAAACTTTTATAGCACTATCATGTAGGCGTGTTGTAAAACGATAATATATAATAGGACTGTTACAAAATTATGTTTATCGTATGTAATAAGGGATGTCATTGATTAATAGAATAATAAAAGTGAAGAATATAGGGTACATTTTTTAATATCTTTATAAAGTTAAAAAATAAATAAAAAGAAAGCATGAAAAGCTGAACAAGATTGTGAATGTATAATATACAATAGTAAGAAACTTGGATTTTATAGAGGATATATACAGTTTAACAGTATCACATATTTAATGAAAATATTCCATACGAGCAGTAAAGGATAAAGACAGAGTCTCTGAGACAACTAGTACAGCTAAAACAGAGGTTTTTGTATTCATCATTGTATCATCTATCATATGGTTTCGAATTCCTTTTTTTTTTTTTTTCCGTACTGCTTTTTCACTTGACCATCCTCAGTCTTCTTTTTCACTTCATTCCGCCATTTCTACTCCGGAAGCTTTCCCACACTCAACCATTCACACACTCTAGACATTTCTCCCAAAACCCAGTCACTAATTCGTCACATATACGGAAAGGGAGAGAGATAGGTCATCCCTTAACGCGCGAGCGAGCCCCAGTACTACAAATCAAGTTAATGGCAGCTCTGAGGTGGACAGGTATAACATCGAGAAGACTTGACAATCAGCTGGTTGAACCACCGCGGACAGAGGTCAGTGGGGCTGGGGATTCCAACCGGTACTCCCGACGGTCAATAGAGACGCTCATTGTGGTGCTGGCTGTGATCACTATACTGGGAGTTGTGGCGGGGATCATAGCCAGGGTTTGTGGTGGGAGGCATTTGGGTGGAAATGGTGAGGGTGATATTGAAGGTTGGATAGAGAAATGGTGTCGAAGCTGTATAGATAGTGGCCTTCCACCACCGCCACAGGCAGTGACACAAGTTGAAGAATCAAAGGCTGTAGCCAAGTGAATACTGATGAGTGGTACAAGAAAATCAATATCAGAGGATTTCGTTAATGAAGTACTTCTTCTTCTGTTTTCATTTTGTCCTTCCTCCCTTTGTTTTTCTTCTTTGTTCCTACTGTGGCCAATGTAGAGTTCTGTTTTCCTTTTTTGTTTTTTAATAACATAAAGAAAGAAAAGGAAAACAGTTTTGTTTGGT
Source organism: Limonium bicolor (assembly GCA_023374045.1). Taxonomy (NCBI): domain Eukaryota; kingdom Viridiplantae; phylum Streptophyta; class Magnoliopsida; order Caryophyllales; family Plumbaginaceae; genus Limonium; species Limonium bicolor. The sequence continues at coordinate 214,089,339 of CM041780.1, read as the reverse complement.
TGCAAGCTCTGTGGGTGCTGCAAATTTTGTTGTAATGGTGTACCGATAGGGTTTAAGTTGATGTATTGATGTTCTCCTTCGTTTAATAAAAAAGTTAGGTTTAGTCGCAACATGAAAGTGGGGATTGGGGTTCAAGATGGTGACCCATTTTTCTTTTCGCTTTTGAAGATCTCTAGCCGTTGAACAATTTCTTCCTCTGTCTTTTTTTGGTTCAAAAGAAAGCAGGAACAGAGGAAGATTTTGTGGAACCCTGTAGGCTGTCCTGTCTGTCAATATTAGAAACAGCCAACACAATGAAAACAATAACAATGGGAAGAGCGACTACTAGATTTGTCCTTTTTACAACGCTGGTTTAGTAGCTAGTGTCCCTAGAGAATCTACCCCTAACTTCTAGGTAGAGATGGATCTTTAGCGCAATGGACGGGACTCTCTATAATTCAGTTCGTTTCCTCTATTTTTATCTAGTTGTAATCTTGCTTTAGTCACATTATACCCAATTTTTTTTTAAAAAAATAGCGCGATATGGTTAGACACAAAATGAAAACCTTACCATACTGATAATAGTGCTTGACACAATCTATTATGACATGATATCCACTAAATGATGAATGAAGAAAAACCTAACCTGTTTCAATCCTAGCACGAACTGTTCATCAAATCAAGGTGGCAAAATAAAATAATACTAGTACATGACAAGAACTAGGCAGTTTCAACCAATATTTTCGTCATACAAATAAAAGACTGTTGGTCTAAGCATGCATTGAATAAAGAATTACCTCTGAGAGGCTTTTGGAGGGAGTTGCACCTCGAATCGCAACAATTTGGTATCAGAGCTGTCCGCCTGTGCTGTGGGAGGGTGGTAGTTCATGGTCATGACGAGGAGTGGGAAAGAATCTGCGACGGAGCCGCAAGAGAGGAACATGAAGCTTGTAAGGAGACGCATGGACGAACTCGGCGGGAAGTTCGACAATCTTTCTGCGGTGGTTTGCAATTGCAGAGAGAACTGCAATTTCTTGCGCCGTTCGCCGGCTGAGTCGGGAGAGAACCTGGGGCATGGTTCGACTCGTGGGGTGAGGGACGCGGCTGGGAGGCTGGTCAGAGAGACATCAAGGTCAAGGAAATTGGAGTTACCGGTTTATACCGGGGATGAGCCGCGTGAATGGCTTTGCAAGGCAGAACGTTACTTCTCCTGTGCGGAATTAGTGAGGAGGATAAGGTACGAACGGCGGGCATTTGCATGGACGGGGCGGCTTTGCACTGGTATGAGTGGTATAGCAACTATGTGGGCTTGCCTGATTGGAAACAGTTTAGGGAGTCGTTGATTGAGAGATTTTGGCTCCACGGCAGCGGTGATCGTTGGATCTCCTGTGCGACCTTCGCAGGAGACGACGGTGGAGGACTATGTAGAAGGTTTGAGTTCTATGCTGCACATCTGTCGGGCGTCCCGGATGGCGTTTTAAAAGGGATTTTTCGGAGTGGATTGAAGGAGGCGATCAAGAAGGATCTTGTTCTGTTGAGATCCACGATCTTCAAGGGCTGATGAGGGCCGCCAAGAAGATGAGGAGCGGAACGAATTTGGCAGCCTCAGACCGACAGGCGCAGTGGGCTTGAAGGGCGACAGGCTTGGGCCGCTGGTTCTGGTTCGCGTGCGATGGAGTTCGCAGCCAGGAAATCGAATTGGGGAAACTCTTCGCCCATTCGTGTCGATCAAGTGAGGGAGGTTTCAGTCCCTAAAGTAAGTTCGGCGCAGTCGACCCAGTCCAGTGCTTCTTCGGCTTCGTCGAACCAGTTTAGACGGATCTGAAGAAGAGATGTTGCGAGAAGATCCCAGGGCCTTTGCTACAGTGGATAGGGGATAAGTGGATGCAGGTCACCGTTGTAAAGTGGCGGGCCTGCAGCTTTTATTGACGGAAGGGGAGATGTGGAATGGAGCAAGCGTTTGAGATCTGTCCAACCTCGGGCGATGGCAGCGACACGGGGGAGAGTTCAAAGCGGAACTTTCCCAGTTGTCATCCGTGGGGTTCCCTTCTCAGAAGTCCATGAAACTTTTGGGACAGGTGGCGGGAAGCAAGTTATTATCTTGATAGATAGCGGCGCCTCTATAACTTTGTTTCTGATGGTTTAATAAAAAAGTTGCGGTTGTCGGTTGATGATTCTTGCCGATTTGGGGTTACGATTGGGAAGGGGAAACTCTTTTCCGCCGTGGAATTTGTAGAGCGCTGCCTCTGTCTATCCAAGGTACGGTGTTTACGGTTGATTGTTTACCCTTTAAACCTGGCGGGAGTTGATGTGATCTTGGGGTTTGAGTGGCTGGCGGGACTGGGTGACACTCAAACTAATTGGAGGAAACTGTCGATCAAGTTCCAGTGGGATGTAGAATGGTGCACCTCCAAGGGGATCCGTCGCTGTCTATTGTAGAAGGTGGTGTTAAATCTACCCTGAAAGCCATGCGTGAACAAGGAGAAGGTTGGCCTCTGCTATTTGGAGGGGAAGCATCAGCCAGGATCTCAGGGGAGGAGCTGAGTGGGATGAAAAGAGCAAGAGTTACAGGAGGTACTTGACTCTTTTCCAGTCTGTTTCCAGCCTCTTGAGTCTATTCCTCCAAGCGATTCCATGATCACCATATTCCGTTGAAGCCCAATTCCATTCCTCCAACATCCGTCCTTATCGGTACCCACATTACCAAAAGAATGAGATAGAGAAGATTGTCCGGGAGTTGCAGACTGCGGGGTTTATTCAGCCTAGCAACAGTCCATTCTCGAGTCCCGTTCTTCTGGTCAAGAAGAAAAACTGGAGATTGGCGCTTTGTGTGGATTACCGAGCTCTTAATGATATAACCATCCCAGAATAAGTTTCCGTTGCCAACTATGATGAGCTGTTAGAGAGTTATATGGAGCTGTTGTCTTTTCGAAGTGGATCTGAAATCTGGGTATCATCAGATAAGAGTTAGGGACGAGGATGTTCAGAGAAAACAGCTTTAGGACTCATGAAGGTCATTATGAATTTTGGTAATGCCTTTTGGTCTTAAGAATGCCCCTGCTTCATTTCAGTCCTTAATGAATCATATCTTCAAACCGTTTCTGCGGCGATCAGTTTTGGTTTTCTTTGATGATATATTAGTTTACAGCAGAAGTGTCAATGAGCATCTGGGTCATTTACGTGAGGTGTGACAGTTCTGGCTGAGAATCAGTGAAGGTAAACCTTAAGAAATGCAGTTTCTTGAAGAACAGATTGGAATATGGGGCATGTTATCTCTGGCAGTGGAGGGGAAGTTGATTCTGAGAAGGTGCGGAGTATGCTCTCCTGGCCGGTTCCCAAGTGTGTGAAGGAACTGCGAGCATTCCTTGGTCTTACCGGTTATTACAGACGGTTTGTCAAAGGGTATGGGGATTGCGGCCCCTCTTACTTCCTGTGAAGAAAGACTCTTTTGAGTGGACTGATGTGGCCCAAAGAGCTTTTGAGCAATGAAGTTTGCTCTGTCCTCAGTTCCGGTGTTAGCTCACCAGATTTCGACACTCTTTTTGAAGTGGAAACTGATGCTTCAGGCAAGGGTATGGGAGCAGTTTTGATGCAGAAGGGGCGTCCAATTGCTTTTCTCAGCAGCCTTTTTCTGCCAGAGCTTTGGCTAAATCGGTTTATGAGAAAGAGCTATGGCTGTTGTGTTTGCGGTTCAAAAGTGGAGGCACTATCTGTTGGGGAGGAGGTTTATAATACGTACTGATCAGAAGAGCCTTAAGTACTTGTGGGATCAGCGGCTGATGACGGAAGATCAGTATAAGTGGGGTGATGAAGCTGCTGGGGTTCGATTTTGAGATTTGTATAGGCCGGGCAGAGAGAATACAGCTGCCGACGCACTTTCCAGAGTTGATGGTAACTTCTTTACTGCCCTTGTCCTCAGTTTTGTTTGAAGGGTGGGGTGGTTGAAAGGAGATTCAGCAAGACCCTGATCTTAGGAAGTTAATGCAAGATTTAATTGTGTGTGCTGATAGTCATCCTGGATACTCTATCAGGAATGGCCATCTATTTTTTGAGGGGAAGCTGGTTCTGTCCAGCTCATCTAGTTTAATTCCTTCTGTTTTGGAGGAATTTCATGCTACCCCAGGTGGGGGTCATTCTGGATACCTGCGCACTCTTAAGAGGATTCAGCGGTGTTGTATTGGAAAGGGATGCGAAACTGTATTAAGAAGTTTGTCGCTGCTTGTGATGTTGTCAGAGAATTAAGTATAGTGCTCTTTCTCCAGCTGGTTTACTGCAACCATTGTCCATTCCGGAGAGGGTTTGGGAGGACTTTCCATGGATTTATTTCGGGATTACCCAAGTGAAGGGCTACGATACTGTTATGGTGGTTGTAGACAGATTTACCAAATTTGTTCATTTCCTCTAAGCACCCTACACTGCGAAGGATGTTGCTGCTGTTTTTGCTAAGGAGGTGGTGAAGCTACATGGGTTTCCAAAATCTATCGTATCGGATAGGGATCCCATCTTTCTTAGCCATTTTGGAAGGAGCTCTTTCGTGTTGCTGGCACCAAGTGTGTTACAGTTCTGCCTACCATCCCCAGTCCGATGGACAAACTGAGGTGGTTAACAGATGCTCGAAGATTACTTGCGTTGTTTCTCGTACCAGAAGCCTAAGAGTTGGTTGCCAAGCCCTTCCATGGGCTGAATATTGGTTTAATTCCACTTTTCAGCAAAGTTTGGGTAGCACTCCCTTCGTGCGTTGTATGGTCGTGATCCTCCTGTTTTATTGCGCTACAGTCCTTTGGGATCTCTGATTGATGAGGTGGATGTAATGCTCAGCGAGAGAGACTCCCTCCTTGACGAACTCAAGGACAATTTGTGAAGGCCCAGCAGAGAATGAAGCGAAGCGGATGAGCACAGACGCTGTGTTCAGTTTCAAGTGGGAGATTCTGTCTTCTTAAGGATCCATCCTTACAATATCGGTCTTTGTCTAAGAGGAAGAATGCCAAGTTAAGTCTAGGTATTATGGCCCATTTGAGATCTTGGAGAAAATTGGTACTGTTGCTTACAAGCTGTCTCTACCCCGGGTGCTAAGATACATCCAACAGTACACGTTTCTCAGTTGAGAAAAGCAATCCCTTCTGATGATGCACAGCCTAGCCCGCTGCTGAGGGTTTGTCTAGTGAGCTGGAGCTGCTGTTAACCTGAAGCAGTTTTGGGGTTTCGTCATCGTGTGAACGAGCAACCTGAAGTTTTAGTCCAGTGGAAGGGCTGCTCAGTTAATGATGCTTCTTGGGAGATTGTTTCACTTTTTCAGGAGCAGTTTCCCTCCTTCCACCTTGAGGACAAGGTGTTAGTTCAGGAAGGGGGTGATGTTACGCCTTCACAGAGCATTGTTAGAGGAAGATTCGGCAAAGTTTATATTCGTAAGAGGGGGTTAGTAAGCTAGGGGCTAAAATGTAATTAGTCAATTAGTTGTAACTGCCTAAGTGGTTCGGTTACTTGGGTTGTTAGTTGTTAGTACTGGTTGACAGTACTTAAGCTGTACAGAGTGTTGGTCTAAGCGCATTGAATAAAGAATTACCTCTGAGAGGCTTTTGGGAGGGAGTTGCACCTCGAATCGCAACAAAGACCAACTTAAGAAACTTAGCAAAATACACAAAACTTTTGATCTACACTTGATTCCCGTCCTAATATGCTTTCTTTCAACAGAAATGGCCTTCATTCTAACCCACTTACAAGTTTACAAAAAAAAGACAAAAAAGAAGCTGAATTATACATAGAAGTGTAACATTTTGACATTGATTGGCAACAGAATACACACAGAATATGGCGACGTAAACACTCCTTTCCATCATATTTCCTCAGAGCTATATCCTACACTTTCCACAAATCCAATGTATCAACCTTCATGCTTATCAAGAGGAATAAGTGGAGCCAGCTCCTTTTACAGTTTGTTTGTGCTGTACCCGCTTAAATAGATACAAATCTTCTTCCTAGCAATTTATTCCACACTGGTTAACATCAGGCCCAGTCACTCGTGTAGTGAAAGGATCAATTCGGACCCAAAGCAAAGAGAAAATCGATGCCAAGAGAACCGACCACACAACAACAATGTAGGTGTCCTGTTTTGTCGTCCCATGAGACCCTTCAGGAATGGGTAAAGATGGACAATCACCCAAAAGGCGAAGAACAGTTTCCCGAATAAAGGACCCCAAGATTGGTACCCGCTGTTAATGGCATACGAAACACCTGCCACAACTCCGACCAGATTGATAATGAGAAGAGTGGTGGGTGGGATGAGAAGAGTGGTCCATTTAAACAAGTAGAGCTCTGCAAAATCACCATCTTCATCGGATGCCTTGGATGTGACAGTGAAATTGGTGTCAATACCGGCAAGGACTTTGAGAAGTCCTTGGAACACAGCAAAAAGATGGGCAGAAACACCACCAATGACCCAAAACTGCTCATTTCTCCACCATTCGTCAATCCCAACACCACTCCATCTCATCTCCAATATACCAGTTGCGAAAATGGAAAGGAAGAGAGAAATGAACCACAAACTCGCAAGAGTACTAATCTGCATTATCAAGAGAGAGGGGATATTAAAAACTGAAAAAGAAAGTCACGATGATAATCTCATGGGTTATCAAGCACAATGGCTGAAGAAACAACACGGGAATAAACAGATTATGAATGATTACCTGAGGGATAATGAACTTTCCAGTGAGGAGACAGATAGCTGGTAATGTACAGTATGCGACTAGGGGAAGGGCTGTGATCGGATAAATTGTGGTGTTTATGTATGCAAATCTCTCTAGCCATTTCAACCTTCCATTGTAGCCATACCATATGGGGCAATGGCGACTGAAAAGAATTTCAACAGAACCCAAAGCCCATCGAAGCACTTGATTCAAACGATCAGACAAATTGATTGGGGCAGATCCCTTGAAAGCTGCCAGCTTGGCATGCAATATATTGATCTCCATCCACGCGCATGCATCTTAAATCCAGTAAGAATATCTTCTGTAACAGACCCATAAATCCATCCAATCTGCACCAAGGGCATTAAGAAATGCATAGGTTAAGTATTCACATATTTAAAGAAACATGGGAGCAGACTCTTCCATGTGAAGTCAGTTATCAGGCGAGTAAGATAGATTAATAGAAAGCGACATGTTTCATCCAGAAAGATCAGAAACATACTTCACTTCCCCATTCCGACTTATCTTCATATCCACAACTAATGACATGAATAGCTTCTTTGAGAAGAGTTTCAGGGTCAGAAGAAGGTGGTACGCCACCATTTTCCATGAGAGTAGAAGCCACAAATACTTCAGATTGACCAAATCTTTTTTCCAGATTCATCTGAGACATGAGCAATGCTTTCTCATCATCAAATCCAGCACCTGTTGTTTTACATTGAAAAAACCGATGAGTGTCTCCAGTAATCACAATGAACAACAAAACAAGTTTATATATAAGATCCAAGAGTAGCAGTATTTTCCAAAAAAAAAAAATCAGCAGGTAAGAAATCAGCTGACAAGAGAATCTGAATCACCTTCCATCCCTTCCTCAATGTCTTCTAAATTGAAAACTGGCACAGTGGGGTCCATATGCTTTGACTTTTTCTTGTCCTTTTTGCTTGATTTGGAGTTCTTCCTTGACTTACCAAAACAACTAGACAGGAAACCAGACTTCTTGGGCTTTGGCTTCAATGGTGGCTCATAGCCATACAATGCAGTTCGGTTAAAGACACATCCGTACCGACATAAACTGGTCCTTGGATTCCATCCAACCCTCTCAAGTTGATCTAGAAATTTCGGAAGGTGAAAATTTGGAAAAAAAAAAAGTAAATTAATCAAGTAGCAAACAGTAGGTCACAAGTTTCTCTATTGGTAGTCCTTTGAGTATTAGCTCAGAAAGAAAAACACATCTATAAGGATTTCGAAGAAATTTTATAACACGATATTTTATTTAAACTTACGTCAAAGAAAACTGTGTTACGGTTAGCATATCGATCATTTCTGTCAATGCCATCAAATCTCTGAGGAAACTGCACGTAGCAGACATATTTCCCAAGGTTTGGATCCATCATAAAACACATAGCCTCTCGCAAAGCCTTGCTGTTGTTAATGTAATGATCACAATCAAGATTCAACATGAATGGCCCATTTGTAAGCACTGCTGATACTCGAACCTGTATATGACGCATAGAACATAAGTTCAAGCTGAAAATGTCAAATGATGTGAAAGTGATAGGGTACTAAGAAGGGATGCGTACAAGAGCATTCATAGCACCAGCTTTCTTGTGATGCTGAAAACCAATGCGCTTCTCACGAGATACATAGACCAAACGTGGAAGCTCATTACCAGCAGTGTCAAGCCCGCCACTCTGGCCCAAGAAAACCTGCAGATTATGCAAACCAAGTTACTTATCATCAGTGGTCTCTATCTTTTGTTTTTCATTTACCGGATTGTAAAATTCATAGCGAACCAATGCAACTGCTACTAAGAAATAGATTCCTGGAATTCACTGTGCGAACCTGAATCATTCCAGGATGGTCCCTGGTATTATTTCCAGGCCATGGTGTTCCATCTAGCATCAACCATCCTTCTTCGGGAATCTTTTGGGCCTTTGCAACAAGGCCGTTGATGCGAATTTTGAACTCTTCATATTCTCTCTACAATAAAAACAACTGTCAATAACAATACAACATAAAAAAAATGGATTTACAAAGGAACTTTAAAGCTATATGTTTAAGTGACATACTTTCATGGCCCTCCGGTCTTTGACAAACGAAGGCTGAGTCTTATCTTTCAAATAATCAATCTTCTTGCAGAAGTACCACTCAGGAGCTCGTGGCTCAATGTTGTATTTCTTACAGAAGGGAACCCATTTCTTGGCAAACTCTGCTGTTTCTGAAAGCGCTTCAAATGAGAGCATAGCAGCCCCATCATCAGAGACATAACAAGAAACTTTGTCCACCGGATAGTCAACAGAAAGAATAGACAGGACTGTGTTTGCAGTGACTAGTGGAGGTTCCTTCAAAGGATCGACAGTACTGACAAATATGTCCACAGCAGCCAACTGTGATGGCTCTCCTTCTCGGTCATACCTGTGATACAGTCAATCATCAGAAAATGACCAAAGAAAAAAAGTAGATAGTCTTTTAAGTATTTTGAAAAGCCATCAATATACAAGAATGTATACCTGAGAGCCAGCCGGTCAAGATATGTCTCACGGTTTACAGGGAGCCATTTAGGAAACTGATCCAAGATCCAAGATATTGCAAACCAAATCTCACAAATCACAGATACAAGCCACAAACCGAAAGCATTTCGAACAGGGTTTGTAATACGGTAGTGCAGGAAAATGCAGAGAATGACAAGCCGCAGAACAATGACCATCCTGTAAGGGTTAATTCTGGAAGAAGAAACAGGAACCTTCCTTGACAGAGGCTGACGGGCTTCATCATTTCTGCATTACAAAGGTACAGCAAGCCTTGTAAGATATATTGCCCAATTTGATGAACAAGGAATATTACTTAGCTGTTGTTTGCTTCAACGTTCAGGGACGCTAGCTAATGTTTTATGCAGTAATACATGATTTATGTCATGCCTTGAGAGATATGTACTACAGGGTTGAAAAAAGAGTTAAAGGGAGAAGGATTTACAATGAAGTCTCCTCCATAGCCACATCAGTGCTGGCATCAAAATCAGTTCCATATCTTGCTTCAGAGCCACCAAACCTTCCTTCAGATGGCGCATGGCTGATGCTTGGTGGGCCCATGTTCTTCTCTTGCTTCATCTTCCAACCATCAATCCTCTCCTTCCAAGCAATGTTTCCAATGCCTGGCGCTGGCGAAGCAAATTCCCTTGAGAATCTGAGATTAGCTGGAAAATATACTGAACACTTAGTCCTCTTTGATAAATCATTCAGCACAAGGTAAAAAGAGCGAGTAGAAAGTATAGATACTGAAAAGGTGTCCGGGGATTACCTCCACCGCCTGCGGTAGATGCCACAGAAACTCTCTCTGGGGATGCAGCTGATAATTCTCCAGAGGCCTTGAGACAGAACCATTGAATATGTTAAGCATACAAGCGTGTTAAGCAGCATCATAAAAGAATAATAATGAGCATGGAAGGAAACTGAAGAAGCACTAGAAAGAGATTAGTTTTAATATGTACCACGCTCCCACTAGTAAGTCGAGGTATGCGGTTGACAGAAACCTCTTTATCATAGTTTGGGGCACCAACATCCTCCCTGTGTCCATGATCATCCCAACTTGGCATTTTCCCGGAGCGCTTAGTATCCCTCTGGGTCTTATTTTCAGGCGACACATTTACATCACTACCAACATCATCAACATCAGAATCTTCAACGTTGTCTCCATGCACCAGGGGACTTCCTGAAAAGTTTCATAGCCAACATATATTAACATAGGAATAGAGGAATTCAGTACATGGCAGTGATCAAAGAATTAGTGTTAAAGGTTTGATGTGATAAAACCTTTATGCCTTTTGTACTTGGTCTTGCATTGTGGGCAAGACTGGTTTCCATCTTTCCTCTCATACTCGTAGCACGCACGGCAGACAGGGAAGGCGCACACATTGCAAGCTACAAAAGCCTCTCCATTGGCGTTCAGTCCAACATTATCGCTACAGATTTGGCATACCTGGTCATAAGTGAGATTGAGGAATTGGATTAGAATCGACATATACACAGAGCTTTTGTGGACAATAACGTCGAACAGCACAAGATAGAGCCATAATATCTCAACAGACAGGGCATACTAGATTTAAGCAGCTGGTTATATCTAACGAAATCCCAACAGAAAAAGAAAAAACACTAGGTAGCACACAATTCGAGTCTCAAATCTACCATAAATGTCTAGTAGAACTTCAAACGTCTAGAACAGTATCAATTTCAGAGTTACAGAAAACCACAAAATTAGCGCTGCCATGAGAACTGACTAGGATTTCCTAAAATGACCAGTTTACAAAAACAAATTCATTGACCAGCACGGTAGGAGTGGGAGATTCAACAGCGGATCGATCCAATCCAGTCTCGCACGACAAGAATCAGAAATTCTACGCAACAACATGATGAAGTTGGAAACAAGATTTCCAAACCAAAATGCAGATAAGGCGATATACTAACCGCAGTTTTTCTATCCTCCATCTCCAATGCTAGTGTATATCTCTTCCCGAAGAAAACGACAAGATCTATGCCAAATCAGTAGGTCTATCCAAGCTGATTACGATCTATATCTCCTTCCCTCTCCCACTCCCCCAATCGAACTCATGTCATGATTAATTCAACTGCTTCACTGCCACGTTAATGGCGATTAATCCGATCTAGACAGCAGAGATAGAACAAATCCCGAGAGTATAAAATGAATTCACTTCCGACTGGATATTTGTCCCCGAAAGTGTCGCCTTTATCCCCGAGATGGAAATGGGGAGGGATTGATAGCTATGCGTGCCCGAAGTGAAAGAAAGAAGAAAGACACACAGCAAGAGAGAGAGGAAACAAATGAAATGGCGTGTTAAAAGTGCCAATGCGAGAGAAGACGGTATACCAACCAATGACTTGCTGTCGCCGACACTGCGAGATAGGGAGAGAGAGAGTGTGTGTGGAACGAAAAGGAGATCTACTACTGCCAGCTAGCTAGCGCGCGTTAATTTCTTCAGTATTTGGTCTCTCGGGACAAAATTTACGGCGGTGAGTACAAGGATCTAATTGAGGGATACCGATAGCCGTTGGATTGACAAGTCAACGTGAATCGAGGACTTGTGGAATCACCTTTTCGTCTGATCCCTATTCTGATAGTTACCCTGACCTTCACTTCTCGGCTTTCCCGGCCGGGTGCGGTTATTACCGATGCTGAGCTGGCCGTTTCTTGTCGGTGGGTGGCTTCTGATTGAAATTTATTTTCCCCAACTTCCGAAAGTCTGGCCCGGGCTCAGAGATACCTATCTCCTCTCCTCCACTACTCCCAGTCCCACTATTCTTTTCGGCTCTTTTTTTGCGACATCCAAGTTGGTAGTTCATAAATAACGAGAAATTACTGCTCCATCGACACAAAATATTTTAAACTTTTTTTAAAAAAATATGTATTTTAAATAACCTTATTTTTCAAGATTCTCACATAAATTATTTATGTATCATATTTGGAGAGGCAGAGCCATAAATTTTTTGTTGAGGTGAGATTTTTTTAAATATTAAATTAATTTTACTATATAAATTAATATAAAATTTTAATATATAATTATATTTAAAAATTGATATTAGATATGTAGTCTGTATAAATTATGTTAAAATTGAAATATATAAGTTAATAAATATAAAAAATTGTTTTATCTTTTTTATTTGTTATTTACAAAATTAGTTTTTTTATAAACTATTGTCAATAATATAGAATAATAGTTCTAAACTAGTATAGTTTCTTTCTTAAAAAAATTTGTAAAATTATTTTGAATAATTTTAATATTATTTTAAGTTACAAAATCTTTAATAAAAAATAAAAACTTTGTATTATGGATAGTAGTGTACATTGTTACTAACTGACATAATAATCATATTTATTTTAGATTATGTTGCTAAAATAAAAATATTAAGAATTTTCTTATCTCCTACAGACTAAAAATAATTTTTACAATATAATTCTGGAATAAATATTACATATTAATAGAAATATTATTGATGACACATAGAATTTGATGATATTATATGTTATTTTGTAAAATGTTATGAGGTGAATAAAAACCTAATAACATAAATAAATTATATAACAAAAAAAATTAAAACTAATTTTAGTCGAACTAGTTGGGACGGAACACCCTCCCATCTCCCAAGCCTCCCGCCTCTGCATATCAGCTTTTCTTTTTTGTCTATTGTGTGTAGAGGAATCAATTATCATATGACAAATAATAAATACAAATTCAACATGTAGATTTAAAGAAATAACTTTAAAGCGTGCTTAAAATATGACTTATGATGACTTGACGTAAACACGGTAATTACTACTATTAAAGCATGGTACGAGATGTTGAAATAATCGAATTTATAGGGCTAAATATTCTTTTAAATAGAATAAGAAATTATTTGTTTTTTTTTGCCGACGAAGAAATTATTTGTTAAATCTGAAGGGTTAGGTTAGGACGTCATTCTCTAAACGATTTGAAGTTTACAGTTGAACGTTCTTATCATGGCTGAACTGAGGATAAAGTATAATTGATCCCTTGAAAATAATGTAGCAGCCGACGAGAGGATTGGGACTGTGTAGAGATAGATGGTGTCAACCGACTTTTTTTTTTTAAAAAAAGAGCATATTGAGAATCATAAATTACATAACCTATGAACGAAGTCCGGAATATCATCCATGGACCATTGCTTATGTGTTTGTGAAACACGTGTATGGTTAGCTAAACAATGTGTTGATATATTGTCAGAACACGGGACATAAAACCAAGCTACATCATTGAGGGTTTCAAGATTGGAAAGTATGCGGTTGAGTATATTTGGATTGTTTGGTGAAATATGGGAGATAAACCTGTTGTGAGATATCTATAACTTGTTTGCAATCCGATAAGTAGCGAACTGCGGTAGCACCCGAGCTGACCGCGGCTTGTAGACCAATCTCCAGAGCAAGTGCTTCAACCTCCAATGGAATGAACATTCCAGTGTTACCCAGGGGCGGCTACGAGGGAGTTCACCTGGTGTATTAGAACAGGGCCCCCAAATGTGAGGGGCCCCAAATTTTAAGATTCTTATTTTTTTTCAGTTTTATATAATTATTATTTAGAGAGGAAAAAAATTGCACAATCAAATCATTAACATAAATTATATTTTAACATTATTGAGTATTTAAAAAATGAATAGGTAAATAATTTATTTTATCGGTGTGTAATTGTTTTTCTCTTAGTAAAAAAATACTTAATAATTAATGAGTTTTTAAAATAACTAGTATACATCTTTTTAGTTTGTAGCAACAGTTTATCTATATCTTTTAGATTTAACAGTGTTATAGAATTCAATTTATAAGTACAAAATTGTGACACAACTAAACCGAAATTTTTATACTTTATATTAACATTAGTTTATATGGGGCCTCATTTAAATCATTTAGCACGGGGCCCCTCGAACTACAGAGACGCCCCTGGTGTTACCCTGGTAGCCCGCTAGAGTGATCTTTCTCGTATGAAAGCCAACATATGCACAACCCATTTGGTCATGTTGGTCCAGACTACCATCAACATAAATATTTATCCATGTGGGATGAAGTAGGCGGTGTTGGCGTAAACTGTTGGCATCATCCCTTCACGAAAGAGTTCACCTTTGAGTGATTAACCTGACAACGTGCAAACCAAAGCCGCCATAAAAACTGCATCAGATTTGTTAAATCTGGGTTTGGGTCGGTAGGGCACTTGTGCGGGAACCAGTCATTGAAAGCATGATCGGTGCAGAGAGAGGAGGGCAAAGTGATTTGCATCATGTTCCAGTAAGGGGACACCTGAGGGCAGTCCACTAAAGCATAGAGGATTGTTTCAGGCACGTCACCAAAGGGACAATTAGGCTCTGTTCGGCATGGCTGTTTTGGCAGCATAAATGCAACATATTTGACAGCAGGAATGCGCTGGCATAAATGCAGCATATTTGCTGGCAGGAATGTGCTGGCATAAATGCAGCTGTTTTGAAAACTGTTGTTTGGCAGTTGCAACATATATGCAGCATGTTTGGTTCAGTTAGTTATATGTAGTGCGTTTACCGTTTTCGTATACAATTTAATTTATCATATTACACTACGTAACTTTATTTTGTTAGTAAAAATAAATGAAAAATTCACAAACAATAAAATTTTATTTCTATATTTAAGCAAAACTTGTAACTTCTAAACAATATTTTATTATCTAAATTTTATAATTCTTACACATATAAAAGCGTAAAAAAGAGAAAAAGCGTTTCAAATTTTCTGATAATGTTATGTGAATTTATTTAGTGAAATTATAACTTCTATAAATTAATATTTTTGTAACTTTGAATGTTAATAAATTTATATGCGTTCATATTTCTATATACTATTTTAATATTTTAATTATATATCAACAAGTGTGTATATTTATTCATTTTTTTTATTTTTATATCTATGTGGTATTACAAATATATTATAGATTGTATTATAAATGATTTTTTGTAAATTTGGCTAAAGATGTAGTACTATTTTTTATAAATTATTTTAAGCATTGTGTAATTTGTAAATAAAGTAACTTGTAAAAATTTCTTTTTTTTAAATCAATAGTCACAGTAATTGCATTATGAAGTGAGTAAAGAAACGGAAGTGAAAGCACGAAAACGAAAAAGTAGCATTTGCTGCGGGCATTTATGCTGTCATTTATGCTGACATTTATGCTGTCATTTATGCTGACATTTATGCTGACATTTATGCTGTTTTAGGCGAACAGCAAAAACAAATAAAGGAGTCCAAAACAGCATATGTTGTACATTTATGCTGTCAAAAAATGCGCAAAAAAGGTGAGGCGAACGCATCCTTAATGGCTATTAGTGGTGACATTCCTTATACGTTGTTGTAAAACCATCCTACATGGTATTACCACGTGTAGAATTTTCCATCCAAAAAGCTTGATCCGAGGTGGACGAGGAAGTGCTTGCAAACGCTTAAAAGCCACTCCTAAGGGGCAAGTTGACGGGGAAATTTCTGATGTAGTTGACATAGTTAGAAATCTGCATGATAGGCGGTTTTGAGTGTGAAATTACCCGAAGAACTTAGACCCCGATACCAAGAATCACTCTAAGGCGGTCCACTAAAGCATAGAGGATTGTTTCAGGCACATCACCAAAGGGAAAATTAATGGCTATTAGTGGTGGCATTCTTTATACGTTGTTGTAAAACCATCCTACATGGTATTACCATGTGTAGAATTTTCCATCCAAAAAGCTTGATCCGAGGTGGACGAGGAAGTGCTTGCAAACGCTTAAAAGCCACTCCTAAGGGCAGTTGACGGGGGAAATTTTCGGAATGTGAGTTGACATAGTTAGAAATTTGCATGATAGGCGGTTTTGAGCGTGAAATTAACCGAAGAACTTAGACCCCAATACCAAGAATCACTCTAAGGCAGTGATTGTAGATCAGCTTGTATGGGGAGAAGGGGTAGGGGCATTTTAAGAATCCCCTCCACATCTAAGGGGATAAACCAATCATTGAGAAGAGTTGTATTCCAAGGGGAAGGTGGGGTGATTATAGTAGCTACTGTTGCAGATTGTTGGGCAACTGTGGGACTTTTCAAAGATACGGCCACCCTCTGTCCTTGTCCTTTATCCATCTATCGCAATCCTTGTAAATGCACCAGTGAATATGTGTTTCCGACCACCGTATCTAATCAAACCCTTCACACTTAATAAAGCCTTCCATAGGGGACTTGTAACACCCCACTCGGTAATCATGTAATAATCCCTCACGTAGCATAATTAAACACGTCTCACACGGGTGTCACATGTCATCACTCGCCCATACGAGTAATGAAGCAAAACGAAATACAACAACTAAGCAACGACAATAAATAAAACTCCGCAATGATAACGAGATGCCATCTATACAACAGACTAAATCCAAAAGACGTATCAACGACAATGAGCATCTAACCGTTCCCGAATATATACAACACCATCATAAAGTAAACTTTACGTCTAGCATAATACAGTATGAAGTCCCGTGTGGTAATCAAAAACAAAACCCTAAGTACTCGGGTCCCGCACTTCGGCTTCATCGATAATCAGCAACCTGCAAAATGTCGTGGAGGCTCAGCGATAAACGCTGAGTATGCTAGGTTTGGACCCTAGTGGTCACTTAAGTCATTATTAACCGTCTTTGCATTCAGTTCGTTTCATGCTTTACCGGTTTACAATTTATATTGAAAGCTGTAAAAGGCATAATTAAACACACAACATTCACTACAATGCACACATTCATCATGTCTACAACAACAGATAATGAAGTCGAATGCGGTAAAACGCCCAATCGCTTATAACAATCGATATACATTATTACAACCGGCCTCTCAGGCCCTCACATAACATTGGATTTTAGTTAGCACTGTCGGGTGTCAAGTTAGGACAACTCGAGATAACTCACATGGACGGTAGTCCCACGTACACACAAAGGTGCTCATAATGCCAAGGATCAGGAGATCCCGAGACTTTCACTTTGCCTTTTTAAAGGTGTCCTTAAATGGCCAAGGGCCTGGTGCCAACAGTAGCACACTCTACCTGACGATCTATGTAGGTTCATCAGGATTTAACAAGAGTAGACCCGATCCAGGTGTTAACTCTAGTGATCACTATGCGCAAACAGCACTACAAGAAAAAGGGTAGTTTGCTACCGATGCAATTGGTAGCGATAATAGTGAAATTGGTAGCCAAATAGAACGGGCTACCGCTTTTGTTCATTTGCTACCGGAGTTTGGCGGTGGGTAAACCCTTGGTGGCGAAATTGATTTTCAAACCTACCATGCTTCCTAATCATACTCCTACAGAAAAACCGAAAATGTCCTCTCTTGCTCTTTCACCGACAACTTCCAAAATCACCACAAAGAAATCCAAAAGCCCATCAACTGCTACAACCAGTCGTGTGACTCGCTCATCCAGGCGTGCTCAAAAACAAAAAGATCCACAAAAGGCTCACTCAACTCCGGAAAGAGCAACTCGCAAGTTACACTTCACCGATGAAGAAGAAGTAACTCCCTCAGCTATCGTTGAGGCAGTTGTTGAACAACCGGAGGAAGTGGAGGTTCAGAGTGATGAGCCGTCCCAAAAGGATGTCTCAGTAGAAGAGAAAAGCCGAGAGGAAGGAGTTACAGCGCCTGACTCAGAAGAAGAAGTGAACGGCATTGCCGCATTTGGGGAACCAGTCATCGACATGTCTTTAACACCTCAGCGACAACATAAGGATGGAGATAGCAACACAGAGTCACTGTCACCTGTCATATACACGCTCGAGGAGTGTGAGCACCTGAAGAAGGTAAAAGGCAAAACACAGATTGATCCTTCTCCACGTGCTAAATAACTCGAGGAGCTCGTTTAAACTGAGAAGGCAGTTGCCAAATCCCAACCACCGCAATCCTCGAAGCGTTTGAAGAAGCTCAAGGAGCTAGAGCCAGTGTTGATCAAGGCTGAGAATGTCAACGACCGATCCTGTCCAATCTTACCAAAGACGTTGGACTTAGAATGGATGGAACGAATGGGTCTACGAGAGATCCTGGAACTACTGGAGATCCAGGGATGGATTGAATTCTTCTAGGAGCCCATCCCAGTTTACACCGAGCTGCTCAAGGAACATATACGACATCTAGGACCACTCTAGAGCGACGACAACGATGACCACCTCACCTCCATGGTCCAAAATGTCCAAGTCACCATCTCCAAGTCTTGGATTTGTAAGACTTTCAACCTAGAGCCTGAGGGTCTGGTCATTCGCAAGGAGACAACTTGGAATGACCTGGGACATCAAGGAGGAAAGATGGTCAATCTGCTCAACAAAGGAGCGACCATGAAAAACTTTCATGCTGCAGATATATCGATTATTGACAGGGTTCTATTTAGTTTGGTCACCCACAACATCACCCCAACAAATCTACACACTCATATAGTTTATGCTAGGGATGTGAGGCTAATGTACGCACTAAAGACCAAGGAGAAGATTGATCTCCCAGCAATGACTCTGCTCACAATTGAGGAGAGTCGCTATGTCAACCAAGGTCTAGTGCATGGAGGAGTGGTCACCGCGGCACTACTTGAGAAAAGAGTGGACACTGACAGGTTCCACGAGTGTGTGCACCGCTCAGGATTGCATCTGCTCTGAGATGTTGTCCAAGATGGGGATCAAGACTAAGAGAGATAAGCTCATAGCTCTCTAGAAGCCCACAAAGAGCGAGGAAGCAAGGTCAGAGTCTCGACCACTGGCAAGGACATCAGCACATAAGAGAAAGCGCAGTCTCTCACCGGTCCACGACAGGTCGGGGACCAATCTGGATACCTCAGCTCGGGACGTTCTTCAGCGAGTAAGAGTCACTCTTACCGTTGTGCAGGCTGTCTCCACTGAACAAAGTGTTAATCACATGGTTCAAGGAGCAATAGATTTTATAGATTCCCACATAGCTTGAGCGTTCTTTGTCTATTAGAGACCTGAGTGGAAATCGTAAGAAAAATTAGTTTCTAAAGTTAGATTTTTCCTTTAGGTTTATATTTTTGTAGTGCCATTGACTATCTGTTTCGAATTCAATCTTTTGACATCAATACAAATGCAACTATTCTTTTGTCTATATTGAATGATTATCTTATTTACAAAATAATTTATTATATTGGCTGCTTCTTCCTTGATTAAAAATTGCAAAATGATCAGAGATATTTAGTCTCATCCATTCCACTATTCCTATCTCCAAACTTGACACCTAAAAAGCCTATAAACATAGCCCACAATATGTAGCACCTCATTTATTACCACTCACCGATTAGTCATTGAGCATATCGAAAGTGTCTATAAATACTTGCTCACTTCATTTGCCACTCATAATCATTGCTCCACATCTCACGAAATGGCTCAAACTCCACAAAGCTCATCCAACTCAAATGAACAAACAGTCCAGTCCAGCTAATGTACGCACTAAAGACCAAGGAGAAGATTGATCTCCCAGCAATGACTCTGCTCACAATTGAGGAGAGTCATTATGTCAACCAAGGTCTAGTGCATGGAGGAGTGGTCACTGCGGCACTACTTGAGAAAAGAGTGGACACTGACAGGTTCCACGAGTGTGCGCGCACCGCTCAGGATTGCATCTGCTCCGAGATGCTGTCCAAGATGGGGATCAAGACTAAGGGAGATACGCTCATAGCTCTCCAGAAGCCCACAAAGAGTGAGGAAGCAAGGTCAGAGTCTCGACCACTGGCAAGGACATCAACACATAAGAGAAAGCGCAGTCTCTCACCGGTCCACGATAGGTCGGGGACCAATCTGGATACTTCAGCTTGGGACGTTCTTCAGCGAGTAAGAGTCACTCTTACCGTTGTGCAGGTTGTCTCCACTGAACAAAGTTAATCACATGGTTCAAGGAGCAATAGATTTTATAGATTCCCACATAGCCTGAGCGTTCTTTGTCTATTAGAGACCTGAGTGGAAACCGTGAGAAAAATTAGTTTCTAAAGTTAGATTTTTCCTTTTCATTTATATTTTTGTAGTGCCATTGACTATCTGTTTCAAAGTCAATCTTTTGACATCAATACAAATGCAACTATTCTTTTGTCTATATTGAATGATTATCTTATTTACGAAATAATTTAGTATATTGGCTGCTTCTTCCTTTATTAAAAATTGCAAAATGATCAGAGATATTTAATCCCATCCATTCCACTAATCCTATCTCCAAACTTGAAACCTAAAAAGCCTATAAACATAGCCCACAAGACGTAGCACCTCATTTATTACCACTCACCGATCAGTCGTTGAGCATATCCAAAGTGTCTATAAATACTTGATCACTTCATTTGCCACTCATAATCATTGCTCCACATCTCACGAATGGCTCAAACTCTACAAAGCGCATCCAGCTCAAATGAGAAAACAGTCCCTTCCACCATTCACAAGTTTATGTTCACTAAACATCCAAAGAAATACGTCACCCAAAGCTATGATCAATCAGTATCCGACTCACTTACAGCTTGGTCTATCACCTCAAGTGTAACTCGATCACATACTCGTTCTCCACACTGCATGGAGTTCACAGTAGATTCGGTCGAGTCAGACCTTTCCACCACAGCTGAATCACCCTTGTTCAAATCCACCGTAGATGACTCACCTTTGTTCACAACTTTCTTTACAGAGAATGAACCTTATGGCCTAGATGTTATCGAATGGGATCTCCAGACACGTCACTCTATCTAGATTATCTCGATCATACTTGTAATTTGTACTCTATGGAATGTTATGGCCTTTACAATATCATAAGTCATGTAGTTGCTCCCTATTTTTGTTGTATGGCAAAGGGGGAAAGGAAGATATGTACTTGTGATTATGACTGTTTTCCTTGCGTTATGTAATATCTTAGTGAAGAACTTTCTACCTATGGTTAGAGTATAAATAAAAGTTGTTATCTTTTGTTACTCAAATCTTTCAACCCTTAACAAACTTAGGGGGGAATCCTTCTTAGGGGGAATCTCTCACATTTTCAAATTACCAAGTACATATAATTTTGTATTGCCATCATCAAAAAAGGGGAAATTGTTAAGTCAATATCCATTAGTTTTGATGATAGCAAATCTTGTATTGTCTATCTAATATGCTTGTCAAGCTTTATGATTTAGATAGACAGGCAAAAGAGTGTCTTAGCACGCAAGGTTACAAGCGCACTCGGTTCACTACATGTGCCCAACCAGTCGGGCACCTGTCTAGGAGAGCTCAAGCTAGAACTTCTAGCACATACAACAAGTCAGGCACCACATGAAGATATCTCTCATGCTTAAGAAGAAAATCAAAGACAAAAGACTGCAAGAGGATCGACATATTCATGCAGACTCATACACTCACACTATCAACTAGCACCTGACAAGAATACAACTCATTAATGTGCAAATGGACAAGATAAGTAAAGGGATACTTATCAAAACAATTGCATAGCCGTAATGAAGACTAAAGAAGCATTTATGAGCATTTAATGAGCCATGCAGAATCAGGCAAGTGGGGCACACAAGTGGTGCTCGACCAATCAAGTGAGAAGCCGCCGACGTGACCAACCATAAGGTGACACGTAGTCCAAACGTCTTCAGATCAAGTTAAAGACTCTCTGTAAGTCTAGTGTGGTTGTTATGTGAATAATAGAAGCTGTAGTCGACTCCTAGAGTCTAGGGACTTATAGGACGGCAGTTACACCCTAACTAACCGTATATATACTTGCATTTATTTCATATGTAAGCAAGCATGTACAATAGAGAGAAACAGAGAGATTATCAGAGCAAGAGTGATTCAGACTTAAGTGTGTAAGGGCTAGATAGTTACTGAGCTGGTTAGGACTGGTGTTATGTGTCAACACTTTGTATTTGGTAGACTGATCAGTCGGGGAGCGGTTAGGGATCCGTAGGCTGACTGTCAGGAGAGGGTAAAGGACTTTGGGATAAAGTCTCAAACTGTCCCGGAGTCCGTGTGTGGGGCGAGGGAGAATGAGTGAATTTCTTGTGTGTAAATTCTCAGTCGAAATGGAGTTTTCAGTCTAAGTTTATCTCGTGTCTTTCCCTAACTATCAAAGTTTCATTTAAGGTCAAGATACGTCTACGACACGTTGGGGACGCATCATGAGCGCTTGCTAGTTTCAACCAAGCCCACAACAGGTTGCAACCAGAAACGACATTATCCTTGGCGACCCTGGGCTTCCCCTAGAGTCGCCTAAGAAGAATCACCAGGGTCATCACCTTTGCCTTTCTTTGAAGTCTCTTCCTTAGTGTAACATTTTGAATGTGTGCCATCAAGGTCTTATACCTAGGGTCTCTAGGTGATTTATACCATTCGAATGTTAATATGATTAAATCAGCTTTTATAAAACTGTTGCTCTACATCTAAGTATGTTCTTAGAAACTTGGATAATATAAGTCATTATTATCCTATACCATGACGTTTATTACTATGTCTCTTATCTTAATATAAGATAGTATTGTTTTCCCTCAGTTCGGTTTATAATTACAAACAATAAATATTTCATAACACAGCCATCAATACAAGGCAACAATACACAACCAATCACATATGATAATTATTATCAATCACAGATATCCTCTTAGCAATTAAACACACAAATATCCAAACCCGAGGAAATCCTCAGGAATAATCGGATCACACAATAACATACCTTTCACCGTAATATACGCTAGCGTGAAGTTTTACGCTCGCCCGCTAATCCTCGAAGCTCATCCTCTAATGCATTTCTCTAATGCACTCAACTCTGGAATACGAGACTACATATTAGCTCTTTGAAATATTGACTAATTCGGTATCCCGACTAGTCACAAATCCCCCCCCCCCTCCGTAATTACCCCGTGATTATCTAATCTTCATTACTCGGGTTTTCGAGTGAGTTCGGTTTTAGTAATTTCAATGCTTTAATTCTTGTATTAATGACATTGTTGTATGTCTTACAACATAGGATCAAATCCTTGTAACCTATCTCATTAATTCATAGGTTTAATTATATATATACAAGTGTGTATATATACATATATATTGATATATATATATATATATATATATATATATATATATTGATATATATATTTGATATATTGATATATATATATTGATATATATGAACATATAGTTTTGTTACTATATGATAATTGTACAATTGACCTTATAATGTTTAATTCATTTATAAGTCTCATCTTCCTTATGAGTTTGTCAATCTTGACCTTCTTGGTCAATTGAGTTGACTAAGTCAATTTAGTTAACTTGACTAAAGTATGCAAGTCTACATTTTGTATAATTCACCATTTAATTCCTCTGAATTATATAATACTTTCTTTAGTCTAACTCATCATATATTAACTTAGACTTTTATGTCTAATGTTTTTATAATATATATTAAGCTCTCCTCTTAATATGTTAAACTTCTCTTACAATATACATTCATTTACAACTTAATTAAGCAATTGTAAAACTCCATAAATCCTTATAATTCAAGGGCACTTTAAGGTTCCTTAAACTTTGTATTAACTTTACTTAGCTAGTATTTAACTCATTATTTATTGTCACACTATGACATACTGCACCTTATTATAAAATCCATCTATATGTTATGTATAATCTCGCATATAACCCGTAGTTTCCATAATTTATGTGTTCACCCCACTTTATCTTACAACATTACAATCTTACTATAACATGTGTTATAACATTTTTATCTTGTATAATTATAACCCAAAGTTTTCAAATCTGTTTTCCATATTTCCAAACAGACCCTCCTCTGTTCCAGATTTGTTTCTTTCACCCAAATCTTTTGGAAATTACAATTTGACCCCATTTGTTATCAAATTGTTATAATTTCATCCTTAAACTTTATGTTATATAATACTTATTTATATAACTCCAAACCTTACCCAATTTCTTCCAAAACTTCAGAAAAGACCTCTAGTCCGTTTTTATTTGCATAGCAGCCCCTAACTTTTTGTTTTTACACTTTAACCTCTAAAGTTTTACAAAACTTACATTAAGCTTCTAAACTTCATTAAAATTGATATTCTCATTATTTCTCCACCTAACTTGGTCAACACTCTTCCCTTAAAAAAGGTTGACCACCAAGGTATTGCCTTGACCGGAACTTTTCCATATTTACGGTTTTACCACACATCTTTCCTAAGACTTTCTTTTAAGTCCTTAACTTTACAAAATCTTACATTTTGCATCTTAAATCCTTTTAAGGTATAACTTTTTGCTATGTCACAATTGGACACTCCAAATATTGTTTATTTATAATATTACACTCACATAGCACTCTTAAACTTTTTAGAACATCCCTTAAGTTCCTTAACACTTTTATATGTCATTTTTGACATCTTTCTCCATCTTAACATTACCTAACCCTTAGGTATTTTTATCCAAACATCCTTAGGTATATTTAACACTCTAAATAACATCTTAACATAAGGTTTACTCCCCAATTCTAATACTAACCAAATGCTTAAATCATAAAGCATTAAAAGCACTTAAACTCTCATTATAATGAGATGGCCTTATTACAAACCAGAACATAACTTAAAATTTCACTTAAATGGTCTCAAAAATGCATACTCCCTCTATCCTGAATTGACCATCCTGTTTACTATTTGGATTTGTAGTTTGACTTCAATATTTAACATATATGATAAAATGATTTTAAAATTTTGAGTTTTGCATATGATTCCTTATATGATGAACTATATATTACAAAATTTAGTTTTATAAAATTATTCTATCTTGTATGCTTAATATTGAAGTGGAAAAATGTGCCATAAAGTAAACAGGACGGTCAATTCAGGACGGGGGGAGTACTACTCGTGGCCTTACTGTTGTTTGTCCAGATTTTTATGATATTTGCAAGTTTACCCCATAATGTCTTAAACTTGACAATTATGTCATTAAATCACTTAAGTGGTTAACCAAAGCTGACTATATTAATTCCTAGTCATTTTAAGGTCAAAATGGACCAATTTTCCCAGCTCACTCTCGGTATTAACATAAAACACAAGTTTAAAATGCCTTAAAGCATACAAATGTGCATTAAGGATTTACCTTGTAATTTGAAGCTTAAGCCTTGGGTTTCTCCACACCAATCTTGGATATAAGCATAATTATGATGCTATATTATATTTATACACTAATCTTAAGCTCATCTACTGATTAACAAGGTTTAGAGTTTAGATTAATTCTTACCCTCCAAAGATGACTTTTTGAACTTAATTTCCTCTCCTTTGCTCACGGCATTTTGGGGGTGTTTTTGTTCAGCTTCTTTAAATGTATTTAACAAGGAGAAATACGTACGATTAAGGTCTAGGAATAGACTAAACATAAAAAGGAATCATAAGTCACAAATGTGAACTTTAAGAGGTGATTTTACCTTTGAATTTCAAGGCTTTCCCATGACCTTTATTGGCCTAACTTTGGCAGTTTAAGGAGATTTAGTTCTCTTCTAAAATCATTCTAAATAATCTGATTTAAATACATTACAAGCTCTAATTTAACCTACCCTTGAAGACCTCCTTAAGAGTTGATTTTGGGGTGAATTCGGCCACTTCCAAGGGAGCTAAGAACAGGCAAGGTTCTAGCATGAAAAGTGAATAAAAATGAGTGGAAAGACTCATGGGTTTCAACCAAATTATGAATCAAAATGAAGATGGAAGCATAGAGCACATTTTACCTTTAGGAATGACTTTGTCTTCCTTTGCTCCAACTCTTGTTTATTGCCAAAATTTTAGAGTTTTTGCTGCTTGATTTCAGCTAGATTTATTTATGGGAATGACTTGAATGTTAGCTCATTGGATAGGTATTGAAGAGAGGAAGAGAATGGTATATATCATGACTTAAGAGTTTGCCTTAATCTCTTGGAGTTGTAATTCTTCTTCACCTTGTTCAAGAACTCAAAGTGGCTAAAATGGAGAGTGTGGAGGTGAAGGCTATTGGCTGCTATAGTGCATTAGGAAAGAGAATGATCAAACTTTGATCTTTAAGTGGTAAGGTAGTAAAGGTGTCAAAAGTGACTAGTATAAGATGACTAGGCTTGTTTTAAGGAGATATTTATGTCATTTTTGCAAGGTGTCACCCACCTTAAGGAATTGCTGCCCACATTTTTACCTTAGGGGAAAATTGTCTTTTTGCACCATTTGTAACATTATGACTTATATGTTGTACACTTGGACTTATATCATGTGTTAGTTTGTTACCAACATGATTCATTTGTCCTAAAGTGTGTTAATTTGTATTCTTGAGTGATTGGTATACTTTACTATTCATTGTGACTAGTAAAAATGTATACTTTGATCCACTCTTGATTTTGGTGTTGTTTTTTGTACATGTTGTACATTTTGGACTTGTTTGATGTGTTATATGTGTCACTCTTGTATCTTGCTGTCCTAAGGTGTGTACACTTGCATTTCAAGTGATTATTTTGCCTACAAGTTATTAAGGCTCTGTTCGGCATGGCTGTTTTGGTAGCATAAATGCAGCATATTTGGCAGCAGGAATGTGCTGGCATAAATGCAGCATATTTGCTGGCAGGAATGTGCTGGCATAAATGCAGCTGTTTTGAAAACTGTTGTTTGGCAGTGCGGCATATATTCAGCATGTTTGGTTAAGTTAGTTATATGTAGTGTTTACCGTTTTCGTATTACAATTACAATTTATTATATTACACTATGTAACTTTATTTTGTTAGTAAAAATAAATAGAATAATTCACAAACAATATATTACTATGAGTATTTAATTTACAGTAAAAAAACTTGAGAAACCAAAGAAAATAAAAATATTTATATAACCAATAAAATTTTTATTTTTATTATTTAAGCAAAACTTGTAACTTCTAAACAATATATTTTTATTATCTAAATTTTATAATTCTTACAAATATAAAAGCGTAAAAAAAGAGAACAAGTGTTTTAAATTTTCTGATAATGTTATGTGAATTTATTTAGTGAAATTGTAACTTTTAATAATATATAATATTTTTGTAACTTTGTATGTTAATAAATTTATATGCATTCATATTTCTATATACTATTTTAATATTTTAATTTAGGGAAATTTCACCAAATACCACTGAGTTTTTGCATAATTCACGATATACCATTGTGTTTTTAAAATTACACAGGATAACATTAAGTTTCTACTTATTTCATTAGATAACACTATGTCTCATATTTTGTTAAATGTCTAGCTAATATTCCATGAAAATGACTAAACTACCCATGTTATTAATTAACAACTTGAAAGTAATTTACTATACTGATAAATTTCATAAGACACCACTTTTATTTAACTATGTATATGGGTAGTTTAGTCTTTTTTTCTAGGGATATTAATGGAACATTTTAAAAAATATGAGATAGAGTGTTATTTGGTGAAATAAGTAAAAACTTAGTGTTATCCTGTGTAATTTTAAAAACACAGTGATATATCGTGAATTAAGCAAAAACTGATATATATCAACAAGTGTGTATATTTATTGGTTTTTTTAATTTTATTAATCTATGTGGTATTACAAATAATATATTGTAGATTTGTATTATAAATGTGGTTTTTTTAATTTGGCTAAAGAAGTAGTACAATTTTTTATAAATTATTTGAAGCATTATGTAATTTGTAACAAATAAAGTAACTTGTAAAAAATTTCTTTTTTTAATAAAATCAATAGTCACAGTAATTACATTATGAAGTGAGTAAAGAAACGGAAGTGAAAGCACGGAAACAAAAAAGTTAAATTTACTGCTGGCATCTATGTTGTCATTTATATGCTAACATTTATGCTCTTTTAGCCGAACAGAAAAAACAAATAAAGGAGTCCAAAACAGCATATGCTGGTACATTTATGCTGTCCATTTATGCTCATTTTGAGCATGTCGAACGCAACCTAAGACTTCTTAAGGTACATTTTACCTTAGGTGTTTATGTTCTTTGTTCATGTAGTAATGTATAACATGATAAATCAACTTGTAAGTTGATTTCCTCCTTTAATAATGCTCCACTTATGTCCATGTGTTCATATAAGATTTAATAACCTTCATGGACTTTGTATATTCATTTATATAAGTGTGCTAGGAGTTTTCATAGTTATTAAGTCTTTAAGGCTCATTAGCCTTTATAACTCCATGATTTATCTTTTAATTAGGTTTACAAATCTTAGGGGTATTTCATAAAGTGCTACATTCAATCTCACCAACAATTAACAAATGAAATGTTCATCATAGAAGATTAGCGTAACTTGCAAAAACTTAATTACATAGTAATAGTACCTTCATATGGCTTCCATTCTTAACTTTTAATTGTCACATTTTCATGTGTGGTATTAAGATGATATAATGCTAAACAGGAAATGCATAACTATTTTTTAATAAAATTAAGCAATATTTTCAAGATCTTTTTATTTTATATTAAACTAAATCATCTTGATAAGGTATCATTACTTTTTGGTTGATAAGATGGTGATAATTTAAGGTGTTTAGAATAATTTATAATAAGCGATCTTTATATAGAAATTAGTAAAGTAAAAATAATATTCCTAGGAAAAAGTAAAGTGAAAATTGAGTATTCATATAACCATAAGCAAGTTCATTGCCCGATCTTTTTTAAATTGAAGCTGTAATTAGTTCTCTCGTAGGCAGAAAGTTTGTTTTCCTTTTATTTCTCTTCTTTCTCTTGTGTCTCCTTGGTTCCTGTGCTCTAATTCGTTGGGTTTCAAGGAAATAAACATCTCAATATAGACTAGCTTTTTCTTGGTAAAGGGGTGAGTTAATCATACGTTAAGTTGTTTTCTTCTTCTTTACGTTTTGGTAGTGTGACCTTCTCTCTTCCATGTATCTTGCGCTCTCCCTCCGTCTTCTTCCGTTTATTTTACTATGTTCTCTTATTTGCATGCTTTCTATCAATAATACTATGTCTTGTGTTTCCATCTCCTTCTTAATCCTTTTGTCTTTAAGTATTTGGTCGGGTTATATCTAGTGTCTTCTACTAATAAGAACAATCTCTACTATAAGTTTTCTTTCATTTCTTTTCTAGGTTGTCCTTTGATCTGTTTTATCTCTATTAGTGTTCTTGTGTTCGGTCATAGAGAGGTGAAATTTGTATGTTGGTGCTTAGCCCAACTTCATAAATGAGGGTGTGGGGCAGTGCTGTCTTATGACCGATGTATACTTGGTAAATTATTCTCGACGCAGTAGGCTGATGTTTGTACTCTGGTGCACATATCAGGGCATAACTGGTAAGCTTTTGGTGTCCTTCGGGTTTGTAACTGGGCAATGACCTTTATGTGTTCGAGTTCAAGAAAGAAGAGGTGTTGCATGTGGTTCTTACTAGAGGACTGTGGTTGGTTAATGGCTTTCTACTTGTTGTTTATAGAGTGGAAAGGGTAAGGCACTAGAAGATTATGTTTTTAGGTGGGGAGCCTTTCTGAGTTTGTATTTATGATGTCCCGGTTGGGTTTTGTTAAATTGAGTTTGCTAGGAAATTGGGAGAAACAGTTGGATGATTTGTAGGGATCACGGAGCATAATAGCCGATCTGGGTATAGATACTGGCAGATTAATGTGTTGTTGGACATTCAGAAGTTTGTGATGCAATGCATCCCTATATCCATGGAAGGAATGGATACTATCACGTATGATAATATGCCAATTATGTGTTCTAAATGTGGGTTGTTTCTGCATGACACTGGTGAGTGATCCGGTGGGACATCATTAATCCAAACCCTCTCATCCACATTCTGCCTACCTGACCTAGCAAGCATATGTGCACCCACATTGTCAGCCTTAAGGCACATATACAAAATTTGCTAGATTAAAGTTGTAGTTACCAAAAAAGATAACCGATCCAAAATAAGTTGTACTTCCCCCTACACAACCTTGACCTATTAATATAATCAATATTAGATTTACAATCCGAGATGATACACATTATCCCACCCCACTCGTAGGGAAAAACTCACACCAAACTCCAACGCCCTTGCCTCCACCACCCCTGGAGAACCACCTATAACTCCACTCTTCATCGCCACACCCACAATTTCACCTCCCGACCCCTTGCATGACACACCCAAGCCAAAACCTGAAGAAGTAAAACTCCCATCAACATAGACAACCACACATTCTTGCAAATCCACCCTGTCCCGCAGTCCTCTTGATATGGTACTGGCTTCTTAAAGAAAGCTCTCTATCTGGCACAATCCCCAAACCATGCGCTGCACCTTCCCATGAGCAACCTGACATTTTGCATGCCAAATTTTCCAAAAGAAACAATACAAGAGATATTAAATTAGGAAGATTAGCATGGAGGCAAGCATGAAGAAACCAATTACAAAAAGCCAGATCAGTATCAATGCCATCATGCGGCTCTAGACCCTCGCACTCCTATAGATCCATCACCTCCCGACATGAAACAAAAACATGAAATAAAGACACAAACGCTCCCCAAGATCAAGATGGATCAAATGAATCACCACAACGATAATATAGAACCACACAACATGCAAAAATCCCATGCAAAAAATCCTAATCCTAGGCGGCAGCTCACACTCCCAAATACGTCATAATGCAATCCTCAAAAAACTAGAGCCAGAATCCAAAGGCACGTCCAACTTACTACCCTTTATGGCATAATAAATTGAATGCTCGCTACAAAAATCAGACTATGTAAGCCCCTATGTCCAACAATCAGCATGACCTTCATTTGCAACCAACAGTAGTTGAAGAATAGCATTAGCATCCTCTCTTAGGAACCATTGTCGTACTTAATCCTCCCGCCAAGAAAATGCACTTCTGTTAATAAGAATTGAGACCATGCCTAAATCTTGCAACTATAAAGGTAATGACCAAGGAAACACCCTCCCACCTGGGCGACTAGGAACCCAATGATCAACTATCCTCGTAGAGCATCCATCTGATATTTGACGACGGGCTCCTAAATGCACCAAATTCTTCACACCGATAGTGCACTTCAAATAAGACTTGGCCTACTGATGAGTGTCCAAATGAGCATGTTTTAGGGGTGCATTTCATATGTTAAATCAACACTTTTCATGCTCATTTCTCCACTCTAGCTAGTTTTCCTCTAGTTTTGTTTTTATTGGTGTTTTACACATCTATTGCTTAAACATGAAGAATAACATAGCTAAGAAAAATTAGACAAATAGATGGACGTGTGGGCGCAAACGGATCCAAAAGTGAAGCTAAAATGAAGAAACGATTTCTGGAAGTGTGGTCCAGGTTTGTGTCTGGGAAATAAACCCGGACCACACTCAGAGCGACTTTCTGCCTATTTTTCACCCCGGTCCGGCTATTTGTCTGGGAATATAACCCGGAGCAATCCCTAGTGTGCAGTAGAACGCGTTTTAAAATGCAGAAAAAGAGGGGAAGTGAGGGGGATTGACTCGGGTAGCTCCAGGCGACGTACTGGAAGAGCAAAAGAAAAGAAAGAAGAGAAGAGAAAGAGGAAGAAGAAGGAGAAAGGAAGAGCTCCACTCCTATTGAAGCTCATCACCTTATCCATGGCCATTTCTCTCCTTTATCTCTTCTCTATCTCTACTATGCTTGAGTAGTCTCCTAGTAGCTAGGGATTTGGATTTGCCCCAAATCCCCTAAACTCCATTGTTGAATCTTGGATTGATGTTTATGCTATATTTTAGTCCTTGCTCTTAATTGAAGATGATTATTGAGTGTTTATGGCCTTTAAATTTGTCTTTGTTAATTTAGGGATTTGCTTAGGGTTTGCTCTAATTAATTGTCATTATGTTAAATTGGTTGGTTTGATATCGCTGATTAGTTTAACATTAGCGTGGATTTAGAAATCTATATCGTTGGGACTAAATCAATGTTAGCCGATTTTCACTGATTTTGAAATAAGGTTCTCATTGCAACTTAGGGTATATTTGTTCTTAATGCTTCCGATTGAATTGGAGACCTCAACTAACAATCGATTTCCATCTAAATTGGTTATTAATAGACCAAGATTTGGCTATTAATTAACTTCCCGTTGTTTAGCTATTTATCGAAGATTCGTTAGTTGGTAGTAAAGGGTTGCAAGTGCAATTTTCTATCCAGAGCTTCACCTATCCTAGATTACTTAGTTTAGTTTTATTGTTTTCTTTTATTTCTCTAATCACAACCAAAAACTCAAAAAACCCTAATTTACATATGTGCACTTTTGTTTAAATTTTTGCACAAACACTAAACTCATAATTGATTAGATAGTTACGAAGTCCCTGTGGATACGACCTTATTGGACTACAATGACTGAGTTCACTACCCATTAGTTAGCAAGATAGTTTAATCACTATCTTGCGCCAACAAGTTTTTTGTGCCGTTGCCGGGGACTTCGGTCCAACTATTTGGTTTATTATCTATTTAGTTTTTTGTGCATATTTTTAATTTCCTTTATTTTCCCCTTTGTTGTATATTTCTTTTCTCTTTTATTTTAAGGAACTTTATTCTGACGGATGGTCATGATGATCAAGCAGAAGGCTGGTACACCTACACCTCTGTAGCAACCTACAACCAATACATTGATTGTCAAGGGTGTGGAACCTTCCATATGTGCCCCCTTGTGAGGATCGAAGACTCTCATGAAGGACCAGTTCTTATTTGACAATCCAAACCCCACTGAACAAGACATCAACCGATGGACCGGGTGCCAAGAGAGTGGAGGAGGCCTGGTAAGTGGTGAAACTATGTAAATTTAGGTTCTTTATTCACCTTTATTTTAGTGCATTCATGACCTATTTCACCACTTAATAGAGTATTTTTGTGATTAATAGTTAACTTATATATTTTGGCCTCTTGATAGGTAAAAGCTCATTTTGAGTATACTTTTGGATTCTTTTGGAGCTGTTAAAGTGTATCCTTGGATTCTTCATCTCTCAATCTTTCCAACTCCGTAAACCGGGAGCGATTCCGAGCCACAACGAAGATTCTAGGCCCCGCGCAAGTTAGAGCAAATCTCTGGAGCAGGACCGACCCAGTCTGGGTCGGTCGGATTATTCCCCGTGAGCTCAACCTATTGGAATCGACCGACGCACAAAGTCTGGGTCGGTCATGGGTCGGTCGTACTTAAGTTTCTCATGTGCTCGCCTCTTAGGGGGCCGACCGACCCACGGGACCGACCCAGTCTGGGTCGGTCGGAACAAAAATTTGCCTAAATATACAGTTTTTAACGGGGAATTTGGGGAGAGTGTGGGCATTCTCCATTTTTGACAAAAACGAGGGCTAGAGAGCAACCAAGGGCGATTTTGAGAGGGAAGAAGAGAAGAGAAGAAAAGGAGAAGAAGAGAAGAGAAGAGAAGAAGATCCTTATCTCCCCCAAGCTCCTCCTATGGTATCTCTAATCCTTTCTCTCTTGTTTCCTTTGTATTGCTTGAGTAGTCCCATATAGTGCTCTTGGATGGGATAAAACTTGGATATACTTAATTAGCTTGTAAGCACTCTTCCATTAATGATTATTGTTTTATCTCCAATGGTGCTTTATTAATGTTTTGAGTTGGCCACTAATTGCATTGCGTGAGATTTCTAGTAGTTCTAGGGTTTGGTGCTAGAAATTGGATAAATTGGGGATAAACCCTAACTTTCAATTCTCTTAATTAGGGATTAGAATTTTAGGGCTTTTGTGAAGAACTTGTTTTAATGCTATCTAATTGCTCTTGTCCCTTTGGATTTAAGTGGTTTGAATTAATTGGATAAGAAGTAGTTTTTCCATGATTTGGAAGACTATGATATTAGTTCTAAAAGACAATAGGTGTTGAAGTGTATTTATGAGTGAACTTAAGTGGCCAAGTGGATTCCCACTATCCTAGAGTGCTTTTACCCCCATTCCATACTAATTTAGTTTTACTTGCAATTTTTACTGTTTTATTGCTCTACTAATCAACCAAGCTTGCCTCTGGCTAAACCCCATTTACTGCTTTTACTCACTTCACTTAATACCGAGCTCAGGATTATTGGATCAATTTCCTTGTGGATATGACACTTGTTGTACTACAATGAATAGGTACACTTGCCTGCTCATTGCACACATCTATCCGCTTTAATGCTTAGATTTTTCTCAACAATTTTATGGCGCAGTTGTAGGGGAAATTGATTATTCAATTTCCCTAGGTTCGGTATTATTTTTCTCTTGGTGTTTTCGTTTTTCTTATTCAAGTTTAGTTGTTCTTGTGTTGTTCAGGTACCATCTGCTTTCTCTGTGTATGCCAAGTACTCGAGCTAGAGGCTCTCCCCTTATCAGTCCGGGCCCGAACTTGAGCGCTCTCTACACCGAGCCAGAAGGTTCTTGAACAGCTCAACCATGGCTGAGCTTCACCCAGAGAATGAGCACATTCTCAATGAACAGCAACCAGAGCCTCCTCAGACATTGAGCAGCTATTATCAACCGTGTACCGAAGGGAGAGCTTCAGCTATAGTTCTCCCTGAGATTACACCTGCAGAGGCCGGTCAACGGGTTTTCAAAACCCATTTCATCACTACAATCAGAGACTTGGGGAGATTCAGTGGGCAAAACCCAGATGACGCCCCGAACCATCTCAGTCTCTTCCTTGAGTTCTACAACTCATTCAGTAAGACCGGAGCGCTTAATGAAAGAATAAGGTTTCAACTCTTTCCTCATTCCTTACAAGATGCAGCTTCAAGGTGGTATCCCAGTCTTCTCCCAAGGTCCATCCACACTTGGACTCAAATGGCCCAGAAATTTCTTGCTAAATACTACCCAACCAGTAGGACGAGGCAATTAATTGGTGAAATTAATACTTTCACCCAGGAGCCGGGAGAGACTTTATATGACGTGTGGGATAGGCTCAAGGAGATGCTTATGAACTGCTCCCACCATGGTTTGGACGATCAATCACTGTGTTTATCCTTATTCAATGGGTTAGATGATTCCAACCGTCTGCTTATAAACTCCTCAGCAGGAGGAAGCTTCATGAATAAGTCACCTCAGGAAGCAATGGAACTCCTAGAGATCATGACTACGAATACAAGACAGTGGGCTAAGGGTAAAGGCCGAGCTCCAAGGGCCGCCGGTCTTCTACATGTCGAGCCAACCGATCACCTCTCCACTCAAATCTCTTTGCTCACAAAAATGGTGGAGAAGTTAGCGGTTGGCCAAAAAGACAACGCCAAAGTCATTGCCTCTCTTGCTTTTGGATCCACCTCTGAAGGTTGTACAATTTGTGCTGGCCTACATGAGACCCGCCAATGCGAAGGAAAAGGGTACATGGGTGACCAAGAGGAAGTGAACTTTGTCGGTAACCGCTACAACAACTCTTACAACAACAATAATGCCCCATGGAGAAATCACCCGAATTTCTCATGGAAGAGCAACGAGCAAGGGCAAGGAGGACCAATCAACTCTTATAACGCCTCCCAAGGCTTTAGACCTCAACCCAACCCTCAACCTCAAAACTCTCAAATGGGATATAGACCTCAAGGTTCTCCCCCTGGCTTTCAAAAACAACCTCCACCGCCGCCTACTCAATCTGATGCAAATGCAGAATTGAGAGACATAATGAAAAATCTTGTCTCAGTGGTTCAAAGCAAGTCAGTGGAGTTAGACACATTCAAGGCAAATCAAGAAGCCACAAATAGAAGGGTTGAGACCCAACTTGAGCATATTTCTCAGCAGCTCTCTCAAAGGTCGAGTGGCACCTTCCCAAGTCAACCGAAAGCTAATCCTAAGGAACAAGCAAAAGCGGTGACCTTGAGAAATAGGAGACTTCTTGACTCCTCCTTACTGCATGATGAGTTTGAACTTCAAGAAAGTCAATCGCAAGTGAATCAAGATGAAGAGGGAAATGAAGAGAACGTGGACGAAATTCTTCCTCCACCGAAAAATGTTCCCAAGGAGAAAAAGGCTCCTGAATTCTCTCCCTCTTCTACTCTTGTCAAACATCTTCCTCCCCTTCCCTTTCCAAACCGATTTAAAAAGAAAATTTTGGATGAGCAATTTGGCAAGTTTCTGAGCATATTCAAGAAATTGACAATTAAAATTCCTTTCTCTGATGCTCTGAAACAGATGCCTATCTACGCCAAATTCATGATATAATAGCAAACAAAAGATCATTGGAAGAAGCAAAAACTGTGCATCTCACTGAAGAAGTTTGGCAGTGCTTCAAAGAAGCCTCCCTCCAAAGCTTGGAGATCCGGGTTTGCCTATCGTACCCTGCTTTATTAATGAAATTGATTGTGGTAGTGGACTATGTGATTTAGGAGCTAGTATAAATCTCATGCCTCTCTCAATCTTTAATAAGCTAGGAATTGGTAATTGTGCACCCACCTCCATTCAGTTACAACTTGTTGATAGATCTTTGGTATTCCCTAAGGGAAAGGTCGAGGACTTAGTAGTGATTGTAGGAACATTTGTCTTCCCTATCGATTTTATTGTTATTGCTATGGAGGAAGATAAGAGAGTGCCACTGATTTTGGTTCAACCTTTCATGTGAACCGCTAGGACCCTTATAGATGTGGAACAAGGAAAAATAATCCTGCGGCGTCATGATGAAACACTTGAATTTGACATGTCTAAAGTTGTTAAGAGACCCGCACAAGTTGAGGCTGTATTTTCTACAGATGTCATTGTAAATATTTCCCAGGATCACTCTCTTACTCTTGTTCAAAATGACACTCTTGAAATGGCTTTGCTTGAAGCCTTTGATGATGATGAGGCAAATCCGGAGATGAGAGAGATGGTAGCGGAGCAGAATAACATATTTGTTCCCCATAGAACCCGCTACCCACCACCGGAACCACTAGAGCGTGCTGCACAGAAACCATCCACCTCGGTTGAGAAGTCTCCCACTGTGGAGATGAAACCTCTACCCTCTCATCTTAAATAAGCTTATTTGACTGACCCGTGTGTTCTACCTGTTATTATATCTTCTTCTTTGACAGCTGCACAAGAGGAAAGTCTGATGAAGGTGCTTTGAAGCCATAAAAGGGCCATTGAGTGGTCAATAGCCGATATCAAGGGCATCAACCATCTCTTCTATACTCATCGGATATTTATGGAGAACGACTATAAGCCTTTGGTTCAACCTCAGAGAAGGCTCAACCCGAACATGAAGGAGGTCGTCAAGAAGGAGGTTTTGAAGTTACTAGATACGGATATCATCTATGTTATCTCTGATAGCAAGTGGGTAAGCTCGGTGCAAGTGGTGCCCAAGAAAGGTGGTATGACTATGGGCCCCAATGATAAGGGTGAGATGGTGTCTCAGAGGACCACGACCGGGTGGAGAGTCTGCATCGACTACAGAAAGCTGAACACCGCCACCAGAAAAGACCATTTCCCCTGTCATTCATTGCTCAGATGTTGGAGAGGTTAGCGGGTCAGGACTACTACTACTTTTTTAACGGATATTCTGGGTACCTTCAAATCCCAATTGCTCTTGAGGACCAAGAGAAAACTACATTCACTTGTCCTTATGGAACATTTGCCTACACCCGGATGCCTTTCGGCCTTTGCAACGCCCCCGTCACATTTCAAAGGTGCATGATGTCTATCTTCTCGGACTTCTTAGAGAAGAGCATCGAGGTCTTCATGGAAAATTTCTCAGTTTTTGGGCTCGACTTCGACACTTGCTTGGCTAATCTTGATGCCATTCTCGCCCGTTGTGAAGAGACAAATCTCGTGTTGAACTGGAAGAAGTGTCACTTCATGGTCCAAGAGGGCATTGTCCTTGGCCACAAGATATCATCCAAGGGCATTGAAGTTGACCAAGCTAAAGTGGAAGTTATTAAGAAACTTCCCCCACCAACCACGGTCAAGGATGAGAGGAGCTTCCTCGAGCATGTTGGGTTCTACCGAAGATTCATTAAGGACTTCTCTAAAATATCCAAGCCACTGTGTGACCTCCTCACCAAGGACTCCAAATTTGAATTCACCAAGGAGTGCCTTGAGGCTTTCAATACCTTGAAGGAGTGCCTCATTTCGGCCCCCATCGTCGTGTCTCCCGATTGGAATCTTCCATTTGAGATACTGTGCGATGCTAGCGACTACGCGGTGGGAGCTGTTTTATGCTAGAAGAAGGAGGTTTTTTAGGAGTATCTACTATGCTAGTAGAATGCTCAACGATGCTCAAAAGAACTATGCCACTACAGAAAAGGAATTATTGGCGGTGGTGTTTGCTCTTGATAAATTCTGATCCTACCTTCTTGGGAGTAAGGTCATTATCCACACCGATCACTCAACTCTTAAATATCTATTCAACGAGGAGGATGCCAAGCCCCGACTTCTCAGATGGATTATTCTTCTACAAGAATTCGAGATTGAAATCAAGGATAAACCGGGGGTAAAAGATGTGGTTGCCGACCATCTTTCTAGAATGGAAGCACCAAATGATGGAGTGCCGATCAATGAATTCTTCCCCGATGAAAGCATTTTTGTGATCGCGGAGAATGGAGATGGTATGCCGATATTGCAAATTATTTGGCAAGGGGGATGATACCACATGAGATGAACTTTCATCAGCGTAAGAAATTCTTCTCCGACCTTAAGCAGTATTACTGGGATGATCCTCTATTGTTCAAAACTTGTGCTCATGGGTTGATCAGAAGGTGTGTCCCCAAAGGTGAAATTCGAGAAATCCTTCATCATTGTCATTCTGGTGAAGTCGGAGGCCATCATGGACCAGTCCGCACCGCAGCCAAAGTTCTTCAAGCTGGGTTCTTTTGGAAGACCCTACATAAGGATAGTCATGCCTTTGTGGCCTCATGCGATCAGTCAGCGACTTGGCAACGTCTCCCGCAAGCATGAAATGCCCCTGAACATCATGCTAGAGGTGAAACCATTTGACTTATGGGGTATTGACTTCATGGGCCCCTTCCCCCCTTCATGCTCCAACCTCTTCATCTTGGTGGTCGTCAACTACGTTACCAAGTGGGTGGAAGCCATCGCCTCCCCTATGAATGATGCCAAGGTTGTTCAAAAAGAACATCTTCACGAGGTTCGGAGTGCCACGAGTGATTCTAAGTGATGGGGGATCTCACTTTTTCAACAAACAGTTCGAGGCATTGATGACCAAGTATGGGGTGAGACACAAGGTTGCCTTACCCTACCACCCCAAGCAAATGGCCAAGCTGAGGTGACAAACCGAGAGCTCAAATGGATCCTTCAAAAGACCATCAATTCATCTCGAAAAGATTGGTCTTTGAAGCTCAATGAAGCTTTGTGGGATTACAGAACTGCCTACAAAACTCCAATAGGTATGTCTCCTTACCGTCTAGTTTATGGAAAAGCTTGTCATTTGTCGGCCGAGCTTTTGCACAAACCCTATTGGGCGGTGAAGGCCCTCAACTATGACCTAAAGAAGGCTGGGGACAAGAGGAAGTTCAACCTCACCGAGTTGGAGGAAATTCGAGAGGAATCCTATGAGAACAACCGCATATACAAGGAGAAAGCTAAGAAGTGGCATGATAAAGTGATCTTGAAGCGGGAGTTCCATGAGGGTGATCGGGTATTACTCTACAAATCCCGACTGAAGCTCTTCCCTGGTAAGTTAAAATCCCATTGGGCGGGTCCTTTCACTGTCACAAGGATAACTCCGTATGGTGCATTCAAGCTGAAAAATGTAAAAGGGGAAACTTTTATGGTTAACGGTTCCCGGTTGAAGCATTATGTGGGTGGCGACATCGAAAAGGTTGAGGCTCGTGCTTTACATATTCGGGACGCCCAGGTTTGATCTGACTTAAACTACGGTCTAGCTAAAGACCTTAAAAAGAAGGGCAGCTTTCCGGGAGGCAACCCGGATATCTTTCCCTCTCTTTACGTAATTTTAGTGTAGTAGTATGTGTAAATTCTTTTTGCTTGTGTGGGTACTTATTTTAGCTGTTTCTGGATGTTTTTATGGTTTTGATGGTTTTTGGGTGGCTATTAATGATGTGAGAAAGAAAAAAAAAGAATGAGGAAATATTTATGCCGACCGACCCAGAGGACCGACCCAAAGTGGGTCGGTCTAGTGTAATTCTCGCAAGGGAGACTTACTGAGATCTACTGACCCATAGGCCAGGGTCGGTCTTGGGTCGGTCGCGCAAAACCTACGGAGACCAACACACTGACATCGACCGATCCACAGTCCTGGGTCGGACCTAGGTCGGTCGGGTCGATTTTTTTGAAAAAAAAAAGAAGCAAAACACAATGTTTCACTTAAATTAGTCTTTCCTCCTTCTCCTATCTTCCCCTTCCCGAATCCATTTTCCC
Organism: Limonium bicolor; assembly: GCA_023374045.1. Taxonomy (NCBI): domain Eukaryota; kingdom Viridiplantae; phylum Streptophyta; class Magnoliopsida; order Caryophyllales; family Plumbaginaceae; genus Limonium; species Limonium bicolor. Next base: position 214,048,908 of record CM041780.1, on the reverse strand, counting down.
TAGCCCCGAAAATTCGCCCCCGATACCTCCTTCATCTGCTCTCTCTCGCGCTCCAAAGAACTCCCACCACCACACCACTCCATGCCAGCAACACCTCCGACCGACGCCATAGCCCGCCAGCAACCTACGCCTGACCCAGCCGCACCAGCACGGACCACCACCGTCAGCCCAGCCCTCCTTCAACACTCAAATCCCTAAAATCCCAAATTTCCCATAATTTTGGTTTCTACCGATTTCAGCCCCATTTGTCCCACCTTTTTGCTTAATTTCACTATCAAAACACTAAGGTATATCAATCTAACATTAATTTGTTAGTTTTTCCACTTTTTAAGCAATTTGCACTTTAGGTCCCAATATGTGCGAGCCAAACGGGGCTTGCTGAAAATTCTTATTTTTGCAAAATTGGGAATTGGGATAGTTGTTAATTGTTAATTCTAGCGATTGTGTGTAGTTGAGAGATTGAAAATGTTGCAAATTGGTGGTTTTGGCATGAATTTTGTGATTATGAAATTAGAGCGAATTGTGTGTTATTTCGCACCCGTAATCGTATTTAAAGTTATGCTGGGTGTTCGTGAGCGCTATCTTGTGTAATTAGCTCGGATAGTGCACTTTCATAGTTGAAAATTAAGGAAACTCACAATGTGCTCCAAATTGATGAAATGTTGCCATGGTTGATGAGTTTCAAAATGTTTGGTCAAATTGCGTAGTGGGTTGCTGGTCGTATTAACTGACCACCTTTCGGTTGCCTTTGTGGAGGTTCTTAGAACCGGAAAAGAACAAGAAATATAGGGGAGACTCTGTCCAAATTTTTATTTTAGTCGCAATATCGTCTTTTGTTTCTCTTCCTTTTAATCTTTTAATTAACTACTACTTAGCTGTTTTCTATTTTTTTTCTTTTTCTTGTGTGTTCCTTTGTTGCTTTTTGATGTTTCAGAACCATGAGTTCCCGACCCAGACGAAACTCCAAGCGCAAGAGTGGCGTCAGCTCTTCTCAGGCTCCTAAGCTCGCACCCGCGCTTGCCCGTCTTCCCACGGGTCTTCTTGATGGCCGCTTCATCAACGAGGAGGCCCGAAGCTGGTACAATAATCCTCGTATTCGAGAATTCGCGCGAGAGCGCACTGTCGACCCTGAGCTCATCTCGGACCTTGGGCTTCAGGAGGTTATGGACCGCACTGGGTGGGGGTGTGTCCTGAACATGGGTGGCCAATACTGCCCTCGTCTCATTAAAGAATTTTACGCCAATGCTACTGTCGGCGACGGGCAACCTACAATTATCTCCCATGTCAGTGGCCAGTTCATCCGCATCACCCCGGAGTCCTTTCTACGATTTTTCCGGCTCCCGCCCGAGGACTTCCACTACACCACTATCATATCGGTCGGTGACCTTGGCGCTCACCGGAGGCACTACTTGTCCACTCTCCCTGTCCAGCGCAGAAAGAAGAATCAGGTTGGGACAGATGTTCAGGTCACCATGACCCTAAACATGGTGAGTGACCTTGTGAAGAGGGTCATGTTAGCGCTGCTCCGCCACAACATCCTACCTTGAGACAGCAAGGACCTAAATGCCATGGACTGCTACATGAGGGACTACATGGTAGCCCCGGACCCGGCCCAGCCTCTCTCTCTCTCTCTCTGGGTTGATGTTCTGACACCTTCAGCATATTGTGAAGCGGAAGAACACCCATCACTTGGGTTTCCCCCACTTCCTGCGCCTCTAGATTGTCCACCAGGGCGTGTCGACTGATGACGAGGCTGTATCTGACCCCATGGACTTCATTCATGGCTACGCTATGTAGAGGATGGGTTTCTCCTAGAACAGGTCGACTTGGCAAAAGGGGGATATAGAGGACGACCAGCAGAGTGCCGGCTCATCTTCCTCCGGTCCAGCAGCTCCGAGCGCCCCACTCCTTGCTCTGCCACCACCACCGTCGGATACTATCTCTCGGCAGGAGTTTGAGGAGCGCTAGGCGGCCTATCATCGCGAGATGGAGGCCAAGATGTAGGCCGAGATGGAGGCTAGGATGCAGCGCCTGCAAGACGAGCTCCGACCTGATGCTCCACCTCCTCAGTAGCCGGTTTATGCTGTCGGGTGCCGGAGTGCTATTTTCTGAAACTCTTATGTTTAGTTTGGATATTGGTTCTGTTTGAGTCATTAAAATTTCTTTTACTTTAGCTGTCTAGTACTTTACTTTCCACCCTACCTTTATGTTTATTTTGTACCTTTTGAATATTTTGGTATTAGACTCATCTATGAGTCTACTTTTGAAATCTAACCATGGGCTTTTTGCGTATTCTTCGGAATCCTTTTTTGCGCCTCGTTGTTTTTTATTGTGCAATGTAGATATATACACATTGCAAACAAGAACTCCTCAAGGCTGAGTTAGGACAAATGCAAGAGGAACTCTTGCAAATTTTACTTATCTTCATCCAACTCACGTCTTATCAGGGGAGTACTAGTTCTCTAACTCCTTAATACTTAAACAATGCATTATACTTTTATCAACTCTATGTTTAGTGCTTCGAAAAGGTCTTATTTATTTCTACCCGATTTTATTGTTGAACAATGAGGACATTGTCCCATTCAAGTGTGGGGGAATCGATCTTTTCTTTTTGTGCACTGCTCAACCTCTTATGCTTATCTTGTTGCTTCCATTTAGGAGTTATATTTTTAGGAAGCAAGTTTTCTCATGAACTCTTGGATTTCTTCATAATTTTTTTTTTCAAAATCTATGAGGAGCATTCAAATACGGTGCAACCTTATAATCTTATCTTTGGTGAATTCTTAATGCTTAGGGGTTCTTTCTGTCTTCTCATCTAGGGATTGCTAAGGGGTGCTTCCTTGTGATTTTTTTTTTAAAAAAAAACTTGAGAGACACCATTGGTAACCAACACAAATGAGAGTTGAGTGTACTTAAATGCAAAGGCAAAACGCCTAGTTATCTTCTCCTCATCTCTTATTGCAAAAGTGAACTAAAATGCAACTCTCTATTTTTCCTTTTGTTTTATCCTCAATGCCCATTCTTGAGAGAAGTTGGCCATGGTAATAGTTCTCCAAGTTCCATAATCGTTAAAAAACATCGAAGCACTCTAGATCATACCCCGATAGTCTATCTTTTTATTTGCCCTAAGCACACCCATGTCACCATGATTAGGTTAGTCTGCACTCCTCAAGTTTTACAACCCTTTTGTTCACATTATCCAGAATTCATCATTTGAAGACTTGCTTGCATTAAATATTCCTTCTTCATGTAGTCCTAGTTTTGCTTAAGGACAAGCAAATAGATAAGTGTGAGGGAGTTGATAAGTGGTCAAACTATGTGAATTTAGGTTCTTTATTCACCTTTATTTTAGTACATTCATGACCTATTTCACCACTTAATAGAGGATTTTTGTGATTAATAGTGAACTTATATATTTTGGTCTCTTGATAGGTAAAAGCTCATTTTAGTATACTTTTGGATTATTTTGGAGCTTTTAAAGTGCATTATTGGATTCTTCATCTCTCAATATTTCCAACGCCGCAAACGGGGAGCAATTCCAAGCCACAACGAAGATTCTAGGCCCCGCGCAAGTTAGAGCAAATCTCTGGAGCAGGACCGACCCAGTCTGGGTCGGTCAGATTATTCCCCGTGAGCTCAACCTACTCGAATCTACTGACCCATAAATTCTGGGTCGGTCATGGGTAGGTCGTACTTAAGTTTCTCATGTGCTCGCCTCTTAGGGGGCCGACCGACCCACGGGACCGACCCAGTCTGGGTCGGTCGGAACAAAATTTTGCCCAAAATCTGTAGTTTTTAACGGGGAATTTGGGGAGAGTGTGGGCATACTCCATTTTGGACAAAAACGAGGGCTAGAGAGCAACCAAGGGCGATTTTGAGAGGGAAGAAGAGAAGAGGAGAAGAAGAGAATAGAAGAAAAGAAGATCCTTACCTCCCCCAAGATCCTCCTATGGCTATCTTTAATCCTTTATCTCTTGTTTCCTTTGCAATGCTTGAGTAGTCCCATATAGTGCTCTAGGATGGGATGAAACTTGGATACACTTAATTAGCTTGTAAACACTCTTCAATTAATGATTATTGTTTTCTCCAATGATGATTTATTAATGCTTTGAGTTGGCCACTAATTGCATTATGTGAGATTTCTAGTAGTTCTAGGGTTTGGTGCTAGAAATTGGATAAATTGGGGATAAACCCTAACTTTCAATTCTTTTAATTAGGGATTGGAATTTTAGGGCTTTTGTGAAGAACTTGTTTTAATGCTATCTAATTGCTCTTACCCCTTTGGATTTAAGTGGTTTGCATTAATTGGATAAGAATTAGTTTTTCCATGATTTGGAAGACTATGATATTAGTTCTAAAAGACAATAGGTGTTGAAGTGTATTTATGAGTGAACTTAAGTGGCCAAGTAGATTCCCACTATTCTAGAGTGCTTTTACCCCCCATTCCATACTAATTTAGTTTTACTTGCAATTTTTACTGTTTTATTGCTCTGCTAATCAACCAAGCTTGCCTTTGGCTAAACCCCATTTACTGCTTTTACTCACTTCACTTAATACCAAGCTTAGGATTATTGGATCAATTTCCTTGTGGATACGACACTTGTTGTACTACAACGAATAGGTACACTTGCCTACTCATTACACACATCTATCCGCTTTAATGCTTAGATTTTTCTCAACAAGGCCACAAGAGTGCTTATTGTTTTGTGATCACGACAAGGGTAGATTCACCCAGTTTGGAGGACCTTATTGCTAGAATGAACACCATCGACATGGACCTACTCATTACACCAGCTTGAAGGGAGCAACAACAAGAGAATGCAATGGTTAATGAGATTGAGCAGTACACTGAGGAAGGAGACCTCGAAATGAAGCAACTGAAGCTCTATGCCCAATTGGTAGAGATAAACGCGATGATGGAAGGCCTGCTAAACCTCGCAGCGCAGCAACCAGAGAGTGAAATGGTTCATAAAGTGGATCACTTTGCTAAGGACTTGAGTTGCCCTCTATCTCCTCCCCGTTTGAACCTGAGCAAACACCATTCAACCATCTGCCAGAGCTTGAAGACAAGCCATCATAGGAAAACTTCCACCTTGACTTCATGAAGTCTCCTCCCTTTGAAGTCAACTACCGTTATTTGCCCTCCTTTTCCATGCTCTACCCAGAAGATGAGGATGGGTACATCCTCCACCCTGAGAAGGAGGAGATTCCGCCTCCCTCCGAGTCATCAGAGGAGAGTGCTTCCATCGACTTCAAGGAGCCTTCTCCCTCTAAAGTTGATGTTCATCAAGGCTTTTCCTATGAGCCTCACCCCAAAGACAAGGATGTCTACATCCTCGAAACTGAGGAGGAGAAGCCATCTATCTTTGATCTTCACCTAGAGGATCAAGGCCTTCCCCACCCGTGCACCAATGAGGTAGGGTGGAAACTCAAAGTTCACCCGCTAGGTGTGAAGGCCACTTTCCCCTATGATCCCAACCAGAGATAGAAGACAAAGTCCGTCCTGGAGTTCTCTCTGCACCGCTCATTGAAGATAAGAATGTCTTCATCCTTAAATTCGAAGAGGAGACTCCACCAAAATTTGATCTTCGCACCAAGGATCAACAACCTCAACACTTCCACTTGAAGAAAGATCGGTGGAGCTTGCACTTCTACATTCTAAGTGTTGAGGTAACATTTCCTTTAGATCCGGGTCATTTTTCAATGATTTGCGATGCCCTCCCCACCCACCCGTTGAAGCCGACGTCAACGTTCCCATTCGATCCCAAATGAATTCAAGGTGGTATGGTCTAGCTAAAGACCTTAAAGATGGGCAGCTTCCTAAGAGGCAATCCGGATGAAATTTCTTGAATTTTCTTTCATTTTCCTTTATTTTAATTTGTCAAGTTCTCCTTTGATTTTGTTTTTGCTAACTCTTAACCCCATTTGTAGTTTGGTTGCTTCTAGTGTTTCTTACAGGTGCAACTTAAAGTCCACACCGCAACCAAGCTACGCTAATTGAGGCTAAAGATCAAATGTGGGGGAGTTCCTTCAATGCAAGCAACAATAATATCAGGGGAGTACTAGTTTCTTAGATTTTGGATACTCTCACTTCTCTTCTTTCATTTTGACTCTGCGTGTTTCTGTTAGTGGGCATAGCTTATGTGCTATAATGTTGTTTGTGTCCCTTGCATTTTCTCTCTGTCTGCTTCCCGAAAAGGTCTTCTGGAACCTTCCCCGGTTTGTTTGGTGAACAATGAGGACATTGTTTAAGTTAAGTGTGGGGGAGTGACCTTTTCGGTGGATTTTGTGCTTAAATGTTTAATCCCTCTATGTATCTTGCATTTATCCAAAATCAAAAACTTGGACCCTTGTGATGTGAGTTGTTCTTATTAAGAACAAATACTATTATGAATTGTGGGATAAATGCTCAAATTTTTCTTTTTTATTGCTTTTGAGGAGCATTTTACATGCGATGTGACCAAGTGATCTTAAATGGCTGGATTTTACTGCTTAGGGGTTCCATGTGTCTTATCTCTTAGGGATTGCTAAGGAGTGTTTCATTGTAAAAATATCTAAGGAACTTGTGAGACGCCATTGGTAACCAATAATGAGAGTTTAGTGTTCTTAAATGCAAAGGCTGCACGCCCAATTTTTATCTCCTCATCTCTTATGCAAAAATGAAACAAATGCATAAATCTATTTTCCTTTTGTTTTCTTCTCAATGCCCATTTTTGAGAGAAGTTGGCCATGGTAAAAGTTCTTCAAGTCACCTAATCATTAGAACTTTGAAGCACTCCGGGTCATACCCCGAAACTCTAAATTTTAGTTTTCCCTAAGCGCACCCATGCCACCACTAAGAGATGGTTCACACACCTCGAAAGTTTTAATCAGTTTTTGCTTATTCTCTTATCCTACACCTCATGATAGTATTTGTTAGTTTTGAGCATTCCTTATTTACTTGGGTGCTTGGTTTTGCTTGAGGACAAGAAAAAAGGTAAGTGTGGGGGTGTGATGAGTGTCCAAATGAGCATGTTTTAGGGGTGCGTTTTGTATATTAAATCAACACTTTTCATGCTCATTTCTCCACTCTAGCTAGTTTTCCTCTAATTTTGTTTTTTATTGGTGTTTTGCAAATTTATTACTAAAACAAGAAGAATAACATAGCTAGGAATAAAGTAGACGAAGAGACGAACATGTGCACGTAAACAGATCCAAAACGAAGAAACTATAGCAGAAACAAGTTGAAGTCCATTTCTGGAAGTGTGGTCCGGGTTTGTGTCCGGGAAATTTACCCGGACCACACCCAGAATGGACTTTCTCCTATTTTTCACCCCGATCCGGGTCCGAGAATATAACCCGGCCTAAGCCCCAGTTTACAGCAGAACACACTTTTAAACACAGAAAAAAGAGGGGAAGTGAGGGGGTTCGACACGGGTAGCTCCAGACGACGCACCAGAAGAGAAAAAGAAGAGAAGATGAAGAGTAAGAAGAAGGAGAAGGAGAAAGGAAGAGCTCCACCCCATTGAAGCTCCCCACCTTATCCATGGCCATTTCTCTCCCTTGTCTCTTCTCTATCTCTACTATGCTTGAGTAGTCTCCTTGTAGCTAGGGATTTGGATTTTGCCCCAAATCCCTTAAACTCCATTGTTGAATCTTGGATTGATTTTTATGCTATATTTTAGTCCTTTTTCTTAATTGAAGATGATTATTGAGTGATTATGGCCTTTAAACTTGTCTTTGCCAATTTAGGGATTTGCTCTAATTAATTGTCATTATGTTAAATTGGTTAGTTTGATATTGCCGACTAGTTTAGCATTAGTGTGGATTTATATGAACGAGTTTCCAGAAGTAGAAATATATATATTGTTGGGACTAAATCAATGTTAGCCATTTTCACTGATTTTGAGATGAGGTTCTCATTGCAACTTAGGGTAGATTTGTTCTTAATGCTTCCGATTGAATAGGAGACTCGAACTAACAGCCGGTTTCTGTCTAAATTGGTTAGGATTAATAGACTAAGATTTGGCTATTAATTAAATTCCCATTGTTTAGCTATTTATCGAAGATTTGACAATTGGTAGTAACGGTTGCGGGTGCAATTTTCCATCCCAAGCTACACCTATCCTAGATTAGTTAGTTTAGTTTTATTGTTTTCTTTTATTTCTCTTATCACAACCAAAAACCCAAACCCCCCTAATTTATGCACTTATGTTTATATTCTTGCACAAACACTAAACTTATAATTGATTAGATAGTTACTAAGTCCCTGTGGATACAACCTTGTTGGACTACAATGACTGGTTCACTGCCCATTAGTTAGCAAGATAGTTTAATCACTATTTTGCCCAGCACTTACTACCCAACTGACCGTCATACAACTCTTCATCAGGATAATACCGCGCCTTCATTAGCAGAGAAATCAGTAGAGTGGGACATGTAAGATGACACCAACACTGCTAGCTTTACCAACAAAGCTTGATTAAAACATGCCAAATCTCGAAAGCCCAAGCCCCCATGATCCAAATATGAAATAGTGTGTCCTATTTCCTCTAATGAAGACCTCGCTTAGTATGAGTCCTAGTTCACCACAAACGTGACGTTAAACTATTTAAATCATGTACCACTCCTAAAGGTAATTCAATAACACTCATAACATATGTGGGGATGGATTGTAAGACAAATTTAATTAAAACCCTGCGCCCAGCTTGAGAAACAACCGTAGACCAACCTTGAATCCTCTTAGCCACTTTGTCACGCAAATATTCAAAGAATTTCACCCTACTACCTCTAACCTTACTTGGAAAGCCAATATACATCCTAAAGTCCTCAACCTCACTAACCCTCAAGACCGTGGTTACATCTCTCATAACTGATTGTGGAACACCTATAGAAAACATAACGTCTGACTTTTGTAAATCTTACATTGCCCCGATGCTTCACAAAACTCATCAAGCACTTTCACAAGTACTTGGGCATTCTGCATAAAAGCCTTTCCAAATAGAACACAATCATCTGCAAAAAATAAATTAGTAATACCCTTACTAAGCCCTCTAACTAAATATTTATAAAGACCCCCATCCGCTATAAGCCTTAAACTGAAAGCTAAAACCTCCAAGCAACAAATGAACAAGTATGGAGATAATGGATCACCATGCCTTAGCCCACGTTTAGTAAAAAAGTTTGTCCTGGATGCCCATTAATTAAGACTGCCATAGACACAATTGTCAAACATTTACTAACAAGATTAACCAAATTCATATGAAATCCCATCCGCTCCAACACTACTAAAACAAAACTTCACTAAACCCTGTCAAATGCCTTGTACATGTTAATCTTATATGCCATAGTCCCCTTGCGAGTAGCCGTCTACCCCCATATTATATGGAGAAGCTCATAAGCCACCATAACTTGGTCAATAATTAAGCGCCCGCTTACAAATGTTGCCTGACTATCAGTAATAACCATAGGCATAACATTCTTGACTCTATTAACTAGAACTTTTGAAATAACACAATAAATGGTATTACACAACGAGATCGGGCAGAAATCAGTAAGAGAGCAAGCACCCTTCTTCTTTGGAACAAGAACCAAATGTGTGCGGTTAATATCATGAGGCAAAGTATTTGTATTTAAAAATGATAAAATAGTATCATAGAAATCTTTGTGAATAACATCTCAATAGATTCGAATAAACGTACCGTTCACCCCGTCTGGTCGCGATACTTTGCAAGGATGTAAACTCTTCAACGCATGCATGACTTTCTTCCGGGTATATGAAGTACCAAGAGCCGCAGACTTATCTGGTGGAATACTTCCCTTCACACACAAGCAAGTGTAAATTTGGATCAGGGTGATTAGAAGTGAAAAGATCTTAAAAAACCTCTAGCTAAACTTTCAATTTCATCCCAGTCCACCTGCCTAATACCGTCATTGCCCATCAAAAAATGAATTGTATTCCGCCTTAACTGCGCTCTCACTCTACTAAAGAAAAAACGAGAATTGCGATCCCTAGTTGAAAGTAGCGGTGAGCATTTGGTTCCGGTTATAACCGAGAATCAATTTTTTTTTGGTTTTTTAACTGAAATTTTTTTCTGTTTTAAAAAAATTTTGGTTATTCGGGTAGAACCAAAATATTATTCGGTTCGGTTTTCAGTTCCATGGTTGGGTAATTCGATTTACCCGAATTACATATATTGAATATTGGCTAATTCGGTTCTTTTTTATAATTCAGTTCTTTTTTGTAGTTCGTTCTTTCTATAATTAGGTTCCTTTTTACAATTTTGTTCTTTTTTTATAATTCGGTTCTTTTTTATAATTTGGTTATTTCTCTTAATTCGGTTCTAACTGAAAACTAAATTAAAAATTTTCAGTTTTCGATTCGTTTCTCAGTTCTAGCCTTAAAAAAAATTTGGTTCTCGGTTACTTTGGTTCTCATACTGAAATTCGGTTATTTGGGTATAACCGAAAAAACCAAAAACCAAACTATTTTTCCTAATTTGGTTTTCGGGTAGAACCAAATAACCGAATGCTCACCCTTAGTTGAAAGCCAAAGCTGACGAGATCTTTGAAACCACAAACTTCCTCTTTTAGAAGCAAATTGTCCAATTGAGAAGAAAGCCTTCACCAAGACAACAAATTTTCCTTTGTAGAGGAAGCTGATGCTAACAGGTGAAGCTTATCCTTAGCATGAAGACAACCAACAGTTCCTCCTTAATCATCCTTCTACCCCACTACTAAAGCTTCATCTGATAAACCCGCACCTTAGCTTGATATCCACCAGGAAGGGAATCCGATTGTTAGCCCAAACTTGATGGACAATAGCCCGACACTGACTATCTTGCGCCCAACAATCCTCAAAACAAAAAGGCTTCCGATCACGCCTCACAGGAGGAAACATCAACAACTTAATCGACCGGTGATCGGAACAGACCCAACATAAATGGTAATTACGTGCTTGCGGAAAACACTCGAGCCATGCATCATTACTTAGAAATCTGTCAAGCCTGCATTTAGTATTCCATTGCCCCATGCGCCTATTTGTGTATGTGAAATGGACACCTACAATGCCCAAATCAACCATGCCACAATCAATAAGACATCGACGAAAACTTGCATTCCCCTGCGTGATCGTATACGTCGTCCCCGTTGCTAAAAAAAAAACTCATTAAGATCACCCACAACCAGCCACAGACCATCCCAAGCACTAGATAAATCCTGCAGCAACCTCCAAGTCCTCCATCGATCCAAACCTGACGACCACCCATATACCCCTGTCATCACCAAGACACCCCTCTAAACCCTTGCACCAAACTGTTCACATGCTGACTTAAGAAACTTACCAACTGAACGTTTATGAAAGTGTCCCACAATAAAATAACTCCAATACAACGTCCCACACTGTCCCCCGTAACCGAATTATACGAACCTAGCCTACATGCAAGCCATCGACACTCAAAACCCGCAAGCTTTGTTTCAGACAGAAAAACAAAAACCAATAACTCGTCCCAGATCAAGTCCAGAACCCAGCGAATTGCACAGGCGTCACCCAAGCCCCGACAGTTTGCAGCTAAAACCGACATTATGCTAGGCGGCCTTGGGCCTCCCCCAGGGTTGCCTCTAAAGTATAAGAAGTTGACATAATCTTACCCCACTTCCCTGCATCCCCCAACACCTAATTCTCGAAGAACTATGACAAAGACGAATCATACTCAACAACATCTAACTTTCATTTTTTTACTCGAGCAATCAGAAGCAACACCCTTCTTTTGCACTAACACCAGCACCTTAGCTGGAATCTCTCCTTCCTCTAACTCTCCGAACCTCCATCTGCGCCCTGCCCAAAATATGGGGCAGCTGGAGCCTGCACCTCCTCATCAGCCTGACCAAAACCATCCACATCAAAATGAGGTTGTTCCTCACCACCAGCCTCCGAACCATCAACACACAAGCGAGCCCCATTACCAACTCCCCCGCCCTTAGCCATGGCACATAAGGGAGCTCATTAGGTGCAACATCCAAACGGTTTGAACAATCATGTGAATGATTAGAAAATCGAAGCTTGGAAGACACTCATAAGTGAGACGAAGCACCGTTGGTTGACCAACAATAGAGATTGTCACCACATACATGAGTGGGTGAGTGACATCAATCCAAACCTTCAGTCTCATGTAACTACCAGAAAAATGTCGATCTTGGTCTTGATAGTGAATGAAATGACCAATCTTGTCGCCAACTCGCTTAGCAAAGTCCTGGGCCATGAACTAGAAAGGCACATCATGCACTCGACTCCAAAAAGGGGTCCACTGTAACACATGACCTTTTGGAGCCTTAGATTTATCAACTTTCATTAAAACCAGAAGACGCCCATCAAACGTCCATGGACCGCGGCCAAGAACACCATGCATGCGCTCCTCATCACCAAATTCAAAGAGGAAAAGACCAGATCCAAGGCTACACACTTTCAGCTCCTCCTTTGATTGCCAAACTTTTCCCAAAGTCCGCTTCATCGCCTTAAGAGCAACACTACGAGCCATGAATAAGCGTCCAATCAAACACTGCCCAAGAGGAAGGTGGGAAGGCGACTCAAGCAAATCCCCTACCTCTATGCATTCCTCCTCAGCTGCTGCCAAAGCCATATATGTGTAAGGACACACTAAATCCTCAATATTACCCCTTGCCCCATAAAACCCACCCAGATGAAAGGATTTTGGAGACCCACACCGAAAAAGCTCAGATAATGAAAGACAGGGGAAGAAAAGAGAAAAGTGCATGATAAACAGGAAAGAGAGATACAAGTTATATCAAAGGAGTAGATGAAAGGTTGGACAAAAGCGGGAGGGCTAACCTGCTGAAAGTAATCATATGCATGCATAGAGTGCACGAGAAATAAGAAAAGGTATGAGAAGGGAAAGTAAAAACAGAGATGGAAGTTGAAAAGATTGTACAAAAAACCTAAGACCTAGACTACAAAGAGTAATCACATGGATGTCTCAAAACCAGTGCTACCCAAGAAAGAAACATACCAACAAGAATTGACGACGAAATTCTACTCAGAAGAGGAAAATCTTGATTGCATGCATCGGTGCAAATCCCAACAAAGTTCGTAGCCGCTGGATTCCAGTTCCAAGAAAGTTGGTCATGATAATGAAGAGAAAAACACCGCACACAAAGCACCCACCGTGGGTTAGAGAATTTCTGGTTTACTTATTGGGTTCAAATCTTATGACTATTATATGAAAGTGGTTTTCTTTTTTATTTTTTTTAAAGAAGGAACCCTCCCTTACAAATTTGTCTTATTGGGTAAATAGTTATGAATACGATGGAAACGAATCACATAGAGCTCAACAACAAAGCACACATGGGCTAGCTCGTTTGCTCTTTGTCTATAATATTTCTCCACACAAACATGGAGCATGCATCTCTCCCTCACGCTCACCGCTGATTTTGGAGTTGGACTTGAGTTTCACTCTCTCGGCACCCGCAACATGTCAGCTTCCGATATATCAATGATTCTATTCAAGAAAGAAGGACATTCGGTACACCCTCCCACATTACAGTTAACGAAGATAGGTACGTAGCTGAAATTTTCAAGGAGAGTTTCAAAGTTTGATCCAAGTAAGTTTTGATGCTTTGGGATGAAATCGTGATTAAAGACCGTTGCTTTGGATGACGCGAATTTGGTATTGTTTTTTTGTGATTTCTGCAATTTTATATTTCGAAAGAGGAATTAGGGCTTCAGAGATTCGAAATTAGGGTCCCTCCATATATTTTGGCGTTTCCAATCTGAATTGGGGGATCGTTTGGTTATTCCAAACTACTCGCGGAAGTAGTTTCCCCATTTCTCAAAGTCAAGTAGAAATGCGCTCCTCGTTTTTATATATATACCTTGTGCACTTTTACTGTGCTTTGGCAACAACACTTCACACATTTGACATTGGATGGATTCCTTCAAGTGAGACATTCTAAGTGTGAATGTTTCTTTTTTGCTCCAAAGGGTAATACAGCAGAATGCGGAAAAAATGTTGATAATTACGTACAGGGCTACTAGTTGTTGAGGACGAGTTTTCTCTTTCAGAAGCATATTAGATAATTTTATAATCTTGGGTGAATTATCTTCTGTCTTAAAGTAGTTGCTGCATAATTAATTCCTTGATTGTTCCATGCAAACATTGATGTTTGATGCTTAATTTTATTCATTGTTTGCCAAATGAGTTTCTTCTGTCCAAGAACTGCTTCGTTTCGATGTTTGATGCAGAACTTCTTCCGGCTCTCTATATGAAGAAGGGGTAGCTGCTAGACTACTCACGAATACAACTTGGGCATAGCATGGCTTATTCCCACATCATAGATGTCAGAGGTTGGATAGCACTGACAAATGTATAAAAGGTGAGACTGAGCACCTTGGCAAATCATACCTTTCTCGGCCTTTTGGCTAAGATCAAGTGTAGTATCTGTTCTTATCAGTTTAATATCTGATACGTGGGCCATCGGCTCACATGATATTAAATTAATTTTTTAAAGGGGAGTGGCCCGTTAGCAGTGGCTTGCCACTGTGGACTGCTCACGTGTCGCCCTTGCGTTGCACTACTGCTTGGGCCTGGCGCACCCCCACCAAACCCTAGTTTCAATCAAAAAAATCAGGTAACACCATTAGATAGGAACGTAAACAACAAAATCCTCTGTGTACCAGATTTCAGTTATTATTTATATTAATGTTGCGTTTTACTGATCTTTTGCAACTGTTGTTGCAACACTTCAGAAAAAATTGACACTCTGACTAGTCAGACCCCCGGCTTCAGGTTTCAGTTTCTGGAATTGACTAGTTGGCAGTGAGTCATGTCTAAACATGTTGCTGTGCATCAACACTTATAAAAAAATTGACACTTGATTGCTCCTGTTACCTATTGGCAGTGAGTCATGTCTAAACATGTTGCCGTGCACTTCCTGAAGCACTTCTATCCAAGTTCTCTTATCAGCTTCTACTCAATTCAATTAAGAGATTCTTATTGTGAATATGTAAGGTTTGATCCACAGAGTAAAGCAAAGTGCAAAATGTTTGGAGTTTGTACTCAGGTTTGAGGTTTCATCTTCTTTGGTTGTAATGTTTCTTAATCTACTGCTGCCTGCTTTATTTCAATTCATGATACATTTTCATGCAACTAGAATTGATATCAAATTTGCGGATTGATGGGGATGTATGTTTGTTTGTAATAGGTTGGGATTAGAATGGAGGTGTTGGAAAACTTCTTTGGTTTTTATGTATGCAGAAGTCTTAACCTAATGCTGTTTGCTTATTTTTAATTCATGATGGACATTTTGATGCAACTAGAATTGATATCCAATGTGCGGATTGATGTAGATGTCTGTCTGTTTATTATAGGTTGGGATTAGAATGGAGGTGTCGTTTTCAACCCTGACCCAAACTAAGATCATTGGTATTGGAAAAGTTTGAATCAGGGGTGGACACCTTTGTAGCTTATTAAAAACTTTGTATCCAAAATCTGAGTTGATCTGAGCATGGGACTCATTTGGGGGGGGGTATCTGCAGATTAGAAGAACTTTGCACCCATGAAAGAATGAATCAAAAATATAGAATAAAGAATCTCTAATATGAAAGTATCATTTTCATTTTTCCCAGAATCTTCGATCCGGGGGTTTATTTCTTCCTTTTCTGTATTATGATTCTGGGAGGATAGCAAATAAGCACAACATTTATGCTCTACTACATCGAACATCTTCATAAACGATGCATGGTTAATTCTCTACATCTTTACATCAACTATCTTGGCTTCGATTTGGATTAGATGCAGGCGGCTAAATTGCATCAGTTACAACACTACAAAAGCGGTAGCTGTTACTATAATTCAGACAGTGGAAGACTGTTGTGTATGTTTTTCCTTTCTTTTAGGAATTAAGTATTGTTGATATGACAAGGATTGTTGTGCTACTCATCCCTGAAGCTTATTGAAAAGTTTGTTTTCAAAACACAAAATTATCGGAAAATGTGAATCAGGGGCTTGTCTGCTGGGAGAATATTTCAAATTAGTGAAGGATTGAAGAAATTTCAAAATCTTGTCGTCTGTCTTGGACGGTCCACAGCAGTAATGCTTCATAATATACCCAGACCCCGGCTTTCAGTTTCAGGAATTGACTGTAGTCGTTATGCTCTTGTTACCTATTGGCAGTGAGTCATGTCTAATCCTCTACATGTTGCTGTGCACTTCCTGAACTTGCTCTTCTTTCCAAGGTCACACACCGGCCTCTACTCATCTGTTCAGAGATTCTTATTGTGAATATGTAAGTTTTGATCCAAAGAGTAAATCAAAGTGCAAAATTGTAGTTGAGGATGACCTCTTGTCTTTCAATCTAGAGATGGAAATAAATGGTAGAAACTGTTTATATTTTGGGTTCATATATTGGTGCAATTGCGTCTATAGCTCCTTTTTTGTTTATGCATCTCTATTTCCATTGGCCTGAGTCTGAATGTTAATTAACTAGAGTAAATGCTAATGGGAAAGTTTCTTTGGTCAATGGAGGTAGGGGTCTTCTTTTTGTAATGATGTTAGCTAGTTCGTAGAAAGATTTGTTTTCTGCTGTTTAGAAGCATAGCTCTATGGTGAATGATCTTTTCTCATAAAATAGTTACTGTATAATTCATTCCAGCTAAGGATTGATGGTACTGCAGTAATGCTTAAAGTAGAGTTGCTTGGTGTGTTTTGAAAGAAAAGAAGAAGAATGAATTTACTCTTTGAGTCATAAATATTAACTAAAAAATTGAGTCCGTTAGAGGTTTCACCTTCTCAGGTATGTAAGGATGTGGAGATCGTAATCTTACTGCTGCCTGTGTATTTGAGTTCATGAAAGACATTTTGAAGAAACTAGATTTGATTTCAATTTCGGGTAATATTGTACTTGATTGCTCCACACATGTCCCTTATTATTGCTCCCCACATGTCATTATCAAAGAGATTGTTACAGGGGTCCCAGCTCCCAGCACAAGATTGTCCATCTGGTGCAGCTGAATTACCAGTTCATAGCAAAACGAGAGAGTTTGTACTCTGGTTCAGAGGTTTCAACTTCTCAGGTATGTACATGCAGAACTAGATGTGGTATTAAGTCTGCGGATTGAAGTTAGTGGATGTTTGTTGTTATACGCTAGTATAGATAGCTGTGTTTTAATGGTATGGGAAACTGCTCAACTATCAAGACAATTGTTTCTTGCAAGATTAGAGAGCAAAAAGGGGCTGTGGATTCCCATTTATCTTATTAGAAACCTTAATTCTTAAATTCAGGCTGATCTAAGCCGGGGGATTCATTGAGGCTTTATCTGCAAGTTAGAGAAACCCTGCTTGTGAAACAAAAAAAAATGAAGAAATTGCAAGGCTAGTACTGAACATGGACAAAAATTGAAAACAAAAACTACATTACTATTTCTCCCTGAATCTTTAATCCTGGGGCTTTGTTTTTTGAATTCTTATTCGACTAGGATGGCAAACAAACACAACGGATGCAGGACTTGGTTGTCAACTGTTTCAAACTTTTCCCGACAGGTTGCAGGGGCCTTAATGCACGACAAAAACACCACACCGCTTCAAATCTAGCCTGGTAACAAAACCTGCATTCTGTTGTGTCTGTACATACATATGGAAGAACATAAGCGTTAGCTCTTAATAACCTTTAGACTGAAAAGCTATTGTGTATGTTTTGCCTTTCATTTTAGGAAGTAAGACCTTCTTTCATATATCGTCCTCTACCCTTAGATTTCTCAGTGAACAAGTGAAAGCTTTGTGGCAGTTGATGGAAGTCAAAGTTCAAGCTACTTTGGTTGAATTAGACTACAGATGATATATAGGATTAAGGAAAGAGGCTGCTAGTAAGTCTATACTGCAGATTCGTCTACTTAAATAGCCTTAACAGTAAATGAAACAAGCTCTGTTCACTTTACTTTTATTTGACACTAAGAGCATATAGAAGATGACTAAGAGACCTAGTGGCTACCCTCATCCTTGTTAATAAACCAAAAAACCACAACCAACCTATCTACCCTATGCAACGAACTTCCCGCAGAAGCTTGCGTTGACTTCTTGTTCATTCACTGCATGTTTCTAGCTCTAGCTAACTCCGAAGTCTTTATTTTGAGTCTATGATTCTTATATACCAGTTTTTCATAGTTGCAAGCTCTTACATTCTCCATATCAAGTCTGCAAGTGAATCAAAGATTGCCATTTCTATTGAAAGCAGTAGTAGTAGGGCTGTTTGTGGTGTACAGCATGACTTATAGTTCTAGCTAACTCCAAAGTCTTTGGTCTGATTCTTTATGAACCTTATATTCCAGTTTTTCATAGAGCTTTTGGGATTTGGTTTGCCATCTCTACTGAAACTAGCAGTAGTAGAGTTGTTTGTAGTGTACAGCTTGACTTCTAGTTCTAGCTAGCTTCAAACCATTTTGGACTGAATGTGTATGAATCTCATATACCAATTTTAGTAGTTGCTAGCTTTTGCATTCTCTATATCATATCCGTAAGTGAAACTAAGTGCATTTAGAATTTGGTTTGCAGTTCTATTGAAACCTGCAGCAGTAGTTTGAGGATTGATTGGCCAAGTGCCCTCATTATAAAAAAAAAAAAAAAGAAGGCTTGCAGTAGTAGTAGGGTTGTTTGTGGTAGGAGGGAAAAAATGTAGAAAAACTGTTGGCAAAGCACCCAGATTGGCTTTGAGAAAAACCAGAACCGGTCATAAAAAAAAGAGTTGAGTCTGTCAGACAGCCATGTGACCATCTCAGGTCCAGAAGGAGCCCAAGAACAATCCTCTACTGTGCTCAGAGGGAGAACCCAATGACACTGTTAATCACGCTGAGTACATGACCATATCTCATCCACCAGACTTTGTTTCCTGTCTCCTTAAGAACAGATCCTGTTCAAGTAAGGTCGTGTCATGTAGTTTCACCTCAACCATTATTAAACTGCAATAGCTACTACCGAGGTCTCAATATAGAAAAGACTTGACATACAGTAGTTGACTAGGAATTTCAAACCATATGTGCTCAGGACTACATTGAAACTGCTGCCTGCTAGTCACTTACAGGGTTTTGGCTATTCTGAAATTTCAACAAAAAATTATGTGACCCTTCTTCTTTTTGATAAGTAATGTCCCTTCTTGATGCTCCTCCTTAGGTTCCCCTTGTTTCAAATTATAGGTAATATTGCACTTGTTCTCGTCCTGTGTACCTCTCCGGTTAAATGTAATCTATTTCACATCTGCCATTTTGCCCTTTAATTCTGCACTTGTGTGCTCCCCACATGTCGTGTACTAGTAGTAGTAGTCCCTTGCCATTGTTGGGTGATTATTTCTGCAGTTCCTCTAATGGTGAATCATAATCAAATAGACTGTTACAGTAATCCCAGTTCACAACACAAGCTTGTCCATCTAGTGCAGCGGAATTTACAGTTCATAGCAAAATCAATTAGAGTTTGTACTCTGGTTCAGAGGTTTCACCTTCTCAGGTATGTACATGTAGAACTAGATATAGTATTATGTCTGCAGATTGAAGTTGATGGATGTTTGTTTGTTATAGGTTAGTATAGAAAAACTGTGTTGTAGTAGTATAGAAAACTGCTGTCTTGCAAGATTGGAGAGCAAAAAGGGGCTGTGCTGCAGATTCATCTACTTTAAAAAGTCTAACCGGTAAATGAAACCAGCTCTTTTCACCTTACTTTTGTTTGACTTCTTTGATTCTTTCTACAAGTGACGTTCATCTGAACCGCTTCTCACAAGCTTTTGGGTTGCTCACTGATTTATGCAGAATGCAGTCCGCAGAAAGTTGAGTTTTGCACTCCAAGGCAGAAAAGAAGAGGGAAAGGTGTAATTAATGCTTTGGCTCGGTTTTTTACACCATGTTGGTTGAGACACTCGGCAAACCTGTAGCAGTAGTAGCATCCTTCCTTTGATGATAATTCGTAGTGTTGTCTCACATTGGGGAAATGCAGAGAGCTGCTACCTAAGCTTCTAATATTTAAACGCCCTTGGCCATGTGATGTAAAAACCACGGAGCCGTGTGGTACGCACAGAGCGAACTATTCTTTCGCCTTTTACTAAAGAATACCGTGTGATTGCCACTCTAAAGCGGCATACGCCAATTTTTGGAGGGGTTTTCCTGCAAAAGGATTATCCTCACTAATAATAGTTTAAGATTGTTAGGTCATAAATTGAAGTCCATCATTGTATACTCGAGTTAAAGACTATGTGCCCGTAAGCTGTTCTTCGTTAAAGATAAACGAAATGGGTCACATGTTATCAGCGGCTGCACCATGTCACTTCCTTACCTCTTAATCGATAAAAGTAAACAGCGTGTTAAAACAATATCCAATATTATTTTTTTCCTTTTATATCCATTTAGAAAAACCCAAAACTAAGATCATTCCGCGAGAAAAAGTTATTACAACTGATAAAATAATTAAATCAAATATTTTAAATGATGCTTTGCATTAAAAAAATTAAATCTTAAGAAAAATATCACTTAAAAAATCAGGTTATTTATTGTGGATTAAAAAGTCTATTCACATTAAAATGTATAGAACTTTGTAATTGTGACTTTCGTTGTTGACTAGTAGAAAAGAAGACAAATCATCACCCAAATTGAGTTCTTAATGTTTAAATGTTGTTCGACATTAATGAAACTTTACATGACGATGTTAAAGTATTTTTTTTCTTACCTATGACAAATCCCAAGTTTTGTAAGCTTACATGTGACTCATGTGACCAAATAAAAACATGTTCAGAGTAAGTTTTTTTTATGATTTCTGGCACACGTTGGTTTTCTCTAATTTTTGTTCAATTTTGGAGATACTTAAACGTTGTCCATAGTTGATGAAATTTTACATGGATGATGTTAAAATGTTATTTTTCGGAACTATGTAAAGTCTTAAGTTTTATAACATGTGACCTGTGAGACCTAATGAAAACATGTTCAGAGGAAGTTTTTTGGCGCCAGAAACCGCAACAAAGCTTAGTTCAAACATGTTTTCATTGGGTCTCACAAGTCAATATGTGAGCTTACAAAACTTGGGATTTGATATAGGTAAAAAAATAACACTTTAAAATCGTCGATGTAAATTTTTGTCAACTACATTGTTTAACTCTTTAAGCATCTTCTAAATTGAACGAAAATAAAAAAAAAACCTACTCTAAACTTGTTTCCTTTGGGTCGCACAGGTCACATGTGAGCTTACACAACATGGAATTTGATATTGATTTGAAAAATAAAACTTTAACTTAGTCCATGTAAAGTTAACAAATTTGGATAACGTTTAAGCATATTTTAAATTGAACGAAAACTAGAGAAAACCAACTTGGACGAAAGGTGCTGGATGTGAAATGGTGGAAATTTAAAAGATAGGGAAAGTAATTTCTGAAACCACGTGGGTGCAGGATATATTTTCACCAAACTTCGTTGACGCGGGATATAATTTAACTCCTTCCATGTAAAGTTTGAAAAATAACACTTTAACTTTGTCAATGTAAAGTTTCAATAAATTTGGAAAATGTATAAGCATCTACTAGAATGAAGGAAAACTAGAGAAACCCAACTTGGACGGAAGGCCAGATGTAAAATAATGGAATGTCAAAGGTGGGGAAAATAAATTCTAACATCACGTGGGTGCAGGATATATTTTCACCAAGGCAAATTCGATTGTGCAAGCGTCCCGCACAAGAGGTAGGAGAGGGACACTGAGTTGGCAGTCCCAGTCAGCAGTTGACTGGACTGTCTTGCTGACTGGGCTGTCTTTTTACTATATTAACTTTAAATGGTTGTAACTTTTAATATATAAGTCCAAAATGAAAAAAAATATATACCACTGTTCATCTAAATTCAAGCTCTTCAAAACAAGACCAATCATGGATATGTTTTGATAACTTTGAAAAAAAACTATTTTTACATGTGTATAATGATATACTAAAATGATAATATGATTCATTAATTTTGATATTATGATTCATTAAATTGATATTATGATTCATTAACTAATAAGTGGTGAATTAGATAATAAACTTTGGAACCGATAAAATCATTATTGTTTTGTAGTGTATTATTATTGTTGTATGGTGTATTTTAAAACTTATATGACGAATCACGTATTTTCATACATAAAAATATTATTTTGGGTTGTATTATTGTGTAAAATTTTTTATTCTTATATGTTTGTGATGATACACTAAAATGAAGATATGATTCATTAATTTTGATATTACGATTCATTAAAATTGATATTATGATTTATTAACTATAAGTGGTGAATTAGATAACAAACTTCGGAACCGATAAAAATTATTATTGTTTTGTAGTGTATTATTATTGTTGTATGGTATATTTTAAACCTTATATGGTGAATCGCATATTTTTCATACATATCAAATATTGTTTTATGTTGTATTGTGTAAAATATTTATTCTTATATGTTTGTGATGATACACTAAAATGAAGATATGGTTCATTAATTTTGATATTATGATTCATTAAAAGTGATATTATGATACACTAAAATGATGTTATGAATCATAAGTCTCATTGATATATGGATATATATATATATGTAATTAATATAAATTTTTAAAGTTCTCAAAACATATCTATGTTTGGTCTTGTTTTGAAGAGCTTGAATTTAGATGAACAATGGTATAATTTTTTTACATTTTGGACTTATATTTTAAAAGATATAATAATTTAAAGTTAATATAATAAAAAACAACCCAGTCAGCAGCTGACTGGGTGCCAACTCATACTGCCGCACCCAAATTGTACGCGGACGGCTGCACCATC
This sequence comes from Limonium bicolor, assembly GCA_023374045.1. Taxonomy (NCBI): domain Eukaryota; kingdom Viridiplantae; phylum Streptophyta; class Magnoliopsida; order Caryophyllales; family Plumbaginaceae; genus Limonium; species Limonium bicolor. The sequence continues at coordinate 214,026,110 of CM041780.1, read as the reverse complement.
GCACGTCTGTTTCACCAAATGTCATTGATGGGGATATAATTTTTCCGAATTAAAAAAACACACAATATTGTTAAAATGTTACATAATGTAAAAACGCAACTGACTAAATATTGTAAAAGAATTTTTCCTCAAAAAAATTGTAAGAATTATAATAATAAATCAATAATACTTTAATATATCATAAAAACTATTTAATGAGTAAAAAATCAATATGATTTTGGTAAGACTTAAGACAATAAAAATTTATACAAAACCCAGAAAAAAAATTATTTACATCATCAAAATATCAAAATAAATATAACAAATGACTAAATAATAAAAATTGTAAAATGTTTAGAAAACACAATAAGTGTTAAAGTATCACATAATGTCAATAGTCACAAAGTCAATAGTCACAAAGTCAAATAATGTAATTTATCTTTTTTGTAAACAGTAAAAATTATAATATTTTCATAAAATTGTAATTATTGATATTTTTAATTTGTCATATTTTATGTATATAATTTTATTTATTAACTTACTTTCACATTTTATAAACTTTTATATTGAATTAAATTTTTTGTGTTTTTTAGTTATTATAATTTTAGCCACTTATGAAAATTTCTTACACATTTTATATGCTATTTATTTACTTTTCACATTTATTTTAACACTTTAAGAATTCAATTAATTCTTTGTGTTTTTTTAGTTTTTATCATTTTTAGTCATTTATCATTCAAATATTATGATTTTAATTATTTTTCAAACTATTTTAAAACCTTATGATTTTAATTATATTTTTATTTTTTTATAATTTTAATCATTTTGTGTAATTTATTTTTAATTTATATAATTGTAATTAATTTTTATGTGTTTGTTTAAATCTGATACAGTTTTTTTTTTATGAATGTTGACTATATAACCTTGTGATTATTGCAATGCCATGGGTGGACGAGTGAAATGAGAATATATGAAATATTTAATGTCCGAATTTGGACCGATGGGTATTCGACTATTCGTGATAAAAATGAAAACACAAAGTATATTATAAAAATTAAGAATATTTCCTAAAGTTCATTCGGAAGTATGGTGAAATTTCCCCCTCATTCACTGATAGACTGCATTACCCGCCCAAAGAATGACGAAGGGTTGGGACCATGGTAATTACAGACAGAGAGTATTGCATCTGGACCTCATCAGGCCCGACCCACCAATTACTTTAGAATGGAGCACTGGAACAATACGACGATGCGTGATCCATCTTCAGAGAAAGAAGCTATACTCTGCCACTCCCACATTAGCTATACGTTGATGGCGTCGCAGTTAATAGTGTCGCGCGGAGCAACAATGTACGTCCCTTCGGGGATATCATGTTTTTTGCTGCGAATTCTGCTTTCTGTTTAGGGGTTTCACCGATGCTCTGGGTTGTGTTTTTGCAAATCCAGTTTTATTTTCTTGTCATTTGTATTTGACGCTGCAACTCTCATTTTGGACTTTGGATTTCTGTGCAACGATTACTCAAAAAACTTCATATTTCAGGACTTGTTGTGCTCCTGTTATTGATTTAATCAATTTTAAATCCTTCTGAACTTGCGAATATTCGCCCATATTGAGTTGATGCACCACAGTGTCCGCCTCCGCCTCTCTTGTCCTGAGTCCAGTGAGAGATTTTTATTGTTTGTATGATAAATATGATTTAAGGAAGGAGTAAAAGCAAATTATCAAGACCTTGGCTTACGGGACAAGTAGTTGAGGAACAAAGACTGCATTTTGGCTACTCTCAATTTACAACGTTGAGATGAGTATTGAATTATGTGTTTTTTCAACATTGATATTGCAACGTCGGCCTTACCCTTCCCTTTTCTAATCTATTCTAGTCCCTTCCTATGGTTGGTTTGTTGGCTGGTTGGCGAACAAGTCCAGTGGTTCCCTGTAAAATACATCACCCTTTTAGCTAAGAATGTACCATAATGAAGGAATGGCTGTCTCCTTTTTTTGGCTGGAAAGACGAAGTATAAATAAACTGCAGAAAGAATATAGTTATAAATGACCAACCTCTAGCTTGTATGATCCTTTGGTGCAAGATAACTACTGTTCCATGGTTTCTGGGTGATGGGATACTTTTTATTCATGTGTGTGTGGCTGATTGAAGCTCCTCGTATCATATGGCTGCAAACTGAAACTGATAGCTCTAGTTCTTCTTGGCTTGACTTGTTCACATTATTTTTTTTTTGTTATTCATGAATGTCAATGTTGCTGATAAGAGCTCCTCATATCAAATTACTTGTTCAAATTGCTTTTCTAGTTCATCGGGGTCTCTGTGTTTTACAGTGGCTAGCTGATTCCCACATAATGAAGCTTAAGATATCATATGGCTTTGTGGTTTTCCTCATAAAGAACTTACTGACCGAACCCTTTTGTTCGATTTCCGTCAGGTATGATGACGAACTGAGAATACTTGAGGAAGATTCATCATTGTATCTGTGGATATTAGATGCTCACTGGGAAAGTGTTGTATTCTGACATTGACAATGTAACAGTTTGGGATGTGCAGTAAGTGCTATGCCACAGGAGCTCCTGCATAGCGTGGCTGATTCCCACACCACAGATGTCAGAGATAAGAGCACATTGACAAAATCTGTAAAAGGTGATGCCCAGCGGTTAGCAAATCATACCTTTCTCGGCCTTTTGGCGATGCTTGTGCGTCGCCCTTGCGTTGCAGCCCCACCAAACCACTAGTTTCAATCTTTCTGTGTTTTCTGAAAACAATATAGACTCTCCACTGATGCGTTTTGTGGAAATTGCTGTTGTAAAGTTTACTACAAAATAGAAGATGTGCAGCTACAAGAGGTATTTCATGTTTGGTGCCAACTTTCCTGTAAAGACGAGCCAGGCTCAAGCTTTCCTTTTTGATTTGGTAACTACTGTGTGTTTGGGGAGATATTATCATTTCGTGCTCATGATGTAACTTCAAAACAGTTTCGCCCTAGCTTTCCATTTTGATTTGGTAACTACTGTGGGTTTGGGGTAGGGAAGATATTATCATTTTGTGCTCATGATGTAACTTCAAAGTAGTTTCTTTGGTTCAGGAGATATGATCATTTGCTAATTTTGTTGGTAACTATTGTGGCTTTTGGGTTGAGGGGATATTCTTATTTCATGCTCATCATGCCTCTGCTGTTAACTTCAAAGTGTTCTTTCAGCTTGACTCTGATTGGAGATATTAGTTTGTGCCAATGTGAGTGACATCTTGCTATGGTTCATGCAGGAGCCTCTCTTCCTCTGGGGTAATTAGCTTTATCATTTGCTACCTAAGCTGTTCAGATCCTCCAGATTAGTGATTTTCATTATCTTGTAATTTCTCACGGGAACCTGTAAACTATATATGTACAGTCTAATTCCCTTTAAAGTGAGTAACTTGTTGCTGTCTGAATCTATCATATATAATTGTGTTTCCAAAAAAAATGACGAGTAACTTGTTGCTGTCTGAATGTTATCGTTCCGATTTCTGTTTTAAAAAGGTGTCTGACAATAAAAGTGTTAACTTCTAGGTTGTCTGAGTGTTTGTAAAAGTAATATATACAGTTTTTAGATTTGCTCTGCGTATTTAAGGAAAAACAAAGAATGTTCAATAAAAAAGAGTGACTATCTCAGGTCCAGATGGAGCCCAAGAACGATCCTCTACCCTCAGGCTCCCAACTTCACGTTTCAGGACTCGTCATCCATCTCTTAATCCATTCTGTCAAAAAATTGACTCTGACTTGCAACTCCCCGCCCCAGATATTTGGTCCCTCTCCTCCTCAGTCAAGTGAGACATTCTTAGCGTGAATGCTTCTTTTTTGCTCCAAAGAATAACACAGCAGAATGCGAAAAAAATTGTTGATAATTACGTGCAGGGCTACTAGCTGTTGAGTTGAGACGATATGTTTTGAAAGAATGGCCCCTCTCCTCCTCAATCAAGTGAATGCTTCTTATTTGCTCCAAAGAGTTATACAGCTGAATGCGAAAAAAAAATGTTGATAATTACGTGCAGGGCTACTAGCTGTTGAGATGATATGTTTTGAGTTGAAAAAATGGCCAAGCTCATGTTTTTCTATTCTGGAGCGGGAACTTCTATTACAGAGAGTTTCTCTGGGTCGATGGGATTTTGAAAGAAGTAGCTAGTTTCTTTGGTTCATGGAGGGGTGCTAACTAATAGTTTTGGATTTGTTTTGAGCTGTTAAGGAGGTTCATGATTTTATAATCTTGGGTGAATTATCTTCTGTCTTAAAGTAGTTGCTGCATAATTAATTCCTTGATTGTTCCAGGTAAACATTGATGGTTTGATGCTTAATTTTATTCATTGTTTACCAAATGAGTTTCTTCTGTCCAAGAACTGATTCTTTTCGATGTTTGATGCAGAACTTCTTCCGGCTCTCTATATGAGGAAGGGGTAGCTGCTAGACTACTCACGAATACAACTTGGGCATAGCATGGCTTACTCCCACATCATAGATGTCATAGGTTGGATAGCACTGACAAATGTATAAAAGGTGAGATTGAGCACCTTGGCAAATCATACCTTTCTCGGCCTTTTGGCTAAGATCAAGTGTAGTATCTGTTCTTATCAGTTTAATATCTGATACGTGGGCCATCGGCTCACATGATATTAAATTAATTTTTTAAAGGGGATTGGCCCGTTAGCAGTGGCTTGCCACTGTGGGCTGCTCACGCGTCGCCCTTGTGTTGCACTACTGCTTGGGCCTGGCGCACCCCACCAAACCCTAGTTTCAATCTTATTGTATTCTAATTCCTAAAAAAGTCAGGTGACACCAATAGATAGGAACGTAAAGAAAAAAATCTTCATGTAGCACAGATATCAGTTATTATGTCTATTAATGTTGCGTTTTTAACACTTGTGAAAAACTTGACACTCATTGATCAAGAATTGACTAGTCATCAGACCCCCGGCTCCAGGTTTCAGTTTGTGGAATTGGCAGTGAGTCATGTCTAAACATGTTGTTGTGCATCAACACATATAAAAAAATTAAGAAATCTACCTATTGGCAGTGAGTCATGTCTAAACATGTGTTGCTGTGCACTTTCTGATCTTGCACTTCTCTCCAATTTCTCTCATCAGATTCTACTCAATTCACATCAGAGATTCTTATTGTGAATATGTAAGTTTTGATCCACAGAGTAAAGCAAAGTGCAAACTTTCTAGTTTTCGATGACCTTCCACTCTTGTAACCTGCCTGCCCCCCCACCCAACATCTTTGCTGTCTTAATGTATATGAATTTACATACCCTTTTTGTAGCTGCAAGTTCTCAGCTCTCATGTTCATAACTGAACCGAAGAAATAGCTTCTGGGATTTCGTTCGCAAGTTAGTAGAGTTGTTTTGGTGTATTTTGAAATAACAAAAAAGGGGGAGTCTGAATGTATATGAATTTACATACCCTTTTTTGTAGCTGCAAGTTCTCAGCTCTCATGTTCATAACTGAACCGAAGAAATAGCTTTTGGGATTCGGTTTGCTAGTTAGTACTTAGTAGAGTTGTTTAGGTGTATTTTGAAATAAAAAGGGTGAGTTTATCAGACAGCCATGTGACTGGGTCTGGATATGGTCCCCTAACATCTATCCTTAGAAATTAAGGATACAGATGTACAAGCCTATAGAACAGATCCTGTTCAAGTAAGGTCGTGTCATGTAGTCTATTTCACATGTGCCACTATGCCCTTTAAGCTAGCAGTGAATCTTAACCATGTTTCCTATCCCAGATGGCAGGAACAGTGATAGACATTCTGCTTCTGCTTGGTCTTATTGAACCAATTGGCTTTCTTTTGTCATTCAACTGATCTGCACCCATGAAAGACATTTTGATGAAACTAGATTTGGTTTCAATTTCGGGTAATATTGTACTTGATTGCTCCACACATGTCCCTTCTTATTGCTCCCCACATGTCATTATCAAAGAGATTGTTACAGGAGTCCCAGCTCCCAGCACAAGATTGTCCATCTGGTGCAGCTGGATTACCAGTTCATAGCAAAACGATAGAGTTTGTACTCTGGTTCAGAGGTTCCAACTTCTCAGGTATGCACATGTAGAACTAGATGTGGTATTAAGTCTGCGGATTGAAGTTCATGGATGTTTGTTTGTTATACGCTAGTATAGATAGCTGTGTTTTAATGGTATAGGAAATTGCTCAACTATTAAGACAATTGTTTCTTGCAAGATTAGAGAGCAAAAAGGGGCTGTGGATTCCCATTTATCTTATTAGAAACCTTAATTCTTAAATTCAGGCTGATCTTAAATTCAGGCTGATCTAAGCCGGGGGATTCATTGAGGCTTTATCTGCAAGTTAGAGAAACCCTGCTTGTGAAACAAAACAAAAAAAATGAAGAAATTGCAAGAGCTAGTACTGAACATGGACAATGATTGAAAACAAAAACTATATTACTATTTCTCCCTGAATCTTTAATCCTGGGGATTTGTTTTTTGTATTCTTATTCGACTAGGATGGCAAACAAACACAACGGATGCTGGACTTGGTTGTCAACTGTGTCAAAATTTTCCCGACAGGTTGCAGGGGCCTTACTGCACGACAAAAACACCACACCGCTTCAAATCTAGCCTGGTAACAAAACCTGCATTCTGTTGTGTCTGTACATACATATGGAAGAACATAAGCGTTAGCTCTTAATAACCTTTAGACTGGAAAAGCTATTGTGTATGTTTTGCCTTTCATTTTAGGAAGACCTTCTTTCATATATCGTCCTCTACCCTTAGATTTCTCAGTGAACAAGTGAGAGCTTTGTGGCGGTTGATGGAAGTCAAAGTTCAAGCTACTTTGGTGAATTAGACTACAGATGATATATAGGATTAAGGAAAGAGGCTGCTAGTAAGTCTATACTGCGGATTCATCTACTTAAATAGCCTTAACAGTAAATGAAACCAGCTCTGTTCACCTTACTTTTACTTGACACTAAGAGCATATAGAAGATGACTAAGAGACCTAGTGGCTACCCTCATCCTTGTTAATAAACCAAAAAACCACAACCAACCTATCTACCCTATGCAACGAACTTCCCGCAGAAGCTTGCGTTGACTTCTTGTTCATTCACTGCATGTTTCTAGCTCTAGCTAACTCCGAAGTCTTTATTTTGAATCTATATGATTCTTATCTACCAGTTTTTCATGGTTGCAAGCTATTACATTCTCCATATCAAGTCCGAGTCTTTGGAATTTGGTTTGCCATTTATTGAAACCAGTAGTAGGGCTGTTTGTGGTGTACAGCATGACTTCTTGTTCTAGTTTGGTCTGAATCATTATGAATCTATTGAAACCAGTAGTAGTAGGGATGTGTTGTGGATTGATTGGCTTAGTGCCCTCATTATCAAAAAGAAAAAATACCTTGTATAGTTAGTAGTAGGGTTGTTTGTGGTAGGAGGGAAAAAATGTAGAAAAACTGTTGGCAAGCAGAGAAAGGGAAAGTCTGTCAGCCAGCCAGATTGGTCTTGTAAACCTTGTACTGTCTGCGTACAAAGTGTTGAATTCCTGCCGTCTAAACGTAAATATACGGGTTGTTCGGTGTGTTTTGAACGAAAACTAGAAATGGTCATAAAAAAGAGTTGAGTCTGTCAGACAGCCATGTGACCATCTCAGGTCCAGAAGGAGCCCAAGAACGATCCTCTACTGTGCTCAGAGGGAGAACCCATTGACACTGTTAATCACGCTGAGGTCAGATGACCCATATTCATCCACCAGACTTTGTTTCCTGTCTCCTTAGAACTTAAGGATACAGATGTACGAGCCTATAGAACAGATCCTGTTCAAGTAAGGTCGTGTCGTGTAATCTCACCTCAAGCATTATTAAACTGCAATAGCTACTACCGAGGTCTCAATGTGGGAGGCAACTGCTAGATAGAAAAGACTTGACACACAGTAGTTGACTAGGAATTTCAAACCACATGTGCTCAGGACTACATTGAAACTGCTGCCTGCTAGTGACTTACAGGGTTTTGGCTATTCTGAAATTTCAACAAAAAGATTGCTACAGGAGTCCCAGTTCACAGCACAAGCTTGTCCATCTGGTGCAGCGGAATTTCCAGTTCATAGCAAAATGAATAGAGTTTGTACTCTGGTTCAGAGTTTTTACCTTCTCAGGTATGTACATGTAGAACTAGATCTAGTATTATGTCTGCAGATTGAAGTTGATGGATGTTTGTTTGTTTGTTTGTTATAGGTTAGTATAGAAAAACTGTGTTGTAGTAGTATGGGAAACTGCTCAACTATCAAGACATTTGTTTTCTTGCAAGATTGGAGAGCAAAAACGGGCTGTGCTGCAGATTCATCTACTTAAAAAGTCTTACCGGTAATTGAAACCAGCTCTTTTCACCTTAATTTTATTTGACTTCTTCAGTATTTCTACAAATGACTTCCATCTGAACCGCTTCTCACAAGCTTTTGGGTTGCTCACAGATTTATGCAGAGTTTTGCACTCCAAGGCAGAAAAGAAGAGGGAAAGGTGTAATTAATGCTTTGGCTCGGTTTTTTTACACCATGTTGGTTGAGACACTCGGCGAACACTTCCTTTGATGATAATTCGTAGTGTTGTCTCACATTGGGGAAAAGCAGAGAGCTGCTACCTAGCTTCTAATATTTAAATCCTTTTGGCCACTCTTATTAAAATCACGGAGCCGTGTGGTAAGCACAAAGCGAACTATTCTTTCGCCTTTTACTAAAGAATACCGTGTGCATCCCACTCTAAAGCGGCATACGCCAATTTTTGGAAGGGTTTTCCTGTAAAAGGGTTACCCTCACTAATTATAGTTTAAGATTATTGTCATAAATTGAAGTCCATCATTCTATTCTTGAGTTAAAGACTACGTACCGTAAGATGTTCTTTGTTAAAGAGAAACGAAATGGGTCATGTTATCAGTGTTAAAACAATATCCAACATTTTTTTTCCTTTTATATCCATATAGAAAAACCCAAAACTAAGATTATTCCCTAATAAAATTATGCGAGAAAAAGTTACTAGAACTAATAAAATAATTAAATCAAATATTTGAATGATATAACGATGCTTTGCATCAAATTAATTGACTGAAAAAATTAAAATTTCTTGAGAAAAATAGGACTTTTTGAAAAATCAGTTTTTTTATTGTGGATTAAAAATCTATTCACATTAAATTGCATAGAACTTTGTATTTGTAACTTTGGTTGTTGATTTTCAAAATATGTCACTAGATTTAGAAAATAAAAATATAGATAATCATAAAAACATATTGAAACAAATTACAAAAAAATATATTATAAATATCATAAAATATGGATAATTATTTAAAAAAGCTTTAAAATTTTTTTTAATTACAGTTGTAAAAATATAAGTTTTAAAATTCTAGTGTACATTCAAGAAATGTTATTATATTTTTGGCTAATTTATAAAATGTCACTAAAAAATTCAGGACATGTCATTATATATATATATACTCTCAAAGTTCAAGAAATGACACTATAGTCATTAACTATAAGGAAAAAGATACAAAAATATCTTCTCTAGTTAACAAAGTATTTTGAAAGTTCACAACATGTCATTAAATGTACAAAAATTCAAAATACTATACTTATAAAAGTATAAAGACTCTTAAATGTTGAAAAAAATTTAAAAAAATATCATAAAATAATGAAACACTTTAAATATCTCATAGATTTTTTTTATTATAGTGTCATTTCATAAATGTCATTTACTACAAATATTGTGTTACCGTAAATATATATGCTTAATAGTACTTAACAATTTTTTTTTAAAAAAAATTAAGAAATATTTAAATTGTAGAAAAAAATATAATATTAAAAACTAATATAAAAAAATCATAATTTTTGAAAAGTTGTCAATTATAAATAGGGTAACTTAATTTACTATTTTTTCATTATTTTCTTTTAACTTTCATCATGCTCCTTCACTAAAATTAATAAATTAACAAATATATTTTACCTTTTTCTTAGCATAATAAATTAGTAGTAAACATAAAAAAAAAATGAGTAACTATTTTTTCGTCATTGTTAGTCATGTTTCAAGTTCACAATATGCCCCTTTTTTATTCAAGAGTTTATCAAATTTTACAATTAAAATGTTGGAAATTTCATTAAATATCACTAGATTTCTGGCTAATTCATGAAATACTACTAAAAAGGTTATGAATTCTAAAAGTACATAAATTTAAAAAATGTTAAAAAAATACAAAAACTGAATAAATTTTAAATAAAATTTAACTTTCTTTTACAAAAAATTGAAAATTTTATAAACAAAAATAAAAATAAAAAACATTTTAAAAAATATAATTTTTTTACTAAAATAAAAGTAAAATCATATAAAATTATAAAAAATTAAAAATTTCTTATAATTTTTATACTACGAGGTATCATAAAATGGAATACTGAGTTTAAAGACATAATTTATATTCTATTAGATGATATTTTCTGCATTTTAGTGTCATTTTATACATGACAATTACTAGATGTAGATATAATCAATATAGAAAAAAACAAAAATATCATCTATAAAGTTGTCTACAAAATAGAATAATTTTTTAAAGACATATTAATCCTTAGAACCTTAAAAATAATTTATTTTAGGAAAAATTACATCCCCCACCCATGACGTTTGGCGAAATTACACAGCCCACCTACGAGGTTTCAAAAATTACTTTGCCCACCCATGTGGTTTCCATAATTTTACATTCAGCAACTTTTCTAATATTTGATCAACTTAAAAGATGGTTAAATGTTGTCCAAAATTGATGAAACTTTACATGGACGATGCTAAGGTGTTATATTTTGGTAAAGCGTGAAATCCAAAGTTTTTAAATCTCCTATGTGATATGTGGGACCCAATGAAACATGTGACACGTGAATGTGTTTCATTGGGTCCCACAGGTCATATATAACCTTAAAAAACTTTGGATTTGACATTGGACAAAAATATAACACCTTAGCATCGTCCATGTAAAGTTCATTAATTTTGGACAACATTTAATCATTTTTTAAGTTGATCAAATATTAGAAAAGTTATTGGATGTAAAATTGTGAAAACCACATGGGTGGGCAAAGTCATTTTTGAAACCTAGTCGATGGGCTGTGTAATTTCACCAAACGTCATGGGTGGGGATGTAATTTTCCCTTTATTTTAAAGAAATGATTTAACTTGGAAGAATTTAAATTATGTCTTTCAACTGTATATTCTATTATATGGTATCTAATAATTTTAAAAAGTATTCTGAGGAACTTTTTTTATATTATTTTATGATATTTTAATTTTTTAAAAATTAAAACTTTTTTTGTAAATTTTTATTTTTTTCTAATTTTCATAAGAAATGTTTTTTAAATACTTTCAATTTTTTCAAAAACTTTTTAAAATTTTAAAATTATCTTTAAAAAATTAAAATTTTTAATCTAATTTTATACTTTTTTTTTTAATTTTGTAACTTTTTTTAGTGGCATTTTATGAATTTGTCTAATATTATTTGGAAAATTTTGTAAAATCCTTATGAATAAAAAAGGGTATATTGTGAAATTGAAATATGAGCTACAATGTCAGTGTAAAATAGTCATTATTTAAGCTCATAAAAAATGGGGCATTTTGTGAATTTCAAAACTTTTGAGGGTATCCTTTGACCATGTTTTAAGGGAGGGTATGTTTTAAATTCTGAAATTTTTTAGAGGTATATTGTGAATTTTCCCTTTTAATTATTCAAGTTTTTAAAAAAATTCTAAAATATTTTCATTTATTAAGTATCATAAAATAAAATATAGAGTTTAAAGATATAATAGTTACTTTCCCTTTTTTTAATGTCATTTCATCAATGACAATGACTAATTATAGAAATAATCAACACAAGTACCCTGAATCTTTCCATACTTGCACTATATCTAGACTGTCTTGAGAGACCTTGAGATGGTGACAAAGTGATAAAAACGTAAGTAAGAGTACTAAGGAAATTAAGATTTGACAAGTAACAACATCGACACCAGTACCATTTGGTTTCAAGGAAGGCGGTAGGTCAAAATCACTATTGGAATTATTGCTGACACTTTGAATCTTTACGAGCCAGGGGTGGCTATGCTTCTTACAATAAGGGTTTTGAAATATCCTTAAAGATTATAAAAATGGTTCAAAGTTAATTACATAATTATTAAGGCTAATAAGTCTTAATTTGTTAAGGATTTATGGAACCATAATTATATTGACATATAATTAGTTGTATGATTAAAAAAAGGTTATTAGAACTTACATGAAATAATGGAATTAAAGAATATCATTTAAGAAAGGAATTAATTTACAAAGTCATGTGTAACATGTAACATACATTATTTCATGAAATAATAACATGAATTAATATCTTGAAGTATGAGAGATTAATTAACATACTAACTCAAATCAGGAGGTCTTGTGGGCATATAAAAGAATCAAAATGGTTTTGGGGTATATTGCTTCATTAACCTGCAGCTCGGTAAATATTAAAGCCCAACTAAGCAAAATCTGGGGTAAAAAAGAGGTCCAATTCTGCCCCATGAGAGGAAGCCCACTTTACTTACTTATCTCCTTAAACTACTAAGTTACCCTAGTAATTTTGTAAGCCCTAACTGGCCGATTTGGAAACATACATGCGGCGCCCCCTTATTATCTTCTTCTCTTGGTTTTCATTTTTGCAAACCCTAACTGTCAAGCAAAACTTATGTGACACTTTTCTTCTTCTAGCTGCTTTTGCTCCATTTCTCTTGCTGATTCTCGTTGGCGAACAAGGAACATCCAGACGTCTTCGTTCTCTTCTTGAATTCGCTGCGGTTTGAACCCAAGCATTAGGGGTGTTCATAACCGGTTAACCGGAGCCGGATTGTTGGTTAGTCAAATTTGATAACCGTAACTGGTTCATTTAGAAGCGGTTAACCGGGACCGGTTAACCGTCGGTTTCGGTGCGGTTTTACCGGTTTAACGGTTAACCGAAATGATGTAGATTTATGTGTTTTTTCTTATAATTAGTGAACAATGTGTGGGTTTTTCGGTTTTAGTGCGATATTAAACCGGTAACAGTCGTTTTTAATAAGATTTTATTGGTTTTGGTATAATTCTAACCATTAACTATATAATTGTATATTTATATTTGGTAAATCTAATAATTAACCGTATAGTTTTATACTTATATTCAAAAAAATTATAAAAATTAATAAATTAAATGCTTAAACGGTTTTTTCGGTTAACCGGATTCGTCAAAATCAAAAACCGTAACCGGAACCGGGAAACTAAACGGTTCGGTTAACCGAACCGGCAAACGACTTCGGTTAACCGGGTTTCCGGTTTCGGTTTCACCGGTTCCGGTTCCGGTTTGGCGGTTCCGGTTTGCCATGAACACCCCTACCAAGCATACATGAGACCTTGTCGTTTCCTTGCGATTTCTTCCATGGCTTGGTACTTGAAATACCCCAAATCTAATTAACACTATAAAACCATTATATAATGAAAAATTAATCTAAGGATAAATCATTTCACGTACGCATGCAAACACATGCATGCAAACATTACGTAAAAATAGTCGTTTCACCATAAACGCTAAAACGCCTTAGAAACATGCGATTAAGCGTGACCTTGTATGACCTTCTAAAACTCAAACCAAATGGTCCCCTCATTATATGACAATAAAAACATAGTCCCCAGGCTATATTTAGTTAAAAACGCAAAGTGCCCGGGAGTGCTCACGCACACCCCTTAAAGCATGAAAAGCCCGGAAATACCTTATAAGATGAAATAAATCATTACACTCCATTCCAAATGCACCATAACACCTTGTTAAACATTTAAGATGAATTCCTCACGCCAAATTCTCAATTAAACGCAAAACGCTCGGAGGTTCCCGTTGGGGGCCCCACAAACCCCCGGGAATGCCCCAGAGAGATACCGACGAGGCACGAACTCCTATATAATTCATTCTTAGAGTTCCTAACATCATTATTTAACATTCTAAAGAGAATGCTCGAACTACTTTTTCAAAAATACATAAAGTGCTCGGGGAAAATTCTTAACGCTCCGTTTTGCCCCGGGAGTGTCCCGATAGCCCGGGAATTGTGTCATGAGTTTAGGGGTGTCCATTAGGTTCGGTCAATTCGGTTTTGACCGAAAACCGTATTTTTTTCGGTTATTTTTGACCGAATTTTTTAACCATATTTTATATTTCGGTTATACGGTTAACCGAATAGTAATTTGGTTCGGTTATCGGTCTTCACACACGCACTATTCGGTTAACCGTATAACCGAAATTTCATATCACTCCAAAACCCAGCGTTTTGCTTTGATTTTAGTTTAGGTTAGGGTTATCTTCGATCTCTCGACTCACTCTCCTAAACCTAACTCCTTCCCTCCGCTCTCTAACTCAGGCAGGCTCTCATCTCACACTCACTCACGGTCTCACCTGCCCGCCGCACTGCAGCGCAGCCCTCACACCGTCGCGTCGCGCGCGCCGTCGCCTCTCCCGAGTTCCGACCGCCATACCGCAGCCCACAACAAGGTCGCGTCACCGTTCTTCATCGGTTCGTTTTTCTTCCTCTTCTGTTCAGACTTCAAAGAATCTGTCCTTCTTCCTTTCGTCGATTCTTTCTACTTATTGAGCTTTGATAGATAGTGTCGAATTTTTCCATTGATTAGTGATAATGGTGGCTTGTTGAATTAGGTTTCCTTGCTTTTTCTTTCTGAAAGTGCAAGAACCTGTATGTATTATGAATTGAGTACTCAAACTTTCAACAATTTAACATATATGCCAATATTGAAGTGAATGCAGATTATCTATTAATTAAACAGTCATACTTCTGCATCATAAACTTTACTTTGCATCTGTCACAAACTGACAAAGAGTACACGAACCTCTTTGAAAAAAAATACCTGAAGCTCTGACATACTTATGGCCTAATTTTATGCTACACTATGCATGATTATATTAACAGTTTTACTCAATCTGAATTAAATTCTTTCTCAAAACCTGAATTTCTGCCGGATAATTCCTAAGGTTTGCTGCTATCAATAGATCTGTTGCAAAAAGGTTTTCACAACCACGAAACACTCACTTAAACCAAGAAAGTTTTTGCTTTTAAGATTAGAAGAGCATGTTTATTTTTTGCTTTATACTCTCTTTTAAACCTTATTAGCTTTCATAAGGAGCTCAAAAGTAAGAACATCCTTTAATTACTTCTGTTAGAATACCCCATTCTCTATCTAATTAAACTGTGGCTATAGTCGACCTTAGACCAGAAGTTTTGCTCAATTATTTAGCCATAAAACTCTACTAATTAAACCCTCCCATGTTGCTGCGTTAGTAAATTAATTTCAGCCTTTGTTAAAAGTATTATTCTGGTTCCAAGTAATCAACTTTAATCTGTTTTGCGGATATGGTCCAGACTCTCATATGCTTGCAAAATTGGCTAACAAATGAAATATCTTCACCCGGGGTAGAAGAAGATCCTGAGGAGGTAGAAGAACTACAGAAAGGTATTTACATTAGATTAATTAGAATAATTTGTCTTTTGTTGTTACAGTTACTTGTTTATAATAAATTATTCTTATCTTTTCTTTTTCAGAAATGACTAACCTTTCCGTTGGATCAACAATATTGGGTGTATGAAAGATATGGATTAGGGTAAGTTTATTTTCTACAATTCCTTCCTTGTATTACAAAATAGGTATGTTGTTGTTTGAGTTTAGATTGCATCTAAAAATTCTTTGGCTGAAACAAAACTTTATATAATTAAGTTTTACTTCTGATACATTGTTTGTTTAGCTAAATTGGGAAAGAACTATCTTATGCGAATCTTGGTAAAGGTGGTTCTTAATACATATTGATATTATCTTATGCATCTTATTGCCTTGCAGGATTGGGAACCGTTATCATTTCAGTAGAAGCATGATGTATCAGTTGTTGAGGTTTTTAGGATGATAGAGGAGGTACATGTTATTTCTTATGTATCTTAAATTGATGCACTCTCCTGTCCCTTGCTATGAATTGGTTGATTTGCGCAATACCACTGTCATACTTAAATACTGCTGCTTCATGATAAAATTTGACTTATTTTTAGACAATGACTTTTTCCTAAGCTATCCTTTGATCAAAATATGCTGAGCTTGATCTTGATTAGTGCTTAATATTTCAGTTTTTGATTGGTAAGACCCATGTTTAAAAGGCATCTGTCAACTATGATTTACCTTTTATTGCTCTTGTTGTGGGCTGCGAATGTGGTGCAAAATCAGCCTTTGATTGCTTTCTGCTCATGCTGCTATTTCTTGTTTAACCTTCATAGTTCATACTGCTGCATTCTGAGAATGATTCACAATGCTAACATGTTGCTGTTTTTACTATTGCTCTATCCTCAACTGATATGCAATCTGCGATATTTAATGTCACGACTTGCTGCTCCTGGTTTTTCATCTCAGATAATGCTAAGTTTTAGAACGATTTTCAGTCTGTAAAAAAAATACTTATATGTCATCTGTTTTTGACCAGTTTCTGCTTGATTCAGCTGCTGTATGCTTCTCCATTCTATAAAATTGATTAAACTCTGTATCATATTACCATCAGGTGTGAATTCTTGCCAACGTTTTCAGGGTGATGGTTATGTTGTTGGAGTATTTGCTAGTGGCGAACTGTACGTTTGTGTGTGGTCCATCAATTCAACTGGTGGAACTGGAAAAGGCCAACTGGTGGAACTTGAAAGCAGCCACTTCCTTGACTTTTAATTGGACTTCACCTTGTAACAAAAACGTTAATTTCCTTTTTTGGTAGATAGTTATGTAACTTAGATGATTTAAAGTAAAACTCCCCATCTTTGGCTTCAACAGCCATATGTGCTGCTGTGCAGCAATATTACAGTTCTGGATCATTCGGTTTTAATTATATAATTTTGGGGTTTTGGTTTTTTTTTTCATTTTTTTTTGGTTTATGTGGTTTATGTGGCAATTCGGTTAAATCGGTTATTTGGTTAATTCGGTTAACCGAATAACCGAATATAAATTCGGTTCGGTTTTCGGTTATGCATTGATCTAATATTTCGGTTTTCGGTTAAATCGGTTTTCGGTTAGTTCGGTTATCATACTATAATTCGGTTAACCGAACGGTTTTTAGCAATTCGGTTTTCGGTTAACCGAATAAACCGAATGGACAGCCCTACATGAGTTGATATAACCCCATATAACTCAATGTAACACCTTAATATATCATTATTGACCATAAACAATGTTTATAAACACTTGGAACTCATAGAGACTACTTCTTTTTGTAACACCCCAACCACCACCGTACACTTAACATCAATCTGCAGCGGAAATCTCAACTCATCACATTACTTAATTCAATGGTGTTACACGCCGTTAACCACCCACGTGGCTAACAAGGCTAATACATATACATTTGTATCGGTCTGATGGACTAGATTCCCGAGCAACTACACAATACAATCCTCATTCCATTTTCAACATTTATTATATACATACATTCCCACTGTACCGAGTATTTACAAACTAATGCCGATAACAATTTCGGTCTTACTACGCTTACAATGCTTACGCCATTTAAATGGCTACCCATGTATAAACATCTACCCCGTCCTACTCTCGAATGGCTTCCAGCTCCTTGTACCTGAAATAGAAAAGGAGAGAAAGGGTGGCCCCCAAGGGGCTCAGCACCTTTGCTGGTATGGTAATCCCGCAGCCCACATGCTACCGGGCCACGCAAAACTAATTGTCGTCTTAGCATGCAGTTGATTATATTTAAATCATGCATACAAGCCATAAACATACAACACATAACATTTCGCCTCAATGGGCTCAACCTATAACCAACACATCCACACTTAACCAACCATTCAATGATTCCTTAAACCCTAGAGTGGCTCTCCTCTAAAACGGAGCTACTTCCTTAACGAACGACATGTACCCATTAATCGGGTTATCCTTAACGCTTCTTGTCACAAACTGGGATTCATTTCCGTGATCCACACACTCCATATCCTACAACATATCTCATTCCTCACATAACAAAACATAACAAAACCTTTTTGTTTCGTCGTACACATGACAACATCACAATCATTTTAAACACCTGACGTATACTTATCGTAGCATAGCAAGGGAATTTGCATAGCGCAACACCAATACATAACACCGTAAATCGGTTCTCACAAGGAACCTTCCACCATAGTTAGTATACATAGTGAGCCTAGAGATTATTACCAATCCCATGTTAAGCTCGTTACCAACCTCGTTACCGTCCGGTTATATAGAACGGTTAACTTATACCCAAGGTGTGTCGGATATAGTAATCCCAAGCACACCGAAATAACATTCGTATGCCCCTGTGGCCCGACGTGAGTCAGTAACTAGCTTTGGATAAGCTAAGGGAAGGTAGAAACCAAATTGGAATACCACCTATACATACACCAAGAGAGCCGAACCGGATATGACATCGACTCCCGTCCATCACACGCGTGGCCGGAACAACCGGACTCCTCACCCCCCATTAGTACGCATACACTTAATAATAAGTAGTTAGAGATCCATTATGGAGCCTACCACATCCACACACCATACGGTATCATAACCGAGTTAAGCACACAAGGGAGGTTCACACACTTGCATACAACAACAATGTCCAACTAACTCACACATAGCCATGGTTAGCACGTTCCCAAGGTTTGGGCCGTCAACTCCGTATACCGATCACTCATGTGTTCCTAGTTTTGGTTAGCTAAGGTTTAACACATACTTGAGGTTAAATGGTATCAGAGGCCAAATTCGCCACATAAATGAATTACTATAAACTCATTACATGTTTTAATCTTACAAGGTGGCAAACACTCAAGAAAACATATTGGCATACAAGCCGGTGTAATCCGGTAGGACACAGGTTGCAAGAAAACCATACCTGTCACCGGAGTCCACTTTACCACGTCCACTTATGTTCCTCGAGCGATTCTCGAACAACTGTTAACATCACATGTGTTTTTATTAACATCGGGGTTTGCTTGATTATTTAATGTCTAATGCTTATAATTTTTCCCCATTAACTTAGTTACATAACTTCACTTTTTAACTTGTTTTACTTTCACATTTTATTACAACTTTTCACCCAGTTAATTGTCATTAAAACTCACCTAACATGTCCTTAACAACCTCATAACATCATTAACCATCAATCCCCATCATTAGACATCATTTTCCAACCTTAAACAATATTTTTGGTCCGACCGGACTTGCCGACCGGACTTACCCAAGTCCGGTCGATTCCAGAACACATTTCCGTCAAAATTTTTCTACTCCGACCGGACTTGTAAGTCCGGTCCTATGTCCGGTCCATTCCAGAAACTAATTCCCACAGGGTAAACTGGGCCCGACCGAAACTTGCAAGTCCGGTCGCAAGTCCGGTCTGCCCCAGATCTTTGTTTCCTTTTTACATTCAACTCCAAACTTCACCCCATATATCCTAGTATACCCTAACCTCATTTGGGCACTTCAAACACACCTTAAGATATCCTTAAACACCACAAAACTCTTTTTCTAATTCCTTAAACCTTCACTTATATCTTCACAAATTTCTAACACTTACAATGTTTTCTCCTAGTTTTTCAAGTGGTGTTTCATCCTTAATAACCTTTATACCAAAGTGTTCCTCACCATCATAACTCATATCTCCCAAGCATCTCTCTTACTAACCAAATCTTCTCTTTCACAACTCCTTAGAGTTCCTTTCTCAAAACCTTACCTAAACATCATTTTCTCCTTATTCATCAACATAACCTAAACCTTAAACAAACTTCCCCAAGACTTAAGTACATCCTAAAAACACTCATTGGATTCCTAGAACTTCCAAGACAATGCCTAAATCCTTATAGCACCTTAGAACACCTTAATGCATGTTTTCTTCTCAAGTAAACATTTATTCACCTTTAACACTTCCTAGTTCACCAAGACCATTTAAAACACTTAGAACTTCTCACACATTTTCCCAAATTTGGCCATAGCTTCTCTTGTATATACTCACATCCAAACACTTAGGTTTTTACCTTATTTCATTCAAGACACCTAAAATCCATCGAACACATTTTTATTCACAAACTTCACACATTTAGCACTACATCACAATATAGTGCATAACTTAAATTGCTTGGCACTTAGGCCCTTAAATAACATGGCTCTTAGGCCCTTAAATTGCATAAGCCATAAACACTGAATTTCCCACATAAATAATGCCTTTGACCTGCAAATACATACACCAATACATATGTTCTTTTAATAGTCTCCTTGAGAACACTTTACTAGGTCATTCACCATTTGCTCTTTAGGTAGTTTTAACAAGCATTATAAGCTTATTTCTCCTAAGGCATTAAACCACATTGAGATAGCATATTTACCTCTTTTCCTCCCAAATTTCTTTCTTGTTTCCTTACAAAACCGGTAAGGCATTTGGTTCCTTGCCAAACTAAACATTATACAAAACAACATAATGAGTATTCAAGCTTTAAGCTTCATCTCATTGTAAACCCTAGTTACATATATTGTTTTAACACATCAAGGTAATTGTTTTACCTTTGAATGGAAGAGAGCTTGAATGAGTATCAAGAGAGGACTCCTCCTAGCCCTTGGAAGATTTAAATGAAGCTAAAACAAGACAAGAGAAGACACCATTACAAGGTGCATTTTCGGTCAACACCAAAAGTGGAGGAAATGGAATTTTCTTTGGTTTTTCCTTACCTTGAAGCAAAGGTGATCAACAAGGCATAAAAATATTAGCTCAAGCTCTTTCCATGGAAGTTCTCCTTGGCACCAAAATGGTGGTTTTGATGATTTGAAAAGACAATGTTGTAGAGCTTGCTCCAACTAAGAGAACGGTAGTCTCGGAATTAAATTCGGAGCATGGAGTCATAAGTTACAAGTGAAGAAGGATGAAGAATGGCATGGTTCTGTTGGAAACCGATGGGAGAGAGGAGGAAGAAGGTGGCCATCGTGGGAAATGAAGAAAAGAATGAGAGAATGAAGATAACCTTTGCTTTTTGAAGATATTTGTCCTTTTAAAGCAAATAGTACACTAATTAGTCATTCTTTCTTTTCTTAGTAAATTAACAAGGGTGGTGAGTCACCACACCTTAAAAACCGACCACAAATAGTACCTAGGGGTATTTTATACTTTATTAATCAATTGTCTCACTTATAGTAACATATGTTACAAACTAGCTTATAAAAATCACTATTCACCAAAAACAAGGCACATAGAAGTGAAATTTTTGATTTCCCATTGATATAGCCACCCAAATGTGATACTATATAGTACACATGTTAATTAAAGAGTAATGATGGACATTTAGCCATTCAAAACTCATTTACAAGACAATTTTTCAAAAACGTGCTTTAAGACTCCTTAAAGCACATTTTGCGTTTTAACTTGTTTTCAAGCTTGGTTTTCTTTAGTAATTGATTTAGTATGTTCATTAACATATAAATAAGGCATAGGTATGACCATTAGGTCTTATACACATTTATCCCAAGCTTAGAGCACATTTTAGCCCATATTGACCTTAAGGTATTTATTGTGTTTGTTTGGTTTCATTGTCTACCAAAGTTTCCTAAGGACTTAATTAGCCTTATAAAGTCATAATTAAACATTATCAAGTCTTGGTAGGCTCTTTGGGTCCTAGCCAAGTTCACTCCAAGCTTAGAGCATGTTTTTGCTCAAACCGTGTCTTAGTGTTTATTGTGTTACCATGGTTTAAATGGTTCATTTATGTTTCTAAGGCACTTTTAGCCTTTAAATACCATAGTTTAACATTTACACAACATACCAAGGTTTGGGTATTTCAATCTACCCCCTTAAAAGAACTTCGTCCTCGAAGTTCACATTTCCTCGCATCATTGGATTAGAATACGGGAATTACTTATAGCCATAAAACTTCCATTACCAACCATCCTTTACATCCAACCTCGGACTTAATGGTCCGGGCAACATGTCCACATTATACATAAAATATCATATTCTCATGGTAACCTCGGACTTAATGGTCCGGGTACCTTCACCACACTCGCACTTATACCATATCCCTCAAACTCTTAGGTCTGGTGACATAACCACATTTAGACACATAGGTCTATGTAACACAACACATTTAGACTCATAGGTCTTGATAGCATACACTTTAGGAGATCAAAGTCAAATAACCTTTATCACACATACCAAACAACATGTCATAGCATGTATATCAAACAGAAATACCTTTTCCATCTCTCCATGGGCTCGAGTCCCATGTTGAGTACATATACACTGTGATCCCGCAGAACCCGGTCGCGATGGACACGTTCTGGTCCCCGTTCCTTTGGGAGGTCAAAACATTCACTTAATTTTTAACATATATACTTCCATGTCACCGGTCCGAAGACAAAGGCTCATACGTCCTCAGCTCGTGAGCAAGTACTACAAAAATATTCTTTACTAGGTTAAGTATATAAGAGAATCCTTTATTCAAAATATTACTCGTCTGTTTTGGAAATACTCATTGAAAATCCTTTTTGAAAACACAACACAACTCCAAGTCCAGTTTATGCTCTTTGCATCTTTCTTAACGTGGTTGTTTGTGACCACTTATAGGGAGCTTCAAGAGTCATCCAACCCTGATGTGATCAGCATCAGTGTTGAACTATCTTTCCACCCCAATTTGTGTTCGGCTTCCCTTGATCTCATGATAATCAAGTTTCACTTCCCACTTCATTTTCAAGCATCGTATAAATCACTCATTTCCAATTTTCTATCTTTTAAATCATTCTAATCATGATCATAACATCTCCAAGGGATAGAACTCCGTCTATCAATCATCACCCAAATCCAACTTAATTCAAGTTACCTAGGGAATTTAATTCTCACTAGGTTCTATGTCGGTCTCATAACCCTTCATAAATCACAACATTGTATATATATACATATATTTTTTTATCAAAATACAATACATGGTTTACATTTATGCACCGTCGGGGTTTTAGTTCCCCGGGAGTTTCTTTACTCCCTTCCACTTGTACTCTCACACACCACTATTAACAAAATAAACACACTTCCCACAATGGTATTCGATCTTCTGTGCGCAATTACCACAATTTAACCACAAATAAATGGTATGTTTATATAACACACGCACCAACCATCATAACAATTCATTTTGTGCTATGCACAACCCAGTTCACGTACACTTGTACGGTTGGTTTTGCGCTCTACCCCCCTTAAAAGGGATTACGCCCACGTAATCAATCACTAAACCTTGGCTTAAAATGTTCTGCCGTCGTGAAGTGTTTTGACTTCCACGCGGTCTATTACACAATGGATTCTGATTAGAGGATCTTAACATATTGGCGGTTTAGTCCCTAAACCAAGAATTCGTATTGGAGTTGTAACTCATAACCGGTTTCGGTCCTGGCCTGTGAGGCTTTAGGCACTGATAACTAGCCATCATTCATTCACAATGTATACCCGGTACCTGACGCATGGGCTCATGGCCTCTGTTGCGCAACCCTGATAATTATAGAGCTAGTTTGCCCCATTCGTTACTGTTACTATATTGTACATCTCCAATGTATTACCCTTATCTTGGGAAAATGGTTTCTCAACCGACGCATGGTATCTTTTACCCTGAGCGAATCGTGAGTTTCACGATTTCCATCCACTTCTCCAATAGCTTACAGCGTAACCTACTATGTAATTCACAATGATTGACTTGCTTCTACGACTTACTGTCGGTTGAGATTGAGCTACTACTTAGTGTGTAGGCTCTCTCAGCTAATTCAACATTTGGGGTATATTCCATACCGATATTTGGCATTTAGTGTTACTATAGTTATTTACTGTTAATCATATCTCACCTTTGGTTTTGTACATGTGTTCTTTCATTCCTGCGGCCTTGCATTACCTATGCATCGACCATTATAACATTATTCCTCCGCAATACCATGCTTCTGATTCCTAGCTATCCCACTTGATCATTACTGCGCAAGTGCAATACCAAAACACTCAGTCATACAGAGTGCAGAGGCGTAAACTCTTGACAGTAAATCTCTCATGCGATTGCGATAGGAATTACACTGTGTTTTACCGAAATTCTTATCACATAATACTTGTCACCGGCTTACTGCTCGGTTCGTTTGCTATCATACTGTTGTACCTCCACTGGGGTTAACTCATAACTCTGCTCACTCACCATTTTATCATCTAGCCATACTCACACAACGGTCGCTTATTGCGCACCATATCCTTACTCATTATGCAACATCAACTTATACTGTATCGCTATTATATTAGCTTCCGCTATTACGCTGGGTTTATCTGGCCACTTATTTGGCTGATTTTGAATATAATATTTTATATATATATTTTTTTGAGTCTTTATGTTTTCTGGAGCGTTGTTCGCTACACATTAGCTTCACAACCTATGGTGATTGCTATCAGGCTTATTACTCTTCCTGTGTACACAACTGGTACGAGCATTTCTTCGTATTATTTATTCAAATCACCCGGGGTAATAACAACGTGGTACATCCCCACATACTTCTGAACTTGATTCACATAACTACGCTTTTGCGGTCTCACAATATCGAGAGGCATCCCCACTCTTAATGCAGTGGTTCGTTTTCCGCTTCTTGCCGGTACCACATAAACTTCAAATTTACTCAAATTTACATAACATATCTTGTTTGTGGCTTATAAGCCTTGCTGCCTTAAGCTCCGCTCATTGTAGGGTGTCCTCACACATGTACTTCTCTATACCATATTACCTGGTTAGAGGTTGTATTGGCATCCATGACAAGGTTGTTGCATCACATTTCCTTTCATGGGATGTCCCTTAGGATTGCCAGTCCGTCTCCTGACAACTTATGTCTAAACTGGGTGTTAATTTCAACCCTTGCGTTTCTGTCATGTATTTTCGTTCAACAATTGTTGATGCGCACACCCTTCAAGGATTTCTCCTGGGTGTCGTTAAGTTATGCCTTTACATCTGGTTCACAGTTATTGGTACATTCATTTAGCCACGCCTTTTTGCGTTCTTCACTGGTTATTATTTTCTTCTGTGAAGGTCATCATTTCCTAATATGTAGGTACTCATTCTGGGAATTTCATCCCATCCATTGCACTTTACTGTGTCCACATTAGGCATCTGCCTTGCCCTGTTTTCCAGTTATCATGTTTATCCCTGAGGATCCTTAAGACATATGCTATGTCTTTACTTAACAGTTTGTGCACTTCTCGCACTCCCTAACTCTTAACATTCCCTTGAAAGGAATTCGCTAATCCTTTTAATCTCGTTAACTTAACTGAGTTCCTTAACTTCAACCATTCCTTGTAATCTCTAGCTCTCGTTTGATTTATACTATACTGCTGACCGTAGACGGAGTCGACTACTTCCCGTGTTTCGGACTCTACTCGTATACATATATGGGGTATCATACTGATACATTACTACTTACCCAACTAACCTATAAGTAGGTCTGTCAGGCCCACATGCTCCTATCGGAGTGCGGTCGTCCCACAACACAGTTGGTACACTTGTAGTGTCCGTCACACGCCTAGGTGAAGTATTCTGCTGTCAACTCCCTTATATTGTCCCGTGACAATATTCATTCCTTGCTTCCCGAACTCAATCGAGGGAAGGTTTATCCACTGTTGTATCCTTGTCAACTGTCCCTGGTTTCACACTGGTTTGGTTTAAAAGGAGGTCGGAAAGAAGTGTTGGTTTGGAAGAAAATCTGGTTTTGAAAAAGAAAGGGTTTGAGTAAATCTGAGTTTGAAAGAAAATTTCCATGGTTTCACAACATCTTCTTACCTTAGCCAAGTCTAGCTTCTTGCTGACTGGTGTATTTTACAATACGAGGTTAGGCTAGCAGGCCCTTCCACTGTTATGACGATCACACTTAACTTTGTGGTACTTTACCAAGTACTTTGTATTTGTTTATAAATTTCCCGAACAGCCCTATTATAGCAGCACTTGCTATGGCAAGTGCGCCATGCTAACTGGCTATCGGTTTACACATACCGTTTGTGGTATTGTTTTTTTACCCATTTTGTCATCAGTGGCCTTGTTGGCCCTCACTGATCTTACTGCCTCGACAATAACCTTTGGGTAACTTCTCACTGTATTCACATAATAGTTATCAACTGGGGTGTCTCCATTCTTGGAGTCCCTTTTTTTTACTTAGCATTATTTTCTCTTTGTAGCCCGTTCCACACATCGTCGTGAACTGAGACTTGTCTCTTGTTTGGGCACTACGTTATAGTTCCTTAGTTGGTTGGTATACCGTTGGTGTATTACTTACCAACTGTGGTCCCATAGACATTCGTCTCGGGTTTCACTAATCCACTTCTTGCTTGTTGCACGGTCAGTGCGTTGCAAGCTGGTTATTCTCGACTGCTCTGCATGTCGACCCAGGTTGCCGGAAATTCTATTCTTCCATGCACAAGATTCTTCGTTCTTTGCTATTAAATGCGGTTAACATTGTTCAGATGGAAACCGTCTCCGGGATTCCCACTTTTCGGGATCTACCGTATGACAGGTTCTCCCGTACTCTGAAGGTATTTAATAACAGCCAGATCGGGTATTCCCGAGTAAGAGTGGACTTCCATCTCTCTGGCGTTGTTTCCCCAGTTATAAAACAGGGATTGTGGAGGGTGGGAAGGATACTACAGGTTTCCAGTATTCACTGGTAGTTCCTTTCTAGCGTACCTCTCACGCTATCACTCACCCTTAACCCAAAGTACTTAAATCCTAACTCGGTATTCCCTAAGCTCGGTAATTCAGTCATCAGAGCGATACTTCGCTCTGATACCACTTTTTGTAACACCCCAACCACCACCGTACACTTAACATCAATCTGCAGCGGAAATCTCAACTCATCACATTACTTAATTCAATGGTGTTACACGCCGTTAACCACCCACGTGGCTAACAAGGCTAATACATATACATTTGTATCGGTCTGATGGACTAGATTCCCGAGCAACTACACAATACAATCCTCATTCCATTTTCAACATTTATTATATACATACATTCCCACTGTACCGAGTATTTACAAACTAATGCCGATAACAATTTCGGTCTTACTACACGCTTACAATGCTTACGCCATTTAAATGGCTACCCATGTATAAACTCTACCACCCCGTCCTACTCTCGAATGGCTTCCAGCTCCTTGTACCTGAAATAGAAAAGGAGAGAAACTTACAATGAAATGAGAAAAGGAGATCGGAAAGGGGTGAGCAACCACACTCTCAGTAAGCAAGAAACGTCAACAAAATGAGCAACGCTCAAAGCATCAAACGTTACTGACCATAATTATACATATTCTATATATCTATATATGTATCAAAATAATAAACATAAGTACTGAAACCGGATTTCAAATCTCACTGAAACAGAGCAGAATCATATACAAATCAGAACATATCGAAACAGAGTTGTAAAGGGACCCTAGTTCAGAGCATACAGAATAGGTCCGAAGACCTCAGATAACAGAATGGGTCAGAAGACCCCAGATAACAGAATGAGCCCGTCGACTCCAGATAACAGAACAGGGATACCCGTGATACAGATACAGAAGGACGTCCTACATAGCGCGCTACGGGATAACTCGACCCAGTCATCCACGGCTCAGAAAGCAATAAACTAGGTCCCAAAACAAATCATTTCACAAAACTGTATTCCCATGTGCAAAAATTAACTATATTATATATACCGATAACCGTACGCATATATACCGCATTTAAAAAAAAAGTAGTTATCAGACCACAAGTAAACGAACATTGTCGAACCTTAAATTAAGAAAAGTATAATAGATTAATACAATAGTTCTTACGATATCAAATCCTTATGATATTGCTTAAATCATTATTCCCCCGTGGCACTGGTGTTAGCGAAAAACGAAGTCCGACAAAAACTTTCTTAAATGCAGGCACTACTACTCTTCGTAGCTTTTATAATCAAAATAGTAGCAAACAAGCTCTTCTAAAAAATAGTAGTACTCACAGGTTGGGCATAACACAAAATCATATGTTAACACAAAGATATATAAAGGACTGAATATGATGTTATTTGAGTACGACAACTATTTTGAAGATTTTAATAAAATAAAATATATGGTTCAGTGCTATTAATCTGTATATCTTAGTAAATGTCGAGACACCAAGAAACTAGTACGGAAAACCTTCGAACTGAACAACTGAAACCATTGATAATTTGGGTATCTGAAAAAGAGGCGATTCATACCGATACTAAAGTAGAATTTATGGGTGAACACACTCAGATCGTATCAGTTTATCACCTACCTGACAATCCGAGATCACTGTCAAATCCTCCTAATTGATGTTATGCCCCTTTTCTGAATCAACTGGATATTTGAAAACTGAGAATAAT
Source organism: Limonium bicolor (assembly GCA_023374045.1). Classification (NCBI taxonomy): domain Eukaryota; kingdom Viridiplantae; phylum Streptophyta; class Magnoliopsida; order Caryophyllales; family Plumbaginaceae; genus Limonium; species Limonium bicolor. Next base: position 213,997,680 of record CM041780.1, on the reverse strand, counting down.
TCTGTAATTATAACGAGTGTCAAAACCGACAAACTACTTATCTGAATCATAAACCCTCACAATACCGTTAACGAAATAAACTCGTACCGGAAATATTATCTGTCGGACTGATAACAATTCCACGCTTTATACTTCCGGTTGACCCAAAATCCTGCACTGCCACAATCGGACTGTAATTAACAATTGAATTCCATTCGCTTCATATACATGCTCACGGTTGGCTCTCATTAAAGATATTAAAGGAGTGGTAGTCATGATTACCTTGGAGTTGACAAACCTTGCACCAATTTCACTCGAAGGGAAAGAGAACGGCGGACGTCAAAAGAATAGAGGGGGCGGCAAGGATAGCGGCGCAGAAGAGATTAACTACTGACAAACTGGTAGGGTTTGGACCTCTTTTATAGAAGACCCTAATATAATAAGGCCACTTATAATTAACTGCTAATTTCCTCCAAAAAAATATAATGAACTTTATCACATAATTATATATATATATATATTAGACATATATATATATAATCTTTCCTTTTTTTTATGTTACATTACACCATTTCCATCCAGTAGCTGCAAACGATTCTTTTGGTATATTAAAAGCCTAGAAATAATCCTAGAATTCAATAATTTAATAGATCGTCAGGTTGCAAAAATCCCGGTCGAATAGTATAGCAATTCAATGAAGCGACCTGGGTGTCAATCCACGGGACTTGATAGTAAGTCTAGCCTTAGGTAAAGGTTAACTCAAAAAGGGGGGTTTTGTTTTGGTTTTGGTTTTTAAAAAGATAACAAGAAAGTAAATAGCAGATAAATTAAAGTGATAGTCTTGGGAGTGTGAACGGTACTCTAGGTTCATGGAGTTGTTTCACTAGCTAAGTTCTGCATATTTTACTACTTAAGTGGAGACTTGGATTGGCTTATAATTCTCAATTATCTATTCTGTATTATGTCTTAATTCCAGATAGCTCATCTAGACAGGGCATGTAGTTCTAATCTAGACCTAGCAAGTATATCTAGATGGTTTTATTGTACAGAATTATTAGTCTGGTTTTAATCCGGACTAAAGCTCCTAGTGACTAAAGTAACCTATCCGATTACAATTATCACAAGTAACAGGTTAATAGGACCGTCAATGCTAATCACCTTATCTGTTCATAACATGATTCGAGGGCTTATAATAAATTCATGACGTTTTATTAAAAGCACGTATACGCATTAACCTGAACAATCCAAAATAGTCTCAACAAGCAGTAAAATAATGCAAAGTTTAGCTAGTTACAACATCCCTTCCCCAGAGTAAATCCCCTTAGCTAGACATAGTAATTAATAACGTAAAAGAGAGAGAGTTTGAAGAAATCATCTGGTGTGAAGATTCGTCGTGCTCTCCAGCCTTCCGTTTAGTGCTATGTCGACTCAGAGGTTGGACTTGGTGACAACGGGTTGAAAGTGGATTCTCTGGTGTTGTGATCGTGGAGCGGTTCTGGAGATGAGTGAAAGTGAGTACGTGGTTTTATTTTGGGAAGTGGAAGTGTGGAAGTGTAGTGGTGTCGGGTGAATTTGGAGAAGATGGATGAAGTGAGTGAGTGAGTGATAGATGAGTGATCAGGGTGATGAAGAGTGAGGGATGATTAATGGACGAGTGATGGATGACTTGAGCAGAGTGATTTGCAGCTCTATTTTATAGACACGTGGAGCGGGATGCAGACAAGGAGAAGAGCGGGCTGAAATACCCCAAACCTTGGTATGTTGTGTAAATGTTAAACTATGGTATTTAAAGGCTAAAAGTGCCTTAGAAACATAATGAACCATTTAAACCATGGTAAAACACAATAAAACACTAAGACACGGTTTGAGCAAAAACATGCTCTAAGCTTGGAGTGAACTTGGCTAGGACCCAAAGAGCCTACCAAGACTTGATAATGTTTAATTATGACTTTATAAGGCTAATTAAGTCCTTAGGAAACTTTGGTAGACAATGAAACCAAACAAAAACACATAAATACCTTAAGGTCAATATGGGCTAAAATGTGCTCTAAGCTTGGGATAAATGTGTATACCTAATGGTCATACCTATGCCTTATTTATATGTTAATGAACATACTAAATCAATTACTAAAGAAAACCAAGCTTGAAAACAAGTTAAAACGCAAAATGTGCTTTAAGGAGTCTTAAAGCACGTTTTTGAAAAATTGTCTTGTAAATGAGTTTTGAATGGCTAAATGTCCATCATTACTCTTTAATTAACATGTGTACTATATAGTATCACATTTGGGTGGCTATATCAATGGGAAATCAAAAATTTCACTTCTATGTGCCTTGTTTTTGGTGAATAGTGATTTTTATAAGCTAGTTTGTAACATATGTTACTATAAGTGAGACAATTGATTAATAAAGTATAAAATACCCTAGGTACTATTGTGGTCGGTTTTTAAGGTGTGGTGACTCACCACCCTTGTTAATTTACTAAGAAAAGAAAGAATGACTAATTAGTGTACTATTTGCTTTAAAAGGACAAATATCTTCAAAAAGCAAAGGTTATCTTCATTCTCTCATTCTTTTCTTCATTTCCCACGATGGCCACCTTCTTCCTCCTCTCTCCATCGGTTTTCAACAGAACCCATGCCATCTTCATCCTTCTTCACTTGTAACTTATGACTCCATGCTCCGAATTTAATTCCGAGACTACCGTTCTCTTAGTTGGAGCAAGCTCTACAACATTGTCTTTTCAAATCATCAACCACCATTTTGGTGCCAAGGAGAACTTCCATGGAAAGAGCTTGAGCTAATATTTTTGCCTTGTTGATCACCTTTGCTTCAAGGTAAGGAAAAACCAAAGAAAATTCCATTTCCTCCACTTTTGGTGTTGACCGAAAATGCACCTTGTAATGGTGTCTTCTCTTGTCTTGTTTTAGCTTCATTTAAATCTTCCAAGGGCTAGGAGGAGAGTCCTCTCTTGATACTCATTCAAGCTCTCTTCCATTCAAAGGTAAAACAATTACCTTGATGTGTTTTAAAACATATATGTAACTAGGTTTACAATGAGATGAAGCTTAAAGCTTGAATACTCATTATGTTGTTTGTATAATGTTTAGTAGTTGGCAAGGAACCAAATGCCTTACCGGTTTTGTAAGGAAACAAGAAAGAAATTTGGGAGGAAAAGAGGTAAATATGCTATCTCAATGTGGTTTAATGCCTTAGGAGAAATAAGCTTATAATGCTTGTTAAAAACTACCTAAAGAGCAAATGGTGAATGACCTAGTAAAGTGTTCTCAAGGAGACTATTAAAAGAACATATGTATTGGTGTATGTATTTGCAGGTCAAAGCATTATTTATGTGGGAAATTCAGTGTTTAATGGCTTATGCAATTTAAGGGCCTAAGAGCCATGTTATTTAAGGGCCTAAGTGCCAAGCAATTTAAGTTATGCACTATATTGTGATGTAGTGCTAAATGTGTGAAGTTTGTGAATAAAAATGTGTTCGATGGATTTTAGGTGTCTTGAATGAAATAAGGTAAAAACCTAAGTGTTTGGATGTGAGTATATACAAGAGAAGCTATGGCCAAATTTAGGAAAATGTGTGAGAAGTTCTAAGTGTTTTAAATGGTCTTGGTGAACTAGGAAGTGTTAAAGGTGAATAAATGTTTACTTGAGAAGAAAACATGCATTAAGGTGTTCTAAGGTGCTATAAGGATTTAGGCATTGTCTTGGAAGTTCTAGGAATCCAATGAGTGTTTTTAGGATGTACTTAAGTCTTGGGGAAGTTTGTTTAAGGTTTAGGTTATGTTGATGAATAAGGAGAAAATATGTTTAGGTAAGGTTTTGAGAAAGGAACTCTAAGGAGTTGTGAAAGAGAAGATTTGGTTAGTAAGAGAAGATGCTTGAGATGATGTTATGATGGTGAGGAAACACTTTGGTATAAAGGTTATAAGGATGAAACACCACTTGAAAAACTAGGAGAAAACATTGTAAGTGTTAGAAATTTTGTGAAGATATAAGTGAAGGTTTAAGGAATTAGAAAAAGAGTTTTGTGTGTGTTTAAGGATATCTTAAGGTGTGTTTGAAGTGCCCAAATGAGGTTAGGGTATACTAGGATATATGGGGTGAAGTTTGGAGTTGAATGTAAAAAGGAAAACAAAGATCTGGGGCAGACCGGACTTGCGACCGGACTTGCAAGTTCGGTCGGGCCCAGTTTACCCTGTGGGAATTATTTCTGGAATGGACCGGACATAGGACCGGACTTACAAGTCCGGTCGGAGTAGAAAAATTTTGACGGAAATGTGTTCTGGAATCGACCGGACTTGGGTAAGTCCGGTCGGCAAGTCCGGTCGGACCAAAAATATTGTTTAAGGTTGGAAAATGATGTCTAATGATGGGGATTGATGGTTATGATGTTATGAGGTTGTTAAGGACATGTTAGGTGAGTTTTAATGACAATTACTGGGTGAAAAGTTGTAATAAAATGTGAAAGTAAAACAAGTTAAAAAGTGAAGTTATGTAACTAAGTTAATGGGGAAAAATTATAAGCATTAGACATTAAATAATCAAGCAAACCCCGATGTTAATAAAAACACATGTGATGTTAACAGTTGTTCGAGAATCGCTCGAGGAACATAAGTGGACGTGGTAAAGTGGACTCCGGTGACAGGTATGGTTTTCTTGCAACTGTGTCCTACCGGATTACACCGGCTTGTATGCCAATATGTTTTCTTGAGTGTTTGCCACCTTGTAAGATTAAAACATGTAATGAGTTTATAGTAATTCATTTATGTGGCGAATTTGGCCTCTGATACCATTTAACCTCAAGTATGTGTTAAACCTTAGCTAACCAAAACTAGGAACACATGAGTGATCGGTATACGGAGTTGACGGCCCAAACCTTGGGAACGTGCTAACCACGGCTATGTGTGAGTTAGTTGGACATTGTTGTTGTATGCAAGTGTGTGAACCTCCCTTGTGTGCTTAACTCGGTTATGATACCGTATGGTGTGTGGATGTGGTAGGCTCCATAATGGATCTCTAACTACTTATTATTAAGTGTATGCATACTAATGGGGGTGAGGAGTCCGGTTGTTCCGGCCACGCGTGTGATGGACGGGAGTCGATGTCATATCCGGTTCGGCTCTCTTGGTGTATGTATAGGTGGTATTCCAATTTGGTTTCTACCTTCCCTTAGCTTATCCAAAGCTAGTTAATGACTCACGTCGGGCCACAGGGGCATACGAATGTTATTTCGGTGTGCTTGGGATTACTATATCCGACACACCTTGGGTATAAGTTAACCGTTCTATATAACCGGACGGTAACGAGGTTGGTAACGAGCTTAACATGGGATTGGTAATAATCTCTAGGCTCACTATGTATACTAACTATGGTGGAAGGTTCCTTGTGAGAACCGATTTACGGTGTTATGTATTGGTGTTGCGCTATGCAAATTCCCTTGCTATGCTACGATAGTATACGTCAGGTGTTTAAAATGATTGTGATGTTGTCATGTGTACGACGAAACAAAAGGTTTGTTATGTTTTGTTATGTGAGGAATGAGATATGTTGTAGGATATGGAGTGTGTGGATCACGGAAATGAATCCTTTGTGACAAGAAGCGTTAAGGATAACCCGATTAATGGGTACATGTCGTTCGTTAAGGAAGTAGCTCCGTTTTAGAGGAGAGCCACTCTAGGGTTTAAGGAATCATTGAATGGTTGGTTAAGTGTGGATGTGTTGGTTATAGGTTGAGCCCATTGAGGCGAAATGTTATGTGTTGTATGTTTATGGCTTGTATGCATGATTTAAATATAATCAACTGCATGCTAAGACGACAATTAGTTTTGCGTGGCCCGGTAGCATGTGGGCTGCGGATTACCATACCAGCAAAGGTGCTGAGCCCCTTGGGGGCCACCCTTTCTCTCCTTTTCTATTTCAGGTACAAGGAGCTGGAAGCCATTCGAGAGTAGGACGGGGTAGATGTTTATACATGGGTAGCCATTTAAATGGCGTAAGCATTGTAAGCGTAGTAAGACCGAAATGTTATCGGCATTAGTTTGTAAATACTCGGTACAGTGGGAATGTATGTATATAATAATGTTGAAAATGGAATGAGGATTGTATTGTGTAGTTGCTCGGGAATCTAGTCCATCAGACCGATACAAATGTATATGTATTAGCCTTGTTAGCCACGTGGGTGGTTAACGGCGTGTAACACCATTGAATTAAGTAATGTGATGAGTTGAGATTTCCGCTGCAGATTGATGTTAAGTGTACGGTGGTGGTTGGGGTGTTACAAAAAGTGGTATCAGAGCGAAGTATCGCTCTGATGACTGAATTACCGAGCTTAGGGAATACCGAGTTAGGATTTAAGTACTTTGGGTTAAGGGTTGAGTGATAGCGTGAGAGGTACGCTAGAAAGGAACTACCAGTGAATACTGGAAACCTGTAGTATCCTTCCCACCCTCCACAATCCCTGTTTTATAACTTGGGAAACAACGCCAGAGAGATGGAAGTCCACTCTTACTCGGGAATACCCGATCTGGCTGTTATTAAATACCTTCAGAGTACGGGAGAACCTGTCATACGGTAGATCCCGAAAAGTGGGAATCCCGGAGACGGTTTCCATCTGAACAATGTTAACCGCATTTAATAGCAAAGAACGAAGAATCTTGTGCATGGAAGAATAGAATTTCCGGCAACCTGGGTCGACATGCAGAGCAGTCGAGAATAACCAGCTTGCAACGCACTGACCGTGCAACAAGCAAGAAGTGGATTAGTGAAACCCGAGACGAATGTCTATGGGACCACAGTTGGTAAGTAATACACCAACGGTATACCAACCAACTAAGGAACTATAACGTAGTGCCCAAACAAGAGACAAGTCTCAGTAACCACGACGATGTGTGGAACGGGCTACAAAGAGAAAATAATGCTAAGTAAAAAAAGGGACTCCAAGAATGGGAGACACCCCAGTTGATAACTATTATGTGAATACAGTGAGAAGTTACCAAAGGTTATTGTCGAGGCAGTAAGATCAGTGAGGGCCAACAAGGCCACTGATGACAAAATGGGTAAAAAACAATACCACAAACGGTGTGTTAAACCGATAGCCAGTTAGCATGGCGCACTTGCCATAGCAAGTGCTGCTATAATAGGGCTGTTCGGGAAATTTATAAACAAATACAAAGTACTTGGTAAAGTACCACAAAGTTAAGTGTGATCGTCATAACAGTGGAAGGGCCTGCTAGCCTAACCTCTGTAATTGTAAATACACCAGTCAGCAAGAAGCTAGACTTGGCTAAGGTAAGAAGATGTTGTGAAACCATGGAAATTTTCTTTCAAACTCAGATTTACTCAAACCCTTTCTTTTTAAACCAGATTTTCTTCCAAACCAACACTTCTTTCCGACCTCCTTTTAAACCAAACCAGTGAAACCAGGGACAGTTGACAAGGATCAACAGTGGATAAACCTTCCCTCGATTGAGTTCAGGAAGCAAGGAATGAATATTGTCACGGGACAATATAAGGGAGTTGACAGCAGAATACTTCACCTAGGCGTGTGACTGACACTACAAGTGTACCAACTGTGTTGTGGGACGACCGCACTCCGATAGGAGCATGTGGGCCTGACAGACCTACTTATAGGTTAGTTGGGTAAGTAGTAATGTATCAGTATGATACCCCATATATGTATACGAGTAGAGTCCGAAACACGGGAAGTAGTCGACTCCGTCTACGGTCAGCAGTATAAATCAAACGAGAGCTAGAGATTACAAGGAATGGTTGAAGTTAAGGAACTCAGTTAAGTTAACGAGATTAAAAGGATTAGCGAATTCCTTTCAAGGGAATGTTAAGAGTTAGGAAGTGCGAAGTGCACAAACTGTTAAGTAAAGACATAGCATATGTCTTAAGGATCCTCAGGGATAAACATGATAACTGGAAAACAGGGCAAGGCAGATGCCTAATGTGGACACAGTAAAGTGCAATGGCTGGGATGAAATTCCCAGAATGAGTACCTACATTATTAGGAAATGATGACCTTCACAGAAGAAAATAATAACCAGTGAAGAACGCAAAAAGGCGTGGCTAAATGAATGTACCAATAACTGTGAACCAGATGTAAAGGCATAACTTAACGACACCCAGGAGAAATCCTTGAAGGGTGTGCGCATCAACAATTGTTGAACGAAATACATGACAGAAACGCAAGGGTTGAAATTAACACCCAGTTTAGACATAAGTTGTCAGGAGACGGACTGGCAATCCTAAGGGACATCCCATGAAAGGAAATGTGATGCAACAACCTTGTCATGGATGCCAATACAACCTCTAACCAGGTAATATGGTATAGAGAAGTACATGTGTGAGGACACCCTACAATGAGCGGAGCTTAAGGCAGCAAGGCTTATAAGCCACAAACAAGATATGTTATGTAAATTTGAGTTAATTGTAGAAGTTTATGTGGTACAAGGAAATAGAGCGGAAAACGAACCACTGCATTAAGAGTGGGGATGCCTCTCGATATTGTGAGACCGCAAAAGCGGTAGTTATGTGAATCAAGTTCAAGAAGTATGTGGAGGATGCACCACGTTGTTATTACCCCAGGGTGATTTGAATAAAATAATACGAAAAGAAATGCTCGTACCAGTTGTGTACACAGGAAGAGTATAAGCCTGATAGCAATCACCATAGGTGTGTGAAGCTAAATGTGTAGCGAACAACGCTCCAGAAAACATAAAGACTCAAAAAAAAATATATATAAAATATAGTATATTCAAAAATCAGCCAAATAAGTGGCCAGATAAACCCAGCGTAATAGCGGAAGCTAATATAATAGCGGATACAGTATAAGTTGATGTTGCATAATGAGTAAGGATATGGTGCGCAATAAGCGACCGTTGTGTGAGTATGGCTAGATGATAAAATGGTGAGTGAGCAGAGTTATGAGTTAACCCCAGTGGAGGTACAACAGTAAGTGATAGCAAACGAACCGAGCAGTAAGCCGGTGACAAGTATTATGTGATAAGAATTTCAGTAAAACACAGTGTAAATTCCTATCGCAATCGCATGAGAGATTTACTGTCAAGAGTTTACGCCTCTGCACTCTGTATGACTGAGTGTTTTGGTATTGCACTTGCGCAGTAATGATCAAGTGGGATAGCTAGGAATCAGAAGCATGGTAATTGCGGAGGAATAATGTTATAATGGTCGATGCATAGGTAATGCAAGGCCGCAGGAATGAAAGAACACATGTACAAAACCAAAGGTGGAGATATGATTAACAGTAAATAACTATAGTAACACTAAATGCCAAATATCGGTATGGAATATACCCCAAATGTTGAAATTAGCTGAGAGAGCACTACACACTAAGTAGTAGCTCAATCTCAACCGACAGTAAGTCGGTAGAAGCAAGTCAATCATTGTGAATTACATAGTAGGTTACGCTGTAAGCTATTGGAGAAGTGGATGGAAAATCGTGAAACTCACCGAATTCGCTCAGGGTAAAAGATATCATGCGTCGGTTGAGAAACCATTCTTCCCAAGATAAGGGTAATACATTGGAGATGTACAATATAGTAACAGTAACGAATGGGGCAAACTAGCTCTATAATTATCAGGGTTGCGCAACAGAGGCCAGTGAGCCCATGCGTCAGGTACCGGGTATACATTGTGAATATGAATGGATGGCTAGTTATCAGTGCCTAAAAGCCTCACAGGCCAGGACCGAAACCGGTTATGAGTTACAACTCCAATACGAATTCTTGGTTTAGGGACTAAACCGCCAATATGGTTAAGATCCTCTAATCAGAATCCATTGTGTAATAGACCGCGTGGAAGTCAAAACACTTCACGACGGCAGAACATTTTAAGCCAAGGTTTAGTGATTGATTACGTGGGCGTAATCCCTTTTAAGGGGGGTAGAGCGCAAAACCAACCGTACAAGTGTACGTGAACTGGGTTGTGCATAGCACAAAATGAATTGTTATGATGGTTGGTGCGTGTGTTATATAAACATACGCATTTATTTGTGGTTAAATTGTGGTAATTGCGCACAGAAGATGTGAATACCATTGTGGGAAGTGTGTTTATTTTGTTAATAGTGGTGTGTGAAGTACAAGTGGAAGGGAGTAAAGAAACTCCTGGGGAACTAAAACCCCGACGGTGCATAAATGTAAACCATGTATTGTATTTTGATAAAAAAATATATGTATATATATACAATGTTGTGATTTATGAAGGGTTATGAGACCGACATAGAACCTAGTGAGAATTAAATTCCCTAGGTAACTTGAATTAAGTTGGATTTGGGTGATGATTGATAGACGGAGTTCTATCCCTTGGAGATGTTATGATCATGATTAGAATGATTTAAAAGATAGAAAATTGGAAATGAGTGATTTATACGATGCTTGAAAATGAAGTGGGAGGTGAAACTTGATTATCATGAGATCAAGGGAAGCCGAACACAAATTGGGGTGGAAAGATAGTTCAACACTGATGCTGATCACATCAGGGTTGGATGACTCTTGAAGCTCCCTGTAAGTGGTCACAAACAACCACGTTAAGAAAGATGCAAAGAGCATAAACTGGACTTGGAGTTGTGTTGTGTTTTCAAAAAGGATTTTCAATGAGTATTTCAAAACAGACGAGTAATATTTTGAATAAAGGATTCTCTTATATACTTAACCTAGTAAAGAATATTTTTGTAGTACTTGCTCACGAGCTGAGGACGTATGAGCCTTTGTCTTCGGACCGGTGACATGAGAAGTATATATGTTAAAAATTAAGTGAATGTTTTGACCTCCCAAAGGAACGGGGACCAGAACGTGTCCATCGCGACCGGGTTCTGCGGGATCACAGTGTATATGTACTCAACATGGGACTCGAGCCCATGGAGAGATGGAAAAGGTATTTCTGTTTGATATACATGCTATGACATGTTGTTTGGTATGTGTGATAAAGGTTATTTGACTTTGATCTCCTAAAGTGTATGCTATCAAGACCTATGAGTCTAAATGTGTTGTGTTACATAGACCTATGTGTCTAAATGTGGTTGTCACCAGACCTAAGAGTTTGAGGGATATGGTATAAGTGCGAGTGTGGTGAAGGTACCCGGACCATTAAGTCCGAGGTTACCATGAGAATATGATATTTTATGTATAATGTGGACATGTTGCCCGGACCATTAAGTCCGAGGTTGGATGTAAAGGATGGTTGGTAATGGAAGTTTTATGGCTATAAGTAATTCCCGTATTCTAATCCAATGATGTGAGGAAATGTGAACTTCGAGGACGAAGTTCTTTTAAGGGGGGTAGATTGAAATACCCCAAACCTTGGTATGTTGTGTAAATGTTAAACTATGGTATTTAAAGGCTAAAAGTGCCTTAGAAACATAAATGAACCATTTAACCATGGTAAAACACAATAAAACACTAAGACACCGGTTTGAGCAAAAACATGCTCTAAGCTTGAAGTGAACTTGACTAGGACCCAAAGAGCCTACCAAGACTTGATAATGTTTAATTATGACTTTATAAGGCTAATTAAGTCCTTAGGAAACTTTGGTAGACAATGAAACCAAACAAAACACAAATAAATACCTTAAGGTCAATATGGGCTAAAATGTGCTCTAAGCTTGGGATAAATGTGTATAAGACCTAATGGTCATACCTATGCCTTATTTATATGTTAATGAACATACTAAATCAATTACTAAAGAAAACCAAGCTTGAAAACAAGTTAAAACGCAAAATGTGCTTTAAGGAGTCTTAAAGCACGTTTTTGAAAAATTGTCTTGTAAATGAGTTTTGAATGGCTAAATGTCCATCATTACTCTTTAATTAACATGTGTACTATATAGTATCACATTTGGGTGGCTATATCAATGGGAAATCAAAAATTTCACTTCTATGTGCCTTGTTTTTGGTGAATAGTGATTTTTATAAGCTAGTTTGTAACATATGTTACTATAAGTGAGACAATTGATTAATAAAGTATAAAATACCCCTAGGTACTATTTGTGGTCGGTTTTTAAGGTGTGGTGACTCACCACCCTTGTTAATTACTAAGAAAAGAAAGAATGACTAATTAGTGTACTATTTGCTTTAAAAGGACAAATATCTTCAAAAAGCAAAGGTTATCTTCATTCTCTCATTCTTTTCTTCATTTCCCCACGATGGCCACCTTCTTCCTCCTCTCTCCATCGGTTTCCAACAGAACCATGCCATTCTTCATCCTTCTTCACTTGTAACTTATGACTCCATGCTCCGAATTTAATTCCGAGACTACCGTTCTCTTAGTTGGAGCAAGCTCTACAACATTGTCTTTTCAAATCATCAAAACCACCATTTTGGTGCCAAGGAGAACTTCCATGGAAAGAGCTTGAGCTAATATTTTTATGCCTTGTTGATCACCTTTGCTTCAAGGTAAGAAAAAACCAAAGAAAATTCCATTTCCTCCACTTTTGGTGTTGACCGAAAATGCACCTTGTAATGGTGTCTTCTCTTGTCTTGTTTTAGCTTCATTTACATCTTCCAAGGGCTAGGAGGAGTCCTCTCTTGATACTCATTCAAGCTCTCTTCCATTCAAAGGTAAAACAATTACCTTGATGTGTTAAAACAATATATGTAACTAGGGTTTACAATGAGATGAAGCTTAAAGCTTGAATACTCATTATGTTGTTTGTATAATGTTTAGTAGTTGGCAAGGAACCAAATGCCTTACCGGTTTTGTAAGGAAACAAGAAAGAAATTTGGGAGGAAAAGAGGTAAATATGCTATCTCAATGTGGTTTAATGCCTTAGGAGAAATAAGCTTATAATGCTTGTTAAAACTACCTAAAGAGCAAATGGTGAATGACCTAGTAAAGTGTTCTCAAGGAGACTATTAAAAGAACATATGTATTGGTGTATGTATTTGCAGGTCAAAGGCATTATTTATGTGGGAAATTCAGTGTTTATGGCTTATGCAATTTAAGGGCCTAAGAGCCATGTTATTTAAGGGCCTAAGTGCCAAGCAATTTAAGTTATGCACTATATTGTGATGTAGTGCTAAATGTGTGAAGTTTGTGAATAAAAATGTGTTCGATGGATTTTAGGTGTCTTGAATGAAATAAGGTAAAAACCTAAGTGTTGGATGTGAGTATATACAAGAGAAGCTATGGCCAAATTTGGGAAAATGTGTGAGAAGTTCTAAGTGTTTTAAATGGTCTTGGTGAACTAGGAAGTGTAAAGGTGAATAAATGTTTACTTGAGAAGAAAACATGCATTAAGGTGTTCTAAGGTGCTATAAGGATTAGGCATTGTCTTGGAAGTTCTAGGAATCCAATGAGTGTTTTAGGATGTATTAAGTGATAAGTGTGAAACATATAGGCTTTTTAGGGTTTAAATACCTTATAATTTGTAACGATTCAGGCAATGTTTCCCACTTATTATGTGTTTTTCCTAAGATTGATGTTTTGATAAGAATTGATGTGTTATATATGTTAAATACAGGAAAAACCCAGGAAATAAAGATTATACATCATAAGGATTACAACACAACAAACGGGGAACAAATCAGGAGAAGAGACAAAAATTGGTCTTGTCCGGCTCTGTTTGGCCGGACACAAATCCGGACATCTCTTGTCCGGGTCTGTTTGGCCGGACGCAAGCCGGACATGACTAAAAATCCAGATCCGGAGTTCACGTTTCAGATCTAAAACTCTGTGTCACGTCCGGATCCGGACACGATCCGGACGTCACACAGAATTGAAAAATAAAAAGGCACGCACAGATAATTAGCCTTTCGGCTAATTATCAGACGGCGCAATAAGAAGACAGGGGAGCGGCGCACTGCAACATTGATTAATCTACGTTCCATGCTCAATCAAACTCTCCACTCACAAACATACCAAACTTTCACTAACCCTTTTCCCCTGTTCCCCCCTCTAAGCCTATATAAACCCAGCACAGCCTTTAGTCCAAATTGTCCCAGACTTCAGAGTCTAAGGATCATCTCTCCCTCACTGCATACCCTCTCATTCACACTCCGTATCCATTCATCAATTCCCCTCCATAAACTGCATCGCTCACTCACACATATCCCGTATTCATTCACCAAAACCTCCGTAATATTCATCGGTCATTCATACACACATCCTGTACTCATACGCCTCATTTAGCCGTGTCCGACCCTTGTCCGGATCGTGTCCGACCCTTGTCCGGATCGTGTCCGACCCTTGTCCGGATCGTGTCCGACCCTGTTAAGCCGCCGACACACCTATTTTACACTTGTCCGGATCGCGTCCGACCCTGTTGATCCGGACACCTCACAAAACTCACCAAAACTTCCATTTTCGCCCCATTTCACCCAGTTCACTCCATTATCACCAAGATCAACCTTCAAGCTAGCACGGCGCAAGGACAAAGGACGGAGCGAGCAAGAAGATCCTTATAACAGATGATTTCTTCTAACTCTCTCTCATTTATGATTATAATTGCTATGTCTAGCTAAGAGGATTTACTCTAGGGGAAGGGATGTTGTAATTAGTTAAACTCTGCATTATTTTGCTGCTTGTTGAGACAATTTGGATTGTTCAGGTTAATGCTTTTAAGTGCTTTTAATAAACGTTGCTAAGTTATTATAAGCCCTCGAATCATGTTATGATCAGATAAGGTGATTAGCATTGATGGTCCTATTAACCTGTTACCTGTGATAATTGCAATCGGATAGATTACTTTAGTCACTAGGAGCTTTAGTCCGGATTGAACCAACCAGACTAGTAATTCTGTGCATTAAAGCCATCTAGATATACTTGCTAGGTCTAGACTAGAACTACTTGCCCTGTCTAGATGAGCTATCTGGAATTAAGACTTAATGCAGAATAGATAATTGAGAATTACAAGCCGATCCAAGTCTCCACTTAAGCAGTAGAATATGCAGAACCTAGCTAGTGAAACAACTCCCTGAACCTAGAGTACCGTTCACACTCCCAAGACTATCACTTTATTTTATCTGCTATTTACTTTCTTGTTATTTATTTGCAACCCAAAACCAAAACAAAACCCCTTTTAAGTTAACCAATACCTAAGGCTAGACTTACTTATCGAGTCCCGTGGATTGACACCCTGGTCGCTTCATTAAATTACTATACTATTTCTACGACCGGGATTTTTGCAACCTGACGATATATGAACTATTGAATTCTAGGATTATTTCTTAGTTTTTAATACACCAAATAAATCGTTTGCAAAATGGCGCCGTTGCCGGGGACTTGACTTTGTCTAGTCCCTAAGCCTTGGTTAATTCATTTGTTATATTATAATATTTTGTTTCTTTTATTTTTGTTTTTCTGTTTTTATTTTTGTTTCTAATATTCTGTTTGCTATTCTAAAAAAAATGTGGCAAAGGTTTCGATTGACAATTATTTTTGTTATTAGTTATTTCTGACTAATAATGGCAAGTGAGGAGGAATTCGATTGGGATTCCGATTATTCTCAAGATATATATTGCTCACATTGTTCGGGACCTCATGATATCGAAAATTGTCTTGAATTTCAAGAACTATTGTGGTTAGAGGATCAACCAGACTACCTGCAGAATATAGGTGTTCCACAACACAACACAATCATAAGCAATGTTGTCGAACAACCTGAAGAAGAAGATTTCTACATGAACAAACTGAAGTTCTTTGCTGATTTGGAAGACACGATTGCGGAGTTAAAAACTCAGCTAGTTATGATATTGCAACAACCGAAGAGCAAAGCAGTTCATGACGGAGTACACCCTACTGCAGACGGTTTTCTTTCCTCCTTTCTCCTTGCTCTATCCAAAAGATGAGGATGCTTACATCCTCGAATTTGAGAAGAAAGAACCACCACCACTTTGCCAGTATCAAAATCCTTTCGAGCCTCACCTAAGCGAGGAAGATGTTTACATCCTCCAATTTGAGGAAGAACAGCAATCAGCACCTGGTCTTCTGCTTGAGACTTGTTGCCGTCAATATCTCCTCAAGAACCAGGTTTTGAGGAGCATTTATTTTCCTATCCTATTTGTTGAGGTAACACTGTGTTTTGATCCAGGTGGTTTAATCCTGATTGCTGGCCACTTCGTGTCTCCGTTGGCACCTTTGTTAACTTTCATTTTCGATCCGGGATAACGAAACTGAGGTCTAGCCAAAGACCATAAAGACGGGCAGCTTGGTGGGAGGCAACCCACCGGTTTGTATCTCTTCCTTGGTTTAGTTAATTAATTTCCTCTTTTGTTCTTATTTAGCAGAGTGTTAATCACTGTTGCGCAAATCGAAAGAGCCATGGCTCTTACTTTATAACTAAGGGTTTTATCTGGTTCCACCTGAGTTCTTCTGGTTTTGCAGACTTAATCTTTCAGGTACTTCACTCTAATGCTAAACTGAACTTAAGTGTGAGGAAGAACCATGACAATGTTCACCAAGGAGCAGGGAGTCCTTTAACACTCTTGTTATTTAATCTCTGCATTTCGTGTGTTTTGTTTATTTTTGTTTGATTATTTGTGGTAATGTTTCTTTTTATGAATGAGGTATTTTAGAGTAGTGATTTTTAATTTAATTAAAAAAAAACATTTTCAACGTGTCCGGCTAAATCCACCCGGACGCAAATCCGGACATGAGACGTCCGGTTCTGCGTCCGGCCAAGTTGATCCGGACACAAAAAAAAAAATGCAATTGTTTTCTAGGTTAATGTTCTACTGTTTATAGTTATTATTTGCCATGTTTGGATGTTTTAATGCCTTGGTTCTCATAGAACAACTATGTGCCAGAATATGTTCAAATAGAACATGCTGCTCGATCGGTTTCGGGTATTGGTGCATTAATTGCTTCTCTTTTCTTGCTGCTTAGGTTTCTCACTGCTTTTGTTTATCGTTTAGAAACTCGCCACTTTTGCTCTGGACGACACGCATACTGTCTGTGACTCATGAGGAATCTCTCGACCCCTGCCAAACTTCAAGTGTGAGGAAGAACATCTTCCTCAATCCATAACACCAGGGGAGTCTCTGTTCATAATTTCACTTATTTGATGTTCCACATTTGTTGCGTTGAGGGTTAATTATGGCATATGCATCTATTATGAGTATAGCATGTTTTGAAAGCTCTTTTCTCTGTTTTTCTTCTTTGACCAATGAGGACATTGCTCATCTTAAGTGTGAGGAAGGAGAGACCTTTCCCTGAAAACATGCTAATTGTTCTTTAATGCCACACTTGCTTTTTGCTTCTCTAATACCTGTGCACACCGAGTGTTATTAAATCAAAGTGAAAACCGCAGGAATCTTTTTGCTTGATGAGGTTTGTATAAAAATAGTTTTATTTAAAAATACTCTCTTTTCACTAAAAATCTGGTAGATTGGCTAGTAGTGGAAACCAGATTATTTTAGCTTGGGATTTTGGGAATGAAGTGAATGTTTGGAATGAAAAGGGTAAGGCAAGGTACTCCACTGATCAAATTTTTTTTTTCTTTTCCTAACAATAGCAGGCCTCGTCTATCCGGTTATTAAGTCTTAAGGGTGCCTTATCACCTATCTACCTAAGGTCTTATGATCTAGGATAGTTGGCCCAACACCGTTACAAGGATAGAGAGAAAAGTCTGGGTTATGGAATAGCTCTGCAATTCATAATATTTCGTTTGTTTTGTATATAATTCTTGGAAGAAGAATGTTTTTGCATATGAAAGAAAAATTCATTGCAGTTTAATTTTTGCTTTTGATCACGAGTACGTGGTGTTGAAAGGTATTGCGGAATAAGGCATTACTTCACACCCCTTGTCATCCAAAGGTTAGAGGAATGAAAATGGTGGAAAGTCCCAAGCTAAGTTAACTTGTTTTCTACAATCTAGTTTCTCTATGCTTTTACAAAATCGTTCTTGCTTCACTGATTGTGAAAACCTACCTCTAGAGAGCAAGATTATTCTTTCATTTATCACTTTGTTTGATTTCGTTCTGCACTTGTTTAAAATTTGAGATTATTTAACGGTTTTGGAGATATTTTTATTCCTATTTTGCTTGAGGACAAGCAAAAGCTTAAGTGTGAGGAAGTTGATAAGTGTGAAACATATAGGCTTTTTAGGGTTTAAATACCTTATAATTTGTAACGATTCAGGCAATGTTTCCCACTTATTATGTGTTTTTCCTAAGATTGATGTTTTGATAAGAATTGATGTGTTATATATGTTAAATACAGGAAAAACCCAGGAAATAAAGATTATACATCATAAGGATTACAACACAACAAACGGGGAACAAATCAGGAGAAGAGACAAAATTGGTCTTGTCCGGCTCTGTTTGGCCGGACACAAATCCGGACATCTCTTGTCCGGGTCTGTTTGGCCGGACGCAAGCCGGACATGACTAAAAATCCAGATCCGGAGTTCACGTTTCAGATCTAAAACTCTGTGTCACGTCCGGATCCGGACACGATCCGGACGTCACACAGAATTGAAAAATAAAAAGGCACGCACAGATAATTAGCCTTTCGGCTAATTATCAGACGGCGCAATAAGAAGACAGGGGAGCGGCGCACTGCAACATTGATTAATCTACGTTCCATGCTCAATCAAACTCTCCACTCACAAAACATACCAAACTTTCACTAACCCTTGTTCCCCCCTCTAAGCCTATATAAACCCAGCACAGCCTTTAGTCCAAATTGTCCCAGACTTCAGAGTCTAAGGATCATCTCTCCCTCACTGCATACCCTCTCATTCACACTCCGTATCCATTCATCAATTCCCCTCCATAACTGCATCGCTCACTCACGACATATCCCGTATTCATTCACCAAAACCTCCGTAATATTCATCGGTCATTCATACACACATCCCGTACTCATACGCCTCATTTAGCCGTGTCCGACCCTTGTCCGGATCGTGTCCGACCCTTGTCCGGATCGTGTCCGACCCTTGTCCGGATCGTGTCCGACCCTGTTAAGCCGGACACACCTATTTTACACTTGTCCGGATCGCGTCCGACCCTGTTGATCCGGACACCTCACAAAACTCACCAAACTTCCATTTTCGCCCCATTTCACCCAGTTCACTCCATTATCACCAAGATCAACCTTCAAGCTAGCACGGCGCAAGGACAAAGGACGGAGCGAGCAAGAAGATCTTATAACAGATGATTTCTTCTAACTCTCTCTCATTTATGATTATAATTGCTATGTCTAGCTAAGAGGATTTACTCTAGGGGAAGGGATGTTGTAATTAGTTAAACTCTGCATTATTTTGCTGCTTGTTGAGACAATTTGGATTGTTCAGGTTAATGCTTTTAAGTGCTTTTAATAAACGTTGCTAAGTTATTATAAGCCCTCGAATCATGTTATGATCAGATAAGGTGATTAGCATTGATGGTCCTATTAACCTGTTACCTGTGATAATTGCAATCGGATAGATTACTTTAGTCACTAGGAGCTTTAGTCCGGATTGAACCAACCAGACTAGTAATTCTGTGCATTAAAGCCATCTAGATATACTTGCTAGGTCTAGACTAGAACTACTTGCCCTGTCTAGATGAGCTATCTGGAATTAAGACTTAATACAGAATAGATAATTGAGAATTACAAGCCGATCCAAGTCTCCACTTAAGCAGTAGAATATGCAGAACCTAGCTAGTGAAACAACTCCCTGAACCTAGAGTACCGTTCACACTCCCAAGACTATCACTTTATTTTATCTGCTATTTACTTTCTTGTTATTTATTTGCAACCCAAAACCAAAACAAAAACCCCTTTTAAGTTAACCAATACCTAAGGCTAGACTTACTTATCGAGTCCCGTGGATTGACACCCTGGTCGCTTCATTAATTACTATACTATTTCGACCGGGATTTTTGCAACCTGACGATATATTGAACTATTGAATTCTAGGATTATTTCTTAGTTTTTAATACACCAAATAAATCGTTTGCCAAATGGCGCCGTTGCCGGGGACTTGACTTTGTCTAGTCCCTAAGCCTTGGTTAATTCATTTGTTATATTATAATATTTTGTTTCTTTTATTTTTGTTTTTCTGTTTTTATTTTTGTTTCTAATATTCTGTTTGCTATTCTAAAAAAAATGTGGCAAAGGTTTCGATTGACAATTATTTTTGTTATTAGTTATTTCTGACTAATAATGGCAAGTGAGGAGGAATTCGATTGGGATTCCGATTATTCTCAAGATATATATTGCTCACATTGTTCGGGACCTCATGATATCGAAAATTGTCTTGAATTTCAAGAACTATTGTGGTTAGAGGATCAACCAGACTACCTGCAGAATATAGGTGTTCCACAACACAACACAATCATAAGCAATGTTGTCGAACAACCTGAAGAAGAAGATTTCTACATGAACAAACTGAAGTTCTTTGCTGATTTGGAAGACACGATTGCGGAGTTAAAAACTCAGCTAGTTATGATATTGCAACAACCGAAGAGCAAAGCAGTTCATGACGGAGTACACCCTACTGCAGACGGTTTTCTTTCCTCCTTCTCCTTGCTCTATCCAAAAGATGAGGATGCTTACATCCTCGAATTTGAGAAGAAAGAACCACCACCACTTTGCCAGTATCAAAATCCTTTCGAGCCTCACCTAAGCGAGGAAGATGTTTACATCCTCCAATTTGAGGAAGAACAGCAATCAGCACCTGGTCTTCTGCTTGAGACTTGTTGCCGTCAATATCTCCTCAAGAACCAGGTTTTGAGGAGCATTTATTTTCCTATCCTATTTGTTGAGGTAACACTGTGTTTTGATCCAGGTGGTTTAATCCTGATTCCTGGCCACTTCGTGTCTCCGTTGGCACCTTTGTTAACTTTCATTTTCGATCCGGGATAACGAAACTGAGGTCTAGCCAAAGACCATAAAGACGGGCAGCTTGGTGGGAGGCAACCCACCGGTTTGTATCTCTTCCTTGGTTTAGTTAATTAATTTCCTCTTTTGTTCTTATTTAGCAGAGTGTTAATCACTGTTGCGCAAATCGAAAGAGCCATGGCTCTTACTTTATAACTAAGGGTTTTATCTGGTTCCACCTGAGTTCTTCTGGTTTTGCAGACTTAATCATTCAGGTACTTCACTCTAATGCTAAACTGAACTTAAGTGTGAGGAAGAACCATGACAATGTTCACCAAGGAGCAGGGAGTCCTTTAACACTCTTGTTATTTAATCTCTGCATTTCGTGTGTTTGTTTATTTTTGTTTGATTATGTGGTAATGTTTCTTTTTATGAATGAGGTATTTTAGAGTAGTGATTTTTAATTTAATTAAAAAAAACATTTTCAACGTGTCCGGCTAAATCCACCCGGACGCAAATCCGGACATGAGACGTCCGGTTCTGCGTCCGGCCAAGTTGATCCGGACACAAAAAAAAAATGCAATTGTTTTCTAGGTTAATGTTCTACTGTTTATAGTTATTATTTGCCATGTTTGGATGTTTTAATGCCTTGGTTCTCATAGAACAACTATGTGCCAGAATATGTTCAAATAGAACATGCTGCTCGATCTGTTTCGGGTATTGGTGCATTAATTGCTTCTCTTTTCTTGCTGCTTAGGTTTCTCACTGCTTTTGTTTATCGTTTAGAAACTCGCCACTTTTGCTCTGGACGACACGCATACTGTCTGTGACTCATGAGGAATCTCTCGACCCCTGCCAAACTTCAAGTGTGAGGAAGAACATCTTCCTCAATCCATAACACCAGGGGAGTCTCTGTTCATAATTTCACTTATTTGATGTTCCACATTTGTTGCGTTGAGGGTTAATTATGGCATATGCATCTATTATGAGTATAGCATGTTTTGAAAGCTCTTTTCTCTGTTTTTCTTCTTTGACCAATGAGGACATTGCTCATCTTAAGTGTGAGGAAGGAGAGACCTTTCCCTGAAAACATGCTAATTGTTCTTTAATGCCACACTTGCTTTTTGCTTCTCTAATACCTGTGCACACCGAGTGTTATTAAATCAAAGTGAAAACCGCAGGAATCTTTTTGCTTGATGAGGTTTGTATAAAAATAGTTTTATTTAAAAATACTCTCTTTTCACTAAAAATCTGGTAGATTGGCTAGTAGTGGAAACCAGATTATTTTAGCTTGGGATTTTGGGAATGAAGTGAATGTTTGGAATGAAAAGGGTAAGGCAAGGTACTCCACTGATCAAATTTTTTTTTCTTTTCCTAACAATAGCAGGCCTCGTCTATCCGGTTATTAAGTCTTAAGGGTGCCTTATCACCTATCTACCTAAGGTCTTATGATCTAGGATAGTTGGCCCAACACCGTTACAAGGATAGAGAGAAAAGTCTGGGTTATGGAATAGCTCTGCAATTCATAATATTTCGTTTGTTTTGTATATAATTCTTGGAAGAAGAATGTTTTTGCATATGAAAGAAAAATTCATTGCAGTTTAATTTTTGCTTTTGATCACGAGTACGTGGTGTTGAAAGGTATTGCGGAATAAGGCATTACTTCACACCCCTTGTCATCCAAAGGTTAGAGGAATGAAAATGGTGGAAAGTCCCAAGCTAAGTTAACTTGTTTTCTACAATCTAGTTTCTCTATGCTTTTACAAAATCGTTCTTGCTTCACTGATTGTGAAAACCTACCTCTAGAGAGCAAGATTATTCTTTCATTTATCACTTTGTTTGATTTCGTTCTGCACTTGTTTAAAATTTGAGATTATTTAACGGTTTTGGAGATATTTTTTTCCTATTTTGCTTGAGGACAAGCAAAAGCTTAAGTGTGAGGAAGTTGATAAGTGTGAAACATATAGGCTTTTTAGGGTTTAAATACCTTATAATTTGTAACGATTCAGGCAATGTTTCCCACTTATTATGTGTTTTTCCTAAGATTGATGTTTTGATAAGAATTGATGTGTTATATATGTTAAATACAGGAAAAACCCAGGAAATAAAGATTATACATCATAAGGATTACAACACAACAAACGGGGAACAAATCAGGAGAAGAGACAAAAATTGGTCTTGTCCGGCTCTGTTTGGCCGGACACAAATCCGGACATCTCTTGTCCGGGTCTGTTTGGCCGGACGCAAGCCGGACATGACTAAAAAATCCAGATCCGGAGTTCACGTTTCAGATCTAAAACTCTGTGTCACGTCCGGATCCGGACACGATCCGGACGTCACACAGAATTGAAAAATAAAAAGGCACGCACAGATAATTAGCCTTTCGGCTAATTATCAGACGGCGCAATAAGAAGACAGGGGAGCGGCGCACTGCAACATTGATTAATCTACGTTCCATGCTCAATCAAACTCTCCACTCACAAAACATACCAAACTTTCACTAACCCTTGTTCCCCCCTCTAAGCCTATATAAACCCAGCACAGCCTTTAGTCCAAATTGTCCCAGACTTCAGAGTCTAAGGATCATCTCTCCCTCACTGCATACCCTCTCATTCACACTCCGTATCCATTCATCAATTCCCCTCCATAAACTGCATCGCTCACTCACGACATATCCCGTATTCATTCACCAAAACCTCCGTAATATTCATCGGTCATTCATACACACATCCTGTACTCATACGCCTCATTTAGCCGTGTCCGACCCTTGTCCGGATCGTGTCCGACCCTTGTCCGGATCGTGTCCGACCCTTGTCCGGATCGTGTCCGACCCTGTTAAGCCGGACACACCTATTTTACACTTGTCCGGATCGCGTCCGACCCTGTTGATCCGGACACCTCACAAAACTCACCAAAACTTCCATTTTCGCCCCATTTCACCCAGTTCACTCCATTATCACCAAGATCAACCTTCAAGCTAGCACGGCGCAAGGACAAAGGACGGAGCGAGCAAGAAGATCCTTATAACAGATGATTTCTTCTAACTCTCTCTCATTTATGATTATAATTGCTATGTCTAGCTAAGAGGATTTACTCTAGGGGAAGGGATGTTGTAATTAGTTAAACTCTGCATTATTTTGCTGCTTGTTGAGACAATTTGGATTGTTCAGGTTAATGCTTTTAAGTGCTTTTAATAAACGTTGCTAAGTTATTATAAGCCCTCGAATCATGTTATGATCAGATAAGGTGATTAGCATTGATGGTCCTATTAACCTGTTACCTGTGATAATTGCAATCGGATAGATTACTTTAGTCACTAGGAGCTTTAGTCCGGATTGAACCAACCAGACTAGTAATTCTGTGCATTAAAGCCATCTAGATATACTTGCTAGGTCTAGACTAGAACTACTTGCCCTGTCTAGATGAGCTATCTGGAATTAAGACTTAATGCAGAATAGATAATTGAGAATTACAAGCCGATCCAAGTCTCCACTTAAGCAGTAGAATATGCAGAACCTAGCTAGTGAAACAACTCCCTGAACCTAGAGTACTGTTCACACTCCCAAGACTATCACTTTATTTTATCTGCTATTTACTTTCTTGTTATTTATTTGCAACCCAAAACCAAAACAAAAACCCCTTTTAAGTTAACCAATACCTAAGGCTAGACTTACTTATCGAGTCCCGTGGATTGACACCCTGGTCGCTTCATTAAATTACTATACTATTTCGACCGGGATTTTTGCAACCTGACGATATATTGAACTATTGAATTCTAGGATTATTTCTTAGTTTTTAATACACCAAATAAATCGTTTGCATTAAGTCTTGGGGAAGTTTGTTTAAGGTTTAGGTTATGTTGATGAATAAGGAGAAAATGATGTTTAGGTAAGGTTTTGAGAAAGGAACTCTAAGGAGTTGTGAAAGAGAAGATTTGGTTAGTAAGAAAGATGCTTGGGAGAGATGTTATGATGGTGAGGAAACACTTTGGTATAAAGGTTATTAAGGATGAAACACCACTTGAAAAACTAGGAGAAAACATTGTAAGTGTTAGAAATTTTGTGAAGATATAAGTGAAGGTTTAAGGAATTAGAAAAAGAGTTTTGTGTGTGTTTAAGGATATCTTAAGGTGTGTTTGAAGTGCCCAAATGAGGTTAGGGTATACTAGGATATATGGGGTGAAGTATGGAGTTGAATGTAAAAAGGAAAACAAAGATCTGGGGTAGACCGGACTTCCGACCGGACTTGCAAGTTCGGTCGGGCCCAGTTTACCCTGTGGGAATTAGTTTCTGGAATGGACCGGACATAGGACCGGACTTACAAGTCCGGTCGGAGTAGAAAAATTTTGACGGAAATGTGTTCTGGAATCGACCGGACTTGGGTAAGTCCGGTCGGCAAGTCCGGTCGGACCAAAAATATTGTTTAAGGTTGGAAAATGATGTCTAATGATGGGGATTGATGGTTAATGATGTTATGAGGTTGTTAAGGACATGTTAGGTGAGTTTTAATGACAATTAACTGGGTGAAAAGTTGTAATAAAATGTGAAAGTAAAACAAGTTAAAAAGTGAAGTTATGTAACTAAGTTAATGGGGAAAAATTATAAGCATTAGACATTAAATAATCAAGCAACCCCGATGTTAATAAAAACACATGTGATGTTAACAGTTGTTCGAGAATCGCTCGAGGAACATAAGTGGATGTGGTAAAGTGGACTCCGGTGACAGGTATGGTTTTCTTGCAACCTGTGTCCTACCGGATTATACCGGCTTGTATGCCAATATGTTTTCTTGAGTGTTTGCCACCTTGTAAGATTAAAACATGTAATGAGTTTATAGTAATTCATTTATGTGGCGAATTGGCCTCTGATACATTTAACCTCAAGTATGTGTTAAACCTTAGCTAACCAAAACTAGGAACACATGAGTGATCGGTATACGGAGTTGACGGCCCAAACCTTGGGACGTGCTAACCACGGCTATGTGTGAGTTAGTTGGACATTGTTGTTGTATGCAAGTGGTGAACCTCCCTTGTGTGCTTAACTCGGTATGATACCGTATGGTGTGGTGTGGTAGGCTCCATAATGGATCTCTAACTACTTATTATTAAGTGTATGCGTACTAATGGGGGGTGAGGAGTCCGTTGTTCCGGCCACGCGTGTGATGGACGGGAGTCGATGTCATATCCGGTTCGGCTCTCTTGGTGTATGTATAGGTGGTATTCCAATTGGTTTCTACCTTCCCTTAGCTTATCCAAAGCTAGTTACTGACTCACGTCGGGCCACAGGGGCATACGAATGTTATTTCGGTGTGCTTGGGATTACTATATCCGACACACCTTGGGTATAAGTTAACCGTTCTATATAACCGGACGGTAACGAGGTTGGTACGAGCTTAACATGGGATTGGTAATATCTCTAGGCTCACTATGTATACTAACTATGGTGGAAGGTTCCTTGTGAGAACCGATTTACGGTGTTATGTATTGGTGTTGCACTATGCAAATTCCCTTGCTATGCTACGATAAGTATACGTCAGGTGTTTAAATGATTGTGATGTTGTCATGTGTACGACGAAACAAAAAGGTTTTGTTATGTTTTGTTATTGAGGAATGAGATATGTTGTAGGATATGGAGTGTGTGGATCACGGAAATGAATCCCAGTTTGTGACAAGAAGCGTTAAGGATAACCCGATTAATGGGTACATGTCGTTCGTTAAGGAAGTAGCTCCGTTTAGAGGAGAGCCACTCTAGGGTTTAAGGAATCATTGAATGGTTGGTTAAGTGTGGATGTGTTGGTTATAGGTTGAGCCCATTGAGGCGAATGTGTTTTATGTTTATGGCTTGTATGCATGATTTAAATATAATCAACTGCATGCTAAGACGACAATTAGTTTTGCGTGGCCCGGTAGCATGTGGGCTGCGGGAACCATACCAGCAAAGGTGCTGAGCCCCTTGGGGGCCACCCTTTCTCTCCTTTTCTATTTCAGGTACAAGGAGCTGGAAGCCATTCGAGAGTAGGACGGGTAGATGTTTATACTGGGTAGCCATTTAAATGGCGTAAGCATTGTAAGCGTAGTAAGACCGAAAGTTATCGGCATTAGTTTGTAAATACTCGGTACAGTGGGAATGTATGTATATAATAAATGTTGAAAATGGAATTAGGATTGTATTGTGTAGTTGCTCGGGAATCTAGTCCATCAGACCGATACAAATGTATATGTATTAGCCTTGTTAGCCACGTGGGTGGTTAACGGCGTGTAACACCATTGAATTAAGTAATGTGATGAGTTGAGATTTCGCTGCAGATTGATGTTAAGTGTACGATGGTGGTGGTTGGGGTGTTACAGGTGCAGTAGTCAAGGACGGTGAAGTTGGTACGCAGATCCGGGAAAATTGCAGTCAGAGATTTCATTCATCATCGGGCAGCAGCAATTGATTGTAGAGCCAGCGTCACGCGTGCACAAATTAAGGTGGACGCCGTCTGTAATAAATGAAGTAGCAGTTCGAGTGCGGCGCCGCGAAGAAGGAAGAAGAAGACGCCGCGAAGAACGGAGAAAAATTTCTCCGCGTCGAATTTGAGCCTCGTCCGCTCCTTCCGTCCGCCTATTAACCAGGCGGTTGCCTGTGTCCGCCTCCAAGACCGCCCAACAACAGGCGGTTGCCTAAGTTGAGTCCGCCTCCCTGACCGCCCAACAACAGGCGGTTGCCTAAGTGGAGTCCGCCTCCCAGACCGCCCAACAACAGGCGGTTGCGCCCCTCTCTTGTCCGCCAGTTTTGAAGATGTACAAGCTGTATTATATATGTATATGTATACGAGTGTACTCCAATCTTGAATCCGCTCCAGATTCTTCGTTATAAGTCCGTTTTACTCGCCGTTTGTTGCGTTGGAAAGCTCGTGAGGAGAACTATGCATTTCCATCATAAATTCCTGATTTTATCATATAAATTGGTTTTAGTTCTTACCCAAAGTAAGAGTTATGAAAAACATAGGATAAGTGTGAGAAGGTGCGTAAAAAATTACATAAATTAATGATCAAGCACCTATAAAACTATATAAATTTCACACTTATCAGTAGCATATCATGAAGCAGCTCGAGAAGTGCCATGAAACTCTTGTCACTCCATCTGTATCTTCCCGTCAGGTTGAAAAACTTCAGTACAACCGTAAATTTCATGTACTTAATGCACGCAGGGTACAAGGCCTTCTTGGATGCGTCCAACAACCTTTGATACTCATCCGACCGGTCGACAAAATTATCCTCTACGTTATCAAGAATCTCATCTATTTGTTCATCATGGTAAGTCGGCTCTGTCATTGACTCCGAAATCACTTGGGAGTTCCGACCTGTTGACTATATAAGATGTGTGGTCAGTTCTCATCCTCTTCCGATCATGAATGTACGAGGACACGTCATTATCTTCAACATTTTATCCATGAAAAGTCTATCTTCTATAGTGTGGCATGAAACCGCGGGTCTTCATATGGAATTCTATTTCCTCGATGTGTGAAAATTTCCTTAAGACACCGTAGTCAACACAAGGACATGGTATTTTCACCGCCTTTGTTATGTCCTTATGCTGCACTGCCGCTTTGTAAAACTCTTTCAGCATCTTATCAAAGTGATCCCCTCGATCACCGTACATCCAGTCACGCTCCTTACTGTATGTGAAACACAAAGCGGTATGATTATTACCATATACCCAAAATGAAAATATTTTTATACCATGGATTGTATTTGTTTCTATGTGTTTATATTCTAATGAAGTGTGACTGGATGCGTATCAAATAAGCTAGCTAGCCTAACTCTAAGGTTCCAACCCAAATTATATACTAGCATTTATATTTCAATAAATCATTGCATTTATTAAACAGAAACCAAGGTTCAATTACTTACTGGAATGGTGATAGAAGAAGGCACAAAACAAGAGAGGTGGTTCGCGGACTTAAATGTAGTGAGATCTAATTAAGAAAAAATTTAGTTATTGTTATACGTATTACAGACAAAAAACATTATTAATTACTAAGACATTTTAAAAAAAAATCGACATGACCTTTGAATAATTTTACCTATCTCATACTTGTTATTAAGCATTCACCAATGTCATTCAACGACACAAATTTTCAACACAAATCAAATTATAACAAAATTCATTTATCAAACCAAAATTTAACAATTTACGGTAATGAAATACAAAGTCAATCATAAAAGAGAAGAAGATAAGTTAGATTATATTACCAGTTCCAAAATGAATTGTTTTCCGCTTTGCCTTCAATCTATCGTGCAATGGTTGAGCAGTTCCTTAAGTTTGTCTTTGTAGAGGCACAAACATAAGTAGAGAATGAAGAGAAACTCAGTAGCTTGTGTATGCTCCTTGTTCATATTTAGGTTTGCAAAATTACAGTGAGCTAAAAAATGATGACATCAGTTGAAGTATATTACGGTTTCCCAACTGAAGTGTTTTCAGCCTCGTACGACTTCAATCTGGTGCATCAGTTTAGTGATTTCTCTCTACAAAGGCACAACCACACAAAATGAGCAAAAAAATCCAAATTTTCACTCAAACATTTTATCGAGCACCTTGTGTGCACATGTAATTTCACTTATTTAATACTACATATATGCACAAAATTTACACACTCTACTAATTTATTCATCCATATTCACATTTACAATCTAAATTTCAACAATTAACACAACAAATACATAATTTTAACCTATAATCAAACTAACCTAACTTGCAGCTCTATACTGTTGTTGCTGCTGCTGTCGGACTTGAACCAGCATGGTGGGGAAGAGGGCGGCTTTGGTGGGAGATGATGGTAGAGATGGCGTAAATAGTGGTTAAGTTCGCCGTGGGTTTCACTGTTCGCAATAGAGGAGAGGAAGATGAATTCGGTGAGACTGCAGTGAACTGGGTGAAGGCTAGTTTAAAAGCATCTATTTCGGCGATTCCTAATTATAAACCGCCGAAATAAGTTCTCGATTTTTTAAAAAAATTAAAAGGACCTATTTCGGCGGTTTCTAGTTAGGAACCGCCGAAATAGGTGCTCAAATAAAAAAAGAAAAATATTTTATTTACTTATTTCGGCAGTTCCTAACTAGAAACCGCTGAAATAGGTCCTTTTATTTTTTTTAATAATTTACGAGGATCTATTTCGACGGTTTCTAGTTAGGAACCCCCAAAATGGGTACTCGACAGTTTCAGCAAGCAGTCTATTTCGGCGGCCTTTAAGGACTTGACGTTAGCGTAAATTTAGACTGGGTGCAAGAAGTGCCTCGCAACTAGAGGTTTGGAGCTTTTGTGACTTGTTTCGTGAACTCACAGAGGTGTTTGTGTGGTGTGTGAGAGAGAGAGAGAGAGCTTAGAATTCTCATGAGAGTTTAGAAAGCTGGGAAGTAAGTGATGATTTTAGAGAACCCACTACTCCTTTTATACAGCTCGAGCAATAGTCTCTAACGCGTCTGCAAGCGCTAATAAAGCGCTGGCAGAGTGCAATGACTAGTTTTCAATGGTTATATTGGACTGTGAGTCGACACTATCTGTCGAGACCAGATACTAACGTTAGAATAAGATTATAACCGTTGAAAACGCACAAAAAGATTTGATTTTCCCTTATCCTAATCTAAAAGTATGATTTCTTTGTCCCTGATAGTCGGTCACCTATCGTGCAAGCCTAATATACTCAAATACAACTGAAACTGAAAGACATATGCCTGAATAGTCACTAACCTATTTGTCGAACAACAATGAGATCTTGATCCTCGAATATATTTTGTTAATATTGTGCCCAGGTCACAAATGGCCTTGGTGAATTTCTCCCGACTTAGTGACTTAATGAGAATCATTTGCACCATTCTTATTAGTTGAAGCACAATCAAACATAGAAAATTGTAAACACTTGCCAAATTAATTCTCTTGAAGATGAACACAAAAAAAACATAAAGCGAAGCAAAAACAACTGATATTAGAATAGGAAAAACAACTTTTATTTATCAGAGGAACGTGTTTAGGCTTGAATGAGAGAAGATACGAAGATAAAAACTGAAATACCCCAAATTATTAAAACATGGATTAAATATTTAATCACATTAATTAAGGCCTAAACATGCCTTAAAAGTCAACTGAGAACAACAGTGGTCAACACAAAACAAGATGTTGCACCCTTTGACTGTTAAGGGTAAATAAATACCCAAATGAACTTCTTAGGACCTAAAAATTTGTCCTAAGTATATTAACATAATATTAAACATATTATAACCGTTGGACAACACTCCAACACAAAGAAAAAGCATTTACATGCTTCAAGGTCAAAAAGGGCAAAAAGGTGCTCTAGGAAAACCTTAAAAAAATCAAATGACCTCTAAATGATATAAAATTGAATACCATGATCAAATATCATGTAAGGAACACAAAAAAACCGTTGTCAAAGAAAACAGAGCCCAGAAACACCTGGCGACACAAAATGTGCACTAAAACTCCTTAAAGCACATTTTTGTGTAATCGCCTTCTAAATTGGTTTTAAATGGGCTAAAAGGTTATAAATACCTTTAAATATAATAAATATCATATTATATGATATTAGGAATTTAATTCCAGAAATTTACGAATTTTTACAAATTTAATATTAAAATATTAATAAAACCCTAAAGTGGGGCCCGCATGAGTCAAATTGACCAAGTATGGTCAATGGTCAAGTAATGACCCATTTGACCTAAAGGAAATCGGCTGGCAAGGAGGTGGGAAGGCAGCATAAGTCCTTGATTGACAATAATTCCTACCTAACACATTACTTTTTGAAAATAACTTACTTTTTCCATTATTTCCTACCTTTCCCACCTTCTCCTTCCTTCCTTGTCCGATTCTCTTCTGCCCAGCCGAGTTCTCCCTTCCTAAGAAGCTCTCAAGTCTGTTCTTGAGCATGGAAGGCAAATCTAGCTCCTAAACTCTTAATGTAAGTGTTTTAATGTCATTTTTAGCTCTTTTTCTTCATCTCTTCACTACCAACACCTAGATTTCGTGGCTCATCAATTCCTATGGCTTATTCTCAGTGTTCTAAGGTTAGAACAAGAGCTAAACTCGGTTGAGACCAGTAGAGGGACCAAGGTTGTTCAAATCTACATTTTAAGGTAAAAATGTGCTTTAAGCTCATAACTTTTGATTCCCTTCAAGTTCGGCTGTGAAACTTTGGTCATAGCCTCATCTTCCTCTTCTTTTCACGTGGAATCTGTTGGTTAGCCATTTGGAGCAAGGATGACCGAGATCCAAAGGAAATACCCTCTTTTAAGGCATTTTTCCAAGGTAAAACCTAATAACAAGGTAGCATTTCGAGATCTAACTATTTCCTACGTCAATATGGTGGATCTAACACCTTGTGGTGTGTTTGGTTCAGGTCGAAACCACTTAGAACTTCCCTTGCATTTTTAAGGTGATTTTTGCCTTAAATCTTACATTAATTATTCCTTATGGTTAAGCTCAAGCTTGGAGTGTAACCATATCTTTTTGTGTATTAAACATGTCTAAATCAATTGGTGAATTTTCCTACAAGTGACCGAGCTCATACAAGGAATATCAAGGTATAAACACCTTAAACTTATGATTTTTATAATTTTTAAGCATATATATATATATGGCCGAGAGTGAAGTTACACATATAGGTTATATTGACCTAGAAATGGGAAAAAAATGACTAAGATAAATTAAGCTAGTCATTTAAGAGATTTAATTAACATAATTGTCAAATTTAAGACATTATGTGGAAGTTTGGTAAATAAATAAAAATTATATGGTGAGGCCGAAATTTTATATGTATTTTGGGACATTTATGTGTAATTTATTTTGTGAGCAAATGTTTGTAATAAGGCCATGTATTTTAGGCCATTTTATTTATGCATTTACAAGCTTTTAATTAAGTTTAAGTAGTATAAATGCATTACCGAAAATAAATGGGGTATTAGGTG
The DNA here is from genome assembly GCA_023374045.1 of Limonium bicolor. Lineage (NCBI taxonomy): Eukaryota > Viridiplantae > Streptophyta > Magnoliopsida > Caryophyllales > Plumbaginaceae > Limonium > Limonium bicolor. The sequence continues at coordinate 213,964,964 of CM041780.1, read as the reverse complement.
TAATTAAATTAAATTTGGGGGCTTTAGAATAATAAGGCCGAAAAGTAGAGTTAAAAAGGAGTTAAAATAAAGTTTATAAGATTTTATAAGTTTTGGGGTTAAATGGTGAATTTTAGAAAGTTTGGGTACTAAACCGTAATTATAAGGAATTGGTGGTCAAGGAAATATTAAGGTGGTCAACATTGACCATATGCTAGGTTTTGACCAAAATAAATAAGTTAGATAACTTATTTAAGGTTTTATAATAGGTTCTGTATTTAATGGTAATATTTTTATAACATATGTGGTGAATATGTTATTACCAAAAATTAAGGGTGTAAAATGGTATTTTAAACACCCATGGGCTATTAGGAATTTTTAGGAATTTATTTGGTGGATTTTGGAATTAAAATGAACTATATATGTATAATATATAGTTATTATGTCATTATGACACTTTGGAGAAAAATAGATGGTGGGATGGTAAATATTGAAAGTATATGGGTTAATAAGGTTATTTATAACCCTTTGGTGAAATTTGGAGATCTTTAGAATTATATAAGAGTATTTGTTGAGATATATGTATATAATAGTTTTAAAGATATTATCAAACTATATGTTATAAATTGGGCCTAATGACAATATAAAATGTATATTGAGGTCTATTCGGAATTTATGAAAGATAACCATAGGTTATACTCTTTTATAAGTTAGAAATGTTATATTGAATGGTATATATAACATGGTAAAAAGAAAGGGGTGATTTGGTAAATAAAGGAAATTATGGTTTAAGGAAAGTATAAGGTTTAATATATGCCTATGAGGCAATATACAATAGTTTTGTATAAAAACTAAAGGTTATAAATTAAAGGAAATAAAAATATCATATCAATGGTATTATATTTTGGTATAACAGTACATAATGTTATGTGGTCAAAAAGGGAATTTAAAAAATTCAGGGCTATACCGAGTTAATAAGAGTTGAAAGATGAATTTTAGACTAAGGTCTATAATGTTATAAATGTTATGACAATGATATGGTTTAGATGGAATTAATATAAGGAAGGGTACTCACATAAAATAATGTGACAAACTATAAATAAATGGGATTTATAAACTAAGGTGTTTATGGAATGAACCTTAGGAGTTGTAAATGTACAACATAAAATGTTACATAATATTAGGATAACAATCATATAAGTTGTACAATACAACTAATGGGATAATCATCTAACATAAGATGATAAAATGTAACATATGATATAAGAGTTTATTTAACTCATGGGAATTACCTACGTGGTAAATATATACATACACAAGGATAATGTATATGAGGTGGATAAATATTTTGGTTGGAAACCATATGATTTAATGGTGGTGGTTATTTAAAAAAAAAGATATAGTTACGATCTATAAGTTATGAATCTTAGAATGCAATATAATACAAGAATGCATGCATACATGCAACTATGGGTTACGTACCTAAACTAGATGTGGATAAGACTGAAAGAAATATAGGGAATTAAACTTAACAGTTGAATGTTTTGACGTACGCGTGTTAAGTAACAAAGCCGACTGTTTTAGAGAAACCCGCAACAAACAATTGTAGAAAACGGGGTGAACTGTCGGGGTTACTTATTGTTCGGAAATACCGGATGTAGTTAGTCATGGAGACTAACTTATAGTTTGTATTACCGTTTAGAGTATGCTTCTGACAAGGACGCTTGACAAGCTAGCGGACTACACGGAGCGTAGGATCTTGCTGATTCATACTCCACCGTAATACAGTCAGCGTGAACGGTATGTAAAGGGGTTTGATCCGAGTTGTCCTAAGGTTGCTCCTTGGGCTCGGATTTGGTTGATATAACTTGTATGTTGTTGTGAGTCTCTGATTGTCTCTGAGGACTTCCTCAGTTCAGACTTCTGTGTGATCTGTGATAAGATCGTTTGTCTGAATGTGATAATTAATATGCATGAACTGTATATTTATAGCTGCTCATTATTTACTGTTGTTGAGTTAACAGTATTGGTTCGTATATATGAACCTATATTTATAAAACGAACTAGCGGCTATGGTGCTATCTTATATGAAATATAAGGAACGTAAGTAAAACGTTGTAGCACTATGATAATAACATATACATATTATCTGAGACTTTTATACGGAGCATTGGCCTTTCTATACGCCGCTCTTGTATCTAGCACTGGATCCCGAGTTTACAGACTCCGGATTGGACTAATGACCTTAGTCTGCTGTGTTAGAAAATTTGGTAATGCGATGCGATGGTATAATTAATTAATGGAATGGAAGTAAAGCCAAGAGGATGTGGCTCTTGGTGCGCGCTGTGATCACAAAAACGATACCAGGATGTCCGCGTACGGGTCCGTAAGTATCAAGAAAATTTCCCGTGAGCTAGAATGGCTCGTTGGTCGGAGACTCTACCGTTGGAGTGGCTACTGCCGTGGGTGACCCGCCATAATATATGGGTAACTAGAGACATGTCGTTTTAACGAGACATTGTCACTAGGTATAACTGAACAACTAAAACAATTGAGACTTATACAGTGGCGAACAAAACCATAGACGAGACTTTATACTTGTTTATTGTTCTCGTTGTTTCGCTTTGTTGTTCATTGGTTATACTTGTGGTTATTTTATTGTGTGTTGATGGTTGGATGGAGCCTACAAGGCTAAGGTAAATTAACTATGGAAACTGTGCGCTACGGCGAATGTACATTGTACATATGGATGGGGCTTGAAAGCCAAACTAAAATAAATTGACAGTGGATGGTGAACGCTACGACGATTGTACATTGTACAATATATTGTTAATACTCGATACGTTCGATATGCAAATGTTGTTTGATATATTCTATGACTGTTTGGATTGGATGGGTGGTTAAAAGTTTATGGATCTTTGGATGGTTGATTATGTATATTATACATTTATGCTTCAGTTTTGATTATAACTGTAAAATGGAAAGGCATGAAACCAATCTAATAATAAGATGGTTAAAATGACAAGTGACCATTAGGGTCCAGGCCCGACATACTCAGCGTCTATCACTGATACTACACCATTACAGGTTGTTGATCATTGTCGGAGCTGAAGAGCAGGAACATGGTAATTGGAGTGTTACTTTTGTCACCACACTTGGAGATGTGGTATAGCAATGGAGATGGTGAATTGTATTATGGTAAGGTTGTGTATTTAGGATTGGGTAGACGCTCACTTGTCGATGTTTGTGGTTTATGGACTTAGTGCGATGTATAGGAGTTTCTCGTTATCACTGCGGTTAGCAGTTTATTTGTATTGGAAGTTGGATGTAGTTTGGCTGCGTTGCTCGCATGGGCGAGTAATGGCCGGTGACACCCGAGTGAGTTTTGTAATTGTTATTTATTTTCCGCTGCGAGACGTTTTATTTATTGCTATGTGAGAGATTATATCGTGATTATGGAGAGGGGTGTTACAAAAGTGGTATCAGAGCGGAGTACCGCTCTGATGACGAGATAATAGGTTAAGACAGTGAGCTTAGGACTTGGGAAATTATGGGGAACATTTGGGAAGTACGGGACGATTCGTCTTAGAAAGATACTGTGTCTAGTAACGCAAATTGCCTGACAGGTTAGCCTTAAGGCAACTTGATATCTATTGGTTGTGTACGGTAATTTACCGAGTATTTATGTGACATACTGTACTACAGATGTCTGGTGGAACTAGAGGGCGTGGTACTGGAAGAGGTGGAGGCGGTGACCCCGGCATTACAGGAGTTGCTGAGACGGTTGCAGCCGTTCTTGCACAGCTGGGTACTTAGATAGGAGGAGCACCAGCCCACCCGCCACAGCCCAGGGAAACGAACTGCCTGAAGTCAGTTGGCGAGACCCGACCACCTACATATTCGGGGAAACAGACCCCGTAGCTTTGGAGCGTTACATTGTTGAACATGAGAAGGCCTACGAAGCTTTACAAGTACCTGACGACAAGAAGGTCGCCACTGCTGCTTTCCATCTGAAGGATGCAGCCAGCACTTGGTGGAGGTTGGTCAAGGACCATCACCTGGCTACGCCCGACTTTTCGTGGGCTGCCTTTGTCGAGTTGCTGAAAGGGAAGTACTACCCAGCACATCTCGAACAGAAGAAGCGCCTGGGGTCCGAGACACTAACCCAAGGAGGTCTAACCGTGGACGAGTATTACGCTCGATTCATTGGTCAGCTGGACTTCATTCCCGGTGTGGATTACTCAGAGACCGTGAAGGTCGAGAAGTTCCGAGGAGGACTATTATTTCGCATTCAGATAGCGATGGGTGCTACCCTCTACACTACCATCCAGGTGCTAACATGAAAGCCATAAAATTCTTTACTTACTACATTACTAATTAACTTTGTGAGAACTTACCAAGGAGATTCCAGGAGTGTTATGAGGCTGCCTCGAGGACGGAACTAATGCTCCAGACTCGGGAAGAGACTCTCGGGGCCAAGAAAAGGAAGAACCCCGAGGGAGAGTCTGAGGGTGGAGGAGCATCTCCGGGCGAAAGCCAAAAGAAGGGAAAGTAAGGACTTATCCCATTCTAAACTATTTACCATATTAAATATCTTAAGAATGCCGACCCGAAACCCTGAACAGGAAATTCTTCCCAAAGAAAGGGCAGCAGGGTAACCAGGGAAAGAAAGGAAAAGAGCCCGTCCCTCAGTTGACCGGCCCAGCTATTGATGCTAAGCCTCTGAGATCTGCACCTCCTAAAGGTGAGAACACCTACCTCTTAAATTCAAATACAAACCTGACCTTTATACCACCAGATTTTAACTTAAACGTAAATGCTACCATCAGGCACCGGACAACCCTAGCACCATTTTTTTTTACTGTAAGCGTTGTGGGAAGGACCATCCTGGGGTCGACTGCGAAGGCCACAAGGTCGAGTGTCAGTGCTGCCACAAAGAGGGCCATAGGGAATTCGAATGCTAGATGAACCCAGAGAGCCGTAATTACCGGCCACCAAAGAATACTTAGAAGACCTCAGCTGGAGGATCTGGAGTACCACGAGGCGGTCAGGATGGCCAGACATCTACTGATGCTGGAGCCTATTAAGGCAAAGGAGTAGATAGGGCATGAGTACCCTAACTCCATGAGACCGCTGGTGGAAGACTTTTACTTACTATGTTGTGTACTTACTTTGAATGTTAGAAGAAGCTATATTATAAGTATGTGGGAGTGTGTCATTGACCGCTCGCCTTTTGTGTAAGACTTTGGGATTAGTTGTGTGTACTCAGTACCAAAAAGCTTTGAAACCTTGATGGATTATTATATAAACGGGATGTTTAAGCTTACATTACCATGTAGCCATACTCAACGACACAGAGTCAATGAGACCAGAAATTACTGAACCAGAATTTCCACCTGCATGGCGCACTTGCTATTGCAAGCGCTATGACAAGAAAACCACTGAAATTTCCATCTGCCTTGTGCACTTGCTACAGCAAGTGCAGCGACAGCAACAACAACAGTAACAGCAACTGCAAATGCAACTGCAACAACTACTACTTTTAGTCTTTTATTATATGTACAAAAAAAATGTTTTTCAAATGTTTTCATTCAACCTTGAGATTAGAAACCTATGCAACTTTGGAAGGACCAGTTTAAACGTTCGAGGAAGCTTCAGACAGGGCTTATTAGCCAAATACCAACAGTGTATACCCGCATTTAATGCTAATCACTACCAGAGATAAAATGTGTAGTCCTTATGGACAAGCATACCCTTTGTAGATGCGCCACCGTCAGTGAGGATGGTTGGAAAGTGAAGAGCCAAGTTGCTCAAGCTATTGTGCAATCTGCAATGCATCCAATTACATGGATGAGGGGACATATATGAACTATGGATGAGATATGACCGGAAAAAAAAGGGGAGAAAAGGAATATGTATAGTACTCAGTGAGAAAAAAAAAGGAGAAACGAGTTTGCTAATATAGCACGGATTTTATTTACACCGAGTTGAGTAATACCAGTCTATGATACGAATTACCACGGATGCCACAAAGGCAATAACACTTATTACGGGATAACCGATAACACGAACTATTAGACCAAAAAAAAGAGAAAGCAGAAGCAAAAAGAAGACAAAAAAAAGAACAAGCAAAAAGAAAAAAAAAAGAAGAAGAAGAAGAAAAAAAAAGGTAGAAGAACAAAAAAAAGGATATCCATCAAAAGGGGAGATTGACAACAGAATACTTCACTATAACCGTGTGACAGACATTACCAGTTTACTAAACGAGTCATGGGACGACCGCACTCCGTTAGGAGCATGTGGGCCTGACAGACTTATTTATGAGTTAGTCGGGTAAGTAGTAATGTATCAGTACGGTACCCCATGCAAGTAGACAAGTAGTGTTAGGAACACGAGAAGTAGTCAACTCCATTCTACGGACAGTAAGACGGATTGCCTCGAAGATGGACGAGAAGAGCCGCAGTTAAACCAACGGGCTAAAAAAGAAAAGAAAAGAAAGGAACCTTCAAGAGAGAACAGTAGACAGTATACAGTGAAGACAGGGAAACAATTCAAGGACAGGAACCAAAAAAAAAAGCAACAAGAAAATCTATTATGGACGAAAATATGTAGAATCCTCATAAGGATCGAGTAATTCTTACAATCCAGAGGAAACCTACCAGATGAGATGGACATAAACGCGTGATTACGCAAAGAGAAAAGATAAAGCTATATGATAGCAGAAACCTTGCTCAAGGAACAGTGGATTCGGAATGTACCACTCACAGGATAATTCACACATCTTTTCTGTTTGACTCATTGGATATTAGCTGTTGAGCGTTTACGCCTCTGCACTCTGTATGACTGAGTGTTTTGGTATTGCACTCGTGCAGTTATTAATCTAGAGGGAATGCAGAAAGATAAAGTGGATATCAACACGAGTGTGTAAAAAAAAAAAAAAAAAGAGAGAACTACAACAGTGTGTCACTCCGGAACAAAAATCCCGAGAGACATGGATGACAAACATCATCTTTGTGGACATATAGGCTGGTACGTCTTAGTATTACAAAGACAAGTGCAAAGAGCACTAAGTACTAACAATGGCCAATGTCATATTATACCTCAAATTGAATGTCAGTGAGAGAAGACACACGCATGTATACTAGTGATCCAAACGAGTGGATTCACAGCAAAAAAAAGAGACAAATTGAGCATATGTTCATGGGTCTGCACCTCATACGAAGCGAGTGGGCCCATTAGAATGAATTTGGGAGAGAGCACAAATTGTTTAGTGCCACATCCCTTACGAATTGTGGAGCCCAGAAGGGCTAGAGTCACACCCGTCTCTCTGATATGAGGATAATCCACGAGTTGGTAAACTCTTTGAGAGCCAAGTATCCAGCGCTCCTTGTTGAGCGGCTGTGGTATACTTGTGGGGTACTGGGGCGTAACCCTTTTTAAGGGGGGTAGAGCCTCTTGACTGTGCACATGTCTGCACTAAATTTTGTTGTTTTCGTATGCATTGCATACAAAGAATTGGTGGTGTGCGGGGCACACGAGGTTTGTTTGTTTAGTATGCATGGCATACAGTGAATTGTTTCGTATGCATGGCATACAGTGAATTGGTTTTGTTGGTTATGGTTGGTACGCGGGGCGTGCGTTGTTTGGTTTGTTGTGTGTGATGTGCACTGGTATGTATGTATCTCACGAGATACCTGTTTGAAATGTTGTATGTACACCATGTGTGTAGTACCTTTCTTATGCTATTTGTGATATGTATTCATATTGCTTTATAGAATGATTACATATGGTATATCTATTATTAGATATGGAATGTGGAACAATGGAATGTTATGGACACCTCAGAAGGTTGTCAGGACTTGTAGAACTGATAGGAAATGATGGTGCTGATGGATCACCTATATCCATATATGATTGAACTAACGCCACAACGTGATGGCTATGTGCTGTATAAGCGCAATACAATGTGTGTAAATGATATATCACATAGATATACATTATGGGAACATGGGTAAATATACATTTATATATACTTACCTACTTGATTAAGAGACTTCAGGACGAAGCCTTTTTAAGGGGGGTAGACTGAAATACCCCAAATTATTAAAACATGGATTAAATATTTAATCACATTAATTAAGGCCTAAACATGCCTTAAAAGTCAACTGAGAACAACAGTGGTCAACACAAAACAAGATGTTGCACCTTTTGACTGTTAAGGGTAAATAAATACCCAAATGAACTTCTTAGGACCTAAAAATTTGTCCTAAGTATATTAACATAATATTAAAGGTCAAAAAGGGCAAAAAGGTGCTCTAGGAAAACCTTAAAAAAATCAAATGACCTCTAAATGATATAAAATTGAATACCATGATCAAATATCATGTAAGGAACACAACAAAACCGTTGTCAAAGAAAACAGAGCCCAGAAACACCTGGCGACACAAAATGTGCACTAAAACTCCTAAAAGCACATTTTTGTGTAATCGCCTTCTAAATTGGTTTTAAATGGGCTAAAAGGTTATAAATACCTTTAAATATAATAAATATCATATTATATGATATTAGGAATTTAATTCCAGAAATTTACGAATTTTTACAAATTTAATATTAAAATATTAATAAAACCCTAAAGTGGGGCCCGCATGAGTCAAATTGACCAAGTATGGTCAATGGTCAAGTAATGACCCATTTGACCTAAAGGAAATCGGCTGGAAAGGAGGTGGGAAGGCAGCATAAGTCCTTGATTGACAATAATTCCTACCTAACACATTACTTTTTGAAAATAACTTACTTTTTCCATTATTTCCTACCTTTCCCACCTTCTCCTTCCTTCCTTGTCCGATTCTCTTCTGCCCAGCCGAGTTCCTCCCTTCCTAAGAAGCTCTCAAGTCTGTTCTTGAGCCCGGAAGGCAAATCTAGCTCCTAAACTCTTAATGTAAGTGTTTTAATGTCATTTTTAGCTCTTTTTCTTCATCTCTTCACTACCAACACCTAGATTTCGTGGCTCATCAATTCCTATGGCTTATTCTCAGTGTTCTAAGGTTAGAACAAGAGCTAAACTCGGTTGAGACCAGTAGAGGGACCAAGGTTGTTCAAATCTACATTTTAAGGTAAAAATGTGCTTTAAGCTCATAACTTTTGATTCCCTTCAAGTTCGGCTGTGAAACTTTGGTCATAGCATCATCTTCCTCTTCTTTTTATGTGGAATCTGTTGGTTAGCCATTTGGAGCAAGGATGGCCGAGATCCAAAGGAAATACCCTCTTTTAAGGCATTTTTCCAAGGTAAAACCTAATAACAAGGTAGCATTTCGAGATCTAACTATTTCCTATGTCAATATGGTGGATCTAACACCTTGTGGTGTGTTTGGTTCAGGTCGAAACCACTTAGAACTTCCCTTGCATTTTTAAGGTGATTTTTGCCTTAAATCTTACATTAATTATTCCTTATGGTTAAGCTCAAGCTTGGAGTGTAACCATATCTTGTTTTTGTGTATTAAACATGTCTAAATCAATTGGTGAATTTTCCTACAAGTGACCGAGCTCATACAAGGAATAATCAAGGTATAAACACCTTAAACTTATGATTTTTATAATTTTTAAGCATATATATATATATATATATGGCCGAGAGTGAAGTTACACATATAGGTTATATTGACCTAGAAATGGGAAAAAAATGACTAAGATAAATTAAGCTAGTCATTTAAGAGATTTAATTAACATAATTGTCAAATTTAAGACATTATGTGGAAGTTTGGTAAATAAATAAAAATTATATGGTGAGGCCGAAATTTTATATGTATTTTGGGACATTTATGTGTAATTTATTTTGTGAGCAAATTTTTGTAATAAGGCCATGTATTTTAGGCCATTTTATTTATGCATTTACAAGCTTTTAATTAAGTTTAAGTAGTATAAATGCATTACCGAAAATAAATGGGGTATTAGGTGTAATTAAATTAAATTTGGGGGCTTTAGAATAATAAGGCCAAAAAGTAGAGTTAAAAAGGAGTTAAAATAAAGTTTATAAGATTTTATAAAGTTTTGGGGTTAAATGGTGAATTTTAGAAAGTTTGGGTACTAAACCGTAATTATAAGGAATTGGTGGTCAAGGTAATATTAAGGTGGTCAACATTGACCATATTCTAGGTTTTGACCAAAATAAATAAGTTAGATAACTTATTTAAGGTTTTATAATAGGTTCTGTATTTAATGGTAATATTTTTATAACATATGTGGTGAATATGTTATTACCGAAAATTAAGGTGTAAAATGGTATTTTAAACACCCATGGGCTATTAGGAATTTTTAGGAATTTATTTGGTGGATTTTGGAATTAAAATGAACTATATATGTATAATATATAGTTATTATGTCATTATGACACTTTGGAGAAAAATAGATGGTGGGATGGTAAATATTGAAAGTATATGGGTTAATAAGGATATTTATAACCCTTTGGTGAAATTTGGAGATCTTTAGAATTATATAAGAGTATTTGTTGAGATATATGTATAATATATAGTTTTAAAGATATTATCAAACTATATGTTATAAATTGGGCCTAATGACAATATAAAATGTATATTGAGGTCTATTCGGAATTTATGAAAGATAACCATAGGTTATACTCTTTTATAAGTTAGAAATGTTATATTGAATGGTATATATAATATGGTAAAAAGAAAGGGGTGATTTGGTAAATAAAGGAAATTATGGTTTAAGGAAAAGTATAAGGTTTAATATATGCCTATGAGGCAATATACAATAGTTTTGTATAAAAACTAAAGGTTATAAATTAAAGGAAATAAAAATATCATATCAAATGGTATTAGTATTTTGGTATAACAGTACATAATGTTATGTGGTCAAAAAGGGAATTTAAATAAATTCAGGGGCTATACCGAGTTAATAAGAGTTGAAAGATGAATTTTAGACTAAGGTCTATAATGTTATAAATGTTATGACAATGATATGGTTTAGATGGAATTAATATAAGGAAGGGTACTCACATAAAATAATGTGACAAACTATAAATAAATGGGATTTATAAACTAAGGTGTTTATGGAATGAACCTTAGGAGTTGTAAATGTACAACATAAAATGTTACATAATATTAGGATAACAATCTTAATATAAGTTGTACAATACAACTAATGGGAATAATCATCTAACATAAGATGATAAAATGTAACATATGATATAAGAGTTTATTTAACTCATGGGAATTACCTACGTGGTAAATATATACATACACAAGGATAATGTATATGAGGTGGATAAATATTTTGGTTGGAAACCATATGATTTAATGGTGGTGGTTATTTAAAAAAAAGATAGTTACGATCTATAAGTTATGAATTTTAGAATGCAATATAATACAAGAATGCATGCATACATGCAACTATGGGTTACGTACCTAAACTAGATGTGGATAAGACTGAAAGAAATATAGGAATTAAACTTAACAGTTGAATGTTTTGACGTACGCGTTAAGTAACAAAGCCGACTGTTTTAGAGAAACCTACAACAAACAATTGTAGAAAACGGGGGTGAACTGTCGGGGTTACTTATTGTTCGGAAATACCGGATGTAGTTAGTCATGGAGACTGACTTATAGTTTGTATTACCGTTTAGAGTATACTTCTGACAAGGACGCTTGACGAGCTAGCGGACTACACGGAGCGTAGGATCTTGCTGATTCATACTCCACTGTAATACAGTCAGGGTGAACGGTATGTAAAGGGGTTTGATCCGAGTTGTCCTAAGGTTGCTCCTTGGGCTCGGATTTGGTTGATATAACTTGTATGTTGTTGTGAGTCTCTGATTGTCTCTGAGGACTTCCTCAGTTCAGACTTCTGTGTGATCTGTGATAAGATCGTTTGTCTGAATGTGATAATTAATATGCATGAACTGTATATTTATAGCTGCTCATTATTTACTGTTGTTGAGTTAACAGTATTGGTTCGTGTATATGAACCTATATTTATAAAACGAACTAGCGGCTATGGTGCTATCTTATATGAAATATAAGGAACGTAAGTAAAACGTTGTAGCACTATGATAATAACATATACATATTATCTGAGACTTTTATACGGAGCATTGGCCTTTCTATACGCCGCTCTTGTATCTAGCACTGGATCCCGAGTTTACAGACTCCGGATTGGACTAATGACCTTAGTCTGCTGTGTTAGAAAATTTGGTAATGCGATGCGATGGTATAATTAATTAATGGAATGGAAGTAAAGCCAAGAGGATGTGGCTCTTGGTGCGCGCTGTGATCACAAAAACGATACCAGGATGTCCGCGTACGGGTCCGTAAGTATCAAGAAAATTTCCCGTGAGCTAGAATGGCTCGTTGGTCGGAGACTCTACCGTTGGAGTGGCTACTGCCGTGGGTGACCCGCCATAATATATGGGTAACTAGAGACATGTCGTTTTAACGAGACATTGTCACTAGGTATAACTGAACAACTAAAACAATTGAGACTTATACAGTGGCGAACAAAACCATAGACGAGACTTTATACTTGTTTATTGTTCTCGTTGTTTCGCTTTGTTGTTCATTGGTTATACTTGTGGTTATTTTATTGTGTGTTGATGGTTGGATGGAGCCTACAAGGCTAAGGTAAATTAACTATGGAAACTGTGCGCTACGGTGAATGTACATTGTAAATATGGATGGGGCTTGAAAGCCAAACTAAAATAAATTGACAGTGGATGGTGAACGCTATGACGATTGTACATTGTACAATATATTGTTAATACTCGATACGTTCGATATGCAAATGTTGTTTGATATATTCTATGACTGTTTGGATTGGATGGGTGGTTAAAAGTTTATGGATCTTTGGATGGTTGATTATGTATATTATACATTTATGCTTCAGTTTTGATTATAACTGTAAAATGGAAAGGCATGAAACCAATCTAATAATAAGATGGTTAAAATGACAAGTGACCATTAGGGTCCAGGCCCGACATACTCAGCGTCTATCGCTGATACTACACCATTACAGGTTGTTGATCATTGTCGGAGCTGAAGAGTAGGAACATGGTAATTGGAGTGTTACTTTTGTCACCACACTTGGAGATGTGGTATAACAATGGAGATGGTGAATTGTATTATGGTAAGGTTGTGTATTCAGGATTGGGTAGACGCTCACTTGTCGATGTTTGTGGTTTATGGACTTAGTGCGATGTATAGGAGTTTCTCGTTATCACTGCGGTTAGCAGTTTATTTGTATTGGAAGTTGGATGTAGTTTGGCTGCGTTGCTCGCATGGGCGAGTAATGGCCGGTGACACCCGAGTGAGTTTTGTAATTGTTATTTATTTTCCGCTGCGAGACGTTTTATTTATTGCTACGTGAGAGATTATATCGTGATTATGGAGAGGGGTGTTACAAAAACTCTCCTCCCATTGTTGCCCGCACTCAATAATCAATGAGAAGAGTTAGGGACCCACGTGTATCTGGGTCCTTCCTCGCTTGTGAACTTACTTCGGTGATATTTCTTTTCTACCCACTTAAGTTCTGCTCTAGCTAGCTGCCAGGACTTTACAAAGTGTGTCCTATAGCACTTGGACTGGAGGTGACCTGACTATCAGCAAAGGTAACATAACCCTCATCGACTAGTCCTCGATGGTTGCTCGACAGGTCATCCCGTTCTGTTATTAAGTTGTTCAGCCTCACTTTCTAGCCTAGAACATTTTACTTGCAACATCACCAGTGTTATCCCCAAAATCTTTACCCTCTTTTAAAAGTGAACAAGGTTTTTCTATGGTCGGTCCATGGCTAAAATTGTCATCCTTCATCCAATGGATACTTCTTTGTTTTGCAGAAAATAGGGGCTTCAAGGTAGTAAGGGTGAGTTGTAATATCGTAAAAACTGAGACAGGAAATCACATTGGCATAGTCTTAGGCTTGTAGAGGATATACAAGAGGTCAAGGGTTCAAGGCTAACTGTAACACCCCTACTAATTCGGCTCCTAATTGTCGTAAAAACGTCATACTTAATAATTAAATCGCAGCGGTAAATAACAAACTGTCGTACTAATGGTGTTACCATTACCACTCGCCCATACGAGTGATAATGCATTACATGATAATCAACATACGAAACGTGTTCCCGCAGTGACCACAAGAGATAGATAGTAGTGTTAGATATAACCAAAATAAATACAACATAATTCCATCTCATACATAAGTCCGTACACGTGAGCATTCAACGATACACCTCGGTTCACCAAACCCGAGTCCAAAAATAATAACTGTATCAGTCGTATCAAAGTCTATACCAAAAGCGTCGCGCCCCGCGTCGACCAACAGCTAGTCTCCTGAAATAAACATGGTTGTGGTATGGAATCAGCCCCTGCAGAGTATGTTATCACATGCCCCGTCATGCCCCCTCGGACCCCTCAATTAATTGGTCAAGAGCATGAGATTCATTACATGCAATACTGTAACACCCCAACTCAATCCAATTGTGGTCTCGCAACTTAACAGCATATATATATACATGTCACAGCGGAATTCTTTACAATCCAGGACCTTGCCACGGTCTGACTTCAGAATATACCGAACATTAGTACAACAATCTTAACCATTTACATATCCTTCTTACAACCCCCTCACATCCTATACATCTTACTAACTCAAATTGCCATACGAGTGTACATGCACAACTCGTAGGCCACACTTAACCCGTAACACTTGTACCCCTTCTTACTCTCGCGACAGCCGCTTCCTGATGTACCTGTGTAGTAAAAACAGCCCCCAAAGGGGGTCAGCACGAATGCTGGTACGATCCCCTCATGGCCCCCAAGCTAACGTGGCTACGACGACTAATTGTCGATAGCATGGAGGTTGATTAAATGCACAACATAATAGTAAATGCTGTAAACAACAATCCATTTATGAACAATCAAAGTTCACACACAATGAACGACTTAAATGCGTTCCCTTAATTAGAGAGTTAGTTATTTAACTCCTTAAGTTATGTTTCCTCTTAGTCTTAGTCCATCCTTATCTCACCTCAATCTTAGTCTTATCTTAATCTTAGAAACAACCATCCTTTAATAAGGAGTGGATGTAGTTTACCTTAATCTTAATAATACAAACCATCCTTTAAAAAGGAATCATTGCAACTTATCTTAACCTTACCTTAATCTTAATCTTAATAATACAAACCATCCTTTAAAAAGGAATCGTTGCAACTTATCTTAACCTTACCTTAATCTTAATCTTAATAATACAAACCATCCTTTAAAAAGGAATGGTTGCAACTTATCTTAACCTTACCTTAATCTTAATCTTAATAATACAAACCATCCTTTAAAAAGGAATGGTTGCAACTTATCTTAACCTTACCTTAATCTTATCTTATTCTCAGTATACAAACCGATCCTGGAGGGGAATGGTTGTATCCTAAGTCCAAACCTGAGATTTAGGTGATCCCACCGCACCATCTTAATGCCACCTACCCTGGACGGGAGTCCAGCGTAGCTGAGCCGGCAACCGGCCCTAGGCTACAAGTCCGAGGACAAGTCCTTAAGCGGAAGTCGAATCTGCTATAGATACCGACCCCCTTTTTCCTTAGCATGCATGACCGGAGATCGGTCCCGGGTTTCCTCACTCAAGTTCCAGTTAGTATTAGTCTCAAGACCATGTTTGTTGGTTAACCTCTTTCGGTTTATATCAGCCCATATTAGGGAGCGTTCCTTAGTCTCACTCAATTCCTTACTAAACGTTGGTTAGTAAGTTCTCACAGTATGTTGTGTTAGTTTTCAAACTTCACACAACAATACAGATAATATAATATTTCGGTTGCATGCTTTATCTTGTTTAGTGAGCACACAAAAATAGATAGCACACAAGCCGAGGGACACCTCGTTAGCAAGCAGGTCACAAGAAGAACTGTACCGTTCACCGTGGTTCGTTCGGTTGCTTATTCTCCTCCGGAGTCCAACTTCTCAAACCCTAAGACATTCACCGAATTGGGCGGTTAATTACTTTCAATTAACCTAGCCTAATTAATCAATAATGACTTCCCGCTTAGTACCACCAAGTCCTTGTAGTTTAACCTTAACCACTAATGTTACTCATTTCCTCATTTTATCTCACACTTGTTCATACCTCCAAAGGCCTTAGAACCCTACCAAACAACTCTTAACAACCTTATAATAACATTACTTAATATTCCCCATCATTTTCCAACCTTAAACAAAGTTTTTGGTCAATACAGCACCTTGTCCGAACTTGTGTCCGGACTTCCCAAGTTCGGACACTGTTCGAGACTCTAAGGGTGCAGATTGCCGAATGTCCGAACATGCGTCCGGACTTCCCAAGTTCGGACGCTGTTCGAGGCCAAACCAGAAAATAGAAATAGATGTGTCCGAACTTCTATGTTCGGACGGGTAGTTCGGAAGCCAGTCGAAGATCAGAAGACTTACGCACTCCAGGGCATGTCCGAACGTCCAAGTTCGGACGTTAGTTCGGACGTGCCCTAACACCCATTTTCCTTATCTTTAAACTCTTACTCAACTCTTACCAAAATCCCTAACACCTATTACGTTTTATCCTTAGGTTTCTAAATGGCATCTCATGCCTATGTAACCATTATACCAAGGTGTTTCTTCATCACCTTAACATCATCTCCCAAGCATCCTTATGCATATCCATTTGCTTTACTCAAACTTCTCAAAGCTATATGTAATCTAGCACACGCTTACATCTTCACAAGTCATTATACCTTATTTTTCCTTCAAACTTGTACAAGCTTCCAAGCTTCCTTAACAATGGTTTTGGTGCCTAAATTCACCATTGTAACCTAGTCCCTCTAGACATCCCTAGGTCTTCCTAGTACTCAAGAACTCCATAGTTTATTCATTCTCACCAAAACAACACTTAATGTTTCCTAGAACATCCTTAGTCATAAAATCTCCTTAGAACACCTTAAACACTACCCTTCATTTACCTTGACCAAGCAACACCCTCCTTAGACTTTTCCACCTCTTTGTTCAACTTACTCACCATTCTCATGATCATACACTCTTATAACTCCCTAGCCATTTCCTTTGACGACTTACAACCTTTTCCTACAGTTTTACTTCTATAGTTCACACCCAAATCATCTTAAAGCATTATACACCATTCCCTCTAGATTTTTGCTCAAGTCTTAACATTCCTCATACCATGTCTTTGGTGTGTTCAATACACCCACCAATCCTCTAATTCTTCCTAGACAACTCTAGGGCATTCTAAACCTCAAGAACTCCTTCATTAACTCATTTCCACCCAAATTCTTTTTTTTAATGACTCCTAATAAACCCTTGGTCATATTAATTCACCACCATCACCTAAACACTTATTTTCTACTCAAATTTCGCCATAGCTCCTCTAGTATATTCTCATGCCCAAATGCATTGTTTTTCTCACACAATAATCTCACACACACCAAGTCCTTTCTCATCTTATTTTCTCACCCAAATCAACTTATTCACATCATACTCCATATATTACAATAATCTTAAATTGCATAGCACTAAGGCTCTTAAATGACATGGCTCTTAGGCCCTTAAATGACTTAAACTTAAACACTGAATTTCCACATATAAAAGCTTTCAACCTGCAAATACACCCATCAATCTCATAGTAGTTATAATGTTCTTAAAACTCATCTTAAACTTATATTACTAACTCATTTCCTTTGGCTCCTTAGTCACAAGTTCTCAAGCTTATTTAAGTTCTTTTTCTTAGGTTATACAACCCATTACCTAATGTAAGCTTTAAGCTACATTAGTACTCATCTAAAACTCATTCCTTAAACCTTAAACCACCATTAGGTAAGTAATTTACCTTGTTTTCTCAAGCTTATCTTAACCTCCTCCTTAGACCTTCTTCTTGCATGAATCTTGGCCACCACTTAAATTCCCCTTGCCAATGTTCTAATCAATATTCAATGACTCATATGAGTACTAAACAATATACTAACCTCAAGGAATGAAAACCTAGGTTAGAAATGTGTTCTAAAGCATAAAAGTGGATGATTACCTTTGAAGTCTCAAAGTAGACTTGGGCATTGAATGAAATAGGACCTCCACTAGTCCTTGGTGAATAAAACAAGCTAGAACAAGGCATAAAAGCAAAGCCCCATGAGTAGTAAATTTTCGGCCATGGTGAGGAAGTGATGGAAACATGATTTTTCTTACATTTCCTTTACCTTAAGAGAATGGAGAAGCTAATGAGCTCTTCAAACTTGATTTTCCTCCATCAATGGAGATTCCCATGGCTCCAAAATGAAGCTTTTCCAATTTTGTAAAGATAGAAAGCTAGAGCTTGAGCTAACTAAGAGATATATGTGTTTAGTTTTTGATTTGGAGCTAAAATGAACACTTGGTGAGCAATTGAAGGTGGAGCACCCATGGATGGAGCTCTCTCGGTTTGGAGCAAAAGAAGAGAAGAAGAAATCGTGGAAGGAAGGAGGAATGAAGAGAGAGAAGAAGAAAGGAAGCCTTAATGAAGATATTTGGCTTTTTAAAGCAAATATTAACTTCTTACTTTATCCTCTTCTTTATAACATTATTTGACTACTCATGGTGACTCATCCTCCCTTAGAAAACCGGCCCCCTATTAATTAAGGCAAGTCATGGTCTTGTTTGACCAACTAATTAGCTTATATTGATTAAAACTTAAACTAGTCACTATTTGGCACTATTCACTAATTAGTGCACATATTTCTGAAATTTTTGATTTCCCATTGATTTAGGCTTCCTAATGTGATACTAATTAGTACACATGTTGATTAAAGAGTAATGATGGACATTTAGCCACTCAAAACTCAATTCTAAGACAATTTCTCAAAAATGTGCTTTAAGACTTCTTAAAGCACATTTTGCGTTTTAACTTGTTTTCAAGCTTGGTTTTCTTTGCTAATTGATTTAAAATGTCCATTAGCATATTACTAAAGTCTTATAATGGTATTTGGGTGCTAATCAAAGTCACTCCAAGCTTAGAGCACGTTTTTGCCCTGATTGCCCTTAAGGCACTTTCTTGTGTTTTCCTTGGTTTAAATTGTCTACCAATCTTTCTAAGGCATATTTTAGCCTTTCTACATCATGATTTGATGTTTACTTAGCATACTTAGGTTTGGGGTATTTCAAATACCGTTTTAATAATTAAACTGTAAAACAAATAACAGTAACAACCATACAATAACACAACCATTCACATACACATAGAATAACCAGTGAACAACAAGGCGAAACAACGAGGATCATAAACAAGTATAAATTCCAGTCTTTGGCATACAAGCCCAAATAATGTTCGACAGATATACGAGCTAATATAGCTGTTCATAATTGTTCAGTCATACCTAATGACAACGTCTCGTTAAAACGACGTGTCTCTAATACCCATATATTATGGTGGGTCACCCACGGCAGTAGCCACTCCAGCGGAGTCTCCGACCAACTGAAATACCCGAACTTCATTAGGGTGATTAAATTACTCTAATACGATATTGAGGGCCTATTAGTGCCTAATGAATTTTGGTAAAAAGAATAAATCCAAAAGAAACAAGAAAACGCTTAAAAAGCGGAAAACGCTAAATTGAGTGTTAAGTGACCCTAGGAGAAATACAACCTCGGAAAGGGTATTGAATGGATTATAAAGGCTTAACAAGGCCTAAATAATATAAGAGAACACTTCCCGAAGAAAACGGATCCAAATAATGTATTAAAAACGCTAATAAAGCTTTAGCGCACGTTTTTTGAGAAAACCCGAAAACGTGACTTTAAGTTGTCAAATGAACCCGTAAAAAATATAGTTCATCAAATAACTATAAATAAACATCAATGAAAGCTTAAGATCCATTAAAGTTAAAGAAACGACAAAATTCCAGAAAACGGGCCTGGTTAGTGAATAGTGCTAAACCGGGTAAATAAACGAGCGTTTTCTGTAAAAGACAAAAAACGCTCCAGCTGGTACATATACAGTGGGCCGGTTTTTAAGAGCACAAATTAGCTCTCTCTCACACTAGTCTAGCTTAATAAAGTGATGAGTCATAAAGTAAAAATGAGGAAAAGTACATAAAGTGAAAAAATTACCTCTTTCCTCTCATTTCCCCTCCTCTCTCTCCTCCCTTCTTCCTTTCTTCCACCGTGAGCACTCCCCACCTCCCTTATTCTGGCGATTTGAGCTGCTCCAACAACATCAATGGCAGCCTTCCTTTCTCTCCATGCTCAAGCCATGTTAGAGCTCCAAATGAAAAACCGAACACATATTCTTCTTCCCCTCTTCAAGCCCTATCATTCTCTCTTTTTGAAATCTCAAATGAAGGAGTTTGACCTCCATGGGTTTTGGAATTTGAAGAGTAAACTACACCATTGTGGAGCTTGGAGTCATCCCTTTCAAACAAGGTAAAAAGTTTCAAGAGAAAAACTTATTTCTTTCATTCATTAGGTTTGGCCGATTTTACCCCTCTTATGCCTTGTTCCTTTTCTTGTTTTGAGCTTCTTTCCATGCCTTCCATGGTGGTTGGGGATCTCCTCTTTGATTCATGACCAAGAGCCCATCTTAGGGTTTCAAGGTAATCCTTTATTTTTGTGCTTTAAGCACTTCTTTTGAATCCTAGCTAGATTAAAATGTATAACAGTATTAATTAGTACCTAATTCCCCATTTAGGTGTTGAATTTGAGGTTGGAAAGTGATTGGCCTATATGACCGATTTTGGTCAAGAGAGAGAAGGAGAAGATTGGAAAAGAAAAAAAGGAATTGTGAGCTTAAGGTAAGAAACTCACCTTAATGCCTATTTTAATTGCTTTAGATTATGGGATGGGTAATTTAATGAATGAACCCAAATTTGTGAGGAAAATGTGTTTGATTTTGATAGGAAGAGGTTTGTGAAATTTTGTTTGAATTAAGGGCTTTGAAGCCAAGTGATTCTTAGTTTGTTGTTATGTTGTGGTTTATTGAGATTTTAGGAGCTATAATGTCATTTGGTGATTTGGATGGAATTGTTGGTGTACTGGTAGGACCCTTTAAGGGTGTGGCTAGTTTAGGATTGGTTAAGTGAAAATTGGTGAAGATTGATGGATTTGGACATGCTAGGTTTATGGGGAGGTTATGGCAAAATTTCGGTAGAAAATGAGTGTTTTAAGTGGCTTGGTAAGTAGGGGAAACTTAAGTGTTCATTTGGGATGAGTGGAGTTAATTAAGAGCCTTGGAATGGTGGATGGAGATTGGATTAGAGAAGAAGGTAAAAATCTGTAGCAAATAGGTATTGATATGCATTGGAAAAACTAGAAAAAAGAGCTAGTGTGCAAGGCTTAAGAAATGAGAGTTGGACTTGGGTTTTAGAAGTGCAAAGGTATGAGAATGATTAGGAATGGTCATTAGGTGATTTGGTAAGGTTGGTAAGAGGTAGGAACTATAAAAAAGAAGTAGAAATGCACAAGTGTGCAAAATGCAAGAGTGTGGAAATTGAATTTGGTGAATTTGAGAAAGAATTGGGTGGTGGATTAAACCAATGATTTGGAGTGGTTTAGAGCATGTTTTGAGGTGTTTAATTATGCAGGAAACTTATGGAAAGTTTATGGAATGATTAGGGGTGGATTAAGGGTTGATTTGGGGGTGAAAAATCACCTTAGTAACAGTTTTTAGCAGGGTCCGAGACTTAGGATATGAACCAAGTCCCGGACCGACCATAAAATGTGCCGAGAGTGAATGCAAGAATTGGTCCAGGACTTAAGTCCAGGACCAAGTCCCGGACCAGGGTAGAAAACAAGCTGAGAGTTTACAGAAGGCATTGGTCCGGGACTTTGGGTCCGGACCAAGTCTCGGACCACCCCCAGAATTCAACAGAAAGTGTTTTTAAGGATTTAAAACATGGGGGTGTATACACCAAAAATTCTCACCCCATAAAGCAAATTCCGAAATCACAAATGCAATAAGAGGGGTCGTCGCCTTTCTTTTTTCAAAACATATCAATGCGCGTGCCGAAACGAAACCATCGTTTATGATAAAATTCTTAAATCTTTTTTTCAAAGCATTTCAGAAAATCAATTATTCGAAAATAAAATTCCAATGACAATCCAATTTCAAACTCATCCCAACTCATCCCTTTTCGTTTTTTTATCTATTCATTTCTTTTTATTGTTCATGGATCATTTTTTCCATTTATTGTTATATTTTCTTGTCTTTTTTTCTTAGTGTTTGCTTTTACTTCTATCATTACCATTTTTAGTATTATTCCCGTCATTTTATGCATTTATTATTATCATTACTTTTATTATTTTGCTTATACGCTTCTTTGTCTGCTTTTATTATGTCGTGTTATATGTATATATATAAATGAGTTATCTTATTGATAAAATCCTTTCATCTTTACTTTGCATTCTCATTTTTTTAAACATTAGCGTTTTAGGGAGTCTATTCAATTTGAGTTATAATCTTTGTGCTATTTCATGCATTTCCATCCGTGTTAGTTTATTTTTCTTTCTTCATCCAGTCAAACCAAATAACTAATCAATCAATTTAGTCATGACCCAAACTGTTTCAGAAACAAATAAGGCCCAACCTTCAAGGCCCAATCCACCCCAATCTCACCCACACCCAAACTAAACCCTATTTCAGCTTAACAAAAAGAAAAACCCTAGTGATTGAACACCCGCGTCTCCTTCTTCTGGCTTGATCTCTCGGACATTTTTTTTCCTTCCATCCCCAGAAACAAAAACTGTGGCCGACACTGCTCCCTCAGATCACCACCAGTCGATACCCTCATCTTCTTCACCCATACATTTTCTTCTTCTTTCGATTGTTACTCACATTCAACCTTCAACCTCGATTAATCTCAAGAACTGCAAATCCATCGCTCATCAGCCACCACCAGCATCGGCTACCACCCCCATCGATCATCTTCTTCCCTCGGCTCTGCTTCTTCCTCGTTTTTTGTTTCCTTCATCTGTCTCCATCTTGGTCGATCTCCACAAACAAATTAAAACCTAACACACACTTTTCCTCTCAAAGCTCGGCCACGTTTCCCCAGTCTTCTTTATCTTCTCAATCCATCTATTCCCTTCCTTCGACCATTCTCTTCACTTCGGCAATTTCGCAGCCCGGCGAACAACTTGACTTACGAAGAAATGCTCTACCTCGTCTCGGTCATTCCCCTCATCACTGTGATTTTGCAATCTTCACCGGCGAACATGAACCCACTCTCCTCTACCCTTCGACTTTCAAATCCGCGCCGAAAAATCTCATATCCACACTCCATCCCCTTTTGTTCTTCTGTCAATCTTCAATCCATGTTGTATCGTCTTCCACAACCCGAACTCGTGACAGGAGTAATTCCTGGCGTCGATTCCATGTACTCTGAAACTCACTGCGGCGACGAATCCCTTGATCCTTGACGAATCTCTAGCTGCCTCTGCGAACGCTTCAGTGTTCCGCTCCGATTCTGTATTTCTGGTTGTTTGTGAAATCTGAAGGCGAATGGTGATTCCTGGTGCTGTCTCGATTCTAAACAAAAGGGAGTTTGCACTCCCGTTTCATTTTACTTCGTTGGGCTCTGTCCAGATGTGAGCCTCGATTTTAAACCCTATCCTATGTGGATTAACTTGATTGGGATCTGATTGGGTTTTAGGTCCACTTATAGCCTAAGATTAATAACTATGTCATATAACAATAATTATTAAAACCCAAGCTAGCTCACTGGAACCTATTATGAGTCGCCACCTAATTTTAACCTAGATCAAATTAGGAAAGGAGAGTTCGGGTTCGGGGGCTTGATATTCGACTTAATTAGGGTTCAAATTACTTTCATTACCCTTCCTAGGTCGTTTTTCCTCTACTTAGTTTATTTACGGCTTATTACGAGTCGTTTTAACCTAAGTGCGCGAGCTTCTGTTTTTTTTTGTTTTTAAATTTTTTGACAGAGAATTAAAGTGAAATTAAAAGCCACCTAAACTAGGGTTTCGGAGGCAGAATTAGGTCAAATTTTGCTTACGTCCGTAGCCACGGACCAAACGTCCGAGACCACGGACCCCAGTTAACCTAAATATACAGAAAAGTCGAAATTAAAGGAAAACAAAAATTTGCAAGGTCCGGGGCCACGGACAGGATGTCTGTGGGCCCGGACATTATTAGAAAAACCTAAATTTTGAATTTTTAAAATCCCGCCGCCGTCCGTGGGTGTCCGTGGTCTCGGACAACGCGTCCGAGGTCCCGGACCATAGGTCCGAGGTCACGGACCACCCACGGACGGGGGTTTTCAGAAGGTTCCCGAGGGTGTTTTGAGCTCAAATTTTATGGGTGTGTAGCCTGAAAGATGTACAAGACGTTAGTGATTGAAAGTTTTCAATTTGAATTCGAATTAAGCACGAAACTTAGCAAACAAGTTATCTGACAGAGGCTTAAATAAACAGCAATACAGAAGCCTACGAAGGTTAGTTTGAGCCCAAATTTTGAGGCAAGACAGATAATACCGTGGTGAATCAGGGAAGTGGAGTTTCTACCTGTTTTACCTTCGGATTCACAACGTTTCTTCACACCGGGACTCGTCGAGTGCTCCGTTGATGGCAGACCCGAGAGGATTTCGACCCAAGCTTCTGGTTGTTGGTTGTTCTTGATGTTCTTCACGTTTTAGAGGTGTTTTTGTGAGGTTTTGATGGTTATTGGTGCTTTGGGGATTGGAAAACGTGTTTAGATGGTGATTTCGGGGGACTTTCAGTATGATTTGGGTGGCCGGGTGTTGGAAAACGTGAGAGAGAGAGAGGAGGCCGTGTTTTCTGACTCTCTAGGGTTCTTCAGCATGTGAGGTTCTGATTTTATCCAAAAACCTATCCCCTTATATAGACTTCCTTAAAGATAAAGAGAATCTAGTAAAAGTAAGATTTTTCGATATTTTAACTGAGTAACTTCCCAAAGGAATTTTGCTATGAAATTTTAACCACATGTCAAGAATGGATATTATGAATTTTCTGAGGTGGAAACGAATTTTTTAAATGCTGGAGCATTTTTAAATTGAATTTCTCGTCAGATTCTATCAGAAATTGCTAGAAAATTATTGGAAATTCGAAAAATCAAAATTCCAACGCCATTATGCTTAAAATGTCATCCTCTATCATGGGTTAAAATATCAAAGCATTTCGAGCTGATTTGGGCACCCTTTGGAGGAGAGAGAAAGCCTATAGGAGAACTCAAAAGCCTTAAAAATTACGAAAACGCCCCTGACAATGACAAAACTGCTCCTCTGGCCCTGGAACACGCCGATCGGGCCGGAGTCTCTTACTGTTTGATGGAGATGGCTCTCACAACCTCGTAGACCTTAACCAGGGGGTCAAAATTTTGGGTATAACAGATTGCCCCCCGTCAACTGGACTTTGTAACGAATGTGAAAAGTCTGGTTGATGCTTGAGTGGTGCCCCAAAATTTTGGACTCCACAGAATCCTCCACGTTGTGTGAAACCGGGTTAACGATGCCCAGCAATTCGGAGGCGCTGACTACCTAAGCTACAAAGCACTGTCGAGCTATTCTAAGGCGCTGACTACCTAGAGGTAATAATGAGGTAATGTCAGACTATTCTAAGGTGCCGACTACCTATAAGGATGATACAATGTCAAGCTATTCTAAGGCGTTGACTACCTAAAATGATGATATGCTGTCGAGCTATTCTAAGGCGCTGACTACCTAAAGTGATGAAAATGATGTCAAGCTATTCTAAGGCGCTGACTACCTAAAGTGATGAAAATGATGTCAAGCTATTCTAAGGCGCTGACTACCTAAAGTGATGAAAATGATGTCAAGCTATTCTAAGGCGCTGACCACCTAAAGTGATGAAAATGATGTCAAGCTATTCTAAGGCGCTGACTACCTAAAGTGATGAAAATGATGTCAAGCTATTCTAAGGCGCTGACTACCTAAAGTGATGAAAATGATGTCAAGCTATTCTAAGGCGCTGACTACCTAAAGTGATGAAAATGATGTCAAGCTATTCTAAGGCGCTGACCACCTAAAGTGATGAAAATGATGTCAAGCTATTCTAAGGCGCTGACTACCTAAAGTGATGAAAATGCAAGAATGCTGAAATGCTAATGATGCAAATGATGCTGATGCTGATGATAATGCCGATGATGTTGATGATGCCGATGATGCTGATGATGCTCGGATGCTTCAGGGGGACCGAAACCCGTGCTAATGCTCCTGGCTGGACCCAATGTGGACTTATTGCCATCGCCCCCCAAGCCGGTGTGCAGGGATAACTCCTGGTAAAAACCCTGGGGACTTATTGCCTTTGCCCACCATTCGTTGATCCCAAAAATAAGTTGACATCGCAAAAGGAGGATTTATTGCCATCACCTCGCCAACTTTCTGTCGCCAGGTCTTGTGACGCGCCTGGATAATGCAACTAGGTCTTATGACGAGCCTAAAGAGAGGTGCTAGGTCTTATGACGAGCCTAAAGTGAATGAATAAGGGAGGTCTTATGGGTGCCTGTAGGGTAGGCCTTATGGGTGCCTGAAAGGATTTGAATGTAGGGTAGGTCTTACGTGTGCCTAAAAGGATTGAATGTAGGGTAGGTCTTATGTGTGCCTAAAAGGATAGAATGTAGGGTAGGTCTTATGTGTGCCTAAGGTTTAGGGATGAGACTCATCTTAACTCAGTTGCTTATGGAGACTGAGATCCATCCTACTCGGTTGCTTACGGAGACCGAGACCCACTCTACTCGGTTGCTTATGGAGACCGAGACCCATCTAACTCAGTTGCTTATGGAGACTGAGACCCAATCTACTCGGTTGCTTATGGAGACCGAGACCTAATCTACTCGGTTGCTTATGGAGACCGAGATCCATCTAACTCGGTTGCTTATGGAGACTGAGATCCAATCTACTCGGTTGCTTATGGAGACCGAGATCCATCTAACTCAGTTGCTTATGGAGACTGAGATCCATTCTACTCGGTTGCTTATGGAGACCGAGATCCATCTAACTCAGTTGCTTATGGAGACTGAGATCCATTCTACTCGGTTGCTTATGGAGACCGAGACCCAATCTACTCGGTTGCTTATGGAGACCGAGACCCAATCTACTCGGTTGCTTATGGAGACCGAGATCCATCTAAACTTGACCAGGCAAATGCAGTATGCTTGATGATGTGAGGATGCAAAACACGTTTTATGCAAATGATTGTCATTGTGATCAAATTGTTAAGGTTCCAAACATGGAGATGACAAGGTTTACCCGAGTATTGCAAAGTGAAATTGAAGTGCTTGCGAAAACCGAAAATTTGCACAAAGCAAGAAATAGCTGAAAATGTGCCAAACATGGCAATGCTTGAGAAAAACACTGTTAAGAAAGGAAAGCGAAATAATCATTTCCTGACTAAGAGTTCCAGACCTGCAATTTTTTTCTCAGAGGATGAACACGATACTAATGGAAATGTGTGGTGTTCATTGTGGTGCTGAAAGCTTTTGCTGGTGTTCAGGATTTATGACAAGCCTGGGGTTGGGGTGTGATTTTGGATGGTGATTTGGATTAAGATGAGCTGATGTTTTGTGGAGGTAAGACCAGTGACGGGCCTGAGAGTGTTTGTGTGGAGGTTAAGGCTTATGTGGGCATGTGTGGTATGATGTGAGGGTAAGGGCTTATGTGGGCCTACGTGGTAAGGGCTTATGTGGGCCTGCGTGGTGGTGTTTGTGGTGCCCACGCTTTGGGTTTCCGTTGGTGTTGTCATGGCAATTGTTGGAACCAACAATTGCCCCCAGTATTGTTCCTTAAGGCAATCTGAGCTAGAGTTCATGGCAATCGATCGGAACGATCGATTGCCCCCAGTATTTTCTTTGATCAAACGTGCGAACGAGTCTCGTCCTCACAGGGTCAAGGCTTTGTTCTGATTGGTGCTTCCTAACCTACACTCGAGTGTTTGGTGTTTACACTCGTTTCTCACTTACGGTCACAACTTGTAGACCATTGAATTTGATATTTGATGAATTTACGCATTCGATCAGTTACTTTCACGTGATTGGATACACAACTACCAAGTCGGAAGTCTTTGAGGCTTATAACGTGGCCATGGGGTGTGATGAAAGACAACGGGATCATGGAGGGATATTTGAGGTATGTGGAGCTTAAATGGGTGACCAAAGCTGCAACTTGCGTCTTCTCTCGGATTCATCTTCCTTGTCTTGAAGTCGTCTGGCTGCTTCATGTTGACGTTGTTCTCGAGCTTCTGGACCTGGACTTTTGAAGTTGTCCTTTACACCTTTTCTCTTTTTGTCATTTGGATTTCTTCGAGGCACTTCGGGTTTGCCTTTTGTTTTAATCTTTCTTGGCTTTGCCTTCGGGGTTCTTGTGTTTCCCGGAGAGCTGTTTTGATGTGAGCTCTTTTGATCCTGTGTCACTCTGGGACCATTTGCGGATCACTTTGTCATGCTGATAGCGGCATTGCTTCTTTGGACTGATGAGAATGTTATCTGAGAGTCGGGCTCCTCCTCCTTTGGTCACCGGGTCGGACATTCATCATTGGCTGGGTTATTTTGTGGAGTTCATAATGTCAAAAAGGGATATACGAAAGGCTCAGCGGGGGTACCTAGGGTTTAATGTCAGGGTTCACAAGCTTTTGGCTATGTGGTGCTGTACCTAGGCGCTTCGTCATTCCTGATAGTTGTGTATCCGCTCTTTGTTACTTTTCACAGGTCTAAGAGTAAATTCACAAATTGTCTCCTTCGGTCGGAGTTATGCCGTTTACCTCACCTTTGAATGTGGTCTTTCCGAAGTCGTGTAAAAATGACACGCTCGTTTGCTCATGGTTTTTCCGCTCAAGACACTCTCGTGAATTTCACTCAGAGACTAGTTCACACGCTTAAACGAAAGATGAAAGATGACGAACCTAAACTCAGATTGCCCCCAGTATCGATTTGGGGTTAGTGACGACAATTTAAAAGATATGGATTTGGAACCGCTTTGGGGGTTATTTGGATGTTTTGGGATAAGAAGTGGGGTTTGGTAAGGCATGCTCAAAACTTCAGAAACAAAATACAAGTCTTTGTGTTCCATTGTCGGGAAATAATTAATTCATGAACCATTTTCTCAAAAGAAACTTGTGTGAAACAAAACCCTTTTTTTTGTGTTATCATTTAGACTTGAAAAAGTCATTCATTTGTGAACATGAGGAAGAAGATGATTCAACAAAATCGATGCTTCTTATTAGTGGTTTGAAAATGATCATTCTTTGAAAAACATGAGAGGTGCATTTGAAAGATGAGTGTTATGGCAGGTTATGCAGTAGAATGCATAGGAACCCTAAAATTTCTATTGAATCGAAATCCTGCTGAACCGTCTGAAGTCGGCATGCTGAAGACTCGAGCTCTTGACCGCTGGGATGTCGCTAAGATGACTGTGATCGTCTTCCTTCCAAACTTCGAGTAGGCCCTGTAAGATGTCCGAACTAGGAATACCTATGGGTTATGTAGGAAGCAATTGGGCCTGAGTCTTCGCCAAACTGGGAGTGAAGTGCATAGACTAGAGTGATTCCTAGACTAGAACGGACATGTAGGTCTGAATCCAGGAATTGAGCAAACAAGCTGAAAGAAATCACATGGACCGCGAATGGGCCGTTGGGCCGAAGGATAAGCCTTGAAGTCTAGATTTGTTTGATGCTCTTGTTGGGCTTTGAAGCCGGAAACTGGAATGAATGAGTTATGCAAACTATCCTGGATCCAAATGTTTTATGAACCGAAGCTCATGGGCCAAAACTATGAATTGGTCTATGGGCTCGAACGGAATGAGTTATGAGTGTGGTACTGGGCCAGAATGATTGTTCTATATGTGAACTGGAATTTGGGCCGAGTGATTTTGGTTGGGCCTAAAAGATGACACCTAGATCTAGGATTTTGGGTTAGGGTCATGATAAGAAGTCTACCTAGACCAGAATGAGCCCTTGGGCCGGAATGTGTTTGGGCATAAAGTAAAGCACATGAGCTGGAATGGTCCCTAAATCATAAATGGGCCTAACTTTCTTCGGGCCAGAGAAGATGGTTGCTAAACCGAAAAAGGTTTTATTTTCAGGACTTGTGAGTTATCTCAAGTTCAGGTGGATCTCTTTTTATGGGCCTAGGACTAATTGGATAATTCAAATTGGGCCGGAAGAGAAATCACCTTAGTCTAGGCTTTTGAGCCGAAGCCCGAACAACTCACATGTTAAACCAAACAGGGCCTCTGGGCCGCAAACAAATAGGGCTGCCAATTCGTGTTGGGCTAGGTCGATGTAGGGGAAGTTCCTATCAATCTCTAGGCTGGGTAGTGGGCCGATCACACAAGCAAACAAGGCCCACACGAATTCAACATGTCCTCACTAGACGTTTAAATCAAACTGGGTATGGATCAATCCGGAGAGGTGCTTGGGGCGTGGGCCCAGGTCACCACAAAGGAATAGGGCTTGCACGCTATTCTCTTTGGGCTTCCCCACTCTTTTCACATCACCTGAAGGTGTGCGTCTACGGTCGGGTCTTTGACTGACCAAACAAAGGGCTAGGTAAGGGCACTACCAGGAAAACGCTTGGGGCTAAAGCCCAGGTATTAAGGGGGTGTGGTTAGACGACACCCTCCCCTTTTCCCCCGCTTATTCACATCACCTAAAAGGTGTGAGTCCCTGACAGGGGACCCTCAAACGGGTCCCGGGGTGAAATTGGTTTGCGTGGACCCTCGCTCTCATATGATGCAAAGTAAAATTAAAGTGCGCACAACAGTAAACAAACAATGTAATAAAGCCATAAATAAACATTTTCAAGTTAACCCTCTTTCTTAAAATTAAACAAGTTAAAATTAAGAAGTTGTCCCCAGCAGAGTCGCCAGTCTGTGAGCCTCGATTTTAAACCCTATCCTATGTGGATTAACTTGATTGGGATCTGAGGGTTTTAGGTCCACTTATAGCCTAAGATTAATAACTATGTCATATAACAATAATTATTAAAACCAAGCTAGCTCACTGGAACCTATTATGAGTCGCCACCTAATTTTAACCTAGATCAAATTAGGAAAGGAGAGTTCGGGTTCGGGGGCTTGATATTCGACTTAATTAGGGTTCAATTACTTTCATTACCCTTCCTAGGTCGTTTTTCCTCTACTTAGTTTATTTACGGCTTATTACGAGTCGTTTTAACCTAAGTGCGCGAGCTTCTGTTTTTTTTTTGTTTTTAACATTTTTTGACAGAGAATTAAAGTGAAATTAAAAGCCACCTAAACTAGGGTTTCGGAGGCAGAATTAGGTCAAATTTTGCTTACGTCTGTAGCCACGGACCAAACGTCCGAGACCACGGACCCCAGTTAACCTAAATATACAGAAAAGTCGAAATTAAAGGAAAACAAAAATTTGCAAGTCCGGGGCCACGGACAGGATGTCCGTGGGCCCGGACATTATTAGAAAAACCTAAATTTTGAATTTTTAAAATCCCGCCGCCGTCCGTGGGTGTCCGTGGTCTCGGACAACGCGTCCGAGGTCCCGGACCATAGGTCCGAGGTCACGGACCACCCACGGACGGGGTTTTTCAGAAGGTTCCCGAGGGTGTTTTGAGCTCAAATTTTATGGGTGTGTAGCCTGAAAGATGTACAAGACGTTAGTGATTGAAAGTTTTCAATTTGAATTCGAATTAAGCACGAAACTTAGCAAACAAGTTAAGTAGGAAGACAAAAACACACACTTTTTAATTCAGGCAAGGAAAATCAATTCGGTTAGCAATTTCAACCAGAATTGTATTTTGACCAGAAGGGTTAGAGAATTTGTTTTTTACCCTGTTTTGATTTCGAAAATTGTTGTTCCTTCACGTCGGGAATCTCTGAAAGCTTCGTTGGTGGCCGATCCGGTTCGACTTTGACCCGAGCTTCTGACCTCTTCTTCCTTGTGTTGTTAAGCACGTTTTGGTTCTGTATTTGTGGTGTTTTGATGCTTGGAAGTCAATGAGAGAAGAAAGAATGTGTTTTTGGTGATTTTGGGATGATTTCGGTAGAGTTTCGGTGTTGGGAGTGTTGAAAACGTGGGAGGCAAGTAGACGGCTGTGTTTTCTGACTATGGGGATCATCTACCCTGCCCTAGGTCGTTTTTTGAAGGCCTTTTATAGAAAGAGCATGGCCAAGTTGATAGAACAGAATTTTTATCTAAAACCTTGATTTTGTGCTCTAAGAGAATCTGATTTTTAAAAATATGTTGCAAGCCGATAAAAATTATGAAAATTTAACTGAAGGTAAAGAATGATTTTTAGGAATTTTGAGAGTTGGAATCGGGTTATTTTGTTAAATAACCGATTAGATAAAAATCTCACAATCTGGAATCTCCCAAAATTCATAACTTATTATTGGAAAGTCGAAATTACGAAATTCCAACGGCATTAGTCTCTAATAATCATCCTCTACCCTGTGTTAAAATTTCATGACATTTTGTTTTGATTTCGGTACTTTCCAGAGGAGAGAGAAAATTGCAAAAATGATTGAATTTCTCTTTTAAATTTTGGGATAAGGTTCCAAATAAAATAATTTCAGGTTTATGACTGTGTGTAGTCATGCTAACCATGTGACAATTTTATTTTAATTTTGAAAACCCTTTTTTTTCTATTTTGAGGTTATTTCATGTGTTAATTATTAAAGAAACTAGCTTATTAAAAGCTTAATTTCCAGAATAAATATTATCAGAAAATCATGAAATACCTTTCATAATGACTATGATATTTGGAAGTGTTTGGAGATAATGAACAAGTCATATGAAAATAGAAAATCCCGAGAATGTCCTTGGAAAATCCTGCATCGGTGCATTTTGACCATTTTGCCCTTTGTAACACGTATGCCTTAGAGACTACTCCGAGGGGGTTGAAATTTTGGGTATAACAGCGACCGACCTTGCAAGTCTGGTCCCAATTCTTCCATTCCAGTAAGTTCCCCTTCGTGAGAATTTTAGCCCGACCGACCTTGCAAGTCCGGTCGTAAGGTCAGTCCATTCCAGTAGCTTGCATTACGGGAATTTTTTCTGCCGACCGAACTGCAAGTCTGGTCGCAGTTCGGTCCATTCCAGAAGGTTTCTGACGGGAGAATTTCTGGTCCGACCGAACTTGCAAGTCCGTCGCAAGGTCAGTCGATCCAGAAGGTTTCCCGTCTTTGTAAATCTGGGCTCGACCGAACTTGCAAGTCCGGTCGCAAGTCCGGTCCGGCCCAGTACTTCAGTTTTAAAATCTGTTTTTGGGTGTTTTCTTTGCCCATTGCGTCCCAAATCTTTACCAATACCTCCTACATGTTTACCACTCATTTAGATACTCTAAATCATCTTAATTCATCTTCCAAACCTACTACTCAATTTCTACTCAACTTACACAATTCTTCTTCACTTCTTCCCAACTTGTACCAGTTTTCCATTCTCCCATTGCTGCAGATTTTATTCCTCTACTATGCTATAGATTTTTCACTCAACACTTATCCTCCAATACTCCCTCATCCAATGCCACTCTTAGCATCTTAAATTCATTAACTCACAACCTAATTCCATCCCATTTACAAACTCATATTCCAATCTGTTACAAGCTACTAAACACTCATTTCCAAATCTGTTTCACAATACTAAACTACTCGTTTCCAAATCTCTCCAATTATACCCTAGTTTACTTCCTCTTCTTAAACACTTAAGTCCTCTCATTCCTACACAAAATTTGACATAGTCTCCCCTATATTTTAACATTCTCCACACATTATTTCAGCCCACAAATTGCTCATTCACATACCTGTTTATTCAATACACTATACACGCAATTCAACTCCATTACACACATTAAAATTCCTGCACATACACATTCACTACCCAACGTTTTCCCAAGTTTTTAAACACCGTTTAAGAACTTCAAAACTGTTACAATATCATTCCTCATTATACTACAACATGCTTACTACTCATTACTCAATACCTTAACATTTTGACTACACAAAATCTGTTACATTACGCAATACAAAACTAGTCCAAGGTAAGAGCAATTACCTTATCTTGCTAGTTTTTTCTTTCTTTCTTTCCTTCTCCTCTTTTCCTCTTTCCTTCTTCCCTTGTTCTCGGTTTTTTGTTCAAGAATGGCAATGCTACAGCAAGCCATACATACCCATACTAGTTTAGCACCTTAACTTAAACTAGCCCTAGAATTTAGATGTTTTAGGGTTTAGAAAAAGAGTATTACCTTCCAACCAATGTGTGGAGTCCTTGTCTAGCCAATGAACAAGATTCCTAGCCCAAATGAGTAGCCAAAATCGGCTGGAATGCAAGGAGTAAAACAAGACTCACTTTGAATTTTCGTTTTGAATATAAGGGCTAGAAAAAGATAGGTTTTCAAGAATATTTTTACCTCAAAATGACAAGGAGGTGAAGGTGCTTCTAATGGTGGTACTCAAGCTTCAAATGGAGAATACCCATGGAGATGAAACGGTCGTTTTCGATTTTTGAAAGGAGGAATGTGTTCTCCTTTGCAAGGGGATTACAATGGTGTAATTTTTGTTGAGTTTGAAGAAGGTTTGAGTGGTCAAAGAGAGGAGAGAAGGAGAGAGTTTTGTGGGTTTCTTCAAAACTCCATGGCCATCGCAAGGAAGGAGAAGAAATAGAGAGGAGGGGGGAAGATTACGTGAGTGGAGAAGGAGAGTAGGAGAAGAGAGCCCCTTCTTCTTTTTCTACTTTTCTACTTATTCCTTTTGTCTTTTAGCTAATAAGACACATTAAGAGAGTGAGGAAGGGGGGAGTTGGCCGGTCCACATGTGCACACACACACACAATTTAAATCTTTATTTGCAAAGTGGACACACTAAGTTGGTTTATTTGCATTCTCACCCCACACTTCCTGGTTGTTACAGTTTTTACTAACCGGAACCATTTTCCGGAATTTTCTCGTTTAATTACTTTTATTGGTTCTAAAGCTCCACTAATATTTATTAGTGACTATTTAGTTGACCAAAATTGTTACGAGTCTGTTTGACCCGCTTAAAGTCACGTTTTCCCGGTTTCCTCGAAAAACACGCTTTAAGGTTCTTTCATGCTTTTAACCCATTTTAAAGGTCTGTTTCCTTCGGGATTTGTTCCCTCATATTATTTAGGCGTTATTAAGCCTTTAGAATCCATATAATACGCCAACCGAGGTCTCATACCTCCTGTGGTTATTTAACGCTTATTTAGCGTTTTTTTCGCTTTTTAAGCGTTTATTTATTTCTTTTGGATTTATTTTTCCTTACCAATATTACTCTAGCATTATTAGGCTCTTAAATACGGATTAGAATTATCTTAATCACTATATTTAAGTTTGGGGTATTTCAGCAAGTTTCTTAATAATGGATAAGGTTTGAGCTGAGAACTCAGAATATGAACGTAGTCAAATTCTGAGCTAAAAACTGTGCTATATTGTTTGGGCATTCACAAATAGGTTTATTGTGGACATATGCCTTGGTTTCTGAGATAAATCGTTTGAACCTTGTGTGAATTTGGGTAAAAACATTTCTGATCATTGACGTATTATGTCTCTATCTAAGGCCACGATATGACCTTTATGTGCATACTTCTGTCTTGAGCGGTATTAACATCTTTTCTAGTCGATAATTTTCAGCAGCCTTCTGGTTTTATTGATATTTACTTTGAAAAAGCTGTTAGGTGCTCCCTATTGCCCAAAAAATGACTTTAGTTTTCATGTGTCAATTACTAGCTATTGCCGTGGTGGACAACATGTGTTTCAGCAAATTATGAGCTATATTATTAGTCTGCATTTCATCCAAGCTTCTTTCTGATTTCCTGTTACTTTGTCAGGATATATAATGGCCTAAGTGTGTAATTAGTCTAATAGTTACTTATGCAATCTAGAGCAGGCTCAGAAAACTTCCTTTACTTCTCGTCCTGTTACTACAACTATTATGTTACATCTTGCTACTACTATTACAGCAAATGCTGTTATTGCTACTCATCTATTTGATGATTATCTGAAGATCTATACAAAATTTCTTCTGAACTTCTTCCCTGAGGTGCTTCCTATTCAAAAAATATACGACCACTCGTGGCAAAGATTGTCATAAGGTTTTACCTCTAAATACAAACTGTATTTTTTACTGGCTAAGCTCTTGAATGAATCTTCGCTGCCATATAACCTTTTATAGTCTGCTTTAAACTAAAATGTGATTAGCTAGCTGATTACATAGCTGAAATGGTCAATAGGTCTAAATGTGATAAAGTCTATTTAAAATCAAAATTTCTTTGCTGTCCTGTATCTCTTATATGTTTACTTCATGTTTTCTACTGCTCAGTAATGTAAATTTTAATTATGTTAACAAAACTGATTTCAGTTATGCCTTTATCATTTTGCAAGCTTCTGAAAATTTCGTGTAATATGGTTATCAAACAAGTATGATGAGATCACACTCTTCATCTTCCTCAATTATTTTCTGAGATTGGGTAATGATATTCTTCATTTGTCGAAGAACTGCTCCAGCTTTATTCTTGAATAATTCAAACCTAAGTAATTAAGTGAAGTCTTTCTTCTGTGTTACACTACTGCTTTAAATGGTTTTATACTGTTTCGTTGTACTTCATAATAATTTAACTCTAAGTTGTGCTGCTACTTTAAGCATTCCATATTAAGCACCATACTTTTGCACTCATAAAACAGATATAAGGTCATTCAGGGCTTTGCTTCACATTGATTTCCGTTGTAACAGGATTTCATATTAGTAAATGTCTGGTATAAGATAAACCTTGGTTAGATCATTCAGCCTATTTCTGAAACGATGTTTTACTTTAGATTAACTTCGGTTTTCTATTTTTTCTTACACTTTTGTATGAACAGATCAGATTAGAGATTGATTAATTATGTCCTAGAACGGAGAAGTTAGGTATTGGTGCTGCTTTTATCTCTGCATGTTATTAAGAGTTTCTAAGGTCTGGTGGGAACTTTTAATCAGTGTATGCCTCTGTTTATAAGACAAAAGCAGTCTCTGGTGAATCAAATAACTTTTAAGTTGGCAAATATAAAACACTATCTGTACTCCCCTTTCTGCATCTAAGGCCTGCATTTCTTGCTCATGTTTGGTTGCAAAAATTACTTTCGAAGGCAACAGCTATTGTTAATATCACAAATGTAATAGTGCAGTGCACATTAAAGATCCAGTCTTCTCAATTGTGGCTCTACTGTTCGCCAACTGTGCTGCTCGTATTGATCCCTGTTCTACCGCACCAATAACGTTCATTACAGCAGCTTATTCTTTTGCAGTGACCGAATCATTTTCTGTTCTTACTGATCCAAACTTCTGATCACTTCCCTGGACATAGTAATATCGAACCTGAGGCCGTAATCCATCATTTATGCGGGGGGACTCGCCCACCAGTCAACAATGTCACCATTGTGTTCTGCAGAGGATGATCTGGGTTTGTAGAATTCCCGCTCCAATAGGCAAAACAAATGCTCAAGTAGACTACAACTACAACTGCAACAGAGGGGAAATCTGGAGGTTACAGGTACAATACATTACTGAACCATACGAATAAAAAACAAACAGAATCAAGCAAGGGATATGAAGGTATGCAAGCTTTAATTACTCCCATTTTCACTGCATTCGCAAAAACTATTACAGCAGTTCAAGGCTTGCTCAATCTTTCCTATATCTACTTATAACAATCATGGAAAATGTGAAGCCAGGAAGTGATGAAATATATGTTTACTACTGTTGCATAACCAGTGTCAAGACAAAGAAGTACTCATACCTCATCTACTTATTACGGTGGTATATAGACTTTATTTATGCTCTGATTTTCGGGCATTAAATGGGTATGATGAGTAATTGCCATCATGAAAACCAGTCCAAATTAAGGTCTCAGTTATGACCTTTTCACGGCTACTTTATTGCTGATAAATGATTCATTTCTGTTGCAATATCATGCTGGACTTTAAGAAGTTATACATAGAAATACTTTACTCTCTTTAAGTTGACATTTTCAATCTGTTGGATGGTCGATATCCATCTGTTCTTGTTGTATGCCTCTGCCTTGTGCTGTTTAAAGCAAAAGTTATTTCAGCATTCTACATTATTTACATTCTGGCCTCTGCTTTCACTACCAATGAATGGCATAGTATGAGCAGAGAATCTTGCACAATTACTCCTCTGATGTCTCTTAAGTCGCGGTCACAGGATTCAGACAGCTTTGAGGACAGCTTTGACAACCCCACTCTTATTACACTATATGCGCAGTTTAGTTTTCTTATACGATAGAGATCAATATGTTTCTTATCACCCATGCTATTGTTGTTCGGTACTATACGTGCCATAAGGGATCGTATGAAATCTGCAATAACCTGTCTCGATTGTAGATGATTTTTGACATAAAAATATGCTGCTACAGCTTGAATAAAACTTCTGCATCTGCTTAGGTTCTGCACCTATTATTATTGTTTTATGACTCGTGAATTAACCATCATACTACTGCACTTCAAAGAAATAACACATTTTGGTCTCTGTTTAGCATGTGCGGATCTGTTTGAACTTAGTTTTAATAAATCTGGCTGCAGATGCCGTACTTGAACTTGGTTATGGTCCGATTAAAACTGCTTCTTTGGTCTATTACCGCTATTATCTACGCATGTTACCAAGAAGTTTTCCATACTTCAGGATCACCCACTGATAGAATCCAACCAGTTACTGGCTGTATGCCTCACGAAAATACGATTCTCTGTTACAATAATGAGTCAATATGTGACAATGGTTGAGGTGTAGCAAAGTACTGCAGTATTACATGGTCCACTTGAATCCTTCTAAGTATAACCTGTTTTGAGATTGATGAGTGTTAAGATATTGTGGATCTGCGTGGATAATTTTTTCTTAATTGTGTTGATTTAACAATGACATTTCCTTAGGGTTCTTTCTTCTTCAATGGATAATTTAAGATTTTGACAGTTTCTCGCTAAATTTGTTCCATATGACGTACTGCTTCCTTAAAAGATCTATGTTAAATTAGGTCAGCTGTTGTACTTTACACTTCCCGCTAGGAAGAATCCTTTTCTCCTAAAATGTGGTATGGGCAAAAGTATGGCAGGATACATGAGTCTGGTTAAAACAACATCTTGCCTATGTCTTTACTACTTTTTACATGAACTTCGCTTGGTTCGGCAGGAATATAATGTTGTTGGTTTCTCCAAAACTGAGCATCATTGCTGCTGCATTACTCAGACTCATTTCAAACAGCTTTTATCTTATAAAGCTATACAATTTTGTTTTTGATCCTTCTTATTGTTGAAAGCACTTATCACAAATAATAGTAATAACTCTGTTTATCAGCTTTTGCCATCGTCTGTGATTCTTTGCTACATCCTTGCCCGTCACTTACTGTTGATGGATTCTCTTTTATGCAAGGCAAACTGATCTCAGCTGTTAGAGCAATCTATTTTAGCAGGTTCCGGGTGAACAATCTGGTTTTCTGTTATGGTATATTGGAAAGGTCAGAGGAAGGAGCAAACTCTAAAGTGCGATCCCTGAAAATAAGAAGACCGGGGGAAAGCAAGATGCTGTTACGATCAACAATCTGCAAAATGTTTTAAAGATTTAAGCATTAATAGTCGCTTCCTGCCCAGGTCTGTTTAAATACTCAAGCTCTTACTATCTCCATCACTCATCATGATTACTTCCTACCTGTATTCATTACAAATTTATGGCTTCTGATCTTTTCTATCATAAATAGAGCTTCAGTTCATCTTGGGTCAACCTTATGACAAATGTTTCTGTTTGATAATAAAAAGCCAGTACAAAATAACAGACATGCTCCATAATCTACCTTATCTCAAGTTACAAATATGTTGTTGCAGTTTGGGCAGTCTGTGACAAGTATATTATTTGTTCCGTCATTTTTACTCTGGTCCCTGTGGCTGCTTCATGGCATGTAGTCATCTACCTGATTAAGACTGCCATGCTGTGTTCATACGGTCAGTTACTTGCTGATTTTGTCCTTCGCATGAGAGATGTTCCCTAGGCTAAGAATTTACTAAAAAGGCTTCTACATTCTGAAGTTGAAACTAACATCTGATTATGATCTGTTATTAGACATTACTTTATGATGCTGTGAATGGTTATTGTTTGCATTACTCATGGCATAGACTGATCCATAAATAATTTGCATATGCCTCTGCACTATCTTCAGGCCAGTACGGAGAAAAAAGCTCAAACATAATAAGGCCTGTTTGAGACAAAATACCTTTGCAATTCGAAAAGGACAGTAATGTGCCTTGCCTACTCCTATCATGCTTCTTGGGAATAGTGTTCATAACTCACCCACTTGTCTTGCTCTTCTTGGGCGCTATGACACGAATATTGAGCTGCTGCACAGACATTGTTTAGGCTAATCTATTGCCTATGTTTTCAGCTGGCAAACGGGCATGATGAGAATGTTTAAAACTCATAAAACCACCTTGAGTATTTTGGTTATAGAATGCTTCATTCTTTAGTTCGATTCTAAATATGATTACCAGGCTTATTTATTATTACATAAGCCTATTGAGCTTGGCCTCGATTTATGCTCAATTACAAACTGATTTGATATCTTAAAATATTTAACATGTGCAACATGTCCTACTCTGTCTCAAAAGAGCTGACAAAGTCTTTAAAGAAAGTGCAGGTACTTTTTACCAGGGGACTGATCACCCCCTGGAGTATTCAAAGAAAGCACCGGCCAACGAGCCGCAGGCTATCATGCCTTGAAAGTAAAAGAAAGAACCGGCCAACGAGCTGCAGGCTATCATGCCTTGAAAGTAAAAGAAAGCACCGGCCAACGAGCCGCAGGCTATCATGCCTTGAAAGTAAAAGAAAGCACCGGCCAACGAGCCGCAGGCTATCATGCCTTGAAAGTAAAAGAAAGCACCGGCCAACGAGCCGCAGGCACTTGTGCCTTGAAAAGTAACACTTTGGGTTGAAATGAAACCCGGCCATCGAGCCAACAAAAAAACCCATCTCTGGACCCATCAGGAGCTCTGGTCGCTTGTAATGGGTGCATTGTTAGGTGTGGGACGCCGCACCATACTTGAATCACAAGTACCATCCTTTGGCTAGCATAAGCAAAGTTGGAAAAAGATATTATCTTTGTTCTCCCTTAAAGGGAATTATCATCCTTTGGCTAGTCCAGAATTTCCAATTTGTCAGAAGGAAGACACTCGTGGGACTTTGATTGTACTGTACCAACTTTCTTTTGTAAGTTCATTTTTCTTTGTAAAAGCTAAAAGAAAAAGAACTTGTGGGACTAGAAGATAGGAGAAGGGAAGAAATAGAAAGAATGTAAATTTTAATTTTACTTTTTGTAAGTTCCACTTTTTAAGAAGCAAAAACTAGAACTTGTGGGACTGATGACAAGACAAGAGTATGACGAAGACAAGGGTCAAAGCGGTCCAGGCCACAGATCCCGGTCCAGACCCCAGGACCCCTTCAGGACCTTGTTCGAGCTCCAGTTCGGGCACCAAACATCAATCCGGGTCCAGTATCCCATGATCGGGTCCCGCATTTCGGCCCGCATTCTATAATCGGGTCCCGTATTCCGGCTCCGCACTCTATGACCGGGTCCCATGTTCCGGCACCGTACTCCATGACTGGATCCCGCACCCTACACTTTGGGACCGGAAGGCTTTATAAGGAAAGAAGTGCCAAAACTAGAAGGGGGGCTCCAATGAAGTAATACCACATGTACAAGGATTAAGAGATAGACCTCGCTCTCAAAGTCTATAAATAGAGATGGGAGGCTCATTTGTAAAGGGACACATTATTAGAAGAAAGAGAAAACTCTAGAAAGCTCTCTAAGGTTGTAATATCAAAGAAAGGAATAGAGATCTCGATGTTCTATTCGTTTGTGAGTTAAGAGGAACAATTATGTATTTTCATGTCCCCATATCGATTAGTCTTCGGCAAAGCTTGTCATTTACCGGTCAAGCTCGTGCACAAATCATTCTGGGCCGTGAAAGCCCTAAACATTGATCTACTAAGAGTAGGTGACAAAAGGAAATTTCAGCTTACCGAGTTAGAAGAGTTTCGAGAGAGGATGCCTATAAAATAACCGAATCTACAAAGAGAAAACGAAGAAGTGGCACGACAAGATGATCCTTAAACGGGAGTTCCATATGGGAGATTTGGTTCTACTGTACAATTCCAGGTTGAAGCTGTTTCCTAGTAAACTAAAATCCCATTGGGCTGGACCCTTTACTGTCTCCAAGGTTACCCAATACGGATCAGTTGAGTTGGTAGATGCTAAAGGGCAAACTTTCATGGTAAATGGGTCTAAACTAAAGCATTACCAGGGTGGTAATCTCGAGAAAGTTGATGCTCGTGCAATAATTCTACAAGATCCTCAGATTTGAGAACGCTTCAAAGCGTCTAGCCAAAGACGTTAAAGAAGGGCAGCTTTCCGGGAGGCATCCCGATGCACTTTTCTTTTATTTGCTTTTATGCTCTCTTAATTTTCAGGTTCTCTTTAAATTTTGTTTTTGCTAACACTTACCCCGTTTGTAGTATGGTTGCTTCTAGTGTCTTAGGTGCAACTTCATGTCTACACCGCAACCAAGCTACGCTACTTAAGGTTGAAGCTCAAGTGTTGGGGAACTCCTATAACGCTAGCAAAAACAATCTCAAGGGAGTCCCAGTTTCTTTAATTATGCTTTTATTTTGCTAAATTTTGCTGTGGAGAGCTCCTGTACTAAAATGTTTATTTGTGATCTTTGTGTTTTTCTCTATTTTATCTACTTACCGAAAAGGTCTTCTAAACTTTCCCTTGTTTTTCTGGTGAACAATGAGGACATTGTTCAATTTAAGTGTGGGGGTGAGTGCCCTTTTCGGTGAAATTTTGTGCTAAAATGTTTAATCTCTCTGCTTATCTTGCGTTTGTCTAAAAATTTAAAATTGTGGACCCTGCTGATGTAGTTAGTTCTCTTTAATAACAAATACTGTTATGAATTGTAGGATAGATGGTAAGCATTTTGATTATTTTTAGGAGCATTTTTTATGCGGTGTAACCAAATGATCTGCAATGGTTGGATTTTTATTGCTCAGGGGTTCTTTCTGTCTTCTCTATTAGGAATTGCTAAGGGGTGCTTCTTTGTCTAAAAAAAATAACAAACAAGGGACTTGCGAGACACCATTGGTAACCAACAAAGAGAGTTGAGTGTTCTTAATACAAATGCTTGAAGCCTAAATATTATCTTCTCATCTCTTATGTAAAAGTGAAACAAATGCATAAATCTATTTTTCCTTTTGTTTTCTCCTCAATGTCCATTCTTGAGAGAAGTTGGTCGTGGTAAAAGTTCTCAAAGTCACCTTAACTGAGAAGCATTGAAGTACTCTGGATCATATCTCGAAACTCTAATTTTTATTTTTACCCTGAGCACACCTGTGCCCAGCATTGATGGATCACACTCCTCAAAAAGTTTGAGATCATGAAGTGTTCACTTCTTTATCCTACCCTTCATAATAATATTTGTTAGTATTGAGCATTCCCTACTTACTTGGGTACATGGTTTTGCTTGAGGACAAGCAAAAAGATAAGTTTGGGGGTGTGATAAGTGTCCAAATGAGCATGTTTTATAGGTGTATTTCATATATTATATTAGCACTTTTCTTGCTCATTTCTCCACTTTGGTTAGTTTTCCTCTAGTTTATGTTTTATTGGTTATCTTACAGATTTATTGGTTAAACATGAGGAAAACCAAGCTAGGAGCAAAGTAGACGAAGAGACGAACGCATAGGCGCAAACGGATCTTAAATCGGAGCTGAAACGAATATTTTAGAAGCAACTAATTTTCGTCCGAACCAGGCTGGTCCGGACACTGGTTCGGACGCGTCGTAGATGAGTCCGCGGCCTGTCCGGAGAGAAAATGCTGGACAAGAAAGAAGAGGCTGTGTATTGTCCGTGGAAATATGGCCGGACAGACAGACAAGGACAGAAACATGTCCGTGGAAATTAAGCCGGACAAGATAGGCCTGTCCGTGGAAATATGGCCGGACAACACTGAGGACAAGATGCTAGAGACGTCCGCCCATAAAAGGCCGGGCAAGACTGAAAAGAGCTGGGCAAGAGACGTCCGCCCAAATAAGGCGGACAAGAGATAGAGACGTCCGGGGATAAATGCAAGGACACAAACAAGGACGATGCATGTAGACACAAACACAGATCTAGAAAAATTGACGCGCCGATCGTCTTCCCCATTTTTCTTGCGGCGCCT
Source organism: Limonium bicolor (assembly GCA_023374045.1). NCBI lineage: Eukaryota > Viridiplantae > Streptophyta > Magnoliopsida > Caryophyllales > Plumbaginaceae > Limonium > Limonium bicolor. The sequence continues at coordinate 213,920,759 of CM041780.1, read as the reverse complement.
GCAAACATATCTATCTACCCCAACAGCAATATCAGGCGCCGCCGCACTCCTTAAATTCCTCACGCGTGCTCCAGCCCTGTCTCCAACCTTCTCATCTGCTTCTATAAAAACCCAACTCCTTCTACGATAAAAGGGACGCGGGAGATTGAAGAAAACACAGACGATCGTTCACTACACTCCACCATTTTCTTTCATTCATTTTCTCACGTAACACCATAACACTCCATCTTATATTTATTTCACCACTCCACCACACTCACTCACGTACTCAGCAGAAGTAGTATTTTAAAAAGAGAGAAAAGAGGCAGCAGAAGTGAGAGCGAGTGCAGACCCGTTCTTCTCAAGCAGTTTCCGATATAATGACTATTTCTATCTGTACTCTATTTTTATTTATGTCAATGTCTGAGTAAATTTATATTTGTGCTTAGGATGGGTGTTTAACCCCAAATAATTCAGACTTATTTATAATACCGAGTTTGCTTATACATAGTTGTTTTGTCTCTCTAAATTATTAAATGCTTAAGAACTGATCATTTTTACGCATTTACGGTTTCTCTTATTTCAATGATTTTGTAAGTTTGACAATAGACCACTAAAAGAGACAAACGTTAGATATTATCTCCTTGATTAGCAGATAAAATCCATCGCTATTATTAAAAGAATTCTTGCTTAATGCTAATTAATGATTTTAGACTTTTTCTGCTTGTAAAAAGTCTATTAAATTAATTAAGAGTTGTCTTTATCTATGATTTAGGAAGGTCACAAGATAAATTCTTAAACAGACAAATAGAGCAAATTAGGATTATTATTAATGTCTGAAGTATATTTGGGCGATTTCACCTTCCTTAGCACATTTTCCATCCATTTGATACACAACTGTTTATTTGAGCTTTTAATTGTTTTTTATATGTCCAACCCAAAATACCAAGATTGCCACTAGCTAAACCCCTTTTTATTTATTGTTTATTAAATACCGGAACTAGGAAAATTGAACAATTTCCCTGAGGATACGACACTTGTTGTACTACTCCGACTAGGTGCACTTGCCTATTAGTTTGCTATAAATCTATATATAATAATGTGTAGATTTTACTCAACAATGCCTGCGTCTACGGTTACGGGGATATGGTCACCAAAATGATCGAGAATCAGAAGCTTTTCGAATTCCTTTTAGGTCTACTCGAAGAATTCATCAACATCCGAGGTAATCTGCTCATGAAATCTCCTCTGCCTCGTCTGGATTTAGCATATTCTATTATTCTCCATGAAGAGAGATAGCGTAGCACAGGCAAAACTGGTAGAAATTTGGTTGAAACCTCCTTTGCTAATAATGTGAGTAAAAGCGAACCAAACCGTAGTGATCGATTCAAAAACAAACGCAAAAGCGTTACAAGAAGAATGATAGCATATGCACTCACTGTGGCAAGGTTGGTCACCTTAAGAAGGATTATTTTGAATTAAGAGGTTATCCAGATTGGTGGAAAGGCACAAAAGTTTCCTCAATCAATGTTGCTCAACGTGGAGGAGGTAATTCTAATCCTCAGGGTTTAGACGTGGAAAGATTCAACCGTCTATGTGATATGCTTGAACAAACAGGTGGCTTCCCTGTTAAAGCAATGGGTACCGTGACCGGAAAAGGCAACGTTGATTCTGCTAGTTTTGCAGGTAATATCCTTGAATTCTTCACTGTTGAAAACTTTGTTAATGATTACCAGTGCTGGTGCAAATGATCATTTAGTCGGTGATGTTTGTATTCTGAGCAACAAGAGAAAACCGTCTCAGTCCCGTTGCGTCAGTATGCCCAATGGTAATACTGAAACCATTGATACTATAGGGATTGTATATCTGACTGATAGTTTCAAACTTGAAGATGTTTTATACATGCCTAGTTTCAATCTCGCTCTTATCTCGGTAAGCAAGTTGGTTGATCAAACTGGTCTGGATGTTATTTTTCATCAGAAGTTTTGTTATGTGCATGAGCCTACCTGGACGAGTAGGATGCGCATAGAACATAAGAAAGATGGGCTTTATGTTTTGGATGTTCCCTCATTAAAGCGAACTGCTGATAGTTGTAATTGTAATGGTATGAAATATACCATGCTGAAGGTTAAAGTGTCTACCGAAGGCTTGCTAGCGGAAGGACTACTATCGGAGACCAATTGTCGGAAGACCTGCTACCGAAAGGCCCCGATTGGGAAGGATCTACAAGAGAGTCTACCGGAGGCCAATTGCCGGATGGCCTATCGATGAAGCCCCTACCGGGGACCCTCTATCGTACGAGTTGCTATCTAAAGAATCGCTAACGATAGAGTAACTACCGGAAGGGTTATTGTTAAGTGATGGTCCGGAAGAGTTAGTCCAAGGCAGAAGCAGTATTTCAGTCCGGAGACCCGTAGAAGGACTGATAGTTATGTCTATGTAATACTATCACATGTATAGGGGCTTAAGGGTAACCTGGCCATAGAAAGTCTATAAATAGAAGTAGAAGGGCTCATTTGTAAGGGACTCAAGTTAGAAAAGAGAGAGCCCACCCCAAAAGGCTCTCTAGAGTTGTAAACCAAAGAATGAATAATAGCTCTGTCTAGAAGTGGACGTAGGCCGGATTATTGGCCGAACCACTATACTTCATGGTGTGGAAATTGTGTTGGGAGAGTAACCTCTGTTACATCTTCATTGGTGCCGTCTGTGGGAAACGAACACCAAACCACGATTCATCCACGCGATTCAAAGAATCATGAAGTAGATAATAAACGAGGATCTTGATGTATGAAGATGCATTGATAACTGTCAAACATCCGAAGTCCATGATTCTGTCAAGAGAAATGTGAATTCTCTTCCAGAGGAAGATCGAAAGAAGAAATCCCGGAAGTTTCGCTCAATCGGTCAACAAATCTCCAGCAAAGAACCACGACGGAGTACGATCTTGAGCAACCACGATTCAAACCACATTACGAGGATACACCGGATCGAGGAATCTGTAAGAGGATACTGTCGGATGATTTTCAAAACTGATGAAGCCAGACGACTCGCCTGAAGCCGGGAACTTCGAAGTCTCAAGAAAGCATTTCAGATCTCAAAAAGTTTGATTTCTGCGCGTTCATTATCCAAAGGCGAAGTTCACCACCGATTCTCAAATCCTGGCTCTAGATTCATAGTCCACGATTTCAACCACCGATCACGATGGAGGGCGTTCTTCGGAGATAGTTTATTGGAATCTTCAATGCGACAACCGCGGAGCGAAACTACAATCTAAGAAGAAGCATTAAGAGAAGCAGATCGATCATGTCAAATCTCGATGGATTCACTTTTTCGTTCGAAGAGAATCCTTCGCTTCGGTTTCTCAGAACGATCCAAACAAGATGATTCGACACTGATTCATGAACGTTCGTCAATTTTGAACGGCGACAACAACGGGAAATGCCGTGAGGAACTGAGGAAAGAAGGTCGATAGTGATTGAGTAAGTTCATAAGTGAATCGTAGGATCTGTTAGCAGAAGATGGACTACAACCGGCTGGATCATCAAGTTGAGTGTGTAACTCAGAGGTTTCGATATCGAAGAGTACATATCGAGATGAGCAGAGAATGTGTATAGTCCGATCTCGCCCGAAGCATGGAAGAAACGCTAGAGGTACATTTTTCGGAGACAAGACATGCTCTCCGATAGGGATTTTGGTCTCTCTCCGATAGAAATCAAGACATGCTCTCCGATAGGGATTTTGGTCTCTCTCCGATAGAAATCAAGACATGCTCTCCGATAGAGATTTTGGTCTCTCTCCGGAAGAAATCAAGACATGCTCCCCGATAGAGATGTTGATATCTCTCCGATAGGAATTTCGACATGCTCCCCGATAGAGATTTTGGTATCTCTCCGATAGAATTTGAATTCCTCTCCGGAAGAAACTTGGAATTCCTCTCCGATAGAACTTGAGTTCCTCTCCGGAGTTGCTAGTTTCGAATGTCACAAAGCTGCTGAGATTGAAGAGTGAAGGAAAGCCATTAAAGATCGCAGTCTCTCTGGGATCAGACATAGTCAATTCCAGATTGTGAAGTCGGATCGCAAAAATCTGGATAGAGCCTGGTTGCTCCTCAGCCTTGCGAAGGGTAAGTTGAACAAACAGAAAGGAGAATGCAAGCTCGAGACATATGGCATTAGCGCAGGCATGATCTGCAATTCAAGAAGGAAGCAAGTTCAGAAGATTTGGTCAGATCGTGATCGACTCCATTGGAAAGTCATTCGTATCCACCTTAAGGGGAAAAAGGTTACCTTCTTCATCTAAACCTCTCCCTCACCAAATTCAAGGTAAATCCTCTAACTCTAGCAATGTCGCTAAGCTTTTCGGTGATGGAAGATTAAGGACGACTGATAACAGACCGAAGTTCTGACTTAGAAAATTTCTGCGATAAAATTTACGGTGACACCTCCTCATTAATCTGTTAGAGTTGATACAATTGAGTTTGTGAGCTCATTTTGATTCTGGCTTTGCTCCTCTTGTGCTGTTGTTTGACCTTGTCAGTTCAGATAAGTTGATCCTTATATCACTGCGATGCATACTTCATCTATTCTGCTCTTAAACCAAACGCTAACACCTGCCGATGAGGGATAGTATGTTAAGTAAATTTTTATTTTGGAAACTCTTTCTGATTTACTACTCTATTTTGCTTCTGAATTAGTTTTGACCTGAATTAGTCTGGAACTACGGAAACTCATTAAGTCTAAAGATGCTTGGTATCTGAAAGGAACGGTTAGGTGTGGATATGTTTGCATTCTATTTGGTATATGTACCTATTTTGATTCACACGTTACATTCTTCAACTATACAATCTGTAGCAACCTCTAAAACTTACGTCAACAAAATACTACTTGAATGTTATAGTATTCACTGTTGAATATATCTATAAATGATAATCCTTACCTCTGTTTTACTAATCTTTGCTGTATTCGGCATGTTTCAGTAACTCATTTTCCATTGGTAAGACATGCTGGCATTTGCATCATAATCATTTTTTGTTTAGAATGAACTTTTGTTTGAAGCTAAGTACGTGCGTATCGTGCCTAATTATGTTGTGATTTATCTCACTTTTGCTGTTTATTCTCCTGAGAGTGAGCATTATAGTTGCTGCCCCATCAAGCTTGCTTCAGCAGCTTCACCCTCTTTTTTAGGGTTGTTTAGTTCACCCTCCCTTCCTGCTACTACTTGATAAGGTTTGATTGTTTTGAAGCAGCACTTCTACTTCTTTTGGCTATATTCTGATCATAATATGCCTGGTTAAGCCACAATTCTACTTCATTATTCTGCTTTGGAACTGATTCACAGTTTGCTTTAGCTGTTTTCTATGCTTCCGTTTCTCTGTTGTCTCGAGAATATATTTAAGCATGTGGCTGTCTGACATTCACCGGTTGAGCTTTGGGCTGCGGTGACATCACTAACTGGGTATGTGCTCGGGGAGCTTAATTTAAAGACCAGCGAAACAGGGTGGACGCAGTGCAAGCTTCCGCGCTGTATTTTCTACCGATAAAGAGCAAAAACATCCAAAGCAGACTACGGAGTGAAACGGTGGTGCAGGATTATTACCGGTTCTGCTATTGACACAATCTGTACTCTTTTCATAAAAAGAATTCTCCGGTAAACATAAAAGTGCTGTATCTTCATCGGTAGAACTCCAGTCCAGTGGAAACTTCAGCCCGACAGAAGCAACCTAGAATTTTCTTGGGAAGGAAAAAATATGGATGGAACACAGAACTGTGACTTCCGACTTGGAGTTTGGTTGCCAGTGATGAATTGGGGCCTCCACCGATGGCAGCTTCTCACCTCTACCGGTACCAACTTGCAACCTCCTCCGATACCAAATTAAAATCGCTACCGGTAGCGATGTCCCTTTCCATCCGACCGGTGGTACGTATCGGAGTGCTGAGAATCATCATCGCATGGTGGTGCGGAAGAACGCCATCGGTAGTAATCATGCGAAGGGACGAACAGTAATGTTTTGGGCTGTAGTCATTTTTTCCAGCAGGAATAGTATGCCTCGGTAGGAACGGTGAATTTTGGGTGCTGATTTCTACCGGTAAAAGAATAAAAAAGGATGGAACTAGAAATATGAAAGAATCAACGGAGGTATCGGTGGATGGTGAGACGAGGAAGGGAACTTCCGGTTGGATGCGATTTCCTAATCAGCTCTCCGGTCTTCTGAATTGTTTGTCTTGACTGCTTTCGGAGATGGAAAGACAGAGAAAGCTTATCCAACCTTGCGGAACGCACAGATCCTGGTGTCCCCGGTAGAAGTTTGGATTCTGGGCTTCCGACAGAGATTTTTGATGTCCTCTCCGACAGAAATTTGAAAATCCTCTCCGGTAGAAGCTTCTCCCCAGCAACGGTCTAAAGTCCTCTCCGGTAGCAACTTGTCCTGCTTTGATAGAAGCTCGAATCTTGTTTCGGGGACTTCAGCATTCAGAGGGTCGCAGTGTGAAGCTTCCGCTGGCTATGGAGGCATGACCAACGAAGTGCCGGCCAGAGAATAGATGTCGGAGAGAAATTAAATTCAGAGCGGAGTCACCTGAAGCTTGATAAAGAAGAGTAAAGCTGGGGCAGACAGTTGGCAAAATTTGTTCTACCAGTGCTACGGGGCTTGACTCCGCAAGTAGATTTCTCCAACATGAAATTTTCACCGGTAGCAAATTTGGGTCTCCGCGGTAGAAAATTGAAATCTCCAACAACTTGGAATCCCCTCCGGTAGCAATTGAAGTCCTACCGGTGATATCATCCACGGGTAATATTATCACACCGATAAAAAGAGGTACCAATTTTTGATATTTCATTGTGGATATTCTTTTACCGCTGGAAGTTTGCGAAACTTTCTCTAGAGGATTGATCACCCTCTAGTTTTCAAAAAAGAGAGAAATATTTTAAAATAACTTCTGATTTACTTAAAACCAGACCAGCGAGTCTTGGGAAAAGAAAAGCAAGAAAAAGAATGTATCCGACGATCTACCATCAAAGAATGGTAGTGTAATGTATCCGACGATCTCACTGTCAGCGTCCTGGCAGTAGAGTGTTAATCCGACGATCTCACCGGCTCAAAGTCGGTAGAGTGATAAACCGACGATCTCACCATGTGTACAGTGGTAGAGTGTGAAAGCAAAAGTGTAACTAAGGGGTTACCAAAAGAATCTTGGCAAACAACAAAAAAAGCAGTATAAATTCTTCATTATAAGAATCTCCAACTTTTGGGAAGCAATAGAATTTTAGGAATTCTTTTTTGTTCAACTCAGACTTGTGATATCCATGTACTTAGAAAGGCTGCTCTAAAACAACCTATAGGCTGTATATTTGGGTTTTTTATTCCCGTGACTAATATGCTCTAACTAACAAAGAACTTTTGGGAAGTCCGGTCGCTCCGGGTAGCCCAAAAGACAAATATCTTTTAATCTGTTAAAATTAGACATGCAGGTCCAAGGAATAAAGTGATTCAAGCAGCGATCTGATTATGAAGTAATATCCCATTATTTTATTATCTCGGCTTCTTGAGATTATTATGGCCTTCGGGAATTGGCCTTCTGGGATTATTATGGCCCTTCGGAATTCCAGATCTTTGGATTTCTTATTATGGCACGTTCAAGGAGCGGAGACCTTTTCTCAGGAGAACAAGTGGGACTTCATCGCCCTCGGACCATGTGGGACTTCTTTGTTTCCGGAAGACAAGCTCTTACATAGGCTAAAGTTTGCAAGTTCATTTCCTTTTTTAGGCAAAAGAAAAAGAACTTGTGGGACTAGGAGAATATATCGTAGAAAGAAAAGAGTACAAAGTGTAAATTTTTATCTTCTTTTTATAAGTTCCACTTTTTAGTGTTAAAAAGTAGAACTTGTGGGACTGATGTAATGGTATGAAATATACCATGCGGAAGGTTAAAGTGTCTACCGAAGGCCTGCTAGCGGAAGGACTACTATCGGAGACCAATTGTCGGAAGACCTGCTACCGAAAGGCCCCGATGCGGAAGGATCTACAAGAGAGTCTACCGGAGGCCAATTGCCGGATGGCCTATCGATGGAAGCCCCACTACCGGAGGACCCGCTATCGGAAGAGTTGCTATCTAAAGAATCGCTACCGATAGAGTAACTACCGGAAGGGTTATTGTTAAAGTGACGGTCCGGAAGAGTTAGTCCAAGGCAGAAGCAGTATTTCAGTCCGGAGACCCGTAGAAGGACTGATAGTTATGTCTATGTAATACTATCACATGTATAGGGGCTTAAGGGTAACCTGGCCATAGAAAGTCTATAAATAGAAGTAGAAGGGCTCATTTGTAAGGGACTCAAGTTAGAAAAGAGAGAGCCCACCCCAAAAGGCTCTCTAGAGTTGTAAACCAAAGAATGAATAATAGCTCTGTCTAGAAGTGGACGTAAGCCGGATTATTGGCCGAACCACTATACTTCATGGTGTGGAAATTGTGTTGGGAGAGTAACCTCTGTTACATCTTCAGTAATAATATTCATTTTTTCCTCATAAACATGATACTGATAAAATTTTGTTTTGGCACAAAAAGATGGGTCATCCTCCTTTGAATAAAATGTTTAAAATGGGTTTAGTTAGCAGAGATGATGTACCTTTGAATTTCGCTTGTGACATTTGTTTTCGTGCTAAAGGACATCGTTTTACTTTTCCTCATTCTATTCATAAATCTGAAAATTGTTTTGAGATCATACATCTTGATGTATGAGGTCCTTGTTCCCATGTAAATCATGATGGTAATAGGTATTTTTTGACAATCGTCGATGATGCTACCAGGTGTACTTGGACCATTCTCATGAAACAAAAATCAGAAGCTACTCTTCATATTCAACATTTCATCCTTATGGCTGAAAGGCAATTCAGCAAATGTGTTAAGATCGTGCATTCTGACAATGTGTACGAATTGGGATCATCCACTATTTTGAAAAAAAAATTCAAAGCAAAGGAATCCTTCATCACACTACATGCGTTCACACCCGCAACAAAACGGTATAGTGGAACGTAAACACCATTATTTGTTGGAAACCGCCCGAGCTTTATTCATTCAGTCTAGACTAGACATGGACTATTGGGGAGAAAGTATCTTGATGGCTACCCACCTCATTAATCGTCTTCCCTCTTCCACACTAAATGGAATTTCTCAATATGAATTCTTTCATGGTGCCCCACCCGATTTTTCTACCTTCCACACCTTTCGATGTCTTGCGTATCACACCGTCCCGCATCTCCCTCGTACAAAGTTTGATGATCGTGGGTCTAAAGTTGTCTACATTGGGCCTGGTTTGTCTAAGAAAGGACACAGATTATTGTTGCTTGGCACCCGTAACATAATCACCCGTCGAGATGTAACCTTCTTTGATAATATTTTTCCTCTCGTGAATGCAAAACAAGATGATACTTCCTCCACCTTTCCTATCTCCTTCGATGATGATATCATCGAACCCCCCTCTGGTGCTTCTGTTACGCAACCTGAACAGATAGTTCAACAAAGTGAAACTCTTTTTCCCAGCAACGATGACATCACCGACATTCAGGAGACCATACAAGGAGAATGATACTGCTCCTCTTGGCAATGACGATTCTACCCAATCTGAGTCTACTATCAAACCTTCAAATATTCCAGGATCAGAAGACCAAGTGGACAAGGATTCTCACAACTAAACTGATAATCATCTCCGACGTTCATTTCGTCAATGACAACCTCCAGTCAAACTTCTTGATTACGAATGCAATCAAGCCTCTATTGATTACTTTTCTTAGATTCTGACCACACGGCTTGCTGCCCCTCAATTACAGTACATTACCAGCATAAATTCTTTGACTGATCTAACACCCTCTCGTGTTACTTGTTGCCAGGTTTCCAGCCACTGTTCTGACAAACCAAAATCATACAAAGCAGCATGTCAACATCAGAAGTGTAGGGAAGCCATGGCAACTGAATTAAAGGCTCTTGAAGACAATGATACATGAAGTCTTGTTAAACTTCCTAAAGGGAAGAAGTGTATCTCTTGTAGATGGGTCAACCGGATTAAATATAAAACCAATGGGGATGTGGAAAGGTACAAAGCCCGGTTAGTTGTTCGGGGCTTCACTCAGAAATATGGAGTAGATTTCGATGAGACCTTTTCCCGGTAGTCAAAATGACCACCGTTCGAGCCCTGGTCACCATAGCCGTGAAGCGACGTTGGGTTATCCATCAGCTCGATGTCAACAACTCCTTCATCCATAGTGACCTTCACGAAGACATTTACATGCAACCTCCTGAAGGGCTCAAAATCGACTCAAAAGGATTGGTTTGCAATCTTCAAAAATCATTATATGGTTTCAAACAAGCCTCTCGGCAATGGTACTCCAAGCTCTCAACTACCCTTATTCATCTTGGGTTCACCATATCTGACAATGATCATTCCCTCTTCAAGTGGACCGAAGGAGACTCCATCCTTTTCCTTGGAGTCTACGTCGATGATATAATCTTGTGCGGAAATAATCAGTCCAAAATTCAGCATGTCAAGAATACTCTTCATCGTCACTTCAAGATCAAATACTTAGGCACTCTGAGTTGGTTTCTCGGGATGGAATATCATCATACAGCTGATGGTATTGGAATAACCCAACATAAATTTGCAACCGATCTTCTTCGTGATTACGACATCGAATCAAAACACCCCGTGGCTACTCCCCTGGCCCCGAATACCAAGCTTCATCTCCATGATGGTCAGCCTCCCAAATGCTACCGATTACCGATGGCTTATGGGGAAACTCAATTACCTCATTAACACCCGTCCAGATTTGAACTTCAGCATTCAGCTTTTAAGCCAGTTTAATCACCAACCTTACCAACACCATTGGGATGCCGCTATCCATCTTCTTCAATACATCAAAGGGACTATTGGATACGGCATCGTTCTTAATAATTCTGATAACTTTTCTCTTACCACATATTGTGATTCTGATTGGGCCGCTTGTCCCATTTCTCGTAGGTCGGTAACGGGATACTACATCCTGCTCGGTGGTGCTCCCATTTCATGGAAATCCAAGAAACAGACTTGCGTATCTCTTTCCTCGGCCGAAGCAGAGTATCGAACCTCCGTCGCTTACCACTGAATTAGTGTGGCTTTCTCGCCTCCTCCACGAAATGGGTGTCCCTAATATCACACCCATTCCTCTTCGGTGTGACAATCTCTCCACTGTCTTCATCGCTAAGAACCCCGTTCTTCATGAATGCATGAAGCATATCGAGATTGATGTGCATTATGTCCGTGACCAAATCAAGGCAGGCCTCATCAATGTCACTCATATTTCCAATCTTCATCAGAAAGCTGATATGTTGACTAAGGCCCTCACTGGGAAAGAATATCGACGTCAACTTGATTCTATGGGCAAATTCTATTGTATAACCGGTTGTATGATGAGTATCGTACAACTGTTCATTTTAAGTTCAAACGTTGTTCATGTTTTTGTAGTGATTGTTCATATTGATGTAAAGTTACATGTGTTATGAATGTTGTTCAACTTTATATGATAGTTGTTCAAATTAATTGTGAAGATTGTTCGAGAATGTACAAAAACCATACAACCGGTTGTATGATAGTCGGATTGGATTCTATGGGGATGATCAATACTCTAACAAATCCTGAAATAGTTATTTCTTCGATTTTAGGGGGGGGGGTGTTAGTGTTATAACCCATATAATTCCTACCTTATATTATATCAGCTACAACGTTATTCTAAAGTTGGATTTAAATCTCTTGCTGTCAGTTGGGACGTCAGTGACATTGTTTCATTTGTCAAGGGCGAGGAGGTCATTTGGTTAATTAATTAAGGTAATTAATTATCTGATTTATAAGGAAAAGGTTTCCTTATTTTACTTTCATTCTTTGATCATTAATAATCACGTCAGATAGATCGTGGGAGCGTCTCATCGTTGTGCTTTCAGAGCGACAGTTTTGCCTCTTCTTCCCTCTCTTCTCTCTCTCAAGTTCTGCCTCTGTGAGATTTCTGCTGCTGGAATTGGATAGAAGGTCTCGTTGCTGCTGCGTTCCTCTTCTTCTTTAATCAGGTTTGTGTTGAGATAATTCTGGATTCCGAGGTTGATTTTCCTCCTCTCAGTTTCTGATTTTGGAACTCTGGATATACTGATTCAGCGACGAAGATTCTGCGTTGGGGATTCTGATTGTTGAGGCTACACTACTGTTGGGTGTTATCCGTGATCAGGTTGGTATTACAGATTTGGGATTGATGATCTAGGGTTCTTACATTTGCAGTTTTCTGATTTTTGTCTTTGTTGTGGGAATTCAGTGGCTGATTGGATCTGTCTGGTTGAGCGATTGTTCGGTGTTGTTGCTGCTGTATTCTGTGGACTTTCTGCACTTCGAACTGAGGTAGGTGGTTACTCGATTCGGTTTGGAAGTTCAGCCATGGGGATTGCAACAGTTTGTTTTGGGTGTGAATTCTGTTTGTTGTCTGTTTGGTTGCGTTTTGGAATGGTTAAAACCCCATGGTTCTCTTTTTTCTCTGTGATTTGGTGTGTGTATCAATTTGGCAATTCGCGATGATGTTTTTGCACAAGTTTCTGCTCTGTTCGTCTTCTGGAAAATGCAGTTTTCGCACTGTCCGAACTTCTGTCCGAGCTTTGAAGTTCGGACAGTGCGTCTTGCTCTGTTGATTTTCAAAGTTCGGGGCATGTCCGAACATAAGTCCGAACTTTGATGTTCGGACACGCCCTTGGGTTCTTCTCTGATTTTAGTTCGACCTGTGTCCGAACTTCGACGTCCGGACACAAGGTCGGACCTTCCGCGTAACTCTTTTCCGTACCCGTCCGAACATCAGTCCGAACATTGATGTTCGGACATTCTGAATTCCTCTATCTGATTTCAATTCGACTTGTGTCCGAACATTGATGTCCGGACACAAGTTCGGACATTTGACAATCTTTGGTTTCCGAGTCTCGACTTGCGTCCGAACTTCGACGTCCGGACACAAGCTCGGACACCCCTCTGTTTTCAGCGTAACTTCTTCGTTTGAACTCCGAATTGAGTGCCGTCTGCGGCATTGGATTCCTTATGATCTGTACTACTGATTTATGAGTGTTTTGGCATATTTAAATGCAACTTTGCTTCTGTTTAAGCAATCCTTCTGTTTTGGGACATTACACTTTGTTTCTGAGCCGTGAATGGCTGGGTCGAGCTATTCCGTGGTATACCATGTAGACGTCGTTCTGAGTGTGGGTCATTCCCTTTCTGTTCTGTGGGGTTGACGAACCCTTTGGCTCTTTCGAGTCATTTCTGCGTTGCCGAGAGACCTGGTATGGTCTATGGGTCTTCGACCCTTCTGAGTGTGTGCATTGTGTCTTGTCCCCTTTCTGTTTAAGAGTTCTGATGTTTCTGAATTGGGAACCCTTGTGTTCCCTCTGTTTCTGTTCTGGAAACTTCTGAGCATTGAGAATTGTGGATATAACGTTTATCTTCTCCTTCTTCTGATTTCAATTGTTTTGAGCGACCTTACTGATGACGGTCGCTGCTTACTGGGCATAGTTGTGTGCTCATTCCCCTACTTCTAACATTTTTGCAGATTGATCAGCGAGGATCATCTTAAGATTCTGGAGCTATAGAGTTTAGCTTTTCGTTTGTTCAGACTATTATTTATGATGTTGTAGCCTTCGGGCCTTACACTATTTTGACTTCTGTTTCTGACTTGGATATGTATTTGGGATTTTGTATTTGCTTCCGCTGTATTTGAATACTTTGGTTTACAATGTTTATGTAAACTCTGTTTTGGGCCTTTATTGCATTTGAGTGTTTTAGAGCCTTGCGTTATTGGTAGTAATACGCGGCGTGTAATACCCTTAACTCTTAGGCCGGTTTTAGGGGTGTTACATTTAGTGGTATCAGAGCCAGGTTTGGCTTTCTTTAGGGTCTGTGGTTGTGTTGCTTGTGTGAGGTTCAGTTGTGGCAATTGTTGAAGTGTGAGTCAGTTCTGACAAGTTTTGGAATTGTGTATCTCAGAATGCCTCCTCGTAGAGCACCAGTGACCCCTCAGGGAGATGCTGCGGATGCAGTACAGCAGTTTGGCACAGTTGATGCAGACGATGGCTGCAGCTGCTGGGGGAGCTGGTGGAGGAGCTGGTGGAGCAGGCCCAGCAGGGGCGAATGCTGTGGGAGGCCGAGTCAGGGCGCTCCAGGAATTCATGAAGCTAAAGCCGCCTTCCTTTGACGGCTGTGGTGACCCTCAGGAGGCGAGCCATTGGATTACTGAGGTCGAGGACCTGCTGAGAGTGATGGGGTCGGAGGATGACCAGAAGGTGGACTTCGCCACGTTCCTCTTTAAGGGGGAGGCGAAGGAGTGGTGGCGTATGGTGATGGGTAGGCATCCCCAGCCTTGGACCTGGGATCAGTTCTGCTTGGAGTTCAACAAGCAGTTCTATCCGGACGTTTACAAGGATCAGAAGATCAACGAGTATAACCGGCTGCGCCAGGGGAGAGACATGTCTGTAGAGGAGTACGTGAGGAAGTTCGTGACGCTCTCGAAGTATGCTCCGGAGCCAGATGAGCATAGGAAGGCCCGTAAGTTCGAGAGTGGGCTCAGACCGGATATCAGGTCCGCTGTGACACCTCTTCGTCACCGGACCTTCAGGGATGTGGCAGATGTTTCTTTGCTGGTAGAGGCCGACATCAGGGGCAGACAGGCTGGCAAGGACCATAAGGGGAAGAGGCGTGCTGAAGAGCCTCAGAAGAAGGAGGCTGCTCCTCAGAAGAAGCAGTCCTATGGAGATCGTCGGGGAGCTTCTTCATCTTCGTCAGCTGGGGCGAAGTGTGGGTCTTGTGGCCACTCCCATCCTGGTAGGGAGTGCTACAAGAAGACTGGTGCCTGCTTTAAGTGCGGGTCGATGGAGCACCGGATCGCTCAGTGCCCTCAGGCATCCGGTAGAGGCTCAGGAGATAGAGGCACCGGTTCAGATTCAGGGGCGAGGTCCGATCAGAAGAAGCCTCAGACTCAGGCCCGGGTTTATGCTATGGCTGGAGAGCGTGATCGAGCTGGAGATCGCGTCGTCTCAGGTATTCTCCAGATCCATTCTCGAGATGTATTTTGTCTGTTTGACTCTGGAGCTACGCACTCCTTTATCTGTTGTGATTTGTTGGGTGACCTTGGACTGACTGCTGTGCCTAGTGAGGTAGACTTGTGTGTGAGTAGTCCATTAGGTGGGGTTGCCCCTTGTGTGCTGAACTCTGTGTGTAAGGCTTGTCCCATAGCAGTTAGGGACAAGACTTTCTTTGCTGACCTCATCCCGATGCGGATGACCTGTTTTGATGTGATTTTGGGCATGGACTGGCTAGCAGAGCACCATGCCCATATAGACTGTGCAGCGAGGAGAGTAGTGTTTGGTTTGCCAGACGGGAGCCGTTTTGTTTTCGCTGGGAATGCAGTCCGTGTGCGCCTATGTTGTGTCTGCGATGCAGGCAGCCAGCTTCTTGAGGAAGGGCTGCCAGGGATTCTTGTGCTATCTGCCAGAGGTGCGTGAGGGATCCAGCTTGGAGAGCATCCCGATCGTCAGAGAGTTCCCTGAGGTTTTCCAGGATGACGTGCCCGGACTACCACCAGTGAGAGAGGTGGAGTTCACCATCGATTTAGCGCCAGAGACTCAGCCCATCTCTAGGGCCCCTTACCGTATGAGTCCGGCGGAGTTGAAGGAGCTGAAGGTCCAGCTTCAGGAGTTGCTAGACAAGGGCTTCATTCGCCCTAGCGTTTCGCCTTGGGGAGCGCCAGTGCTGTTTGTGAAGAAGAAGGATGGGACCTTCAGATTGTGCATCGACTACAGAGAGCTGAACAAGGTGACCATCAAGAACCGCTATCCCCTTCCGCGCATAGATGATCTGTTTGACCAGTTGGCGGGCGCCACAGTGTTCTCGAAGATAGATCTTCGTTCAGGTTACCATCAGTTGAGGATTAAGGCCGAGGATGTGCCTAAGTCCGCCTTTAGGACTCGTTATGGTCATTACGAGTTCCTAGTTATGCCGTTTGGTTTGACTAATGCTCCCTCAGTCTTCATGGATATGATGAACCGGGTTTTTAAACCCTATCTGGATCAGTTTGTAGTGGTCTTCATAGACGACATCTTGGTGTACTCCAAGAGCGTAGAGGAGCATGAGGAGCATCTGAGGATTGTTCTGCAGACGTTGAAGGATCGTGAGCTATATGCTAAGTTGAAGAAGTGTGACTTCTGGCTTGATCGTGTGGTGTTCTTGGGACATGTGGTCTCGAAGGACGGTATCTCAGTGGACCCGGAGAAGATTAGAGCAGTTATGGAGTGGGCGAGGCCCACGAATGTTGCTGAGATCCGTAGTTTCCTTGGGTTAGCTGGGTATTACAGGAAGTTTGTCGAGGGGTTCTCTAAGATTGTATCCCCGCTGACCCGTCTGTTGAGGAAGGAGATTAAGTACGAGTGGAGCGAGGCTTGCGAGCAGAGCTTCCAGGAGATTAAGAAGAGGCTGACGACCGCACCGATTCTGACTTTGCCATCTGGGACCGAAGGATTCGAGGTCTTCTGTGATGCGTCCCATAAGGGACTAGGTTGTGTTTTGATGCAGCAGGGTAAGGTAGTGGCTTATGGCTCTCGGCAGCTTAAGCCTTATGAGAAGAACTACCCTATCCACGATCTGGAGTTGGCAGCTGTGGTTTTCGCGCTGAAGATTTGGAGACATTATCTGTATGGGGCGTCGTGTAAGGTCTACACGGACCACAAGAGTCTCAAGTATTTGTTCACTCAGAAGGAGCTGAACTTGAGACAGCGGAGGTGGTTGGAGCTACTTCACGACTACGATTTAGAGATCCTCTACCACCCGGGTAGAGCGAATGTTGTTGCAGATGCTTTGAGCCGGAGAGGTGCTCCGGGTGTAGCTTGTGCCTTGACAGGAGTTCAGAGGTCCGCCTTAGAGCTTCAGCGTATGGGCGTCTGGGTAGTCAGACCAGCCAGTGCCAGTGTGATAGCAGCACTTCAGGTTCAGTCTTCGTTGGTCGACAGGATCAGAGTTGGTCAGGAGTCGGATTCAGCTTTGAGTCGGATCAGAGAGGGGCTGCCTTCAGAGCAGAACTCAGACTTCAGTGTCTCCAGTAAGTGGTGTCTGCGTTTCAGAGGCCGTGTATGTGTGCCAGACGACGCAGTTCTGCGTAGGGAGATCCTTCAGGAGGCTCACGGAGCGCCATATTCAGTTCACCCAGGAGGGGTGAAGATGTATCGAGATCTCAGAGAGTCGTTCTGGTGGTCTGGGATGAAGCGAGACATCTCTGAGTTTGTTTCGAAGTGCCAGACCTGTCAGCAGATTAAGGCTGAGCACCAGAGGCCAGCGGGTTTGCTTCAGCCCCTTCCCATTCCTGAGTGGAAGTGGGAGAGTGTGGGGATGGATTTGTCATGGGTTTGCCCAGACTCCTCGGGTTGTGATGCTATTTGGGTGATTGTTGATCGTCTGACGAAGTCTGCTCATTTTCTGCCGGTGAAGAAGACCTTCAGTCTGGAGCGTCTAGCTCGTCTGTATCTGGATGAGATAGTGAGGTTGCATGGTGTGCCTACTACTATAGTTTCTGATCGTGACCCGCGCTTTGTTTCGAGATTTTGGCGCAGTTTGCATAAGGCCCTGGGTACGAGTTTGGCGTTCAGTTCAGCCTACCATCCTCAGTCGGATGGCCAGACAGAGAGGACTAATCAGGTCCTGGAGGACATGCTTCGCGCATGTGTCCTGGATTTTGGGGGTAGCTGGGAGCACGTGACTCTGATCGAGTTTGCCTACAACAATAGCTTTCAGGCGAGCATTGGTATGGCTCCGTTTGAAGCGTTGTACGGTAGGAGGTGCAGGTCTCCCATCTGTTGGGATGACCTGAAGGAGAGGGTCTTGGTTGGACCTGAGTTGGTGCAGGGTGCAGTAGAGAAGATCAGGGTGATTCGAGAGCGTTTGCTTGTTGCTCAGAGTAGACAGAAGTGCTATGCAGACCAGAGGCGCAGGCCGCTTGAGTTTGATGTTGGTGATCATGTCTATCTGCGAGTGTCGCCGGTCAGAGGCGTAGTCCGGTTTGGGAAGCGTGGGAAGCTTAGCCCGAGGTTTGTAGGACCTTTTGAGATTCTAGAGAGGATTGGCCCTGTGGCTTATCGTCTGGCCTTGCCCCCATCCTTGTCAGCTGTGCATAACGTCTTCCATGTGTCTATGTTGAGGAAGTACCTGCATGATCCGTCTCACGTGATCGACTACAGCCAGCTTCAGTTGAGAGAGGACTGCAGTTTCGAGGCGGTGCCTACTCGCATTTTAGCCAGGGATGTCCGTCGGCTTCGTAGTAAGACCCTGCCTATGGTGAAGGTCCAGTGGTCAGATCAGTTAGAGAGTGAAGCGACTTGGGAACTCGAAGATGAGCTGCGTGCCAAGTATCCCTCCCTGTTCGAGCAGTAGGGTGAGTTAATCTCGAGGACGAGATTCTTTTAAGGGGGAGGTGATGTTAAACCCGTATAATTTACCTATATTATATTGCTACAACGTTATTCTAAAGTTGGATTTAAATCTCTTGCTGTCAGTTGGGACGTCAGCGACATTGTTTCATTTGTCAAGGGCGAGGAGGTCATTTGGTTAATTAATTAAGGTAATTAATTATCTGATTTATAAGGAAAAGGTTTCCTTATTTTACTTTCATTCTCTGATCATTAGTAATCACGTCAGATAGATCGTGGGAGCGTCTCATCGTTGTGCTTTCAGAGCGACAGTTTTGCCTCTTCTTCCCTCTCTTCTCTCTCTCAAGTTCTGCCTCTGTGAGATTTCTGCTGCTGGAATTGGATAGAAGGTCTCGTTGCTGCTGCGTTCCTCTTCTTCTTTAATCAGGTTTGTGTTGAGATAATTCTGGATTCCGAGGTTGATTTCTCCTCTCAGTTTCTGATTTTGGAACTCTGGATATACTGATTCAGCGACGAAGATTCTGCGTTGGGGATTCTGATTGTTGAGGCTACACTACTGTTGGGTGTTATCCGTGATCAGGTTGGTATTACAGATTTGGGATTGATGATCTAGGGTTCTACATTTGCAGTTTTCTGATTTTTGTCTATTGTTGTGGGAATTCAGTGGCTGATTGGATCTGTCTGGTTGAGCGATTGTTCGGTGTTGTTGCTGCTGTATTCTGTGGACTTTCTGCACTTCGAACTGAGGTAGGTGGTTACTCGATTCGGTTTGGAAGTTCAGCCATGGGGATTGCAACAGTTTTGTTTTGGGTGTGAATTCTGTTTGTTTGTCTGTTTGGTTGCGTTTTGGAATGGTTAAAACCCCATGGTTCTCTGTTTTTCTCTGTGATTTGGTGTGTGTATCAATTTGGCAATTCGTGATGATGTTTTTGCACAAGTTTCTGCTCTGTTCGTCTTCTGGAAAATGCAGTTTTCGCACTGTCCGAACTTCTGTCCGAGCTTTGAAGTTCGGACAGTGCGTCTTGCTCTGTTGATTTTCAAAGTTCGGGGCATGTCCGAACATAAGTCCGAACTTTGATGTTCGGACACGCCCTTGGGTTCTTCTCTGATTTTAGTTCGACCTGTGTCCGAACTTCGACGTCCGGACACAAGGTCGGACCTTCCGCGTAACTCTTTTCCGTACCCCGTCCGAACATCAGTCCGAACATTGATGTTCGGACATTCTGAATTCCTCTATCTGATTTCAATTCGACTTGTGTCCGAACATTGATGTCCGGACACAAGTTCGGACATTTGACAATCTTTGGTTTCCGAGTCTCGACTTGCGTCCGAACTTCGACGTCCGGACACAAGCTCGGACACCCCTCTGTTTTCAGCGTAACTTCTTCGTTTGAACTCCGATTTGAGTGCCGTCTGCGGCATTGGATTCCTTATGATCTGTACTACTGATTTATGAGTGTTTTGGCATATTTAAATGCAACTTTGCTTCTGTTTAAGCAATCCTTCTGTTTTGGGACATTACACTTTGTTTCTGAGCCGTGAATGGCTGGGTCGAGCTATTCCGTGGTATACCATGTAGACGTCGTTCTGAGTGTGGGTCATTCCCTTTCTGTTCTGTGGGGTTGACGAACCCTTTGGCTCTTTCGAGTCATTTCTGCGTTGTTGAGAGACCTGGTATGGTCTATGGGTCTTCGACCCTTCTGAGTGTGTGCATTGTGTCTTGTCCCCTTTCTGTTTAAGAGTTCTGATTGTTTCTGAATTGGGAACCCTTGTGTTCCTCTCTGTTTCTGTTCTGAAAGCTTCTGAGTGTTGAGAATTGTGGATATAACGTTTATCTTCTCCTTCTTCTGATTTCAATTGTTTTGAGCGACCTTACTGATGACGGTCGCTGCTTACTGGGCATAGTTGTGTGCTCATTCCCCTACTTCTAACATTTTTGCAGATTGATCAGCGAGGATCATCTTAAGATTCTGGAGCTATAGAGTGTAGCTTTTCGTTTGTTCAGACTATTATTTATGATGTTGTAGCCTCGGGGCCTTACACTATTTTGATTTCTGTTTCTGACTTGGATATGTATTTGGGATTTTGTATTTGCTTCCGTTGTATTTGAATACTTTGGTTTACAATGTTTATGTAAACTCTGTTTTGGGCCTTTATTGCATTTGAGTGTTTTAGAGCCTTGCGTTATTGGTAGTAATACGCGGCGTGTAATACCCTTAACTCTTAGGCCGGTTTTAGGGGTGTTACAGTTAGGATATTATACCCGATACCCGTTTGTATCCATTACTACATTATTGTATTCTCACATCTATCCGTCAGGTTTATAGTCGTTTTTCTCTAGCCGTTCATTACTCATACACTACAAATACTCGGGTGGCTTTGTAACGTGAACACAGCTTTTCATAATATAGAACATTGTTTTCTCATTCCTCTCTCGATCTCTCCATCCTCTCTGCTCCCACTCTTCCGCTTTCAAAATAAGCAACTACTATATGTAACCGGATCCCCCGGGGACATTATGAAAATAGCTGAAGCCATACCACAATCATGACTTAACTTTGTGGGCTACTAAATACTACAAGCTAATAGTAATCCTAAGGCACTACTAATGACAATAATTAAGCGACAAACTAACCAAAGATAACTAAGCGACATTATCATTCTATCATCTAAAACAACTCTATCTGCTGCTCAACTATCCTCCCATCGACAACATCGGACCAGATAACATTTTCCCCCATTTTCAACCGCTTTTGGCCAAAAGCAATCAAGATAACATCACCGACCGGAGCTGACAAGCCCCCGTTCCACCATCGTATTCACCGATTCCCAAACAAAATGCCTATAACAGCAACCAAATTCTAGGTTTACTCACCGCCCTTCACCTGTTCATCCCGGAGCTGGGAGTGAATTACCCCATTCCCCTTAAGCATGTAAGCACGAAGCAGAGCAACCCGTCATCAAAATCTATCTTGTACCATGAACGACCCCCTCCCGAGTCTTCCAAAAAAATATCAATCGTTTGCTGGAGGAGATGAGCCGGAACATGCATGAAGGTGCCGAAACATTCATTGGCCGCCGTTCTTTGCACTGCACCAGATCCAACATGCAGATGACCAAAATTTACGACCTTCAGCATTCAAGCAGGAAAATCGAAATAGTGGGAACGACACCAATCAAGAATAGAGATATGCTTGGCAGACAGATTGACTTTCTTTGCGCAACCTTCACAGTGCAAATCAATCAAATTTGAGAACAACGGGGATGCTTCCTCCACCGCCCCATCTGCCTTGACGTCTGTGGTAGGAACCATGCTCTCACCTCCGTTATTAATCTAGCCAACCTCAAACATGCATCGAAAAATAGAGTTCAACATCATCTAGTCAACAACTCGACATGCAAGGCGACACGAGAGTATTAAATCCATTGCAACAACGTCGACCAATGAAATGGAGAGGGAGAAATGAGGAAAAGGAGTGGGAGGAAAAAAGGTTGATGTGTCAAGGCAGAGAGGGAAATGAAGGCTGAAAATTGTGATTGGGTCGGACACCACAAGGAAGATGTTCAACCTTGCCGGTACAACATGCTTAGTGATTATCCAGTAGGAAAGGAAGCCACACAAAATAACATGCAGTGCAGATGATATATATATATAACACAAGGACTCTAAGAACTAATAAAAGAGAGAGAGAGAGAGAATTGGAAACATAAAGCAGATTTGTAAAGGGTTAAAAGAATACATATGCAAATAGATAATCCGGGAAGAGAAGACGTAGAAGGACGAGAAGAAAAGAGGGGATCAATGCCATCAGAGAACGGAGCCATGGTGCCACAAATTTACAAAGAAACTAACATTGAATACTTAAAGCAAAGCTAGTTCAATCTTTTGGCAAAAGAATGAAGCAGAAGGAGGTAAGAGTAATATGGCATGGCAAAGAGCATTCAATCATCCACATGCATGGCCAAAACAGAGAGCACGACCTTCGCCGAAGGAGGGAGATGCTTCAAAACAATGTTGAAGGTTATATATGTCCTTTATAGTAGTTATCGTTTTAATTTGTTCAAGTTTTCATATGAGTATGAATTTTGGGGTTGGTCGACTCTGTGGCAAACTAATCTTTAAGACAACTCTATCTTTTGTATTCGTTCTGGGTAATTATTTCAAGGTTCTCAGTCCCATACAATTTAAGGTCAAGTGCTTAATTTGGGAAATACATTTGTAAGTATCTATGTAACCAAATTATCTTAAGTGGTGGAGGTTTGAAGTAGTTATGTAGTACCTTCGTCCCACTCGAATTGTTTTATTTGCTTTTTGACACGTTCTTTCCATTTCAGTATTTAGCATATAAGATAAAATAATTTTATAAAACTGTAGTTGTTAAGAGAATAATTTATCAAGTAATAAATCAATTGCATAACCTAGATTTATAAGATTATTATCTTAAACATTGAAGTCAGACAACATATATCCCCAAATAGTAAACAAGACGGTCAAGTTGGGACGGATGTAATATGATGGATTATAGATTAACATCTATGTATAGATATTACATTAAGTAATTATATACATTAAAGGGTACCAAGACATCATGTTTTGTAGGTGTTATTCGAACTTGGGAAACATAATAGTTCTTGGAGATTGAGTTCAGGTAAATTTAGAACTTAGTTTGTTTGTCACCCTTTCCCCAAAATATTGTTTCTTCCATTGCTCATGGATATAGACAATTAGCTATTAGAATAATGTGTGTTTTTAAGTTTCGTCAGTTTCGTGAGTTTCGTTAGTTTATTCAGTTTCTTAAGTTTCAACAGTTTCGTTAGTTTTGTCAATTTATTACTCTAGTAGTTTCGTTAGTTTCTTAAGTTTTATTAATTTATTACTCTAGTATATGTAGAGTCTTTATTATAAGAGTATTATTTTATCAAGTGGCCATATGGAAAGGTTTGAGTTTTGTCCTCCCCTTTGGTTATAAATAGGGGAGTCTGTCATGAACAACAAAACATCATTTGAAATACAAAAACAATCTTAATTTCTATTAATTCTATTATCTTCTTTATATCAAATTTCTGTCAGATTTCTCTCAATTTCATTATGGTATCAGAGTAGGAATCGATGTTTTTCTTTTAGATTATAACAAACTGAAGAACAATATTGTAGAACGATTGCAGTTCTTTCCTCTGTTTAACATTGTTAACGAAAAAAGAACTGAGAAGAAGCCTAGTGCTGAGACAAGTGCAATAGGTTATTCAGATCCTCTATATGTCGATCTGTCTGAGAAGGAATTGGCAGGCCATTGCTTATTGAGTAAGAATTCGCAAACTAGTCATATTTTTTCTACAAAGTGGATATTGGACACTGGGGAAACAGATCATATGTCTAGAGCACATCAATTGGAGAACTTTGTCACACTCCACGTCAATGGTTTTGCCTAATGGTAGGCCATAGGTTGTTTCTGTGGTTGGAGATGTAGAATTAGGAAAAGATTTCTGGGTTAAAGATGTGTTATACGTCCCAAATTTTAAGTTCAATTTACTCTCTGTTAAAAGGTTGGTAAAACAAATTGCTCAGTCACTCATTTTTGGTGAGAAATATTGTTTTACACAGGATCCTATCAAAAGAAAGTTGAGGTCATAGAGCTGGATCAGGAAGATCTCTATATTTTGGACGTGGAACGAGCTAGTCAAGTTTTCCGTATTTCTGGAGACACGAAAAAGAGAGCTGGTCATCAACATTTTGGTCTTGTTTCCGGAGTTAGTGCCAAGGCTATGGAGTTACGTCACAGTTTAGGTCATGTTCCATTTCAGAAGTTAGTTCAAATGGAGCTTACAAAGAGTAATGATGTTCCGTCAAATTATGCTTGTGACATTTGTTATAAAGCTCACGCACAACGTCTTCCGTTTGGGTACTTAGAAATTAAAGCCCATAAACCTTTTGAGATGGCTCATGTGGATGTATGGGGACCGTATAATGTCACCACTTATAATGGTTACAAATATTTCATCTGTTTTAGGAATAGTTCATCAAACTACTTGTGCTTATACTCCTCCGCAAAATGTCGTGGTCGAAAGGAAGCATAAGTACCTTCACTAGTGGAGAAAAGGTTTTATACGTTTAAAATAAGAGAAAAAATCGCGGTTCTTAAAACCGTTGTTTAAGACCCATTTACCGTGACTTTTTATTGACTTTATACGACAGTTGCCCTTTCTAACCATGGTAGAAAGTGTATCTTATACGACGGTATTTGGCATAACTGTGGTATAAAGTCCACCAATAAACGACCGTTATTAGAAAAACCGTGGTATAAAACCTTGCACCATAAAATTTTAAACCACGGTTTTTATCGAACGTGGTTTTTTTTTGTTTTTTTAGCATCTACCATGTGTTTCAAACACTACCCAATACAATCACAATACCTGTACAGAGCATCCAACTAGTATTGCCCTTTGGTAACCAATCACACTATATGCACAACTAGCAAAACAAGTTGCTAGTTTGAATTGCAGCAAAATGAGAATTGCAACAAACCCATACAAACATTTCAAAATAAGAGAGAGTTACACTTTAAAAAACTTTTAAAGTGTACTGTGCTTCAGTATAAACAAAATGTAAGTCAAACTACACTAGGAGAAGATCTAAGAAACGCTTAAATAATTTTAACACCAAAATTGCGATAAATGATCTCTTACAAAGTCCGTTTTGGCATACGTTGCCCGTGCTTTTGTGAAAAATGAAATGATATGTCCATATAAAGAAACTGATCATCATTTGTACACACAATTTATTAACGCAATAAATTTAACTACAACTTTGATTGGTATCGGTTACCTTGTCATCATCATCAAGCATGTCAATATTTTTAACGGTCTCATACATGTAACCGCATCACATAATAGCCACAGCTCAGAATCACTGTTTTATGACACTGTCATCACACACATCCTGGATTACAACATTTTAGAATGATCAAGAAATTAAACGTTACTTTAATACAAACATGTTTAAAATGATTACTTACCGGTATGTAATAGAAGTTCATGATGGAGAATGGTTTACCCATGCCACTTAAACCATACTTATGACCACTGCACAATATAGCATTAAAAATGAATCCCTTTATTAGATGTCAATAATGCAGGACAAGCTTAAAACAAATGAAAATGTATGAAAATTTTAAAGACACACTCCTTCAACAATTTCTCTATAGCGATCTCTCGATGGTTGTTGGCCCCTAACGGGTCTAGGCATGAGGTGTTGATACACAACACCATCAACATCCAATGATTGCTACCACAGGTAAATAGAGAATGTGTTGTAGAACATATTTAATTTACATAAATCACATAAATGTAATTAAGGAGTAAAAACGTCCAGTGATTGTATACTTACATTTGATGATATGGGATTACCAAATATTTGCTTTGTCTTCGCACCGCAACACAAAATCCAAGCCTCATGTGCTGTGCACATTGCCAACCAGACTTACATAATAACATTTCATCGTTCAATCCACAATCCTTCATTATGGTCGGACCTTCGACATTCAAAATTAGTTACATTGTCCACCTCCATCAACAACCGAATAGGTACATCTGTTTCATCTTCACAATCGTATTCATCCTCATCAACAACATCATCAATCCCAACTATCGATCTTTTACTCTGCATCACAATAGACTATCTGGGATTACACTGATCACGACAATAGAATACTTGTTTTGCATTTGACGCAACAATATGTAGGAAAGAGAGTCGAATAAGAACTCACAATGGATAAGAAGCAAGAGAAAAGAAGTAAACGAGAGAGAGATTGATTTAGGCAAAGCTTTCTGTATTGTGTATTGTGTGTCTTACAAGCCTAGGACTAGCAACTAATATATAGAGTTTGGAGGTAGAAAAAGATTACATAAAGATTACAGAAGATTACAGAAGATCATAAAAACTACCCTAAATGAAGATATTATATACAGACTGAAATAAATGCTATGGATACACATACATGGACTAAAATAAATGGTTTGCCTAAAATAAATTATCTAGCCTAATACCCCCCCCCTCAAGCCGTAGGGAAGCTAGATTGCCAAGGCTTGTGCGCTGCGCATCGTGAATGCCTAACCGAGGTAACTGCGTATGATATCGTGTGCCTGGTAGTGCTATGGTCATCATATCACCAAGTTGACTGCTGGAAGGAGTGTAAACGACATCGACCAAACCTTGTTGTATCTTATCCCGTACGAAGTGACAATCAATCTCAATGTGTTTTGTACGTTCGTGAAAGACCGGGTTGCGTGCAATGTAAATGGCTGACTGGTTATCACACTTTACTGGTATGGGGGTAATGTTATTGACGCCCATTTCATGCAAAAGATGTGTAAGCCACGCCAGCTCTACGGTCACACGTCGTAAAGAACGGTATTCCGCCTCAGCGCTAGAGAGGGAGACAGAACCATGCTTTTTGGTCTTCCAGGAAATGGGACTGTTCCCTAGAAAGATGTAGCACCCAGACACTGATTTTCTTGTGTTGGGGCAGGCGGCCCAGTCAGAATCACAATATGCAACCAAGTCAAGTGTCTTAGCATGGTCTCGCGCAAGAATTATACCATAGCTCAATGTTCCCTTAATGTAATTTAGGGTATGGATTGCTGCACGCATGTGAACATCAGTTGGTTGTTGCATGAACTGACTTAAGACTTGTACAATGAAACTGATGTCAGGTCGTGTATTTGACAAGTAGTTTAGCTTGCCCACTAAACGCCGGTAAACAATGGGATCATCTAGAGGCACACCATCAGTGTGCAATAGTGGTTTGCCTACTATCATAGGTCCTGTTGTTGCCTGCCTCTTATATTTTCACAATCGAATTCCCTGAGGAGATCTATACAGAACTTGCGTTGGGAGAGAACAAATCCTCGTGAGGTAGGAAGGAACTCTATGCCCAAGAAGTAGTGCAATGTACCAAGGTCTTTTATTTTGAAGTTTTTGTCTAGAGCACACTTGAGGTGATCAATGCTATTTTGATTATTGCCAACGACGAGCATGTCATCCACATATATAGCTACAAATAAATGCTCATTATCACTCTTCTTGGAAAATAAAGAGTAATCATTTTTGGACTGGGAGAAACCAAGAGCGTGGAGAAAATAGGCTAACTTGGAAAACCACTGACGAGACCCTGTTTCAGCCATATAAGGATTTCTCCAAGAGACATGCCTTATTGGTTCTAGAGACCTCAAGTCCCGGCAGTATCTTCATGTAAACTTCTTCATCAAGATCGCCATGTAAAAAGGCATTATTGACATCAAGTTGGTTGATTATCCAACCTCGATGCAAAGCAATAGCAAGCAGGGCACGTATTGTTGTCATTTTAACTACTAGTGAGAAGGTTTCGTGATAGTCAAGCCCGTGACGTTGTGTAAAACCCTTGGCCACTAACCGTGCTTTGTACCTTTCTAACGTGCCGTCAGATTTTAGTTTGATACGGTAAACCCATTTGCAACCTACAAGTTTCTTTCCCTTAGGTGGGGTAACTATGCTCCATGTGTTATTGTCTTCTAAAGCTCGAATTTCTTTCTGCATAGCTTCATTCCAATGCGCATAAAGGATAGCCTCCTTATAGCTTGCAGGTTCACTCTCGTGTGGACTGTGTAATGGAGACAATGGCCTTTGAGGGACTTAATTGAGCCTCAGTCAAACTTGCATAATCGGAGAGAAGATTTGTGTGGTTGTACGACGATATATCATGTCGTCAAGTATCTCCTGAAATGCAGTGTTTGCAGATGTAGTCTTCCAAATAACTTGGTTTGAGACTCCCTGCTGGACCGGCGTAAGCCTGCTGGAATATTTCTGGATGAAGGCTGCTCTTGGGCCGGTACAAAAGCTTGCTCGCTGTGGGATCATTATCAGTCCAACTTGTTGGGCCTGATTCACTGAGTTAGACCGGTAAAGGAGAGAGCTCAATTGATTCGCCATGTTGGGCCGTAAAGAAGGTGACTCATTTGCATATGGATCAGTGATACCATATGTGCGCGGCATATCATCATCATACCAGACAGGCGTGTGCAAATTAGAAGCCTCGCTACTTGTGGCATTACTTTGTTTGGTTAAAATCTGAATGGAAATTCTTGAGTGTGGAATTTTACATCTCTACATATTTCAACTTTCATTGTGTCCAAACACAAAATTTTATATCCCTTTTTCCTCGGGTCAATTCCTAAATATATACAAGATTGGGCCCTAGGACTAAACTTTCCGGTTTTGATACCGACAATAGTTTTTATAACAGAGACACCGAATGGTTTAATATTGCATAGTTGGGCTTTATTTGATATAAACACTCAAGGGCGTTTGACCATGTAAGGCTTTGGTAGGCAGCTGATTAACCAAAAAGGTAGCATATATATACATTCTCCCAATAATCAAGTGGCACACCGGATTGGAAAAATAATGCTCTAGCTGTTTCGAGTAAATATTTGTGCTTTCTTTCGACTACCGCAGCATTTTGTTGCGGTATGTGAGCACATGTCGTTTGATGAATTATTCCCTCTTGAGCAAAAAATTTCTTACCTTCATTAGAGCTGCCTAGTTCATTAGCATTATTGGATCGCACAACCTTTACTGTGGCTTCGAATTGTCGTGCACCATTTTGATGAAACCCACTATGGCTTGCCAAGCATCACTCTTTTGCTTTAAAAGACGGACCCAAGTAGTTCTAGTGTGGTCATCAACGAAACATATAAATATCTATACCCGTTATAAGTGGTTGCCCTAAATGGTCCCCAGACGTCAACATGGAGCATTTCAAATGCGCATTTGGTTTTGATTTCAGAGTTTGGAAATGGGAGACGCGTGCTCGGGACTTATAACAAACGTCACATGCATATTCAGAAGAAAATTCATTACTCTTAATAAGTCCCATTTGCACAAGTTTATGAAATGGCACATGGCCCAACCGAACATGTAAATCTTTTGCTCGTGAACTCATCACAAAAACAAAACCTAAGCTATTGCATTTAACTGGTGCATCAGATCTAAAACATTTTGCTGCTTCATGTGTGTCCAGTAGATAGAGCCCGGCATGGCCCAAACCAAGTCTTTTAGGTGTCTCCGAAAAACGGCCCTGGGCAAGACAATGATTAGCGGTAAATATCAGACTACACCCAAATTGTTTTGTTAATTTATGAACTGAAGCCAAGTTAAACATGAAGTCAGGTATATACAAGACTTCTCGTAACCAGACACCTTGAGCGATTTGAACATCACCAGTCATGCTAACAGTTCATGGCCTACCATCAGGAAGAATCACAGTGCACTTGTATCCTAGATTTTTCCAATTTTCAAACAGATTGTAAGCTCCAGACATATGGTCTGTAGCCCCTGAATCTAATATCCATTTGCTAGAAAAATCATTTCTAGTTTGTTTACTCATGAAACATAAATTTAAAACGCAAGGTTGATAATCGTACCCAGAAGTTACAGTAGCTGGTATCTACTGATTTTGAAGCTTGATTATTGCGGGTCTTGATTAAATCAACAATCTGTTGCAACTGGCGTGCTGAAAATCCATCCTCAGTGACAGATTTCTCCTCGGTGGATTGTTCTGAACCACCAACCGAATTCTCGTATGCTTTCTTCTTCTTGGCAAGAACTTTTTCTTTTCCATGTAATTGATAGCATTCTCCAACTATGTGCCCACTTCTTTTGCAATGTGAACACTTCTGCCTCTATAGCATTCATCAATAGTATGACCTTGTTTCTTGCAGTAAGTGCAATGAATTTTCTTTCGCTCAAACCCTTCACCCTTTCTAGAGTTAGGGTTTCTTGGATTCACAGCATTTTCACCAGTTCCTGAAATACTCGAATAGAAACTCATCCCGTCCTCTCTTCGATTGCATCCTCCCGTTGTTTTTTGTCATGCATAACCAGTGAAAAGCTTGCTCAAGGCCTGGTGTTGGTTGCATCGCCAGTATTTGACCTCTGATTGAGACAAACTCAGAATTTAACCCATCAGAAATTGAATGAGTTTCTCCTCTCGCTGTCGATTTGTGGTTTCCTTTACTTCGCAGACACATCCCCACACATGTAGACAGATTGAGGACGAGCAAGATCTAATTCACCCCAAATTTGTTGAGTTTTGGTGTAATAGTCGATTACCGAATCATCGCCTTGCTTCAACTGGTGCAGATCTTGGCGAAGGCTGTGAATGATGCGAGGTTTTCTTGCTTGAATCGCTTACACAGCGTATCCTAAATCTCCTTTTGGCTTTCAGAGTACATCACGCTTTGTGCCAGTTTCGGATCGATTGAATTTGTAGCCAAGAGACGACGAGAATTGGCGTGCTCCCAAGCCGAGAGACGAATAGGTTCTGCATCACTTGGTTCTTGATGCTGCCATTGATAAAACTGTGCTTATTTTTAGCCTTGAGAGCCATCATCATTCCCCATTTCCAACCCTGGAATCCGCTGCCGTTGAATTTTGGAACCAGACTCACACCGGGTTTGTTCAGACGCATGAACATACAGGGGATCCTGGCGTCGATGCTGGTGTTGCCGGAAGAAGCGCCCTTCTCTGGTTCCACTTTCTTTCCGGTGTCAATGATTTCATCGTCGGTCATCTTGCTTGCGGAAGAACGAAGGAACTATCTTCTTTCCTGGTGCTCTGGTACCATGTAGGAAAGTGAGTCGAGAAGAACTCACAATGGAGAAGACGCGAGAGAAAGAAGTAAACGAGAGAGAGATTGATTTAGGCAAAGCTTTCTGTATTGTGTATTGTGTCTTACAAGCCTAGGACTAGCAACTAATATCTAGAGTTTGGAGGTAGAGAAAGATTATAGATTACAGAAGATTACAGAAGATCAGAAAAACTACCCTAATGAAGATATTATATACAGACTGAAATAAATGCTATGTGTAGACACCAAATTCTCACCCCATAAAGCAAATTCCAAAATAATAATGAAATAAGAGAGGTCGTCGCCTTTCTTTTCAAAACGATTAACGTGCTTGCCAAAATGAACCATCATTTCATTACAAGGTTTTTAAACCATTTTCCAAAGCATTTTAGAAGAAAAAAAACACTTTTTCGAAAAGAGTTTCCAGTGACAAATCCCATTTGAACATGTTTTTTCTTTTTGTTTCTTTCTCATGTTTTAACTCACGTTGCGGTTTAAATAAACATCCCCCATACATGTATTGAATGTTTTCGTGGTGTAACCGTGGTCCTTTGCAGCAGGCATGCAAGCGTCCCAAGTTCGAATCCAGGTAAGGGCAAAGTTCGTTTTCTTTTTTCCTTTCATTTTCGTTTGTGTTCAAACGCGGCCCATGTCCTAGCCACCCGTTTTGTTGTTCAGTCCAAATAAGGGAAACCCTAGTGAGCCACATGTTTGTCCACCTTATACCCTCACATTATAAAACTGATTGAAACCCTACAGTAGGGACAGGGCGAATCAGTAGACACCAATCCCGATTTGCATTCATTCTCCCTATCTGTCGTTGTTCGTTCTTCCGCTTTCGAAACTGAGAAGCAAAAGAACCCAGAAATCCTTTTTGTCTTCCTCCTCCCTCTCGCTTTGAATTACAACTGAAAATCACCACCGATACTCACCAGCAAATCCCTCTGATCCCGCTTCGGAGTATTTTTTCTTCAATCAAGTCTCATCTTCATTTTCGTCCTCCTCGACTATTCCATTTTCTCGAACTCTCATCCTTCGTAACTTGCCTGAAATGCGCCCGTCTTCTCCCCGTTCAATCTCGGTTTGTTTGGTGCCGACAGAGTAAGTTGAATTCACCGTTCTCCTCCCTTCTTCGGTCTTCGAATCTCCTCTTCTCTTTAGTTCATGTCTCGTTCGTTTTTACCTTCCTTCCCCTTTCGTTTTTTGCTTATGTCGGAATGTTCAACCAAATGAACCGCAAATGGCGATGGGTAAAGGGAGAGGAAACCACTGCCCAAGGGTTTATCCGAAACTGGCGCCGGTTCCTCCTTCTTCCTTTCTGTTTTTTTTATTTCGCAAACTCGTCGGGTACGCTCGCATGTTTTCTTCATATATTTTGTTTAGACCGTGACACGGAGCCCATTATGGGTTTCTGGGTTCATAATTTGACGGGAAAGTCAGACAATATTCCCCTCGCAGTTTTCCTTTACATTTCTTATCGTTTATATATATGTACCCTAATCGAGAGTGTAGAAAATTGTTTTACAGGTTCGTTTTGTCTTTTGAATTTGATATTCTACGTTCTCCGTGAGAACTGGTCTTGAAACTACAGTTTTGCACCGCATATGTTCCATCATTCACGTCCCTTGTTGATGTCGGTTGAGTCCAAGCCAGGTTTAAGGTTCAAAGCCACTGTAACAGTACGATGATCAATATGTTCTCTGTTGATTTCCTTCAATGTTACCCTTATACTGAGATGTGTGTTTCATCAGAGCAGGTTGACTACTATGGTTGTGGTCATTCTGACATTTAGTGCAAACAGATACCTCTTAGTGTTGATTTGAGCCGGATTTAAAGGTAGATTGTGGTGATGGCTAATATCGCTTTTGCTTACCAGACGCTTTAGATTCTAATCACCATTATTACTGTGTCTATCGGTGTTTTAGGGCTGATTCACATTTTATTTTGTCTCGCTCAAGTTATATCTTCATCTGTTGAGAGATTGGTGAGATTCTATAATCAGTAGAGAAATGCTGGCATTCTGAGTGTGTTACTATACCACCCTGGTCCATTCAGTCATGGTGATAGATTGTGTCGTTTAATCTGGTTTTAATCATTCTGAAAACGTGGCCTTAACCAGTTTACTTCTCTTATGCAGATATTGCGAATTGTACAGACAGTTAGCTAGCACCCTTTGTCCTTTCTTCTCTTTCTCTTCTTGTATATTCAATAATCCTTGTCTGTTGAATGCCTGACTAACTTCTTGGTTCATTTTCTTTGGTTTTGTTTTGGTGTATCTTCCTTTTGTTTACAGAACAAAAATTGCTCTTCCTCCGGGTACTGCCTTCTGAACCAACAGCTCTTAAATTCATGATGTTTAAACTCTTGAATTGGAATCTGAGTGGGATCGCTTGCTAGCTATGTTCCCCTCTGTAAACTCTTCTGTACATATATGTCTGTTTGCTGAGTGTATACGAGTATATATGTACCCGCTTCTGCCTGTTCTGATTAAGCACCCACCATCAATTGTTGTCCTTCTGGTAATTAACTAAAGAGAAGGCATGTATCCCAGTCTTGTGCATATATGATTTATTAGTTCTTTGTTGAAAGTTTTAGAATTGAATAAATCTGGCTTGTCACTTGGATATTTCGAGATTCACTCCTGCCTGTATATTTTTAAATAACTTCTGAACTTCGGACTTGTGTGTGAATGATTTAGTCGGCTCTTGAAATCCATGCCTGCTTGCATATCGTTTATGTGGCTCTTGAAATCCATGCCTACGTATTGTTGGTGACTCGTTACTTGTCCTGTATCACTGTAAAACTGCACGGGCTCGTTCTGTTTGGGTTTGTATAAACATTCGGCCCAAATCTAGCTTATTTCGGACCCAGCCCGTAACTAGCCAAACCGGGCTAGGACAGGTGGCCTTAGACAGCCCATTAGGATGACCCCTTTAGTGGACCCTTGGGGCCCGTTCTAGAAAAGCTTTTATGGTCAAGGGCTTGTCTCACTCAAACGGGCCGTAGAGTCCGGACGGTGAGAACAACCCTTTCTTTTACAAGACTTACCAAACCACCCCTTAATTAAGATAAAAAATGAATAATCAGTTTGATCCAAAAAGAGGCAAATACTGAATAATCAACCCCAAGTTCTTGCATTTTCTCCTCAAATTAGTGATCAGGACTGAAAATCAAAGCCCCAAGTTCAAGCCCATGGCCAAAGTTCAAGCCCACGGCCCAAGTTCAAACCCACGGCCCAAGTCCAAGCCCATGGCCCAAACCCAACTTGGCCCATAGCCCATTCAGGCCCAACCTAATTCGGCCCATAGCCCCTTCAGGCCAAACCCAACTTGGCCCATAGCCCATTCAGGCCCAACCTAACTCGGCCCATAGCCCTTTCAGGCCCAACCCAACTCGGCCCATAGCCCATTCAGGCCCATTGCCCAACTTGGCCCATATCCCATCGAGACCCATTGCCCAACTTGGCCCATATTCTTTCAGGCCCAAACCTGAGCCTTTCCAACTTCAAGCCCAAATCAAGCCCACGATCCAAATCAAGTCAAAAATCCAAATCAGGCCCAGATTCCAAATAAGCCTCAAAATTTGAATCAGGCCCATATTCCAAATAAGCCTCAAAATTTGAATTAGGCCCAGATTCCAAATAAGCCTCAAAATTTGAATTAGGCCCAGATTCCAAATAAGCCTCAGAATTTGAATTAGGCCCCAAAACCAAGTCACCAATTCATCCCAAAATCCAATTCAAGGCCCAAAATCAAAAATCCAATTTCATGATCCAAAATCCAACTTCAAGCCCATTTCAACCCATGACCACCAAGGCCTAATTCGTCCTGAATCCAACTTTGAATTTGGTCCAACTCTGACCAGTCCGAACTTTGACCCCAACCCAAATTTAGCGTGGTCCAATTTTGACTAATTAAACTTTGACCTTGACCTAACTTTGACCCGGTCTATTTTTGACCAATCGACTTTGACTTTGTCCTAGCTTCGACTCGGCCCGTTTTCCAATGTCGGCCCAAATTCAATTCAACCCAATTCCACTCAATTCAAACCCAATTTCAATACATCCAATTCAAACTCAACTTGTAAATTCCATTCCAAAAACCAAAAAGAATCTCAAACCACCATTTCGTCAAGTTTTCAAAGAAACCATTTTGTGAAATTTTAAAGGAAAAACTCTTCTCACATCACAGAAAACTCTTCTCCATTGTAGAAAGTTCTTCTCACATACACAGAAAGTTTTCTCCTAAAAACATTTCTCAAAATCAGTGTTTCTTCGTCGTGAATTCCGAATAACTTCAAAAGTTTTCCAACTCAGTTTTTTAACTCAAATAAAATGTTTTTGGGGAGTAAGAAATGTCTAACCCCTTCAAAACATTTCCTCCATGGTTAGAACATCGCTTGTCTCCCTTCCCAAAATAAAAATCCGAGGCGGGGCACTGGGGTCATAACCTCCCTTGTCGCAGTCTGGATCTCTTTAGGCGGGGCATTAGGGTGACAAACCTCCCCTAAATTGCAGCCTAGATTTTTACAAGGCGGGGTGCTAGGGAAGTAACGACCTTCCTAGTCGCAGCCGGGATTTTAGAATCGTCCAACTCCCTTCCACTCGATTTCAGTATTTTCGGTTTTTAATGTTTTAAACCCGGGAGTTAAAGACGTTACCAGGGTTTGACCGAGAATATCTCATTCATGGTGTTTCTCTCTAAATCCTATTTTTCGACATAAATTCATTGCCCCATCTTTCGAGCCTCGGCACTTACTATTAATTAAGTGTCATGTTCGAGGGGGTATATAGGGTAATCCCTAGGGATTATCCGCCCTTTTACAACAAAATGAATTCTCGATTTTAAAGACTTTAAGAGAGACAATTTTGACAATCATTCCTTCAAACAATTCAGTCCACCATCACCTCACTCTAAATTTGAAATATCCCAAAACTTCAACCCTTTCAGAACCTCGTACCTCAAAAACCCGGGATCTCTATTCAAACTCCAATTGCCTCACACATGCTCAAATCATCTTCAAAACTCCAAATCATTTTCACACTCAAATCTTTTTCACACTCAAATCATTATCCAAACTCAAATCTTTCTAAACTCGAAACATCTCCTGAATCCTGACTTCTTCCAAACTTCTATAGTCTCATAGGCCCGAGTGCCCCACAGACTCGAACATCTCAATCTCTCCACCATTTTCAGATTCAAATGTCTCATAGACCCGAGCTTCTCACAAACCTTGATATCCCATGCCTCCCACTACATGAACACCCCAAATGTCTCATAGACCCGAGCGTCTCACAGATTAGTCTCTCACACCCAAAACTTCAAACCCTTCAAAACTTCCAAAACCCAAAAAGACTGAACTACGTAAGGTCTGATCTCAACAGGGAGTTGAGTACGTAGGCAACCCACACAGGTGCGACCCCACATCAATCAAAATACCCTTTTACACTCGACTATCTCCCCTCCAAACGACAAGTTCTAACCCTCGATCACCTCAAAAAGCCCAGCTATCCTAAAGGTCCGTTAGCTACGTAAGGTCTGATCTCAACAGGGAGTTAAGTACGTAGGCAGCCCATCTAGGGTGCGACCCCTTTCCAATCAAAAAACCCTTTTCCCACTAAACACTCAAAACTCTTCCGACTCACATACCTCCAAACTTCAGTTTTTCTTCATCCATTTAACCTTTGCTCCTTTTCTCGATCTTCTATTCTACATTTAATCAACTCTCGGCCTGTCAACCCTTTCGTTTGGCGTTAGCTTGGCAGAAAAGCTCACCTCATCTATTCTCTCTCTTCTCATCCTAATCATATCCTTGGCTCTTAAATGAATCTCTCTAAAAAGGTTTTGAAAGAAGGCAATCCCGACAATTGGAGACCGAGGTTTCCTCGGGCACCAAGCCAAAGTCATGGTCGTTTCCACTTCTAAGGGGTGTAACCCAGTGCGAACCCACATAGAATCTCTTACGTGACCAGATAAGTCCTATCCACAATTTCAGAGTCAACCAATGGTTCTTAGAACCCTCCCTCTCTTCCTTCCTAGTTATCATAGGTCAAACTAGGTGGTGACTCTAGTCAATTCGGCCTTATAGAGGCATAAATCCGCGTGGAGCCCATCGAGCGGGTGGTGCGCACTTGCACTCCCTTCATGCTTTCTGGGAAAGACGGACGATGTAGTAGTATTTGAGGGATGCCAAAATAACGGGTTTTCACCCTCCACAGAATGGCATTCTAGGTCTCGGCTTTTCAGTCAAGACCATATTTAGATAGACCCCCTCATACCGAAAAATCACCCTCCACAGAATGGCGACTCTGCTGGGGAAAACTTGAGTAAGTTTTTCTCATAAACTTGGTCAAGGAGGACTGAACTCCATCCAAAATTGTCGGGAATCC
The DNA here is from genome assembly GCA_023374045.1 of Limonium bicolor. Taxonomy (NCBI): domain Eukaryota; kingdom Viridiplantae; phylum Streptophyta; class Magnoliopsida; order Caryophyllales; family Plumbaginaceae; genus Limonium; species Limonium bicolor. Next base: position 213,883,278 of record CM041780.1, on the reverse strand, counting down.
CCAACTTCTTTCAAAACCTTCAAGAGATTCATTTCCAAGCCTTTAGGATTACTCTACTCCACACTTAGAGTGTGCTTTGTGAGGATAGTTAGGACAAATGTTTAGAGTTCGAAATTGACTTTGATTATCGCATGTGTGCTTTTGACCTTTGCATGCTTCACTCTTATTTACTATTGTGTGTTTACTGCCTTATGTTTACTGCTCTTCATTCATGATATAATTGCTTATTTACGGTTTTGTAAATGGGCCTTCGTAGAAAGGAGCCAACCCATTGTTGCATCGGGTAGTTTAAGAACATGCATTCCTCTGTGTCACCTTGACTATCTGCGGGCGGGATTAACAATTGGTCCACAATTGATTCCCTCTGAGTATGGGTCCTTCGTAGTTAAGGAGTAAACCCACGAGGTGGTATGGCCGTAGTTGTCTACACCTTGAAATAACTCAGGATCCTTTCAAACACCTTTTCGAGTCAAAGCCAGCATGTAGTAAGCTATGAGCCTTCAGTGTCCAGCTGCCTTATCCAGTGTCTAGGATGGGTTTTATGGGTAGTTGCCCCCTTGTATGCCGCCTGTCTGACCGCCCTTTTGTCTTACCCTGAAGATTGCATGGGCTCAGTTCTCCAGATGTCCTCTGCACCACGGGTGTCTTTAAAGCCCAATGTCCGCTACAAATTCATAGAGGATCCCGTATTTACGGATACCCATACATGACATAGCGTAGTCAGCGAATAATTTGGACTTTAGACACACCTTATCGTGCAGACGACGGGAGACCCGTTCCCATGCAGTACTTCCCCAAGTTTCCCAAAAGTGAGTATGTTGTGATAATCACCGGCCGTGGCTCGTGTGACTGTATTACTTCGGGTATCCTGACCTTTCGAACTTAAGCACTCCGGACTTTCTTGATGACGTGCCCCACAAGGCGTACCAGAGATAAATCCCGAGAGATGAACAGTGAAGGCGACGGTTCCCCCGGTGGTATGGAAGCATTGATTGACCTGGAAAGTGATTATCCCAACATTAACACTTACAACTCCACATAAAATCAGCCACGATTTACTTTATGCTGTATATGTGTGCAAACAACTTTCTCAAACCAACCTCCTTTAAAACGTTCGGAATTCTCTTTTGCACATCTCTTAAAGCTGTTTTACTAGTTTGTTCAATTTAAAGTCACACCTTATTTACTCATAAACATTTGGGGTTTTTAAAATCTGTCAATTCAGCTTTAACACTTTTATTTCACTTATATGTTATTTCCAAAACAGCCTTCAAAAATAGATTTCGAAAACTTACTTTCTACAAACGAATTTCAAAACAACATTTTTCACAAAGTAGTTTTGGAAATGGTTTTCAAGTTGATTTCTACAAATGTATTTCAAAATAAATGAATTAGTCCCCATGTTGTGACCCACTATTTTTGAAGTTCAACCCACCTTCAAAAGTAGCGGTCATTACTGTGGAGCGTACCAATCATTTCGTGTTTTCACAACAGTGGTGGATTTTCACATAAGATTTTGTGCTCAGTCATTCACTTTTTCTTCTCAAAAATATCCCTCATTCCTCTCGTCAGAGCAAGTGAAGCAGTGTGAAGATTGACTATGCGGTTTGAGCCAAAAACTAGGCACACCAGCCCGTGGAGCTAGTCGAGTGATATGAAGACCAACATCAACAGTTTAAACTGAACATCAGAAGAGCATCAATCTGAATCCATCGACGTGAAGACTATCAACAGTCACTCGAGTTTAGGAATGTCGAATATCAGAAGAACACAAACCGTGGAACAAATCGAAGCACATAAAGACAGATCACATCCAAACAAACGTCAAGTCCAAGTGTGCAAACAATCAGAGGAACACCAGCTCGTATTGCTTGATAGCAGTGTCACTTCGCTGCAAGAGCCCGAAGACGAACTAGCAGCTAGACAAGAGCCGAAGACGAGCGAGCAGTCAGACAAAAGCCGAAGACGAGTGAGCAGCCTGCGTAAGTAGCCAACCAGAAGCCCGAAGACGAACCAGTAGAGTTCAGAAGAAGTTTAGCTCGAAACTCCCCCATTTAATGACTTTTAGAATCGATGTATAGCTTTTCTCCTAAGATTCTCTTCTCTCTTATCATTTCTGAATAGATCACATGTATAGGGTTATACATTCCCTTTGAATTTATTTAGATCAAATGTGTATAGGGTTCCCCGCTCCCTATTTTATTTGCGAATGACCGAGCGCCAAAATCCATTGAGAAAATCCGCCACTTTGAAAACACGGTTTTTTTAAAATTGTTTTCCAAAAACTCGGTTTCTTTTGGCATGCACGTCTTGTTTAAAGAAAGGAACAAACGTGACGACCCTTCATGTTTTATCTATCACTCTCAAAACTTTGCTTTATGGGGTGAAATTTGTGGTGTCTACGGATACATCCCCTTTAAAAGATTGACGAAATAAAGTGACGCCTATCTCACAACATTTTCAAGATAAATAAAAGTCTTTTTGCACCAACAATCATTCACATCATCATACAACAAGTTTTTGTTTAACAAAACATACTGATATTACCTCTTCTCCTCCATTCTAATCATTGTGCGTGCAGGTGTTCGTGACAGTCGCAGCTGGAAAGAAAGAAGACCAGTCTACCTGTAGCAACGGTAGAAAAGATGGAGCGAGCCCCTCGACATGATCAAACAGTTGAAGGTCGATTTGTTCACGAAAGAATGATCCATGACCTTGTGATGACTTGGAGAAAAACCTGAAGATAGAAGAATTTGTCCAAAGAAGAATAACTAGGGTCTATGCGGGGTCGGATAGCAGTTACAAGGACTCTCCAACTTACTCTGCATACGATGCCTATGAGTTTCAAGCAATGGATCATCACACTCTCTCTGTCCAAGCCCGAACCACACCAAGCATGCCTTCTTCACCTATGAACAGTTCAACTCTGAGAACCCCAACCGCCACCAGAGGGAATTGGCAACCACAAATGGTCTGTGATAAGGGAAAGACCCAACACCCATCTTCCCCCATGGTGCGTTCCGGCTTAAACCTCTCCTTGCCCACACAAAAATATGTCATTCCTTGGCAAGTACCTCATCACTCGTCAAATTCAAGCCAACATCTTCAACCAGGAACAATACGGCCCTCTCAAACGCTTGACACCGGCTACCCTGAGAAAACCATTTCAATCCAAAACCTTGATCTCAGAGCGAGTCTAATGAAAGAATTAGTGAAAGAACTGAAGGCGGAACTAGAGCTAGCCCAACGTTTTAAGTCTGCAGGTTGGGAGCCAACTAACCCGTATCCGGATGCTCGTCTACAAAAGGGCACGAGTCTGCCTGAGATGGAGAAGTATGAGGGAATTGGAGACCCGAGACATCATGTCGACAAATATGATAAACTCATGAATCTCCATGGCCTCTCCGACGAGCTGAAAGGCCGCATGCTTTAGATTCTATCTACAAGGACCTGCTTACTCATGGATTATGAGCATAAATCTAAACGGAAAGTCAAGCCATGACCTGTATTTAGATTTCCTCTCTCAATACGGCGACAACTTTCATCATGAAGTTACACGTAGAGATTTAGAGGTCACATGCCAAAATTCTGACGAACCCGTGAGAGAGTTCATAAAACGATGGAGGGTGAAGGCCGGACAAATGAATAATCGACCTAATGAGGAAGAGCAAGTGCAAATGGTAATTTCCGGACTGAAAGATGTGTACCGACATCAGTTGAAATATCTAGGGATATGTGACTTTAGACGATTGATGGCGGCCGTGATTACTTTGGAAGACACTGAAATCAAATTGACTGAGCAACCCGAAATCATGGAAAGAAGGGAACATCCACTCGGACAAAGCTCACAGGGACAACTTTCGAATCTCGGAATGTCGCTCAGCGAAGCATTGAAAATATTAGTCAAGGGAGGTCATCTAGCACTTTTCAATACAAGGTCAAGAATCAAGAAACTTGGGCCACATTTGCATGAATACTGTGACTATCACAGAATCTGGGGACACACCACCGATGAGTGTACCACACTAAAGAACGCAATCCAAGAGCTGATAGACAGAGGAGACATATCTTCTTTAGAGCTAAGACGTCCATCCTAGACCACAAAGGCGCACTTTCCTGAGGCATCACCAAGCCATGCAGGACCATGTGCTAATCCGTGGCGATAGTGACATAAAATAGTTGACTCATGTTTTTAATGTAATGAAAGCATGTGAAGGGTTGCATCCCATCCCTCCCCCTTTATGTTTAACCTACCCAGGAATTTCAGGAGGAACAAGACGATTTTATCATATTGACTAGTGAAGGAATTACCACTCCTTAAGCAGTCAAGATTCGATTAACAGCTAATACATATGGGACCACGTTTCTCCGGGACCCACTCAGCAACTAACCGTCTAAAGAGCCATTGGTGGTGAGAGGAACTTCATGGATCTTCAACTGAAACTGACTCAAGCGAGACTAGGTGTAATCGCACCATTCATGCATTGCATCCAAAACAAAAACATTCAACCAAAATCCAAGATTCAATCATTTTCATTGTCAATACTTCATGCATCTTATACGTAGTAATTCCATATTACCACAATAGATTGCATTGTAGATAGTCGCATTTGCATACTCTCATATCGAAACGACATCTTTGGGAAAATCTTGAGAGATCGATTGAACAGAGTGCGCGAACCGCTAAACTCTCGACCCGTCGACTCACACATGAGTCTAATCAAAATCAGCCCCACAACACAAAATGTGTAGCATGCGAAGAGCGGTATTTTCCCTGGAATTTCAATTGAGTGTATTGGACGATCTACTGAGCGATGAGGGAAGGTAGAGAGAGCCAATCGAGGTAAAACCACGAGCGACTTGTGCTTTCCTTCGGCACATGGAAAGGCACAATTTATAGCGAGATCAATGTCGATAAACAGGATACGAACTGTGATTCATGCAAAGATCCGAGAATAGTAAGAAAACAATCATTGACTAGTGAGAATGACGAGGCACTTAGGAATAAAAATCTTCACAAAACCAAAAAGCTTTGACTGCCCTGTACATAATCCCTTAGTTAGCCCCGCTGAGCCTTTCACGATAAACCTTTTTCTGTGAACTCCACAACATGCCAATCCACGTACATATACTTACTTGCCCTTGCAATAGAGGATCTCGAAAGAGCCGGAGCCATGGTCTCTCCCCCCACCATCTTTCACAAAAACAACAAACGAAGATGTTCAAAGAAGATCAATGAGTCAATGCAACTCCAAAGTCAAACACCAAAAAAGAATACCGAAATATTTGAGAAGATTAGCGAGTCAATGAAAACTCGAAAGCTGAAAGCAAAGCTGAAAGCCAAAAAAGTAAGCAGAAAATGCCCAAGAAGGTCGATGAGCCCATGCGATTCCAAAAGCAGGAAGCAGGAAAGCAAAAATCACACACCAAAGAAGAGGGAGAAAATAAGCAAAAGGACCAATGATGTCCCGAAGAAATCGATAAGGGGTTATCAAAACCCGTCTAATCATTCCACCCATGGCAAAGGTGAAACATGTCCTTTATTGCATAAAAGCTCCACAATTCCCAAATAAATCCCACAGTCCCATGTGACATGCATCGTACCCCTCATCCCCATTACAACCCAATAAAGACCTCTGACTCATAAGTTAATGAGCGTTAACTAAAAGTACCGGATCTGAAACATGAATCATAAGCTTCATACTCGTTATCAACATGTCCCATCATCCCAAAGGGACCGTGAGCGGAAGAGTGTGACCTTACCCCACAAGGTCTTTCGAGTGCGAGTAATTCTTTGATCAAAGCACCAAATCATAAACAGCTAATCCCATTGCAAGTGAGGAATTTGTGAGGATCGGAAAGTCCAGAACCTCGAAAGTAAATTCTCAAGAAAATACTACTCTAAGCATCGAGAGTATCATCACACCGCTTTGCACACACAGCCAGACTCACGAGAGATTGACCCGTATCCCTCCATGAGAGGAAAATGATTCACGCCTTCCAATTCAACAATCATTCAAGATCGAATCGAAGATGTCTTATATTCGTAAACCTCATATTAATAGAGATAGGACCGTACCTTCTCTACAAAAAATTGCATATGCATTTTGCATCGTATCTAGCATTTAATATTTGCATGCATCATAAGCACTCCATCATCAACATCGATTGGTAAGAACAACTCTGCCTAGTCTCGCTCAAAGTCAACTTCAGTTGCAGTTGTTGAAGCATAACTTTTGATCAAAAGATGTCAACTAGAGCCATCCCTGGCCATCATCAAGCATTATCGAATCATCTCGGAGCCATCCCGGGCTACCTTAAGCTGCATCGAATCATTTCTGAGCCATCCCAGGCTGTATTCGGGCTGCATTAACCATTTTCGGAGCCATCCGAGCTTTGCGTAGACAATCTCGGAGCCATCCACGTCATACTTGAGTCTCGTCTACACCCCTCCCAAAGCCAAATTGGAGCCATACGGGAGCCATTCTCAGACATTGTGACCATCTTTAGAGCTACACAGGAGCCATCTCAATAGTTCAAGAACAATATAGGAGCCACCTGACATCCCTGTTAGAGCGCCTTCATCCCCAGTGGTCTTGCCTACACAGTTTCGAACTACGCATGGTCTGATCTCAATTCGAAATTGAGTACGTAGGCAGCCCGCCCAGGTGCGTGATAAGTGAGGAATTTTATCTATATTCTATGCTTAATTGTTGTATAATTAAAGTTCAATGTATTATATTTCCCTACTTATGGTTCATTTATATTATATGTTAATTACTCCTCACATGTGGTTTTATGCTAAAACAGGTCAAATATTGAAGAAAAGGGTCTAGATATATGTGCCAAAGAACTTAACCATGAAGACCTGGGACCAAAAGAAGCAAAATGAATATTCTGGTCAATTTACAGTATGGTCCGGGTTGTATGTACTTGTTTATAAACCCGGACCACACCTGGAGAGGACTTACTGCCTAAATAATTGCATGGTCCGGGTTTATACTATGCAAGCATCCCCGGACCAAAATTGTTTCACAGCAGACCTTTGATTTATCTAATACTGCTGAACCATGACATAACACTCACACGTGGAGGGAATAATATATTCTTCACGGTAATTCCAATTTAGGATGGCAAGATACTCACGATTTCAAAACATGGCAGCCAGACATCTTTATCCACGTGGATGAGAGGATGCTGAAGTTTATGATATTAATCTTTTGTTGATGGATTATTTATTATTTTGGAAATAAGATTTGGAGGGGTCGAGCATATAGATAGACAGATGACGATACGAAAACAATGGGAAAACCCTAGACAGTAGTAGCCGCCGCGAGCAGACTTTGAGAGAGAGGGAGACACATCAGACAGTTTTGACAGATCAGAGCAGAAGGCAGAGATCCGATTCATCATCGTTTGACAATTAGATGATGTTTTCTAATCTCTTTAACTTTGTTATTATTTCTTTGTCTCCGATGTCTGAGTAGTCGTTAGAATACTGGTTTGCTATGGACAACTAGTTTATTATTTTGCTTCCTGAGTTGTTACATATAAATTCTATACTGATTGTAGTTTTATTCCTTGTTTATTATTGAATTCTCTTGTGATTAATTATTGCTTGAGTTTATTTGGTATGAATTGCTTACAAGTGAGAACTGCGGCGTTCATTAGACCTTAGGAATATTACCAGTGAAACTACAGATGACAATTCCTGGGGATTAGCTGACTAGAAACCAGATGAAGCGTTAATGCTACTAGTTAATTTGTAAATTCGTAATGAAAGTTAGGATTGGGGATTGCTAGTAAGAATTTATCTTGCGGGAGACCGGTTTTAGATTAATTTAGATCTGAGGTTGCAATCTAGAATTTAGAAAACACTCAGGAAGGGAATTGATAGTTGTTATTTTTCTATAGTTTATTAGTTAGCAGATTAAAGACTCAAACTAGACACAACCTCCTTTGGTTCGATAACCTAGAGAATACTACCTAGGAAAACTTGCTACGATAGACCAGTACACTTGCTAATAATACGTTTCATACCGTACAAGATTTTGGCGCCGTTGCCGGGAGGCACGGTTATTTAGTTTAGTCTTTATTCTATTTTTGTTTTATTTATTTTTTGTTTTGTTAGTTTCTTTTGTTTATTTTTGTTTTGTTTAATTATTTTTAGTTTAGTTTGGTTCGTATTCTCCCTTTTATTTTATTTTGTTTTGTTTTGTTTTTGTTTAATTTATTTAGTTTAGTTTTATTTCTATTAGTTTGTTCATTTGTTTTTAATTAGTTGATATTTAATTTTGTTCGTTTGATTGATTTTTTTTAGTCGTTTTGTTTTTTAGGATTAGTATTGTTTAGGCTTATCTTAGTTTATTATTTTTTTTATGAGATTTAACTTTGTTAGATTAGTTTAATTTTCTTTTGAGTTTAGTTTAGTTTTTTTATTTGTTTCCGTTCTTTTTATTTTGATTTTGTTTTATTATAGTTTTTCTTTTATTTGTTTATTTTGTTTTTCTATTTCTTTGATTTTGATTTATAGAAATTTGTTTAGTTTAATTTTATTTACCTTTTTGTTTATTGTTGTCTTTATTTATTTTATTGTTATGTACATATTTTTATTTTTATTTTCTTCTTTATGCATATAATTAATTTTTCTTTTTCTTTCGAGGTACTTTGATTTGATGGCTGGATACTACAATCCGCCAGGAGGTTGGCCTGGATATTACAACCAATGGGTTGTATGCGAAAGGTGTGGAGGAGACCACGAGCGTGCTTATTGTCCAGTTGTTTCTTCTAGTTTGGAGGATGCTCTAAGAAGTTTTATATCGTCTAGTCCTCCTGAAGCACGACCGTCTCCTGAACACTATTATCTGCACAAAGTTACAATGGGTTATCTGCCAGACATGTGGAGGGGATCATGAGAGTTCACAATGTCAAAGTAATCTATCTAGCTTGGTAGCTGCTCTTGCAGATTTTAACAAAAAACATGGCGAATCAAACCCCGGTTGGCATGAGTCCTTCAGGATGGATATGAAGGAGATACGGGAAAGTAATGCAAGAATTTTAGCCCATCTAGATGAAATATCACAAAAGCTTGGATGTGAACCGGTTCCTGAGATCGAACAACCTACTGCAGTAGCTGAGTGGAGTGATACGCAACTTGATCATTCGATCCCTGAAGTTGCAGACACACCTGAGGTGAAGATCATGGAGAGACCAGAGCTAGAGATTGAGCAATTTGATGAATCTACAGAGTTAGAGAATAATATAATTCATGAAGCTATCCATTATTCCTTCTCCACCTGTACCTGAGCCAGATAGTCTTTCAGTTCACTTCCTTCCTTCCTGCTATTGAGCCATCAGAGCAGAGTTATCTCATCGACTTCAAGGAGCCCTTGATTCCTGTTGAAATTGAGATTCCTGTTGAAGTTGATGTTCCTATTGGTTCTTTCTTTGAGCTTTCACCAGACAAGGATGTTTACATCCTTGAATTTGAGAAGGGGGACCCGCAGAATTTAGATCCTCACATCAAGGATCACCCACCTCAACACTACCACCTGAGGCATGATCGGTGGAGTTTACACTCTAACATATGGAGTGTTGAGGTTAATTTTCCATTTGATCGGGGACGTTTTATGAAGATATGTGATGCTCGCCCCACCCACCCTTTGGCACCAACGTCGACATTCATTTTTGATCCTGGTTGACCTTAGGGAGGTATGGTCTAGCCAAAGACGTTAAAGAAGGGCAGCTGGCTGGGAGGCAACCCAGCGTTATATTTTTATTTGTTAGTTTTTAATTTTGGTTTTAATTTCTTGTTGTAATTATTTTCCTGGTTTTGTTATTTATTAACTCTTAACTCTATTTGTAGTTTTTGGTTGTTTTAGTGTCTTTCTTTCAGATGAATTCTTCATGATGATACTGCAACCAGGCTGCAACACTTGAGCAAAGCTCAAGTGTGGGGTGGAGTCACTCTACACATTGCAACAACAAAATCCAGGGGAGTTCTAGTTTTAGTTTGTTTTCTTTTAACTTGAATTTTTATTAATGACTACTCTGTTGTGTTTCCTTTGGACATAAATGTTTTTCTGTGAGTCTTGAGTTTTTCACTCCTGCCATGTCACACAATGAGGACATTGTTTAATTTTAAGTGTGGGGTAGGGAGTGACCTTCAGTTATCACTTCATACCACTTGTTTTTTATTGTTTTCAGGTGATAAAGAATATGCTTCTCTTTGCCGTTAAATATTGAATTTTGGGTGAAAATATCTATAGGAGTTTGAAATTGAGCCTGATGACAACCTTAAAAATCTTTCTGCTTAAAAGTTGTCTTTCCGGAATTGTTTTTCTTAAATTTATTCTATTTTCACTGAAATTTGATGGATTGGCTGACTGTGGAGACTAAATGCGTTTAGCTTTGGATCTTGGGAATGATATGAATGTTTGGAATTAAAGGATAAGGCAAGGTACTCCTCTGATCAAAAATTTCCTAAACCGAATCAGGCCTCTTTTATCTGGTTATTAAGTCCTCGGGGTGCTATATCACCTATCTACCTAAGGTCTTGTGATCTGGGATAGTTGGCCCAAAGCCTTTACATGGATAAAGAGAAAAGTCTGGGTCAAGGAACAACTATGCAATTAATTAAATAAATCGTTTGTTTTTATTTCTTGAAGAAGAACATTTCTTTGCATACGAAATATTTAATTACAGTTTTTTAGTTCTTGATCATGAGTACGTGGTGTTGAAAGGTATTACGGAATAGGGCATTACTTCACACCCCTTGTCATCCAAAGGGTAATGGAATGAAATTGGTGAAAGATCCTAAGCTAATTTGTGTTTTAGTTTCTGCAATCCAGTTTATTCATGTTTTTATTAAAATTATTCTTTATTCACTGTTTGTGAAAACTGATAGCTTAGAGCAGATTGATTTTTCTGATTGTCATTTTGCTTGTTTTCCTTCTGCTTATGTTTGACCCTGGAGTTTGATGTTTCGGTTTGGAGCAGTTATGTTCTTTATTTGCTTGAGGACAAGCAAAAACTAAGTGTGGGGTAGTTGATAAGTGAGGAATTTATCTATATTTCTATGCTTAATTGTTTATTAATTAAAGTTCTAATGTTATATATTTCCCTACTTATGTGTTCATTTATATTATATGTTAAGATTACTCCTCACATGTGGTTTTATGCTAAAACAGGTCAAAATATTGAAGAAAAGGGTCTAGATATATGTACCAAGAACTTAACCATGAAGACTGGGACCAAAAAGAAGCAAAATGAATATTCTGGTCAATTTACAGTATGGTCCGGGTTTATGTACTTGTTTATAAACCCGGACCACACCTGGATAGGACTTACTGCCTAAATAATTGCATGGTCCGAGTTTATACTATGCAAGCATCCCCGGACCAAATTGTTTCGCAGCAGACCTTTGATTTATCTAATACTGCTGAACCATGACATAACACTCACACGTGGAGGGAATAATATATTCTTCACGGTAATTCCAATTTAGGATGGCAAGATACTCACGATTTCAAAACATGGCAGCTAGACATCTTTATCCACGTGGATGAGAGGATGCTGAAGTTTATGATTTAATCTTTTTGTTGATGGATTATTTATTATTTTGGAAATAAGATTTGGAGGGGTCGAGCATATAGATAGACAGACGACGATACGAAAACAATGGGCAAACCCTAGACAGTAGTAGCCGCCGCAGCAGACTTGAGAGAGAGGGAGACACATCATACAGTTTTGACAGATCAGAGCAGAAGGCAGAGATCCGATTCATCATCGTTTGACAATTAGATGATGTTTTCTAATCTCTTTAACTTTGTTATTATTTCTTTGTCTCCGATGTCTGAGTAGTCGTTAGAATACTGGTTTGCTATGGACAACAAGTTTATTATTTTGCTTCCTGAGTTGTTACATATAAATTCTATACTGATTGTAGTTTTATTCCTTGTTTATTATTGAATTCTCTTGTGATTAATTATTGCTTGAGTTTATTTGGTATGAATTGCTTACAAGTGAGAACTGCGGCGTTCATTAGACCTTAGGAATATTACCAGTGAAACTACAGATGACAATTCCTGGGGATTAGCTGACTAGAAACCAGATGAATCGTTAACGCTACTAGTTAATTTGTAAATTCGTAACGAGAGTTAGGATTTAGGGATTGCTAGTAAGATTCTATCTTGCGGGAGACCGGTTTTAGATTAATTTAGATGTGAGGTTGCAATCTAGAATTTAGAAAACACTCAGGAAGGGAATTGATAGTTGTTATTTTTCTATAGTTTATTAGTTAGCAGATTAAAGACTCAAACTAGACACAGCCTCCTTTGGTTCGATAACCTAGAGAATACTACCTAGGAAAACTTGCTACGATAGACCAGTACACTTGCTGATAATACGTTTCATACCGTACAGTGCGACCACCTCAAAGGAAAAATGCCCCTTTCTTCCTCGCTATCACCAGATAGAGCCATCTCGTAGCCCTTCCCGGAGCCATCCCGAGCTATCCTGGAGCCATCATAAGAGAACCCTGAAGTCATAACCGGGCCGAAGCCTTCCATCCATGACCAAGAATTGATCTACCACATCAAAATACGTCAAACACAACACAGTCCACCAATCACATCAACCCACCATTCGACTCAAAATCTCAATCCAAATCAAAACCCACCAACCACCCCAGCGCCATTGCTCATAATGGGGTCATGAATCATGTCGGAGCCCTCCGGCCACACTGGAGCCACCCGACCGCACCGGAGCCATCAACGTAATCCGGAGCCATCAGTCCACACCGGAGCCACCACCACATGCCAAAGTCATCTCAAAATTTGAAACAACTCTGGAGCCGTCTGCTCACACAAAAACCTACATCCACAAACAGGGAGTTTAATTCAATTAATACATTGGTTAATCACCTCACATCACATATCATCTGCATATACCCACAAATTTGCTCACTGTCTGACGCATCTTCACACCCGCTAGGCAGCTATTGCGTCGAATTTTTCATTTTTCACCCTAGGCAGCTATTGCGCTACTAGTGCGGTCGATTTTTTTTTTCATTTTACACCTGCTAGAGCTATTGCGCTACTAGTACGGTCGCCTTTCGTTTTACACCTGCTAGACAGCTATTGCGCTACTAGTACGGTCGCCTTTCGTTTTACACCTGCTAGACAGCTATTGCGCTACTAGTACGGTCGCCTTTCATTTTACACCCGCTAGGCAGCTATTACGCTACTAGCGCAAGATCGTTTCACATCCACGCTAGACAGCTATTACGCTACTAGTACGGTACTCCATTAAAGTATTATAGACTCGTTATAAGTCCTATGAATAGATATCAAGAGGTCTAGTTGAGGCTCGTCATAAGTCCTCGTACTTTCAATTGCATTATAGGCACGTCATAAGTCCTATAGCTAGATGTCAAGAGGTCTAGTTGAGGCTCGTCATAAGTCCTCGTGCACCCCAATCACTAATTGTTAGTATCATAGGCTCGTCATAAGTCGTATGACTAGATATCAAGAGGTCTAGTTGAGGCTCGTCATAAGTCCTCGTACTTTCAATTGCATTATAGGCTCGTCATAAGTCCTATAGCTAGATGTCAAGAGGTCTAGTGGAGGCACTCCTAAGCCCTCGTGCACCCCAAACCAATCTATTGCTAGCATTCTAGGCCCGTCATAAGCCCTAGGACTGGATGTCAAGAGGTCCAGTTGAGGCTCATAATAAGTCCTCGTGCATTCAACTATCATATCATTTCTCGTCGCCTTCATACATTATCTTCCTCGCGGTCACATCCCAATACACCACAAAATCGTAGTGAGAATTTTTGGCGCCCTCTCAACCTTGATCCAATTATGCAAAGGTTTGCAGAATTGAATCAAGGGGAGCCATCTGTAGACACCAAAAATTCTCACCCCATAAAGCAATTCCAAAATAATAAATGAAATAAGAGAGGTCGTCGCCTTTCTTTTCAAAACGTATTAACGTGCTTGCCAAAATGAAACCATCATTTCATTACAAGGTTTTTAAACCATTTTCCAAAGCATTTTAGAAGAAAAAAAAACTTTTTCGAAAATGAGTTTCCAGTGACAAATCCCAGTTTGAACATGTTTTTCTTTTTGTTTCTTTCTCATGTTTAACTCACGTTGCGGTTTAAATAAAACATCCCCCATACATGTATTGAATGTTGTCGTGGTGTAACCGGTGGTCCTTGCAGCAGGCATGCAAGCGTCCCAAGTTCGAATCCAGGTAAGGGCAAAGTTCGTTTTCTTTTTTCCTTCGTTTTCGTTTTGTGTTCAAACGCGGCCCATGTCCTAGCCAGCCCGTTTTTGTTGTTCAGTCCAAATAAGGGAAACCCTAGTGAGCCACATGTCTGTCCACCTTATACCCTCACATTATAAAACTGATAGAAACCCTACAGTAGGGGACAGGGCGAATCAGTAGACACCAATCCCGATTTGCATTCCATTCTCCCTGTCTGTCGTTGTTCGTTCTTCCGCTTTCGAAACTGAGAAGCAAAAGAACCCAGAAATCCTTTTTGTCTTCCTCCTCCCTCTCGCTTTGAATTACAACTGAAAATCACCACCGATACTCGCCAGCAAATCCCTCCGAATCCACGCTTCGGAGTATTTTTCTTCAACCAAGTCTCATCTTCATTTCCGTCCTCCTCGACTATTCCATTTTCTCGAACTCTCATCCTTCGTAACTTGCCTGAAATACGCCCGTCTTCTCCCGTTCAATCTCGGTTTTGTTTGGTACCGACAGAGTAAGTTGAATTCACCGTTCTCCCGGTCTTCGAATCTCCTCTTCTCTTTAGTTCATGTCTCGTTCGTTTTTACCTTCCTTCCCCTTTCCTTTTTTGCTTATGTCGGAATGTTCAACCAAATGAACCGCAAATGGCGATGGTGTAAAGGGAGAGGAAACCACTGCCCAAGGGTTATCCCGAAACTGGCGCCGGTTCCTCCTTCTTCCTTTCTGTTTTTTTTTATTTCGCAAACTCGTCGGGTACGCTCGCATGTTTCTTCAGTATATTTGTTTGAGACCGGCGAACACGGAGCCCATTATGGGTTTCTGGGTTCATAATTTGACGGGAAAGTCAGACAATATTCCCCTCTCAGTTTCTTTACATTCTTATTGTACCCTAATCGAGAGTGTAGAAAATTGTTTTACAGGTTCGTTTTGTCTTTTGAATTTGATATTCTACGTTCTCCGTGAGAACTGGTCTTGAAACTACAGTTTTGCACCGCATATGTTCCATCATTCACGTCCCTTGTTGATGTCGGTTGAGTCCAAGCCAGGTTTAAGGTTCAAAGCCACTGTAACAGTACGATGATCAATATGTTCTCTGTTGATTTCCTTCAATGTTACCCTTATATTGAGATGTGTGTTTTATCAGAGCAGGTTGACTACTATGGTTGTGGTCATTCTGACATTTAGTGCAAACAGATACCTCTTAGTGTTGATTTGAGCCGGATTTAAAGGTAGATTGTGGTGATGGCTAATATCGCTTTTGCTTACCAGACGCTTTAGATTCTAATCACCATTATTACTGTGTCTATCGGTGTTTTAGGGCTGATTCACATTTTATTTTGTCTCGCTCAAGTTATATCTTCATCTGTTGAGAGATTGGTGAGATTCTATAATCAGTAGAGAAATGCTGGCATTCTGAGTGTGTTACTATACCACCCTGGTCCATTCAGTCATGGTGATAGATTGTGTCGTTTAATCTGGTTTTAATCATTCTGAAAACGTGGCCTTAACCAGTTTACTTCTCTTATGCAGATATTGCGAATTGTACAGACAGTTAGCTAGCACCCTTTGTCCTTTCTTCTCTTTCTCTTCCTTGTATATTCAATAATCCTTGTCTGTTGAATGCCTGACTAACTTCTTGGTTCATTTTCTTTGGTTTTGTTTTGGTGTATCTTCCTTTTGTTTACAGAACAAAAATTGCTCTTCCTCCGGGTACTGCCTTCTGAACCAAACAGCTCTTAAATTCATGATGTTTAAACTCTTGAATTGGAATCTGAGTGGGATCGCTTGCTAGCTATGTTCCCCTCTGTAAACTCTTCTGTACATATATGTCTGTTTGCTGAGTGTATACGAGTATATATGTACCCGCTTCTGCCTGTTCTGATTAAGCACCCACCATCAATCCGTTGTCCTTCTGGTAATTAACTAAAGAGAAGGCATGTATCCCAGTCTTGTGCATATATGATTTATTAGTTCTTTGTTGAAAGTTTTAGAATTGAATAAATCTGGCTTGTCACTTGGATATTTCGAGATTCACTCCTGCCTGTATATTATTTTAAATAACTTCTGAACTTCGGACTTGTGTGTGAATGATTTAGCCGGCTCTTGAAATCCATGCCTGCTTGCATATCGTTTATGTGGCTCTTGAAATCCATGCCTACGTATTGTTGGTGACTCGTTACTTGTCCTGTATCACTGTAAAACTGCACGGGCTCGTTCTGTTTGGGTTTGTATAAACATTCGGCCCAAATCTAGCTTATTTCGGACCCAGCCCGTAACTAGCCAAACCGGGCTAGGACAGGTGGCCTTAGACAGCCCATTAGGATGACCCCTTTAGTGGACCCTTGGGGCCCATTCTAGAAAAGCTTTTATGGTCAAGGGCTTGTCTCACTCAAACGGGCCGTAGAGTCCGGACGGTGAGAACAACCCTTTCTTTTACAAGACTTTCCAAACCACCCCTTAGTTAAGATAAAAAATGAATAATCAGTTTGATCCAAAAAAGAGGCAAATACTGAATAATCAATCCCAAGTTCTTGCATTTTCTCCTCAAATTAGTGATCAGGCCCGAAAATCAAACCTGGCCCAAGTTCAAGCCCACGGCCCAAGTTCAAGCCCACGGCCCAAGTTCAAACCCACGGCCCAAGTCCAAGCCCATGGCCCAAACCCAACTTGGCCCATAGCCCATTCAGGCCCAACCTAATTCGGCCCATAGCCCTTCAGGCCAAACCCAACTTGGCCCATAGCCCTTCAGGCCCAACCCAACTCGGGCCCATAGCCCTTTCAGGCCCAACCCAACTCGGCCCATAGCCCATTCAGGCCCATTGCCCAACTTGGCCCATATCCTATCGAGACCCATTGCCCAACTTGGCCCATATTCTTCAGGCCCAAACCTGAGCCTTTCCAACTTCAAGCCCAAATCAAGCCCACGATCCAAATCAAGTCAAAAATCCAAATCAGGCCCAGATTCCAAATAAGCCTCAAAATTTGAATCAGGCCCATATTCCAAATAAGCCTCAAAATTTGAATTAGGCCCAGATTCCAAATAAGCCTCAAAATTTGAATTAGGCCCAGATTCCAAATAAGCCTCAGAATTTGAATTAGGCCCCAAAACCAAGTCACCAATTCAGCCCAAAATCCAATTCAAGGCCCAAAATCAAAAATCCAATTTCATGATCCAAAATCCAACTTCAAGCCCATTTCAACCCATGACCAGCAAGGCCTAATTCGTCCTGAATCCAACTTTGACTTTGGTCCAACTCTGACCAGTCCGAACTTTGACCCCAACCCAAATTCAGCTTGGTCCAATTTTGACTAATTAAACTTTGACCTTGACCTAACCTTGACCCGGTCTATTTTTGACCAATCGACTTTGACTTTGTCCTAGCTTCGACTCGGCCCGTTTTCCAATGTCAGCCCAAATTCAATTCAACCCAATTCCACTCAATTCAAACCCAATTTCAATACATCCAATTCAAACTCAACTTGTAAATTCCATTCCAAAAACCAAAAAGAATCTCAAACCACCATTTCGTCAAGTTTTCAAAGAAACCATTTTGTGAAATTTTAAAGGAAAAACTCTTCTCACATCACAGAAACTCTTCTCCATTGTAGAAAGTTCTTCTCACATACACAGAAAGTTTTCTCCTAAAAACATTTCTCAAAATCAGTGTTTCTTCGTCGTGAATTCCGAACAACTTCAAAAGTTTTCCAACTCAGTTTTTTAACTCAAATAAAATGTTTTTGGGGAGTAAGAAATGTCTAACCCTTCAAAACATTTCCTCCATGGTTAGAACATCGCTTGTCTCCCTTCCCAAAATAAAAATCCGAGGCGGGGCACTGGGGTCATAATCTCCCTTGTCGCAGTCTGGATCTCTTTAGGCGGGGCATTAGGGTGACAAACCTCCCCTAAATTGCAGCCTAGATTTTTACAAGGCGGGGTGCTAGGGAAGTAACGACCTTCCTAGTCGCAGCCGGGATTTTAGAATCGTCCAACTCCCTTCCACTCGATTTCAGTATTTTCGGTTTTTAATGTTTTAAACCCGGGAGTTAAAGACGTTACTAGGGTTTGACCGAGAACATCTCATTCATGGTGTTTCTCTCTAAATCCTATTTTTGACATAAATTCATTGCCCCATCTTTCGAGCCTCGGCACTTACTATTAATTAAGTGTCGTGTTCGAGGGGGTATATAGGGTAATCCCTAGGATTATCCGCCCTTTTACAACAAAAATGAATTCTCGATTTTAAAGACTTTAAGAGAGACAATTTTGACAATCATTCCTCCAAACAATTCAGTCCACCATCACCTCACTCTAAATTTGAAATATCCCAAAACTTCAACCCTTTCAGAACCTCGTACCTCAAAACCCGGGATCTCTATTCAAACTCCAATTGCCTCACACATGCTCAAATCATCTTCAAAACTCCAAATCATTTTCACACTCAAATCTTTTTCACACTCAAATCATTATCCAACTCAAATCTTTCTAAACTCGAAACATCTCCTGAATCCTGACTTCTTCCAAACTTCTATAGTCTCATAGGCCCGAGTGCCCCACAGACTCGAACATCTCAATCTCTCCACCATTTTCAGATTCAAATGTCTCATAGACCCGAGCTTCTCACAACCCTTGATATCCCATGCTCCCACTACATGAACACCCCAAATGTCTCATAGACCCGAGCGTCTCACAGATTAGTCTCTCACACCCAAAACTTCAAACCCTTCAAAACTTCCAAAACCCAAAAAGACTGAACTACGTAAGGTCTGATCTCAACAGGGAGTTGAGTACGTAGGCAACCCACACAGGGTGCGACCCCACATCAATCAAAATACCCTTTTACACTCGACTATCTCCCCTCCAAACGACAACTTCTAACCCTCGATCACCTCAAAAAGCCCAGCCATCCTAAAGGTCCGTGAGCTACGTAAGGTCTGATCTCAACAGGGAGTTAAGTACGTAGGCCCCATCTAGGGTGCGACCCTTTCCAATCAAAAAACCCTTTTCCCACTAACACTCAAAACTCTTCGACTCAAAACTCTTCCGACACACCTCCAAACTTCAGTTTTTCTTCATCCATTTAACCTTTGCTCCTTTTCTCGATCTTCTATTCTACATTTAATCAACTCTCGGCCTGTCAACCCTTTCGTTTGGCGTTAGCTTGGCAGAAAAGCTCGCCTCATCTATTCTCTCTCTTCTCATCCTAATCCTATCCTTGGCTCTTAAATGAATCTCTCTAAAAAGGTTTTGAAAGAAGGCAATCCCGACAATTGGAGACCGAGGTTTCCTCGGGCACCAAGCCAAAGTCATGGTCGTTTCCACTTCTAAGGGGTGTAACCCAGTGCGAACCCACATAGAATCTCTTACGTGACCAGATAAGTCCTATCCACAATTTCAGAGTCAACCAATGGTTCTTAGAACCCTCCCTCTCTTCCTTCCTAGTTATCATAGGTCAAACTAGGTGGTGACTCTATCAATTCGGCCTTATAGAGGCAAGTCCGCGTGGAGCCCATCGAGAGCGGGTGTATGCGCACTTGCACTCCCCTTCATGCTTCTGGAAAGACGACGATGTAGTAGGTATTTGAGGATGCCAAAATAACGTGTTCACCCTCCACAGAATGCAGATTCTAGGGTCTCGGCTTTTCAGTCAAGAACCATATTTACTGATAGACCCCCCTCATACCGAAAAATCACCCTCCACACTATGGATCACATACATGGACTAAAATAAATGGTTGGACACTAAAAAATGGTTTGCCTAAAATAAATTATCTAGCCTAATACAATAAAGGGTTCATCAGTAGGAATGTTGTCGTTAAGTCAACTAGTATCATACCATGATCCTCCTCACAATATCCTGTTTGTGTCCACCCATTTGCAACAAATACACAAGTTCATAAATGTGTAATTCAAGACCCATATATCTTCAATAACACCATAATATTCTTTGTTCAGTGTATTACGATTGTTCCTGTGAAAATATCTTGTGAAGCGATAAGATGCACACACTGTTCCTTTTTGTCAATTTACGATCCTGACATTCAGTGTAAAAAGAAAATCCATTTACATCATATCTTCATAAGACAACACATCGAGATTTGGACCGGTGCCACAAGTGGATATTTCATCGTGTTCCTTGAATCTCCATACAACACCTTCTCTTTGAAGCACTTACAAATGTTGCATTCTGCGTTTTTTTCAATTTGCATTACTCATCGTTGGGTGTTCTGTTTTGAGGTAGGCTAGGGTGCTTTGAAATACGGTTCGACACTTTCATAGTGATTCAACATAACAGATGTGCCTTGTTCAATGTAATAATATCAAACTCTGCATAATTTTTTTCCACAGGTACCAACCTTTAAGCCTTCCATCGTATCTTGCTTTTGTAATCCATAACATCAACACCTTGTAAGTATTGAGTGTAGAAATCAACCACTTCCTCTGTTATTGTCCCTTCAATTATGCTTCCTCTGGATGCCGACGGTTTTTCATTTTCTTTTTCAGTATACCATATATCTCTCAAACGGATACATGTATCGAAGGTATAACGGACCATAATGTTGATATCTTCTAACAGACGAACAAGTAGTGCACCATAATATCAAAAAACGAAGGAGGAAAATACATCTTCAACTAACACATGGTGATCACAAGGACATTCTGTAGTTTATCCAGTGTTTGCACATCAATCACTTTACACGAAATCCCTTTGAAGAAAACGCTAAATTTGTAATAGTTTTTCTGACATCAATTGGAAGGATCCCACGGATTGCAACCGGAAGTAAGTGTTGCATCAGCGCATGATAGTCGTGAGACTTCATCCCTACCAATTTAAGATCAGACATTGATACCAAACTTGATATGTTTGATGAGTAACCAGATAACCTTTAATAGACGAAGAGAACTAACAATTTTTTTCTCATCTTGGATAAGTGTGACAAGCGGGAGGCAAGAATGTCCATTTCCCTCTTTGTTATGGCGTGATTTCTTCTTGTATACCCAATTCAACCAGATCTTTTCTACCCTTCAAATGGTCTTTTGTATTGCCTTTCACGTTTAACAGTGTCGCACTAACACTTCCACCAATGTTTTTCTCCACGTGGATAGCATCAATGCAATGTCTCACCTATAAATGTTACCAATATTCAAGTTCCCAAAGTATTGATTTTTTCTTCTAGATGCTCTTTTCAGTGGTTAATTGGTGGACCGAAGTTGTTCACCAACATTCTTTAATTGATTGTAAGTCTTAGCAGCAGATAGTGGTGGTCGTGCGACTGCCATGATCGGTTTTTCCATTAAACTCTTTCGCCATCTTACGGTATTGTGACCTTTCGAGAGGAATTTCCGTGGCCCATTTTCACATATTCACTGTGTTT